>OZ023067.1:27238563-28438563 GCA_963992785.1 Tenthredo livida
TCCGAGTCCTTAAAACTGAAATCCCCAAGAATATCGACGGTCAGACGCGAAAACTGATAGAATTCTCTTTCATCGGAAAAATCGGTTTTTCGGTGTCATTTCTGATGCAAAATCGATTCTGACAGGTCCCGGTCCTCAACATCGATATTTCGTCGAAATATCCAAGGTGAAATGCAGAAAATGACGAAAACATTTAAGATCGAAGATGAAGATTTTCTTGTGTGATTTCTGACTCAGACTCGAGCCAGACCGTGCGGGGTCCGCAAAATTGAAATTCTCAGAAATATCGACAGGTCAGACGCGAGAAATGATAGACTTTTCTTGCATCGAAAAAATCGGTTTTTCGGTGTCATTTTTGATGCAGAATCGTTTTTAAACAGGTCCCGGATCCTCAAAATCGATATTTGTTTAAAAATATTCAAGGTAAAATGCAGAAAATGACAAGAAGATTTCCTATCAAAAATGCGGGTTTTCTTCTGTGATTCGCAACTCAGACTTGATCCAGACAGGTCCAGGGTCCTCAGAATTGAAATACCCATGAATATCGACGGTCAGACGCAAAAAATGATAGAATTTTTTTGCATCGAAGAAATCGATCTTTTGGTGTAATTTTTTATTGCAGAATCGATTCTGACAGGTCCCGAGTCCTTGAAACCGAAATCCCCACGAATATCGACGGTCAGACGCGAAAACTGATAGAATTTCTTGCGGTCGAAGAAATCGGTTTTGGCGTAATTTCTGATGCGGAATCGATTCCGACAGGTCCCGGGTCATGAAATTGAAAGTTTCAGAAATATCGACGGTCAGACGCGAAAAATGATAGAATTTCTTTGCGGTCGAAGAAATCGGTTTTTTGGTGTGATTTTTGATGCAGACCCGATTCTGACAGGTCGCGGGTCCTCAAAACTGGAATTTCCAGAAATATCGACGACGATTTGCAGAAGAACAAAAAATATTTTTTCATTTAAAAATCAGGGCTTCGGCCTATTTTTCGTTGCAGAATCGATGCCGACGGGTCCCGGGTCCTCAAAATCGATATTTCTAGAAATATCCAAGGTAAAATGCAGAAACTCACAAAGAAATTTACTATCAAAATGCGGGTTTCTTTTGTAATTCCGACTCAGACTCGATCCAGACAGGTCCAGGTTCCTGAAAATTGGAAGTCGCAGAAATATCGACGGTCAGACGCGAGAAATAATCGATTTTTCTTCCATCGAGAAGATCGGTTTTTCGGTGTCAATTCAATTGCAGAATCGATTCCGACAGGTCCAGGGTCCTGAAAATTGAAAGTTTCAGCAATATCGACGGTCGGACGCGAAAATGATAGAATTTCTTGCGGTCGAAAAAATTGGTTTTTTGGCGTAATTTCTGATGCTGAATCGATTCTGACAGGTCCCGGGTCATGGAAATTGAAAGTTTTAGGAATACCGACGGTCAGACGCGAAAACTGATAGAATTTCTTGCGGTCGAAGAAATCGGTTTTTTGGCGTAATTTCTGATGCGGAATCGATTCTGACAGGTCCCGGGTCATGGAAATTGAAAGTTTCAGGAATATCGACGGTCAGACGCGAAAAATGATAGAATTTCTTGCGGTCGAAGAAATCGGTTTTTTGGTGTAATTTCTGATGCGGAATCGATTCTGAGAGGTCCCGGGTCCTGGAAATTGGAAGTTTCAGAAATATCGACGGTCAGACGCGAAAAATGATAGAATTTCTTGCGGTCGAAAGAAATCGGTTTTTTGGTGTGATTTTTGATGCAGACCCGATTCTGACAGGTCGCGGGTCCTCAAAACTGGAATTTCCAGAAATATCGACGACGAATTGCAGAAAAACAAAAAATATTTTTCATTTAAAAAATGAGGGCTTTCGGCCTATTTTTCGTGTCAGAATCGATGCCGACGGGTCCCGGGTCCTCAAAATCGATATTTGTCAAAATATCCAAGGTGAAATGCAGAAAAATGACACGAACATTTCCTATCAAGAATGCGGGTTTTCTTCTGTGATTTCCGACTCAGACTCGATCCAGACAGGTACAGGTCCTCAGAATTGAAATACCTATAAATATCGACGGCCAGACGCAAAAAAATGATGAAATTTTTTTCCATCGAAGAAATCGGTTTTTTGGTGTTATTTCTGAAGCAGAATCGATTCTGACAGGTACCGGGGTCCTGAAAATTGAATGTTTCAGAAATATCGACGGTCAGACACGAGAAATGATAGGATATTCTCTTATCGAGAAAATCGGTTTCTCGGTGTAATTTGCTTTGCAGAATCGATTCTGACAGGTTCCGAGTCCTTAAAACTGAAATCCCCAAGAATATCGACGGTCAGACGCGAAAACTGATAGAATTCTCTTTCATCGGAAAAATCGGTTTTTCGGTGTCATTTCTGATGCAAAATCGATTCTGACAGGTCCCGGTCCTCAACATCGATATTCGTCGAAATATCCAAGGTGAAATGCAGAAAATGACGAAAACATTTAAGATCGAAGATGAAGATTTTCTTGTGTGATTTCTGACTCAGACTCGAGCCAGACCGTGCCGGGGTCCGCAAAATTGAAATTCTCAGAAATATCGACGGTCAGACGCGAGAAATGATAGAATTTTCTTGCATCGAAAAAATCGGTTTTTCGGTGTCATTTTTGATGCAGAATCGTTTTTAACAGGTCCCGGATCCTCAAAATCGATATTTGTTAAAATATTCAAGGTAAAATGCAGAAAATGACAAGAAGATTTCCTATCAAAAATGCGGGTTTTCTTCTGTGATTCGCAACTCAGACTTGATCCAGACAGGTCCAGGGTCCTCAGAATTGAAATACCCATGAATATCGACGGTCAGACGCAAAAAATGATAGAATTTTTTTGCATCGAAGAAATCGATCTTTTGGTGTAATTTTTATTGCAGAATCGATTCTGACAGGTCCCGAGTCCTTGAAACCGAAATCCCCACGAATATCGACGGTCAGACGCGAAAACTGATAGAATTTCTTGCGGTCGAAGAAATCGGTTTTTGGCGTAATTTCTGATGCGGAATCGATTCCGACAGGTCCCGGGTCATGGAAATTGAAAGTTTCAGAAATATCGACGGTCAGACGCGAAAAATGATAGAATTTCTTGCGGTCGAAGAAATCGGTTTTTTGGTGTGATTTTTGATGCAGACCCGATTCTGACAGGTCGCGGGTCCTCAAAACTGGAATTTCCAGAAATATCGACGACGATTTGCAGAAGAACAAAAAATATTTTTCATTTAAAAATCAGGGCTTTCGGCCTATTTTTCGTTGCAGAATCGATGCCGACGGGTCCCGGGTCCTCAAAATCGATATTTCTAGAAATATCCAAGGTAAAATGCAGAAACTCACAAAGAAATTTACTATCAAAAATGCGGGTTTTCTTTTGTAATTTCCGACTCAGACTCGATCCAGACAGGTCCAGGTTCCTGAAAATTGGAAGTCGCAGAAATATCGACGGTCAGACGCGAGAAATAATCGATTTTTCTTCCATCGAGAAGATCGGTTTTTCGGTGTCAATTCAATTGCAGAATCGATTCCGACAGGTCCAGGGTCCTGAAAATTGAAAGTTTCAGCAATATCGACGGTCGGACGCGAAAAATGATAGAATTTCTTGCGGTCGAAAAAATTGGTTTTTTGGCGTAATTTCTGATGCTGAATCGATTCTGACAGGTCCCGGGTCATGGAAATTGAAAGTTTTAGGAATACCGACGGTCAGACGCGAAAACTGATAGAATTTCTTGCGGTCGAAGAAATCGGTTTTTTGGCGTAATTTCTGATGCGGAATCGATTCTGACAGGTCCCGGGTCATGGAAATTGAAAGTTTCAGGAATATCGACGGTCAGACGCGAAAAATGATAGAATTTCTTGCGGTCGAAGAAATCGGTTTTTTGGTGTAATTTCTGATGCGGAATCGATTCTGAGAGGTCCCGGGTCCTGGAAATTGGAAGTTTCAGAAATATCGACGGTCAGACGCGAAAAATGATAGAATTTCTTGCGGTCGAAGAAATCGGTTTTTTGGTGTGATTTTTGATGCAGACCCGATTCTGACAGGTCGCGGGTCCTCAAAACTGGAATTTCCAGAAATATCGACGACGAATTGCAGAAGAACAAAAAATATTCTTTATTTAAAAATGAGGGCTTTCGGCCTATTTTTCGTGTCAGAATCGATGCCGACGGGTCCCGGGTCCTCAAAATCGATATTTGTCAAAATATCCAAGGTGAAATGCAGAAAATGACACGAACATTTCCTATCAAGAATGCGGGTTTTCTTCTGTGATTTCCGACTCAGACTCGATCCAGACAGGTACAGGTCCTCAGAATTGAAATACCCATGAATATCGACGGCCAGACGCAAAAAAATGATAGAATTTTTTTCCATCGAAGAAATCGGTTTTTTGGTGTTATTTCTGAATCAGAATCGATTCTGACAGGTACCGGGTCCTGAAAATTGAATGTTTCAGAAATATCGACGGTCAGACACGAGAAATGATAGGATATTCTCTTATCGAAAAAATCGGTTTCTCGGTGTAATTTGCTTTGCAGAATCGATTCTGACAGGTTCCGAGTCCTTAAAACTGAAATCCCCAAGAATATCGACGGTCAGACGCGAAAACTGATAGAATTCTCTTTCATCGGAAAAATCGGTTTTTCGGTGTCATTTCTGATGCAAAATCGATTCTGACAGGTCCCGGTCCTCAACATCGATATTCGTCGAAATATCCAAGGTGAAATGCAGAAAATGACGAAAACATTTGAGATCGAAGATGAAGGTTTTCTTGTGTGATTTCTGACTCAGACTCGAGCCAGACCGTGCCGGGGTCCGCAAAATTGAAATTCTCAGAAATATCGACGGTCAGACGCGAGAAATGATAGAATTTTCTCGCATCGAAAAAATCGGTTTTTCGGTGTCATTTTTGATGCAGAATCGTTTCTAACAGGTCCCGGATCCTCAAAATCGATATTTGTCAAAATATTCAAGGTGAAATGCAGAAAATGACAAGAAGATTTCCTATCAAAAATGCGGGTTTTCTTCTGTGATTCCCAACTCAGACTTGATCCAGACAGGTCCAGGGTCCTCAGAATTGAAATACCCATGAATATCGACGGTCAGACGCGAAAAATAATAGAATTTCTCGCAGTCGAAGAAATCGGTTTCTCGGTGTAATTTGCTTTGCAGAATCGATTCTGACCGGTTCCGAGTCCTTGATACCGAAATCCCAACGAATATCGACGGTCAGACGCGAAAACTGATAGAATTTCTTGCGGTCGAAGAAATCGGTTTTTTGGCGTAATTTCTGATGCGGAATCGATTCTGACAGGTCCCGGGTCATGGAAATTGAAAGTTTCAGGAATATCGACGGTCAGACGCGAAAAATGATAGAATTTCTTGCGGTCGAAGAAATCGGTTTTTTGGTGTAATTTCTGATGCGGAATCGATTCTGAGAGGTCCCGGGTCCTGGAAATTGGAAGTTTCAGAAATATCGACGGTCAGACGCGAAAAATGATAGAATTTCTTGCGGTCGAAGAAATCGGTTTTTTGGTGTGATTTTTGATGCAGACCCGATTCTGACAGGTCGCGGGTCCTCAAAACTGGAATTTCCAGAAATATCGACGACGAATTGCAGAAGAACAAAAAATATTTTTCATTTAAAAATGAGGGCTTTCGGCCTATTTTTCGTGTCAGAATCGATGCCGACGGGTCCCGGGTCCTCAAAATCGATATTTGTCAAAATATCCAAGGTGAAATGCAGAAAAATGACACGAACATTTCCTATCAAGAATGCGGGTTTTCTTCTGTGATTTCCGACTCAGACTCGATCCAGACAGGTACAGGTCCTCAGAATTGAAATACCTATAAATATCGACGGCCAGACGCAAAAAATGATGAAATTTTTTTCCATCGAAGAAATCGGTTTTTTGGTGTTATTTCTGAAGCAGAATCGATTCTGACAGGTACCGGGTCCTGAAAATTGAATGTTTCAGAAATATCGACGGTCAGACACGAGAAATGATAGGATATTCTCTTATCGAGAAAATCGGTTTCTCGGTGTAATTTGCTTTGCAGAATCGATTCTGACAGGTTCCGAGTCCTTAAAACTGAAATCCCCAAGAATATCGACGGTCAGACGCGAAAACTGATAGAATTCTCTTTCATCGGAAAAATCGGTTTTTCGGTGTCATTTCTGATGCAAAATCGATTCTGACAGGTCCCGGTCCTCAACATCGATATTCGTCGAAATATCCAAGGTGAAATGCAGAAAATGACGAAAACATTTAAGATCGAAGATGAAGATTTTCTTGTGTGATTTCTGACTCAGACTCGAGCCAGACCGTGCCGGGGTCCGCAAAATTGAAATTCTCAGAAATATCGACGGTCAGACGCGAGAAATGATAGAATTTTCTTGCATCGAAAAAATCGGTTTTTCGGTGTCATTTTTGATGCAGAATCGTTTCTAACAGGTCCCGGATCCTCAAAATCGATATTTGTTAAAATATTCAAGGTAAAATGCAGAAAATGACAAGAAGATTTCCTATCAAAAATGCGGGTTTTCTTCTGTGATTCGCAACTCAGACTTGATCCAGACAGGTCCAGGGTCCTCAGAATTGAAATACCCATGAATATCGACGGTCAGACGCAAAAAATGATAGAATTTTTTTGCATCGAAGAAATCGATCTTTTGCTGTAATTTTTATTGCAGAATCGATTCTGACAGGTCCCGAGTCCTTGAAACCGAAATCCCCACGAATATCGACGGTCAGACGCGAAAACTGATAGAATTTCTTGCGGTCGAAGAAATCGGTTTTTGGCGTAATTTCTGATGCGGAATCGATTCCGACAGGTCCCGGGTCATGGAAATTGAAAGTTTCAGAAATATCGACGGTCAGACGCGAAAAATGATAGAATTTCTTGCGGTCGAAGAAATCGGTTTTTTGGTGTGATTTTTGATGCAGACCCGATTCTGACAGGTCGCGGGTCCTCAAAACTGGAATTTCCAGAAATATCGACGACGATTTGCAGAAGAACAAAAAATATTTTTCATTTAAAAATCAGGGCTTTCGGCCTATTTTTCGTTGCAGAATCGATGCCGACGGGTCCCGGGTCCTCAAAATCGATATTTCTAGAAATATCCAAGGTAAAATGCAGAAACTCACAAAGAAATTTACTATCAAAAATGCGGGTTTTCTTTTGTAATTTCCGACTCAGACTCGATCCAGACAGGTCCAGGTTCCTGAAAATTGGAAGTCGCAGAAATATCGACGGTCAGACGCGAGAAATAATCGATTTTTCTTCCATCGAGAAGATCGGTTTTTCGGTGTCAATTTAATTGCAGAATCGATTCCGACAGGTCCAGGGTCCTGAAAATTGAAAGTTTCAGCAATATCGACGGTCGGACGCGAAAAATGATAGAATTTCTTGCGGTCGAAAAAATTGGTTTTTTGGCGTAATTTCTGATGCTGAATCGATTCTGACAGGTCCCGGGTCATGGAAATTGAAAGTTTTAGGAATACCGACGGTCAGACGCGAAAAATTATAGAATTTCTTGCGGTCGAAGAAATCGGTTTTGTGGTGTAATTTCTGATGCGGAATCGATTCTGACAGGTCCCGGGTCCTGGAAATTAGAAGTTTCAGAAATATCGACGGTCAGACGCGAAAAATAATAGAATTTCTCGCAGTCGAAGAAATCGGTTTTTTGGTGTAATTTCTGATGCGGAATCGATTCTGAGAGGTCCCGGGTCCTGGAAATTGGAAGTTTCAGAAATATCGACGGTCAGACGCAAAAAATGATAGAATTTCTTGCGGTCGAAGAAATCGGTTTTTTGGTGTGATTTTTGATGCAGACCCGATTCTGACAGGTCGCGGGTCCTCAAAACTGGAATTTCCAGAAATATCGACGACGAATTGCAGAAGAACAAAAAATATTTTTCATTTAAAAATGAGGGCTTTCGGCCTATTTTTCGTTGCAGAATCGATGCCGACGGGTCCCGGGTCCTCAAAATCGATATTTGTCAAAATATCCAAGGTGAAATGCAGAAAATGACACGAACATTTACTATCAAGAATGCGGGTTTTCTTCTGTGATTTCCGACTCAGACTCGATCCAGACAGGTACAGGTCCTCAGAATTGAAATACCCATGAATATCGACGGCCAGACGCAAAAAATGATAGAATTTTTTTCCATCGAAGAAATCGGTTTTTTGGTGTTATTTCTGAATCAGAATCGATTCTGACAGGTACCGGGTCCTGAAAATTGAATGTTTCAGAAATATCGACGGTCAGACACGAGAAATGATAGGATATTCTCTTATCGAAAAAATCGGTTTCTCGGTGTAATTTGCTTTGCAGAATCGATTCTGACAGGTTCCGAGTCCTTAAAACTGAAATCCCCAAGAATATCGACGGTCAGACGCGAAAACTGATAGAATTCTCTTTCATCGGAAAAATCGGTTTTTCGGTGTCATTTCTGATGCAAAATCGATTCTGACAGGTCCCGGTCCTCAACATCGATATTCGTCGAAATATCCAAGGTGAAATGCAGAAAATGACGAAAACATTTGAGATCGAAGATGAAGGTTTTCTTGTGTGATTTCTGACTCAGACTCGAGCCAGACCGTGCCGGGGTCCGCAAAATTGAAATTCTCAGAAATATCGACGGTCAGACGCGAGAAATGATAGAATTTTCTCGCATCGAAAAAATCGGTTTTGCGGTGTCATTTTTGATGCAGAATCGTTTCTAACAGGTCCCGGATCCTCAAAATCGATATTTGTCAAAATATTCAAGGTGAAATGCAGAAAATGACAAGAAGATTTCCTATCAAAAATGCGGGTTTTCTTCTGTGATTCCCAACTCAGACTTGATCCAGACAGGTCCAGGGTCCTCAGAATTGAAATACCCATGAATATCGACGGTCAGACGCGAAAAATAATAGAATTTCTCGCAGTCGAAGAAATCGGTTTCTCGGTGTAATTTGCTTTGCAGAATCGATTCTGACCGGTTCCGAGTCCTTGAAACCGAAATCCCCACGAATATCGACGGTCAGACGCGAAAACTGATAGAATTTCTTGCGGTCGAAGAAATCGGTTTTTTGGCGTAATTTCTGATGCGGAATCGATTCTGACAGGTCCCGGGTCATGGAAATTGAAAGTTTCAGGAATATCGACGGTCAGACGCGAAAAATGATAGAATTTCTTGCGGTCGAAGAAATCGGTTTTTTGGTGTAATTTCTGATGCGGAATCGATTCTGAGAGGTCCCGGGTCCTGGAAATTGGAAGTTTCAGAAATATCGACGGTCAGACGCGAAAAATGATAGAATTTCTTGCGGTCGAAGAAATCGGTTTTTTGGTGTGATTTTTGATGCAGACCCGATTCTGACAGGTCGCGGGTCCTCAAAACTGGAATTTCCAGAAATATCGACGACGAATTGCAGAAGAACAAAAAATATTTTTCATTTAAAAATGAGGGCTTTCGGCCTATTTTTCGTGTCAGAATCGATGCCGACGGGTCCCGGGTCCTCAAAATCGATATTTGTCAAAATATCCAAGGTGAAATGCAGAAAAATGACACGAACATTTCCTATCAAGAATGCGGGTTTTCTTCTGTGATTTCCGACTCAGACTCGATCCAGACAGGTACAGGTCCTCAGAATTGAAATACCTATAAATATCGACGGCCAGACGCAAAAAATGATGAAATTTTTTTCCATCGAAGAAATCGGTTTTTTGGTGTTATTTCTGAAGCAGAATCGATTCTGACAGGTACCGGGTCCTGAAAATTGAATGTTTCAGAAATATCGACGGTCAGACACGAGAAATGATAGGATATTCTCTTATCGAAAAAATCGGTTTCTCGGTGTAATTTGCTTTGCAGAATCGATTCTGACAGGTTCCGAGTCCTTGAAACTGAAATCCCCAAGAATATCGACGGTCAGACGCGAAAACTGATAGAATTCTATTCCTTCGGAAAAATCGGATTTTCGGTGTCATTTCTGATGCAAAATCGATTCTGACAGGTCCCGGTCCTCAACATCGATATTCGTCGAAATATGCAAGGTGAAATGCAGAAAATGACGAAAACATTTAAGATCGAAGATGAAGATTTTCTTGTGTGATTTCTGACTCAGACTCGAGCCAGACCGTGCCGGGGTCCGCAAAATTGAAATTCTCAGAAATATCGACGGTCAGACGCGAGAAATGATAGAATTTTCTTGCATCGAAAAAATCGGTTTTTCGGTGTCATTTTTGATGCAGAATCGTTTCTAACAGGTCCCGGATCCTCAAAATCGATATTTGTTAAAATATTCAAGGTAAAATGCAGAAAATGACAAGAAGATTTCCTATCAAAAATGCGGGTTTTCTTCTGTGATTCGCAACTCAGACTTGATCCAGACAGGTTCAGGGTCCTCAGAATTGAAATACCCATGAATATCGACGGTCAGACGCAAAAAATGATAGAATTTTTTTGCATCGAAGAAATCGATCTTTTGGTGTAATTTTTATTGCAGAATCGATTCTGACAGGTCCCGAGTCCTTGAAACCGAAATCCCCACGAATATCGACGGTCAGACGCGAAAACTGATAGAATTTCTTGCGGTCGAAGAAATCGGTTTTTGGCGTAATTTCTGATGCGGAATCGATTCCGACAGGTCCCGGGTCATGGAAATTGAAAGTTTCAGAAATATCGACGGTCAGACGCGAAAAATGATAGAATTTCTTGCGGTCGAAGAAATCGGTTTTTTGGTGTGATTTTTGATGCAGACCCGATTCTGACAGGTCGCGGGTCCTCAAAACTGGAATTTCCAGAAATATCGACGACGAATTGCAGAAGAACAAAAAATATTTTTCATTTAAAAATGAGGGCTTTCGGCCTATTTTTCGTTGCAGAATCGATGCCGACGGGTCCCGGGTCCTCAAAATCGATATTTGTCAAAATATCCAAGGTGAAATGCAGAAAATGACACGAACATTTACTATCAAGAATGCGGGTTTTCTTCTGTGATTTCCGACTCAGACTCGATCCAGACAGGTACAGGTCCTCAGAATTGAAATACCCATGAATATCGACGGCCAGACGCAAAAAATGATAGAATTTTTTTCCATCGAAGAAATCGGTTTTTTGGTGTTATTTCTGAATCAGAATCGATTCTGACAGGTACCGGGTCCTGAAAATTGAATGTTTCAGAAATATCGACGGTCAGACACGAGAAATGATAGGATATTCTCTTATCGAAAAAATCGGTTTCTCGGTGTAATTTGCTTTGCAGAATCGATTCTGACAGGTTCCGAGTCCTTAAAACTGAAATCCCCATGAATATCGACGGTCAGACGCAAAAAATGATAGAATTTTTTTGCATCGAAGAAATCGATCTTTTGGTGTAATTTTTATTGCAGAATCGATTCTGACAGGTCCCGAGTCCTTGAAACCGAAATCCCCACGAATATCGACGGTCAGACGCGAAAACTGATAGAATTTCTTGCGGTCGAAGAAATCGGTTTTTTGGCGTAATTTCTGATGCGGAATCGATTCTGACAGGTCCCGGGTCATGGAAATTGAAAGTTTCAGGAATATCGACGGTCAGACGCGAAAAATGATAGAATTTCTTGCGGTCGAAGAAATCGGTTTTTTGGTGTAATTTCTGATGCGGAATCGATTCTGAGAGGTCCCGGGTCCTGGAAATTGGAAGTTTCAGAAATATCGACGGTCAGACGCGAAAAATGATAGAATTTCTTGCGGTCGAAGAAATCGGTTTTTTGGTGTGATTTTTGATGCAGACCCGATTCTGACAGGTCGCGGGTCCTCAAAACTGGAATTTCCAGAAATATCGACGACGAATTGCAGAAGAACAAAAAATATTTTTCATTTAAAAATGAGGGCTTTCGGCCTATTTTTCGTGTCAGAATCGATGCCGACGGGTCCCGGGTCCTCAAAATCGATATTTGTCAAAATATCCAAGGTGAAATGCAGAAAAATGACACGAACATTTCCTATCAAGAATGCGGGTTTTCTTCTGTGATTTCCGACTCAGACTCGATCCAGACAGGTACAGGTCCTCAGAATTGAAATACCTATAAATATCGACGGCCAGACGCAAAAAATGATGAAATTTTTTTCCATCGAAGAAATCGGTTTTTTGGTGTTATTTCTGAAGCAGAATCGATTCTGACAGGTACCGGGTCCTGAAAATTGAATGTTTCAGAAATATCGACGGTCAGACACGAGAAATGATAGGATATTCTCTTATCGAAAAAATCGGTTTCTCGGTGTAATTTGCTTTGCAGAATCGATTCTGACAGGTTCCGAGTCCTTGAAACTGAAATCCCCAAGAATATCGACGGTCAGACGCGAAAACTGATAGAATTCTATTCCTTCGGAAAAATCGGATTTTCGGTGTCATTTCTGATGCAAAATCGATTCTGACAGGTCCCGGTCCTCAACATCGATATTCGTCGAAATATGCAAGGTGAAATGCAGAAAATGACGAAAACATTTAAGATCGAAGATGAAGATTTTCTTGTGTGATTTCTGACTCAGACTCGAGCCAGACCGTGCCGGGGTCCGCAAAATTGAAATTCTCAGAAATATCGACGGTCAGACGCGAGAAATGATAGAATTTTCTTGCATCGAAAAAATCGGTTTTTCGGTGTCATTTTTGATGCAGAATCGTTTCTAACAGGTCCCGGATCCTCAAAATCGATATTTGTTAAAATATTCAAGGTAAAATGCAGAAAATGACAAGAAGATTTCCTATCAAAAATGCGGGTTTTCTTCTGTGATTCGCAACTCAGACTTGATCCAGACAGGTCCAGGGTCCTCAGAATTGAAATACCCATGAATATCGACGGTCAGACGCAAACAATGATAGAATTTTTTTGCATCGAAGAAATCGATCTTTTGGTGTAATTTTTATTGCAGAATCGATTCTGACAGGTCCCGAGTCCTTGAAACCGAAATCCCCACGAATATCGACGGTCAGACGCGAAAACTGATAGAATTTCTTGCGGTCGAAGAAATCGGTTTTTGGCGTAATTTCTGATGCGGAATCGATTCCGACAGGTCCCGGGTCATGGAAATTGAAAGTTTCAGAAATATCGACGGTCAGACGCGAAAAATGATAGAATTTCTTGCGGTCGAAGAAATCGGTTTTTTGGTGTGATTTTTGATGCAGACCCGATTCTGACAGGTCGCGGGTCCTCAAAACTGGAATTTCCAGAAATATCGACGACGAATTGCAGAAGAACAAAAAATATTTTTCATTTAAAAATGAGGGCTTTCGGCCTATTTTTCGTTGCAGAATCGATGCCGACGGGTCCCGGGTCCTCAAAATCGATATTTGTCAAAATATCCAAGGTGAAATGCAGAAAATGACACGAAC
This sequence comes from Tenthredo livida, assembly GCA_963992785.1. Taxonomy (NCBI): domain Eukaryota; kingdom Metazoa; phylum Arthropoda; class Insecta; order Hymenoptera; family Tenthredinidae; genus Tenthredo; species Tenthredo livida. The sequence goes on from OZ023067.1 coordinate 27,251,942, forward strand.
ATTTACTATCAAGAATGCGGGTTTTCTTCTGTGATTTCCGACTCAGACTCGATCCAGACAGGTACAGGTCCTCAGAATTGAAATACCCATGAATATCGACGGCCAGACGCAAAAAATGATAGAATTTTTTTCCATCGAAGAAATCGATTTTTTGGTGTTATTTCTGAATCAGAATCGATTCTGACAGGTACCGGGTCCTGAAAATTGAATGTTTCAGAAATATCGACGGTCAGACACGAGAAATGATAGGATATTCTCTTATCGAAAAAATCGGTTTCTCGGTGTAATTTGCTTTGCAGAATCGATTCTGACAGGTTCCGAGTCCTTAAAACTGAAATCCCCAAGAATATCGACGGTCAGACGCGAAAACTGATAGAATTCTCTTTCATCGGAAAAATCGGTTTTTCGGTGTCATTTCTGATGCAAAATCGATTCTGACAGGTCCCGGTCCTCAACATCGATATTCGTCGAAATATCCAAGGTGAAATGCAGAAAATGACGAAAACATTTGAGATCGAAGATGAAGGTTTTCTTGTGTGATTTCTGACTCAGACTCGAGCCAGACCGTGCCGGGGTCCGCAAAATTGAAATTCTCAGAAATATCGACGGTCAGACGCGAGAAATGATAGAATTTTCTCGCATCGAAAAAATCGGTTTTTCGGTGTCATTTTTGATGCACAATCGTTTCTAACAGGTCCCGGATCCTCAAAATCGATATTTGTCAAAATATTCAAGGTGAAATGCAGAAAATGACAAGAAGATTTCCTATCAAAAATGCGGGTTTTCTTCTGTGATTCCCAACTCAGACTTGATCCAGACAGGTCCAGGGTCCTCAGAATTGAAATACCCATGAATATCGACGGTCAGACGCGAAAAATAATAGAATTTCTCGCAGTCGAAGAAATCGGTTTCTCGGTGTAATTTGCTTTGCAGAATCGATTCTGACCGGTTCCGAGTCCTTGAAACCGAAATCCCCACGAATATCGACGGTCAGACGCGAAAACTGATAGAATTTCTTGCGGTCGAAGAAATCGGTTTTTTGGCGTAATTTCTGATGCGGAATCGATTCTGACAGGTCCCGGGTCATGGAAATTGAAAGTTTCAGGAATATCGACGGTCAGACGCGAAAAATGATAGAATTTCTTGCGGTCGAAGAAATCGGTTTTTTGGTGTAATTTCTGATGCGGAATCGATTCTGAGAGGTCCCGGGTCCTGGAAATTGGAAGTTTCAGAAATATCGACGGTCAGACGCGAAAAATGATAGAATTTCTTGCGGTCGAAGAAATCGGTTTTTTGGTGTGATTTTTGATGCAGACCCGATTCTGACAGGTCGCGGGTCCTCAAAACTGGAATTTCCAGAAATATCGACGACGAATTGCAGAAGAACAAAAAATATTTTTCATTTAAAAATGAGGGCTTTCGGCCTATTTTTCGTGTCAGAATCGATGCCGACGGGTCCCGGGTCCTCAAAATCGATATTTGTCAAAATATCCAAGGTGAAATGCAGAAAAATGACACGAACATTTCCTATCAAGAATGCGGGTTTTCTTCTGTGATTTCCGACTCAGACTCGATCCAGACAGGTACAGGTCCTCAGAATTGAAATACCTATAAATATCGACGGCCAGACGCAAAAAATGATGAAATTTTTTTCCATCGAAGAAATCGGTTTTTTGGTGTTATTTCTGAAGCAGAATCGATTCTGACAGGTACCGGGTCCTGAAAATTGAATGTTTCAGAAATATCGACGGTCAGACACGAGAAATGATAGGATATTCTCTTATCGAGAAAATCGGTTTCTCGGTGTAATTTGCTTTGCAGAATCGATTCTGACAGGTTCCGAGTCCTTAAAACTGAAATCCCCAAGAATATCGACGATCAGACGCGAAAACTGATAGAATTCTATTCCATCGGAAAAATCGGATTTTCGGTGTCATTTCTGATGCAAAATCGATTCTGACAGGTCCCGGTCCTCAACATCGATATTCGTCGAAATATCCAAGGTGAAATGCAGAAAATGACGAAAACATTTAAGATCGAAGATGAAGATTTTCTTGTGTGATTTCTGACTCAGACTCGAGCCAGACCGTGCCGGGGTCCGCAAAATTGAAATTCTCAGAAATATCGACGGTCAGACGCGAGAAATGATAGAATTTTCTTGCATCGAAAAAATCGGTTTTTCGGTGTCATTTTTGATGCAGAATCGTTTCTAACAGGTCCCGGATCCTCAAAATCGATATCTGTCAAAATATTCAAGGTGAAATGCAGAAAATGACAAGAAGATTTCCTATCAAAAATGCGGGTTTTCTTCTGTGATTCGCAACTCAGACTTGATCCAGACAGGTCCAGGGTCCTCAGAATTGAAATACCCATGAATATCGACGGTCAGACGCAGAAAATGATAGAATTGTTTTGCATCGAAGAAATCGATCTTTTGGTGTAATTTTTATTGCAGAATCGATTCTGACAGGTCCCGAGTCCTTGAAACCGAAATCCCCACGAATATCGACGGTCAGACGCGAAAACTGATAGAATTTCTTGCGGTCGAAGAAATCGGTTTTTGGCGTAATTTCTGATGCGGAATCGATTCCGACAGGTCCCGGGTCATGGAAATTGAAAGTTTCAGAAATATCGACGGTCAGACGCGAAAAATGATAGAATTTCTTGCGGTCGAAGAAATCGGTTTTTGGTGTGATTTTTGATGCAGACCCGATTCTGACAGGTCGCGGGTCCTCAAAACTGGAATTTCCAGAAATATCGACGACGAATCGCAGAAGAACAAAAAATATTTTTCATTTAAAAATGAGGGCTTTCGGCCTATTTTTCGTTGCAGAATCGATGCCGACGGGTCCCGGGTCCTCAAAATCGATATTTCTAGAAATATCCAAGGTAAAATGCAGAAAATCACAAAGAAATTTACTATCAAAAATGCGGGTTTTCTTGTGTAATTTCCGACTCAGACTCGATCCAGACAGGTCCAGGTTCCTGAAAATTGGAAGTTGCAGAAATATCGACGGTCAGACGCGAAAACTGATAGAATTTCTTGCGGTCGAAGAAATCGGTTTTTGGCGTAATTTCTGATGCGGAATCGATTCTGACAGGTCCCGGGTCATGGAAATTGAAAGTTTTAGGAATACCGACGGTCAGACGCAAAAAATGATAGAATTTCTTGCGGTCGAAGAAATCGGTTTTTTGGTGTAATTTCTGATGCGGAATCGATTCTGACAGGTCCCGGGTCCTGGAAATTAGAAGTTTCAGAAATATCGACGGTCAGACGCGAAAAATTATAGAATTTATCGCAGTCGAAGAAATCGGTTTCTCGGTGTAATTTGCTTTTCATAACATCTGCTCTGAAACGTCAGCTTTCAGTGCCTGTTTAGCGAGTCGAAACAAGCTAATTTCATGCGAATGCCGCGAAAAGCTGTGACGTATGCTTCAATCGCGATTTCATTGTATTAGCGGTCTGAAAGCAGCGTTGCTTTCGTCCCATGGGAAGAAAGCAACTGCTTTCGTCCCTTGCAGTTGCTTTCTTCCCATGGGAGGGAAGCAATTTGAAACCTGAAGTTTTTTGCAAATGTTATGAAAAACATAGTGTGTGACACGGGATGAAACATGAATGCAGGCACGGGTGATGTCAGCCCTCGCCTTCGGCTTCGGGCTGACAACTTCACCCTGGCCTGCATTCACACTGTTTCATCCCTTGTTACACAATATACTATTGCAGAATCGATTCTGACCGGTTCCGAGTCCTTGAAACCGAAATCCCCACGAATATCGACGGTCAGACGCGAAAACTGATAGAATTTCTTGCGGTCGAAGAAATCGGTTTTTTGGCGTAATTTCTGATGCGGAATCGATTCTGACAGGTCCCGGGTCATGGAAATTGAAAGTTTCAGGAATATCGACGGTCAGACGCGAAAAATTATAGAATTTCTTGCGGTCGAAGAAATCGGTTTTTTGGTGTAATTTCTGATGCGGAATCGATTCTGAGAGGTCCCGGGTCCTGGAAATTGGAAGTTTCAGAAATATCGACGGTCAGACGCGAAAAATGATAGAATTTCTTGCGGTCGAAGAAATCGTTTTTTTGGTGTGATTTTTGATGCAGACCCGATTCTGACAGGTCGCGGGTCCTCAAAACTGGAATTTCCAGAAATATCGACGACGAATTGCAGAAGAACAAAAAATATTTTTCATTTAAAAATGAGGGCTTTCGGCCTATTTTTCGTTGCAGAATCGATGCCGACGGGTCCCGGGTCCTCAAAATCGATATTTCTAGAAATATCCAAGGTAAAATGCAGAAAATCACAAAGAAATTTACTATCAAAAATGCGGGTTTTCTTGTGTAATTTACGATTCAGACTCGATCCAGACAGGTCCAGGTTCCTGAAAATTGGAAGTTGCAGAAATATCGACGGTCAGACGCGAGAAATAATCGATTTTTCTTTCATCGAGAAGATCGGTTTTTCGGTGTCAGTTTAATTGCAGAATCGATTCCGACAGGTCCAGGGTCCTGAAAATTGAAAGTTTCAGCAATATCGACGGTCAGACGCGAAAAATGATAGAATTTCTCGCAGTCGAAGAAATCGGTTTCTCGGTGTAATTTGCTTTGCAGAATCGATTCTGACAGGTCGCGGGTCCTCAAAACTGAAATCCCCACGGATATCAACGGTCAGACGCGAAAACTGATAGAATTCTATTTCATCGGAAAAATCGGTTTTTCGTAGTCATTTCTGATGCAAAATCGATTCTGACAGGTCCCGGTCCTCAACATCGATATTCGTCGAAATATCGAAGATGAAATGCAGAAAATGACGAAAACATTTGAGATCGAGGATGGAGGTTTTCTCGTGTGATTTCTGACTCAAACTCGAGCCAGACCGTGCCGGGGTCCGCAAAATTGCAATTCTCAGAGATATCGAAGGTCAGACGCGAACAATGATAGAATTTCTCGCCGTCGAATTAGTCGGTTTTTTCGTGTAATTTTTGATACAAAATCGATGCCGACGGGTCCCGGGTTCTCAAAATCGATATTTGTCAAAATATCCAAGGTAAAATGCAGAAAATGACAGAGAGACTTACTATCAAAAATGCGGGTTTTCTTGTGTGATTTCCGACTCAGACTCGATCCAGACAGGTCCAGGTTCCTGAAAATTGGAAGTTTCAGAAATATCGACAGTCAGACGCGAGAAATAATAGAATTTCCTTTCATCGAAACAATCGGTTCTTCGTTGTAAGTTTATTTACAGGAACGATTCTGACGGGTCCCGGGTCCTTAAAACCCAAAACCCCACGAATATCGACGGTCGGACGCAAAAAATGATAGAATTTTCTTTCATCGAGAAAACCGGTTTTTCGGTGTCATTTCTGATGCAGAATCGTTTCTGACAGGTCCCGGGTCCTCAAAATCGATATTTGTTAAAATATCCAAGGTGAAATGCAGAAAATGACAAAGAGATCTCCTATCAAAAATGCGGGTTTTCTTCTGTGATTTCCGACTCAGACTCGATCCAGACAGGTCCAGGGTCCTTAGAATTGAAATACCCATAAATATCGACGGTCAGACGCGAAAACTGATTGAATTTCTTGCGGTCGAAGAAATCGGTTTTCAGGCGTAATTTCTGATGCGGAATCGATTCCGACAGGTCCCGGGTCCTTGAAATTGAAAGTTTCAGAAATATCGACGGTCAGACGCGAAAAATGATAGAATTTCTTGCGGTCGAAGAAATCGGTTTTTTGGTGTGATTTTTGATGCAGACCCGATTCTGACAGGTCGCGGGTCCTCAAAACTGGAATTTCCAGAAATATCGACGACGAATTGCAGAAGAACAAAAAATATTTTTCATTTAAAAATGAGGGCTTTCGGCCTATTTTTCGTTGCAGAATCGATGCCGACGGGTCCCGGGTCCTCAAAATCGATATTTCTAGAAATATCCAAGGTAAAATGCAGAAAATCACAAAGAAATTTACTATCAAAAATGCGGGTTTTCTTGGGTAATTTACGATTCAGACTCGATCCAGACAGGTCCAGGTTCCTGAAAATTGGAAGTTGCAGAAATATTGACGGTCAGACGCGAGAAATAATCGATTTTTCTTCCATCGAGAAGATCGGTTTTTCGGTGTCAGTTTAATTGCAGAATCGATTCCGACAGGTACAGGGTCCTGAAAATTGAAAGTTTCAGCAATATCGACGGTCGGACGCGAAAAATGATAGAATTTCTTGCGGTCGAAAAAATCGGTTTTTTGGCGAAATTTCTGATGCGGAATCGATTCTGACAGGTCCCGGGTCATGGAAATTGAAAGTTTTAGGAATATCGACGGTCAGACGCGAAAAATGATAGAATTTCTTGCGGTCGAAGAAATCGGTTTTTTGGTGTAATTTCTGATGCGGAATCGATTCTGACAGGTCCCGGGTCCTGGAAATTAGAAGTTTCAGAAATATCGACGGTCAGACGCGAAAAATAATAGAATCTCTCGCAGTCGAAGAAATCGGTTTCTCGGTGTAATTTGCTTTGCAGAATCGATTCTGACCGGTTCCGAGTCCTTGAAACCGAAATCCCCACGAATATCGACGGTCAGACGCGAAAACTGATAGAATTTCTTGCGGTCGAAGAAATCGGTTTATTGGCGTAATTTCTGATGCGGAATCGATTCTGACAGGTCCCGGGTCATGGAAATTGAAAGTTTCAGGAATATCGACGGTCAGACGCGAAAAATGATAGAATTTCTTGCGGTCGAAGAAATCGGTTTTTTGGTGTAATTTCTGATGCGGAATCGATTCTGACAGGTCCCGGGTCATGGAAATTGAAAGTTTTAGGGATATCGACGGTCAGACGCGAAAAATGATAGAATTTCTTGCGGTCGAAGAAATCGGTTTTTTGGTGTAATTTCTGATGCGGAATCGATTCTGACAGGTCCCGGGTCCTGAAAATTAGAAGTTTCAGAAATATCGACGGTCAGACGCGAAAAATAATAGAATCTCTCGCAGTCGAAGAAATCGGTTTCTCGGTGTAATTTGCTTTGCAGAATCGATTCTGACCGGTTCCGAGTCCTTGAAACCGAAATCCCCACGAATATCGACGGTCAGACGCGAAAACTGATAGAATTTCTTGCGGTCGAAGAAATCGGTTTTTTGGCGTAATTTCTGATGCGGAATCGATTCTGACAGGTCCCGGGTCATGGAAATTGAAAGTTTCAGGAATATCGACGGTCAGACGCGAAAAATGATAGAATTTCTTGCGGTCGAAGAAATCGGTTTTTTGGTGTAATTTCTGATGCGGAGTCGATTCTGAGAGGTCCCGGGTCCTGGAAATTGAAAGTTTCAGAAATATCGACGGTCAGACGCGAAAAATGATATAATTTCTTGCGGTCGAAGAAATCGGATTTTTGGTGTGATTTTTGATGCAGACCCGATTCCGACAGGTCGCGGGTCCTCAAAACTGAAATCCCCACGGATATCGACGGTCAGACGCGAAAACTGATAGAATTCTCTTTCATCGGAAAAATCGGTTTTTCGGTGTCATTTCTGATGCAAAATCGATTCTGACAGGTCCCGGTCCTCAACATCGATATTCGTCGAAATATCCAAGGTGAAATGCAGAAAATGACGAAAACATTTGAGATCGAAGATGAAGGTTTTCTTGTGTGATTTCTGACTCAGACTCGAGCCAGACCGTGCCGGGGTCCGCAAAATTGAAATTCTCAGAAATATCGACGGTCAGACGCGAGAAATGATAGAATTTTCTTGCATCGAAAAAATCGGTTTTTCGGTGTCATTTTTGATGCAGAATCGTTTCTAACAGGTCCCGGATCCTCAAAATCGATATTTGTCAAAATATTCAAGGTGAAATGCAGAAAATGACAAAAAGATTTCCTATCAAAAATGCGGGTTTTCTTCTGTGATTCCCAACTCAGACTTGATCCAGACAGGTCCAGGGTCCTCAGAATTGAAATACCCATGAATATCGACGGTCAGACGCAAAAAATGATAGAATTTTTTTGCATCGAAGAAATCGATCTTTTGGTGTAATTTTTATTGCAGAATCGATTCTGACAGGTCCCGAGTCCTTGAAACCGAAATCCCCACGAATATCGACGGTCAGACGCGAAAACTGATAGAATTTCTTGCGGTCGAAGAAATCGGTTTTTTGGTGTAATTTCTGATGCGGAATCGATTCTGACAGGTCCCGGGTCCTGGAAATTAGAAGTTTCAGAAATATCGACGGTCAGACGCGAAAAATAATAGAATTTCTCGCAGTCGAAGAAATCGGTTTCTCGGTGTAATTTGCTTTGCAGAATCGATTCTGACAGGTTCCGAGTCCTTGAAACCGAAATCCCCACGAATATCGACGGTCAGACGCGAAAACTGATAAAATTTCTTGCGGTCGAAGAAATCGGTTTTTTGGCGTAATTTCTGATGCGGAATCGATTCTGACAGGTCCCGGGTCATGGAAATTGAAAGTTTCAGCAATATCGACGGTCAGACGCGAAAAATGATAGAATTTCTCGCAGTCGAAGAAATCGGTTTCTCGGTGTAATTTGCTTTGCAGAATCGATTCTGACAGGTTCCGAGTCCTTAAAACCGAAATCCCCACGAATATCGACGGTCAGACGCGAAAACTGACAGAATTTCTTGCGGTCGAAGAAATCGGTTTTTTGGCGTAATTTCTGATGCGGAATCGATTCTGACAGGTCCCGGTCATGGAAATTGAAAGTTTCAGGAATATCGACGGTCAGACGCGAAAAATTATAGAATTTTTTTGCATCGAAGAAATCGATCTTTTGGTGTAATTTTTATTGCAGAATCGATTCTGACAGGTCCCGAGTCCTTGAAACCGAAACCCCCACGAATATCGACGGTCAGACGCGAAAACTGATAGAATTTCTTGCGGTCGAAGAAATCGGTTTTTGGCGTAATTTCTGATGCGGAATCGATTCTGACAGGTCCCGGGTCATGGAAATCAAAAGTTTCAGGAATATCGACGGTCAGACGCGAAAAATGATAGAACTTCTTGCGGTCGAAGAAATCGGTTTTTTGGTGTGATTTTTGATGCAGACCCGATTCTGACAGGTCGCGGGTCCTCAAAACTGGAATTTCCAGAAATATCGACGACGAATTGCAGAAGAACAAAAAATATTTTTCATTCAAAAATGAGGGCTTTCGGCCTATTTTTCGTTGCAGAATCGATGCCGACGGGTCCCGGGTCCTCAAAATCGATATTTCTAGAAATATCCAAGGTAAAATGCAGAAAATCACAAAGAAATTTACTATCAAAAATGCGGGTTTTCTTGTGTAATTTACGATTCAGACTCGATCCAGACAGGTCCAGGTTCCTGAAAATTGGAAGTTGCAGAAATATCGACGGTCAGACGCGAGAAATAATCGATTTTTCTTCCATCGAGAAGATCGGTTTTTCGGTGTCAGTTTAATTGCAGAATCGATTCCGACACGTACAGGGTCCTGAAAATTGAAAGTTTCAGCAATATCGACGGTCGGACGCGAAAAATGATAGAATTTCTTGCGGTCGAAAAAATCGGTTTTTTGGCGTAATTTCTGATGCGAAATCGATTCTGACAGGTCCCGGTCCTCAACATCGATATCCGTCGAAATATCCAAGGTGAAATGCAGAAAATGACGAAAACATTTGAGATCGAAGATGGAGGTTTTCTCGTGTGATTTCTGACTCAAACTCAAGCCAGACCGTGCCGGGGTCCGCAAAATTGCAATTCTCAGAGATATCGAAGGTCAGACGCGAAAAATAATAGAATTTCTCGCCGTCGAAGTAATCGGTTTTTTCGTGTAATTTTTGATACGAAATCGATGCCGACGGGTCCCGGGTCCTCAAAATCGATATTTGTCAAAATATCCAAGGTGAAATGCAGAACATGACACGAACATTTACTATCAAGAATGCGGGTTTTCTTCTTTGATTTCCGACTCAGACTCGATCCAGACAGGTACAGGTCCTCAGAATTGAAATACCCATAAATATCGACGGCCAGACGCAAAAAATGATGAAATTTTTTTTCCATCGAAGAAATCGGTTTTTTGGTGTTATTTCTGAAGCAGAATCGATTCTGACAGGTACCGGGTCCTGAAAATTGAATGTTTCAGAAATATCGACGGTCAGACACGAGAAATGATAGGATATTCTCTTATCGAAAAAATCGGTTTCTCGGTGTAATTTGCTTTGCAGAATCGATTCTGACAGGTTCCGAGTCCTTAAAACTGAAATCCCCAAGAATATCGACGGTCAGACGCGAAAACTGATAGAATTCTATTCCATCGGAAAAATCGGATTTTCGGTGTCATTTCTGATGCAAAATCGATTCTGACAGGTCCCGGTCCTCAACATCGATATTCGTCGAAATATCCAAGGTGAAATGCAGAAAATGACGAAAACATTTAAGATCGAAGATGAAGGTTTTCTTCTGTGATTTCTGACTCAGACTCGAGCCAGACCGTGCCGGGGTCCGCAAAATTGAAATTCTCAGAAATATCGACGGTCAGACGCGAGAAATGATAGAATTTTCTTGCATCGAAAAAATCGGTTTTTCGGTGTCATTTTTGATGCAGAATCGTTTCTAACAGGTCCCGGATCCTCAAAATCGATATTTGTTAAAATATTCAAGGTAAAATGCAGAAAATGACAAAAAGATTTCCTATCAAAAATGCGGGTTTTCTTCTGTGATTCGCAACTCAGACTTGATCCAGACAGGTCCAGTGTCCTCAGAATTGAAATACCCATGAATATCGACGGTCAGACGCAGAAAATGATAGAATTGTTTTGCATCGAAGAAATCGATCTTTTGGTGTAATTTTTATTGCAGAATCGATTCTGACAGGTCCCGAGTCCTTGAAACCGAAATCCCCACGAATATCGACGGTCAGACGCGAAAACTGATAGAATTTCTTGCGGTCGAAGAAATCGGTTTTTGGCGTAATTTCTGATGCGGAATCGATTCCGACAGGTCCCGGGTCATGGAAATTGAAAGTTTCAGAAATATCGACGGTCAGACGCGAAAAATGATAGAATTTCTTGCGGTCGAAGAAATCGGTTTTTGGTGTGATTTTTGATGCAGACCCGATTCTGACAGGTCGCGGGTCCTCAAAACTGGAATTTCCAGAAATATCGACGACGAATCGCAGAAGAACAAAAAATATTTTTCATTTAAAAATGAGGGCTTTCGGCCTATTTTTCGTTGCAGAATCGATGCCGACGGGTCCCGGGTCCTCAAAATCGATATTTCTAGAAATATCCAAGGTAAAATGCAGAAAATCACAAAGAAATTTACTATCAAAAATGCGGGTTTTCTTGTGTAATTTCCGACTCAGACTCGATCCAGACAGGTCCAGGTTCCTGAAAATTGGAAGTTGCAGAAATATCGACGGTCAGACGCGAAAACTGATAGAATTTCTTGCGGTCGAAGAAATCGGTTTTTGGCGTAATTTCTGATGCGGAATCGATTCTGACAGGTCCCGGGTCATGGAAATTGAAAGTTTTAGGAATACCGACGGTCAGACGCAAAAAATGATAGAATTTCTTGCGGTCGAAGAAATCGGTTTTTTGGTGTAATTTCTGATGCGGAATCGATTCTGACAGGTCCCGGGTCCTGGAAATTAGAAGTTTCAGAAATATCGACGGTCAGACGCGAAAAATTATAGAATTTATCGCAGTCGAAGAAATCGGTTTCTCGGTGTAATTTGCTTTGCAGATTCTGACCGGTTCCGAGTCCTTGAAACCGAAATCCCCACGAATATCGACGGTCAGACGCGAAAACTGATAGAATTTCTTGCGGTCGAAGAAATCGGTTTTTTGGTGTGATTTTTGATGCAGACCCGATTCTGACAGGTCGCGGGTCCTCAAAACTGGAATTTCCAGAAATATCGACGACGAATTGCAGAAGAACAAAAAATATTTTTCATTTAAAAATGAGGGCTTTCGGCCTATTTTTCGTTGCAGAATCGATGCCGACGGGTCCCGGGTCCTCAAAATCGATATTTGTCAAAATATCCAAGGTGAAATGCAGAAAATGACACGAACATTTACTATCAAGAATGCGGGTTTTCTTCTGTGAATTCCGACTCAGACTCGATCCAGACAGGTACAGGTCCTCAGAATTGAAATACCCATAAATATCGACGGCCAGACGCAAAAAATGATGAAATTTTTTTCCATCGAAGAAATCGGTTTTTTGGTGTTATTTCTGAATCAGAATCGATTCTGACAGGTACCGGGTCCTGAAAATTGAATGTTTCAGAAATATCGACGGTCAGACACGAGAAATGATAGGATATTGTCTTATCGAAAAAATCGGTTTCTCGGTGTAATTTGCTTTGCAGAATCGATTCTGACAGGTTACGAGTCCTTAAAACTGAAATCCCCAAGAATATCGACGGTCAGACGCGAAAACTGATAGAATTCTCTTTCATCGGAAAAATCGGTTTTTCCGTGTCATTTCTGATGCAAAATCGATTCTGACAGGTCCCGGTCCTCAACATCGATATTCGTCGAAATATCCAAGGTGAAATTCAGAAAATGACGAAAACATTTGAGATCGAAGATGAAGGTTTTCTTGTGTGATTTCTGACTCAGACTCGAGCCAGACCGTGCCGGGGTCCGCAAAATTGAAATTCTCAGAAATATCGACGGTCAGACGCGAGAAATGATAGAATTTTCTCGCATCGAAAAAATCGGTTTTTCGGTGTCATTTTTGATGCAGAATTGTTTCTAACAGGTCCCGGATCCTCAAAATCGATATTTGTCAAAATATTCAAGGTGAAATGCAGAAAATGACAAGAAGATTTCCTATCAAAAATGCGGGTTTTCTTCTGTGATTCCCAACTCAGACTTGATCCAGACAGGTCCAGGGTCCTCAGAATTGAAATACCCATGAATATCGACGGTCAGACGCGAAAAATAATAGAATTTCTCGCAGTCGAAGAAATCGGTTTCTCAGTGTAATTTGCTTTGCAGAATCGATTCTGACCGGTTCCGAGTCCTTGAAACCGGAATCCCCACGAATATCGACGGTCAGACGCGAAAACTGATAGAATTTCTTGCGGTCGAAGAAATCGGTTTTTTGGCGTAATTTCTGATGCGGAATCGATTCTGACAGGTCCCGGGTCATGGAAATTGAAAGTTTCAGGAATATCGACGGTCAGACGCGAAAAATGATAGAATTTCTTGCGGTCGAAGAAATCGGTTTTTTGGTGTAATTTCTGATGCGGAATCGATTCTGAGAGGTCCCGGGTCCTGGAAATTGGAAGTTTCAGAAATATCGACGGTCAGACGCGAAAAATGATAGAATTTCTTGCGGTCGAAGAAATCGGTTTTTTGGTGTGATTTTTGATGCAGACCCGATTCTGACAGGTCGCGCGTCCTCAAAACTGGAATTTCCAGAAATATCGACGACGAATTGCAGAAGAACAAAAAATATTTTTCATTCAAAAATGAGGGCTTTCGGCCTATTTTTCGTTGCGGAATCGATGCCGACGGGTCCCGGGTCCTCAAAATCGATATTTGTCAAAATATCCAAGGTGAAATGCAGAAAATGACACGAACATTTACTATCAAAAATGCAGGTTTTCTTCTGTGATTTCCGACTCAGACTCGATCCAGACAGGTACAGGTCCTCAGAATTGAAATACCCATAAATATCGACGGCCAGACGCAAAAAATGATAGAATTTTTTTCCATCGAAGAAATCGGTTTTTTGGTGTTATTTCTGAATCAGAATCGATTCTGACAGGTACCGGGTCCTGAAAATTGAATGTTTCAGAAATATCGACGGTCAGACACGAGAAATGATAGGATATTCTCTCATCGAAAAAATCGGTTTCTCGGTGTAATTTGCTTTGCAGAATCGATTCTGACAGGTTCCGAGTCCTCAAAACTGAAATCCCCAAGAATATCGACGGTCAGACGCGAAAACTGATAGAATTCTCTTGCATCGAAAAAATCGGTTTTTCGGTGTCATTTTTGATGCAGAATCGTTTCTAACAGGTCCCGGATCCTCAAAATCGATATTTGTCAAAATATTCAAGGTGAAATGCAGAAAATGACAAAAAGATTTCCTATCAAAAATGCGGGTTTTCTTCTGTGATTCGCAACTCAGACTTGATCCAGACAGGTCCAGGGTCCTCAGAATTGAAATACCCATGAATATCGACGGTCAGACGCAGAAAATGATAGAATTGTTTTGCATCGAAGAAATCGATCTTTTGGTGTAATTTTTATTGCAGAATCGATTCTGACAGGTCCCGAGTCCTTGAAACCGAAATCCCCACGAATATCGACGGTCAGACGCGAAAACTGATAGAATTTCTTGCGGTCGAAGAAATCGGTTTTTGGCGTAATTTCTGATGCGGAATCGATTCCGACAGGTCCCGGGTCATGGAAATTGAAAGTTTCAGAAATATCGACGGTCAGACGCGAAAAATGATAGAATTTCTTGCGGTCGAAGAAATCGGTTTTTGGTGTGATTTTTGATGCAGACCCGATTCTGACAGGTCGCGGGTCCTCAAAACTGGAATTTCCAGAAATATCGACGACGAATCGCAGAAGAACAAAAAATATTTTTCATTTAAAAATGAGGGCTTTCGGCCTATTTTTCGTTGCAGAATCGATGCCGACGGGTCCCGGGTCCTCAAAATCGATATTTCTAGAAATATCCAAGGTAAAATGCAGAAAATCACAAAGAAATTTACTATCAAAAATGCGGGTTTTCTTGTGTAATTTCCGACTCAGACTCGATCCAGACAGGTCCAGGTTCCTGAAAATTGGAAGTTGCAGAAATATCGACGGTCAGACGCGAAAACTGATAGAATTTCTTGCGGTCGAAGAAATCGGTTTTTGGCGTAATTTCTGATGCGGAATCGATTCTGACAGGTCCCGGGTCATGGAAATTGAAAGTTTTAGGAATACCGACGGTCAGACGCAAAAAATGATAGAATTTCTTGCGGTCGAAGAAATCGGTTTTTTGGTGTAATTTCTGATGCGGAATCGATTCTGACAGGTCCCGGGTCCTGGAAATTAGAAGTTTCAGAAATATCGACGGTCAGACGCGAAAAATTATAGAATTTATCGCAGTCGAAGAAATCGGTTTCTCGGTGTAATTTGCTTTTCATAACATCTGCTCTGAAACGTCAGCTTTCAGTGCCTGTTTAGCGAGTCGAAACAAGCTAATTTCATGCGAATGCCGCGAAAAGCTGTGACGTATGCTTCAATCGCGATTTCAATGTATTAGCGGTCTGAAAGCAGCGTTGCTTTCGTCCCATGGGAAGAAAGCAACTGCTTTCGTCCCTTGCAGTTGCTTTCTTCCCATGGGAGGGAAGCAATTTGAAACCTGAAGTTTTTTGCAAATGTTATGAAAAACATAGTGTGTGACACGGGATGAAACATGAATGCAGGCACGGGTGATGTCAGCCCTCGCCTTCGGCTTCGGGCTGACAACTTCACCCTGGCCTGCATTCACACTGTTTCATCCCTTGTTACACAATATACTATTGCAGAATCGATTCTGACCGGTTCCGAGTCCTTGAAACCGAAATCCCCACGAATATCGACGGTCAGACGCGAAAACTGATAGAATTTCTTGCGGTCGAAGAAATCGGTTTTTTGGCGTAATTTCTGATGCGGAATCGATTCTGACAGGTCCCGGGTCATGGAAATTGAAAGTTTCAGGAATATCGACGGTCAGACGCGAAAAATTATAGAATTTCTTGCGGTCGAAGAAATCGGTTTTTTGGTGTAATTTCTGATGCGGAATCGATTCTGAGAGGTCCCGGGTCCTGGAAATTGGAAGTTTCAGAAATATCGACGGTCAGACGCGAAAAATGATAGAATTTCTTGCGGTCGAAGAAATCGTTTTTTTGGTGTGATTTTTGATGCAGACCCGATTCTGACAGGTCGCGGGTCCTCAAAACTGGAATTTCCAGAAATATCGACGACGAATTGCAGAAGAACAAAAAATATTTTTCATTTAAAAATGAGGGCTTTCGGCCTATTTTTCGTTGCAGAATCGATGCCGACGGGTCCCGGGTCCTCAAAATCGATATTTCTAGAAATATCCAAGGTAAAATGCAGAAAATCACAAAGAAATTTACTATCAAAAATGCGGGTTTTCTTGTGTAATTTACGATTCAGACTCGATCCAGACAGGTCCAGGTTCCTGAAAATTAGAAGTTGCAGAAATATCGACGGTCAGACGCGAGAAATAATCGATTTTTCTTTCATCGAGAAGATCGGTTTTTCGGTGTCAGTTTAATTGCAGAATCGATTCCGACAGGTCCAGGGTCCTGAAAATTGAAAGTTTCAGCAATATCGACGGTCAGACGCGAAAAATGATAGAATTTCTCGCAGTCGAAGAAATCGGTTTCTCGGTGTAATTTGCTTTGCAGAATCGATTCTGACAGGTCGCGGGTCCTCAAAACTGAAATCCCCACGGATATCAACGGTCAGACGCGAAAACTGATAGAATTCTATTTCATCGGAAAAATCGGTTTTTCGTAGTCATTTCTGATGCAAAATCGATTCTGACAGGTCCCGGTCCTCAACATCGATATTCGTCGAAATATCGAAGATGAAATGCAGAAAATGACGAAAACATTTGAGATCGAGGATGGAGGTTTTCTCGTGTGATTTCTGACTCAAACTCGAGCCAGACCGTGCCGGGGTCCGCAAAATTGCAATTCTCAGAGATATCGAAGGTCAGACGCGAACAATGATAGAATTTCTCGCCGTCGAATTAGTCGGTTTTTTCGTGTAATTTTTGATACAAAATCGATGCCGACGGGTCCCGGGTTCTCAAAATCGATATTTGTCAAAATATCCAAGGTAAAATGCAGAAAATGACAGAGAGATTTACTATCAAAAATGCGGGTTTTCTTGTGTAATTTACGATTCAGACTCGATCCAGACAGGTCCAGGTTCCTGAAAATTGGAAGTTGCAGAAATATCGACGGTCAGACGCGAGAAATAATCGATTTTTCTTTCATCGAGAAGATCGGTTTTTCGGTGTCAGTTTAATTGCAGAATCGATTCCGACAGGTCCAGGGTCCTGAAAATTGAAAGTTTCAGCAATATCGACGGTCAGACGCGAAAAATGATAGAATTTCTCGCAGTCGAAGAAATCGGTTTCTCGGTGTAATTTGCTTTGCAGAATCGATTCTGACAGGTCGCGGGTCCTCAAAACTGAAATCCCCACGGATATCAACGGTCAGACGCGAAAACTGATAGAATTCTATTTCATCGGAAAAATCGGTTTTTCGTAGTCATTTCTGATGCAAAATCGATTCTGACAGGTCCCGGTCCTCAACATCGATATTCGTCGAAATATCGAAGATGAAATGCAGAAAATGACGAAAACATTTGAGATCGAAGATGGAGGTTTTCTCGTGTGATTTCTGACTCAAACTCGAGCCAGACCGTGCCGGGGTCCGCAAAATTGCAATTCTCAGAGATATCGAAGGTCAGACGCGAACAATGATAGAATTTCTCGCCGTCGAATTAGTCGGTTTTTTCGTGTAATTTTTGATACAAAATCGATGCCGACGGGTCCCGGGTTCTCAAAATCGATATTTGTCAAAATATCCAAGGTAAAATGCAGAAAATGACAGAGAGATTTACTATCAAAAATGCGGGTTTTCTTGTGTGATTTCCGACTCAGACTCGATCCAGACAGGTCCAGGTTCCTGAAAATTGGAAGTTTCAGAAATATCGACGGTCAGACGCGAGAAATAATAGAATTTCCTTTCATCGAAACAATCGGTTCTTCGTTGTAAGTTTATTTACAGGAACGATTCTGACGGGTCCCGGGTCCTTAAAACCCAAAACCCCACGAATATCGACGGTCGGACGCAAAAAATGATAGAATTTTCTTTCATCGAGAAAACCGGTTTTTCGGTGTCATTTCTGATGCAGAATCGTTTCTGACAGGTCCCGGGTCCTCAAAATCGATATTTGTTAAAATATCCAAGGTGAAATGCAGAAAATGACAAAGAGATCTCCTATCAAAAATGCGGGTTTTCTTCTGTGATTTCCGACTCAGACTCGATCCAGACAGGTCCAGGGTCCTTAGAATTGAAATACCCATAAATATCGACGGTCAGACGCGAAAACTGATTGAATTTCTTGCGGTCGGAGAAATCGGTTTTCAGGCGTAATTTCTGATGCGGAATCGATTCCGACAGGTCCCGGGTCCTCGAAATTGAAAGTTTCAGAAATATCGGCGGTCAGACGCGAAAAATGATAGAATTTCTTGCGGTCGAAGAAATCGGTTTTTTGGTGTGATTTTTGATGCAGACCCGATTCTGACAGGTCGCGGGTCCTCAAAACTGGAATTTCCAGAAATATCGACGACGAATTGCAGAAGAACAAAAAATATTTTTCATTTAAAAATGAGGGCTTTCGGCCTATTTTTCGTTGCAGAATCGATGCCGACGGGTCCCGGGTCCTCAAAATCGATATTTCTAGAAATATCCAAGGTAAAATGCAGAAAATCACAAAGAAATTTACTATCAAAAATGCGGGTTTTCTTGGGTAATTTACGATTCAGACTCGATCCAGACAGGTCCAGGTTCCTGAAAATTGGAAGTTGCAGAAATATCGACGGTCAGACGCGAGAAATAATCGATTTTTCTTCCATCGAGAAGATCGGTTTTTCGGTGTCAGTTTAATTGCAGAATCGATTCCGACAGGTACAGGGTCCTGAAAATTGAAAGTTTCAGCAATATCGACGGTCGGACGCGAAAAATGATAGAATTTCTTGCGGTCGAAAAAATCGGTTTTTTGGCGTAATTTCTGATGCGGAATCGATTCTGACAGGTCCCGGGTCATGGAAATTGAAAGTTTTAGGAATATCGACGGTCAGACGCGAAAAATGATAGAATTTCTTGCGGTCGAAGAAATCGGTTTTTTGGTGTAATTTCTGATGCGGAATCGATTCTGACAGGTCCCGGGTCCTGGAAATTAGAAGTTTCAGAAATATCGACGGTCAGACGCGAAAAATAATAGAATCTCTCGCAGTCGAAGAAATCGGTTTCTCGGTGTAATTTGCTTTGCAGAATCGATTCTGACCGGTTCCGAGTCCTTGAAACCGAAATCCCCACGAATATCGACGGTCAGACGCGAAAACTGATAGAATTTCTTGCGGTCGAAGAAATCGGTTTTTTGGCGTAATTTCTGATGCGGAATCGATTCTGACAGGTCCCGGGTCATGGAAATTGAAAGTTTTAGGGATATCGACGGTCAG
Organism: Tenthredo livida; assembly: GCA_963992785.1. NCBI lineage: Eukaryota > Metazoa > Arthropoda > Insecta > Hymenoptera > Tenthredinidae > Tenthredo > Tenthredo livida. Next base: position 27,271,193 of record OZ023067.1, read on the forward strand.
ACGCAAAAAATGATAGAATTTCTTGCGGTCGAAGAAATCGGTTTCTCGGTGTAATTTGCTTTGCAGAATCGATTCTGACCGGTTCCGAGTCCTTGAAACCGAAATCCCCACGAATATCGACGGTCAGACGCGAAAACTGATAGAATTTCTTGCGGTCGAAGAAATCGGTTTTTTGGCGTAATTTCTGATGCGGAATCGATTCTGACAGGTCCCGGGTCATGGAAATTGAAAGTTTCAGGAATATCGACGGTCAGACGCGAAAAATGATAGAATTTCTTGCGGTCGAAGAAATCGGTTTTTTGGTGTAATTTCTGATGCGGAATCGATTCTGACAGGTCCCGGGTCATGGAAATTGAAAGTTTTAGGGATATCGACGGTCAGACGCGAAAAATGATAGAATTTCTTGCGGTCGAAGAAATCGGTTTTTTGGTGTAATTTCTGATGCGGAATCGATTCTGACAGGTCCCGGGTCCTGAAAATTAGAAGTTTCAGAAATATCGACGGTCAGACGCGAAAAATAATAGAATCTCTCGCAGTCGAAGAAATCGGTTTCTCGGTGTAATTTGCTTTGCAGAATCGATTCTGACCGGTTCCGAGTCCTTGAAACCGAAATCCCCACGAATATCGACGGTCAGACGCGAAAACTGATAGAATTTCTTGCGGTCGAAGAAATCGGTTTTTTGGCGTAATTTCTGATGCGGAATCGATTCTGACAGGTCCCGGGTCATGGAAATTGAAAGTTTCAGGAATATCGACGGTCAGACGCGAAAAATGATAGAATTTCTTGCGGTCGAAGAAATCGGTTTTTTGGTGTAATTTCTGATGCGGAGTCGATTCTGAGAGGTCCCGGGTCCTGGAAATTGAAAGTTTCAGAAATATCGACGGTCAGACGCGAAAAATGATATAATTTCTTGCGGTCGAAGAAATCGGATTTTTGGTGTGATTTTTGATGCAGACCCGATTCCGACAGGTCGCGGGTCCTCAAAACTGAAATCCCCACGGATATCGACGGTCAGACGCGAAAACTGATAGAATTTCTCGCAGTCGAAGAAATCGGTTTCTCGGTGTAATTTGCTTTGCAGAATCGATTCTGACAGGTTCCGAGTCCTTAAAACCGAAATCCCCACGAATATCGACGGTCAGACGCGAAAACTGATAGAATTTCTTGCGGTCGAAGAAATCGGTTTTTTGGCGTAATTTCTGATGCGGAATCGATTCTGACAGGTCCCGGTCATGGAAATTGAAAGTTTCAGGAATATCGACGGTCAGACGCGAAAAATTATAGAATTTTTTTGCATCGAAGAAATCGATCTTTTGGTGTAATTTTTATTGCAGAATCGATTCTGACAGGTCCCGAGTCCTTGAAACCGAAACCCCCACGAATATCGACGGTCAGACGCGAAAACTGATAGAATTTCTTGCGGTCGAAGAAATCGGTTTTTGGCGTAATTTCTGATGCGGAATCGATTCTGACAGGTCCCGGGTCATGGAAATCAAAAGTTTCAGGAATATCGACGGTCAGACGCGAAAAATGATAGAACTTCTTGCGGTCGAAGAAATCGGTTTTTTGGTGTGATTTTTGATGCAGACCCGATTCTGACAGGTCGCGGGTCCTCAAAACTGGAATTTCCAGAAATATCGACGACGAATTGCAGAAGAACAAAAAGTATTTTTCATTCAAAAATGAGGGCTTTCGGCCTATTTTTCGTTGCAGAATCGATGCCGACGGGTCCCGGGTCCTCAAAATCGATATTTCTAGAAATATCCAAGGTAAAATGCAGAAAATCACAAAGAAATTTACTATCAAAAATGCGGGTTTTCTTGTGTAATTTACGATTCAGACTCGATCCAGACAGGTCCAGGTTCCTGAAAATTGGAAGTTGCAGAAATATCGACGGTCAGACGCGAGAAATAATCGATTTTTCTTCCATCGAGAAGATCGGTTTTTCGGTGTCAGTTTAATTGCAGAATCGATTCCGACACGTACAGGGTCCTGAAAATTGAAAGTTTCAGCAATATCGACGGTCGGACGCGAAAAATGATAGAATTTCTTGCGGTCGAAAAAATCGGTTTTTTTGGCGTAATTTCTGATGCGAAATCGATTCTGACAGGTCCCGGTCCTCAACATCGATATCCGTCGAAATATCCAAGGTGAAATGCAGAAAATGACGAAAACATTTGAGATCGAAGATGGAGGTTTTCTCGTGTGATTTCTGACTCAAACTCAAGCCAGACCGTGCCGGGGTCCGCAAAATTGCAATTCTCAGAGATATCGAAGGTCAGACGCGAAAAATAATAGAATTTCTCGCCGTCGAAGTAATCGGTTTTTTCGTGTAATTTTTTATACGAAATCGATGCCGACGGGTCCCGGGTCCTCAAAATCGATATTTGTCAAAATATCCAAGGTGAAATGCAGAACATGACACGAACATTTACTATCAAGAATGCGGGTTTTCTTCTGTGATTTCCGACTCAGACTCGATCCAGACAGGTACAGGTCCTCAGAATTGAAATACCCATAAATATCGACGGCCAGACGCAAAAAATGATAGAATTTTTTTCCATCGAAGAAATCGGTTTTTTGGTGTTATTTCTGAATCAGAATCGATTCTGACAGGTACCGGGTCCTGAAAATTGAATGTTTCAGAAATATCGACGGTCAGACACGAGAAATGATAGGATATTCTCTTATCGAAAAAATCGGTTTCTCGTCGTAATTTGCTTTGCAGAATCGATTCTGACAGGTTCCGAGTCCTTAAAACTGAAATCCTCAAGAATATCGACGGTCAGACGCGAAAACTGATAGAATTTCTTGCGGTCGAAGAAATCGGTTTTTTGGCGTAATTTCTGATGCGGAATCGATTCTGACAGGTCCCGGGTCATGGAAATTGAAAGTTTCAGGAATATCGACGGTCAGACGCGAAAAATTATAGAATTTTTTTGCATCGAAGAAATCGATCTTTTGGTGTAAGTTTTATTGCAGAATCGATTCTGACAGGTCTCGAGTCCTTGAAACCGAAACCCCCACGAATATCGACGGTCAGACGCGAAAACTGATAGAATTTCTTGCGGTCGAAGAAATCGGTTTTTGGCGTAATATCTGATGCGGAATCTATTCTGACAGGTCCCGGGTCATGGAAATCAAAAGTTTCAGGAATATCGACGGTCAGACGCGAAAAATGATAGAATTTCTTGCGGTCGAAGAAATCGGTTTTTTGGTGTGATTTTTGATGCAGACCCGATTCTGACAGGTCGCGGGTCCTCAAAACTGGAATTTCCAGAAATATCGACGACGAATTGCAGAAGAACAAAAAATATTTTTCATTTAAAAATGAGGGCTTTCGGCCTATTTTTCGTGTCAGAATCGATGCCGACGGGTCCCGGGTCCTAAAATCGATATTTGTCAAAATATCCAAGGTGAAATGCAGAAAATGACACGAACATTTACTATCAAGAATGCGGGTTTTCTTCTGTGATTTCCGACTCAGACTCGATCCAGACAGGTACAGGTCCTCAGAATTGAAATACCCATAAATATCGACGGCCAGACGCAAAAAATGATGAAATTTTTTTTCCATCGAAGAAATCGGTTTTTTGGTGTTATTTCTGAAGCAGAATCGATTCTGACAGGTACCGGGTCCTGAAAATTGAATGTTTCAGAAATATCGACGGTCAGACACGAGAAATGATAGGATATTCTCTTATCGAAAAAATCGGTTTCTCGGTGTAATTTGCTTTGCAGAATCGATTCTGACAGGTTCCGAGTCCTTAAAACTGAAATCCCCAAGAATATCGACGGTCAGACGCGAAAACTGATAGAATTCTATTTCATCGGAAAAATCGGATTTTCGGTGTCATTTCTGATGCAAAATCGATTCTGACAGGTCCCGGTCCTCAACATCGATATTCGTCGAAATATCCAAGGTGAAATGCAGAAAATGACGAAAACATTTAAGATCGAAGATGAAGGTTTTCTTCTGTGATTTCTGACTCAGACTCGAGCCAGACCGTGCCGGGGTCCGCAAAATTGAAATTCTCAGAAATATCGACGGTCAGACGCGAGAAATGATAGAATTTTCTTGCATCGAAAAAATCGGTTTTTCGGTGTCATTTTTGATGCAGAATCGTTTCTAACAGGTCCCGGATCCTCAAAATCGATATTTGTTAAAATATTCAAGGTAAAATGCAGAAAATGACAAAAAGATTTCCTATCAAAAATGCGGGTTTTCTTCTGTGATTCGCAACTCAGACTTGATCCAGACAGGTCCAGGGTCCTCAGAATTGAAATACCCATGAATATCGACGGTCAGACGCAGAAAATGATAGAATTGTTTTGCATCGAAGAAATCGATCTTTTGGTGTAATTTTTATTGCAGAATCGATTCTGACAGGTCCCGAGTCCTTGAAACCGAAATCCCCACGAATATCGACGGTCAGACGCGAAAACTGATAGAATTTCTTGCGGTCGAAGAAATCGGTTTTTGGCGTAATTTCTGATGCGGAATCGATTCCGACAGGTCCCGGGTCATGGAAATTGAAAGTTTCAGAAATATCGACGGTCAGACGCGAAAAATGATAGAATTTCTTGCGGTCGAAGAAATCGGTTTTTGGTGTGATTTTTGATGCAGACCCGATTCTGACAGGTCGCGGGTCCTCAAAACTGGAATTTCCAGAAATATCGACGACGAATCGCAGAAGAACAAAAAATATTTTTCATTTAAAAATGAGGGCTTTCGGCCTATTTTTCGTTGCAGAATCGATGCCGACGGGTCCCGGGTCCTCAAAATCGATATTTCTAGAAATATCCAAGGTAAAATGCAGAAAATCACAAAGAAATTTACTATCAAAAATGCGGGTTTTCTTGTGTAATTTCCGACTCAGACTCGATCCAGACAGGTCCAGGTTCCTGAAAATTGGAAGTTGCAGAAATATCGACGGTCAGACGCGAAAACTGATAGAATTTCTTGCGGTCGAAGAAATCGGTTTTTGGCGTAATTTCTGATGCGGAATCGATTCTGACAGGTCCCGGGTCATGGAAATTGAAAGTTTTAGGAATACCGACGGTCAGACGCAAAAAATGATAGAATTTCTTGCGGTCGAAGAAATCGGTTTTTTGGTGTAATTTCTGATGCGGAATCGATTCTGACAGGTCCCGGGTCCTGGAAATTAGAAGTTTCAGAAATATCGACGGTCAGACGCGAAAAATTATAGAATTTATCGCAGTCGAAGAAATCGGTTTCTCGGTGTAATTTGCTTTGCAGATTCTGACCGGTTCCGAGTCCTTGAAACCGAAATCCCCACGAATATCGACGGTCAGACGCGAAAACTGATAGAATTTCTTGCGGTCGAAGAAATCGGTTTTTTGGTGTGATTTTTGATGCAGACCCGATTCTGACAGGTCGCGGGTCCTCAAAACTGGAATTTCCAGAAATATCGACGACGAATTGCAGAAGAACAAAAAATATTTTTCATTTAAAAATGAGGGCTTTCGGCCTATTTTTCGTTGCAGAATCGATGCCGACGGGTCCCGGGTCCTCAAAATCGATATTTGTCAAAATATCCAAGGTGAAATGCAGAAAATGACACGAACATTTACTATCAAGAATGCGGGTTTTCTTCTGTGAATTCCGACTCAGACTCGATCCAGACAGGTACAGGTCCTCAGAATTGAAATACCCATAAATATCGACGGCCAGACGCAAAAAATGATGAAATTTTTTTCCATCGAAGAAATCGGTTTTTTGGTGTTATTTCTGAATCAGAATCGATTCTGACAGGTACCGGGTCCTGAAAATTGAATGTTTCAGAAATATCGACGGTCAGACACGAGAAATGATAGGATATTGTCTTATCGAAAAAATCGGTTTCTCGGTGTAATTTGCTTTGCAGAATCGATTCTGACAGGTTCCGAGTCCTTAAAACTGAAATCCCCAAGAATATCGACGGTCAGACGCGAAAACTGATAGAATTCTCTTTCATCGGAAAAATCGGTTTTTCGGTGTCATTTCTGATGCAAAATCGATTCTGACAGGTCCCGGTCCTCAACATCGATATTCGTCGAAATATCCAAGGTGAAATTCAGAAAATGACGAAAACATTTGAGATCGAAGATGAAGGTTTTCTTGTGTGATTTCTGACTCAGACTCGAGCCAGACCGTGCCGGGGTCCGCAAAATTGAAATTCTCAGAAATATCGACGGTCAGACGCGAGAAATGATAGAATTTTCTCGCATCGAAAAAATCGGTTTTTCGGTGTCATTTTTGATGCAGAATTGTTTCTAACAGGTCCCGGATCCTCAAAATCGATATTTGTCAAAATATTCAAGGTGAAATGCAGAAAATGACAAGAAGATTTCCTATCAAAAATGCGGGTTTTCTTCTGTGATTCCCAACTCAGACTTGATCCAGACAGGTCCAGGGTCCTCAGAATTGAAATACCCATGAATATCGACGGTCAGACGCGAAAAATAATAGAATTTCTCGCAGTCGAAGAAATCGGTTTCTCAGTGTAATTTGCTTTGCAGAATCGATTCTGACCGGTTCCGAGTCCTTGAAACCGGAATCCCCACGAATATCGACGGTCAGACGCGAAAACTGATAGAATTTCTTGCGGTCGAAGAAATCGGTTTTTTGGCGTAATTTCTGATGCGGAATCGATTCTGACAGGTCCCGGGTCATGGAAATTGAAAGTTTCAGGAATATCGACGGTCAGACGCGAAAAATGATAGAATTTCTTGCGGTCGAAGAAATCGGTTTTTTGGTGTAATTTCTGATGCGGAATCGATTCTGAGAGGTCCCGGGTCCTGGAAATTGGAAGTTTCAGAAATATCGACGGTCAGACGCGAAAAATGATAGAATTTCTTGCGGTCGAAGGAATCGGTTTTTTGGTGTGATTTTTGATGCAGACCCGATTCTGACAGGTCGCGGGTCCTCAAAACTGGAATTTCCAGAAATATCGACGACGAATTGCAGAAGAACAAAAAATATTTTTCATTCAAAAATGAGGGCTTTCGGCCTATTTTTCGTTGCGGAATCGATGCCGACGGGTCCCGGGTCCTCAAAATCGATATTTGTCAAAATATCCAAGGTGAAATGCAGAAAATGACACGAACATTTACTATCAAAAATGCAGGTTTTCTTCTGTGATTTCCGACTCAGACTCGATCCAGACAGGTACAGGTCCTCAGAATTGAAATACCCATAAATATCGACGGCCAGACGCAAAAAATGATAGAATTTTTTTCCATCGAAGAAATCGGTTTTTTTGGTGTTATTTCTGAATCAGAATCGATTCTGACAGGTACCGGGTCCTGAAAATTGAATGTTTCAGAAATATCGACGGTCAGACACGAGAAATGATAGGATATTCTCTCATCGAAAAAATCGGTTTCTCGGTGTAATTTGCTTTGCAGAATCGATTCTGACAGGTTCCGAGTCCTCAAAACTGAAATCCCCAAGAATATCGACGGTCAGACGCGAAAACTGATAGAATTCTCTTGCATCGAAAAAATCGGTTTTTCGGTGTCATTTTTGATGCAGAATCGTTTCTAACAGGTCCCGGATCCTCAAAATCGATATTTGTCAAAATATTCAAGGTGAAATGCAGAAAATGACAAAAAGATTTCCTATCAAAAATGCGGGTTTTCTTCTGTGATTCGCAACTCAGACTTGATCCAGACAGGTCCAGGGTCCTCAGAATTGAAATACCCATGAATATCGACGGTCAGACGCAGAAAATGATAGAATTGTTTTGCATCGAAGAAATCGATCTTTTGGTGTAATTTTTATTGCAGAATCGATTCTGACAGGTCCCGAGTCCTTGAAACCGAAATCCCCACGAATATCGACGGTCAGACGCGAAAACTGATAGAATTTCTTGCGGTCGAAGAAATCGGTTTTTGGCGTAATTTCTGATGCGGAATCGATTCCGACAGGTCCCGGGTCATGGAAATTGAAAGTTTCAGAAATATCGACGGTCAGACGCGAAAAATGATAGAATTTCTTGCGGTCGAAGAAATCGGTTTTTGGTGTGATTTTTGATGCAGACCCGATTCTGACAGGTCGCGGGTCCTCAAAACTGGAATTTCCAGAAATATCGACGACGAATCGCAGAAGAACAAAAAATATTTTTCATTTAAAAATGAGGGCTTTCGGCCTATTTTTCGTTGCAGAATCGATGCCGACGGGTCCCGGGTCCTCAAAATCGATATTTCTAGAAATATCCAAGGTAAAATGCAGAAAATCACAAAGAAATTTACTATCAAAAATGCGGGTTTTCTTGTGTAATTTCCGACTCAGACTCGATCCAGACAGGTCCAGGTTCCTGAAAATTGGAAGTTGCAGAAATATCGACGGTCAGACGCGAAAACTGATAGAATTTCTTGCGGTCGAAGAAATCGGTTTTTGGCGTAATTTCTGATGCGGAATCGATTCTGACAGGTCCCGGGTCATGGAAATTGAAAGTTTTAGGAATACCGACGGTCAGACGCAAAAAATGATAGAATTTCTTGCGGTCGAAGAAATCGGTTTTTTGGTGTAATTTCTGATGCGGAATCGATTCTGACAGGTCCCGGGTCCTGGAAATTAGAAGTTTCAGAAATATCGACGGTCAGACGCGAAAAATTATAGAATTTATCGCAGTCGAAGAAATCGGTTTCTCGGTGTAATTTGCTTTTCATAACATCTGCTCTGAAACGTCAGCTTTCAGTGCCTGTTTAGCGAGTCGAAACAAGCTAATTTCATGCGAATGCCGCGAAAAGCTGTGACGTATGCTTCAATCGCGATTTCAATGTATTAGCGGTCTGAAAGCAGCGTTGCTTTCGTCCCATGGGAAGAAAGCAACTGCTTTCGTCCCTTGCAGTTGCTTTCTTCCCATGGGAGGGAAGCAATTTGAAACCTGAAGTTTTTTGCAAATGTTATGAAAAACATAGTGTGTGACACGGGATGAAACATGAATGCAGGCACGGGTGATGTCAGCCCTCGCCTTCGGCTTCGGGCTGACAACTTCACCCTGGCCTGCATTCACACTGTTTCATCCCTTGTTACACAATATACTATTGCAGAATCGATTCTGACCGGTTCCGAGTCCTTGAAACCGAAATCCCCACGAATATCGACGGTCAGACGCGAAAACTGATAGAATTTCTTGCGGTCGAAGAAATCGGTTTTTTGGCGTAATTTCTGATGCGGAATCGATTCTGACAGGTCCCGGGTCATGGAAATTGAAAGTTTCAGGAATATCGACGGTCAGACGCGAAAAATTATAGAATTTCTTGCGGTCGAAGAAATCGGTTTTTTGGTGTAATTTCTGATGCGGAATCGATTCTGAGAGGTCCCGGGTCCTGGAAATTGGAAGTTTCAGAAATATCGACGGTCAGACGCGAAAAATGATAGAATTTCTTGCGGTCGAAGAAATCGTTTTTTTGGTGTGATTTTTGATGCAGACCCGATTCTGACAGGTCGCGGGTCCTCAAAACTGGAATTTCCAGAAATATCGACGACGAATTGCAGAAGAACAAAAAATATTTTTCATTTAAAAATGAGGGCTTTCGGCCTATTTTTCGTTGCAGAATCGATGCCGACGGGTCCCGGGTCCTCAAAATCGATATTTCTAGAAATATCCAAGGTAAAATGCAGAAAATCACAAAGAAATTTACTATCAAAAATGCGGGTTTTCTTGTGTAATTTACGATTCAGACTCGATCCAGACAGGTCCAGGTTCCTGAAAATTGGAAGTTGCAGAAATATCGACGGTCAGACGCGAGAAATAATCGATTTTTCTTTCATCGAGAAGATCGGTTTTTCGGTGTCAGTTTAATTGCAGAATCGATTCCGACAGGTCCAGGGTCCTGAAAATTGAAAGTTTCAGCAATATCGACGGTCAGACGCGAAAAATGATAGAATTTCTCGCAGTCGAAGAAATCGGTTTCTCGGTGTAATTTGCTTTGCAGAATCGATTCTGACAGGTCGCGGGTCCTCAAAACTGAAATCCCCACGGATATCAACGGTCAGACGCGAAAACTGATAGAATTCTATTTCATCGGAAAAATCGGTTTTTCGTAGTCACTTCTGATGCAAAATCGATTCTGACAGGTCCCGGTCCTCAACATCGATATTCGTCGAAATATCGAAGATGAAATGCAGAAAATGACGAAAACATTTGAGATCGAGGATGGAGGTTTTCTCGTGTGATTTCTGACTCAAACTCGAGCCAGACCGTGCCGGGGTCCGCAAAATTGCAATTCTCAGAGATATCGAAGGTCAGACGCGAACAATGATAGAATTTCTCGCCGTCGAATTAGTCGGTTTTTTCGTGTAATTTTTGATACAAAATCGATGCCGACGGGTCCCGGGTTCTCAAAATCGATATTTGTCAAAATATCCAAGGTAAAATGCAGAAAATGACAGAGAGATTTACTATCAAAAATGCGGGTTTTCTTGTGTAATTTACGATTCAGACTCGATCCAGACAGGTCCAGGTTCCTGAAAATTGGAAGTTGCAGAAATATCGACGGTCAGACGCGAGAAATAATCGATTTTTCTTTCATCGAGAAGATCGGTTTTTCGGTGTCAGTTTAATTGCAGAATCGATTCCGACAGGTCCAGGGTCCTGAAAATTGAAAGTTTCAGCAATATCGACGGTCAGACGCGAAAAATGATAGAATTTCTCGCAGTCGAAGAAATCGGTTTCTCGGTGTAATTTGCTTTGCAGAATCGATTCTGACAGGTCGCGGGTCCTCAAAACTGAAATCCCCACGGATATCAACGGGCAGACGCGAAAACTGATAGAATTCTATTTCATCGGAAAAATCGGTTTTTCGTAGTCATTTCTGATGCAAAATCGATTCTGACAGGTCCCGGTCCTCAACATCGATATTCGTCGAAATATCGAAGATGAAATGCAGAAAATGACGAAAACATTTGAGATCGAGGATGGAGGTTTTCTCGTGTGATTTCTGACTCAAACTCGAGCCAGACCGTGCCGGGGTCCGCAAAATTGCAATTCTCAGAGATATCGAAGGTCAGACGCGAACAATGATAGAATTTCTCGCCGTCGAATTAGTCGGTTTTTTCGTGTAATTTTTGATACAAAATCGATGCCGACGGGTCCCGGGTTCTCAAAATCGATATTTGTCAAAATATCCAAGGTAAAATGCAGAAAATGACAGAGAGATTTACTATCAAAAATGCGGGTTTTCTTGTGTAATTTACGATTCAGACTCGATCCAGACAGGTCCAGGTTCCTGAAAATTGGAAGTTGCAGAAATATCGACGGTCAGACGCGAGAAATAATCGATTTTTCTTTCATCGAGAAGATCGGTTTTTCGGTGTCAGTTTAATTGCAGAATCGATTCCGACAGGTCCAGGGTCCTGAAAATTGAAAGTTTCAGCAATATCGACGGTCAGACGCGAAAAATGATAGAATTTCTCGCAGTCGAAGAAATCGGTTTCTCGGTGTAATTTGCTTTGCAGAATCGATTCTGACAGGTCGCGGGTCCTCAAAACTGAAATCCCCACGGATATCAACGGTCAGACGCGAAAACTGATAGAATTCTATTTCATCGGAAAAATCGGTTTTTCGTAGTCATTTCTGATGCAAAATCGATTCTGACAGGTCCCGGTCCTCAACATCGATATTCGTCGAAATATCGAAGATGAAATGCAGAAAATGACGAAAACATTTGAGATCGAAGATGGAGGTTTTCTCGTGTGATTTCTGACTCAAACTCGAGCCAGACCGTGCCGGGGTCCGCAAAATTGCAATTCTCAGAGATATCGAAGGTCAGACGCGAACAATGATAGAATTTCTCGCCGTCGAATTAGTCGGTTTTTTCGTGTAATTTTTGATACAAAATCGATGCCGACGGGTCCCGGGTTCTCAAAATCGATATTTGTCAAAATATCCAAGGTAAAATGCAGAAAATGACAGAGAGATTTACTATCAAAAATGCGGGTTTTCTTGTGTGATTTCCGACTCAGACTCGATCCAGACAGGTCCAGGTTCCTGAAAATTGGAAGTTTCAGAAATATCGACGGTCAGACGCGAGAAATAATAGAATTTCCTTTCATCGAAACAATCGGTTCTTCGTTGTAAGTTTATTTACAGGAACGATTCTGACGGGTCCCGGGTCCTTAAAACCCAAAACCCCACGAATATCGACGGTCGGACGCAAAAAATGATAGAATTTTCTTTCATCGAGAAAACCGGTTTTTCGGTGTCATTTCTGATGCAGAATCGTTTCTGACAGGTCCCGGGTCCTCAAAATCGATATTTGTTAAAATATCCAAGGTGAAATGCAGAAAATGACAAAGAGATCTCCTATCAAAAATGCGGGTTTTCTTCTGTGATTTCCGACTCAGACTCGATCCAGACAGGTCCAGGGTCCTTAGAATTGAAATACCCATAAATATCGACGGTCAGACGCGAAAACTGATTGAATTTCTTGCGGTCGGAGAAATCGGTTTTCAGGCGTAATTTCTGATGCGGAATCGATTCCGACAGGTCCCGGGTCCTCGAAATTGAAAGTTTCAGAAATATCGGCGGTCAGACGCGAAAAATGATAGAATTTCTTGCGGTCGAAGAAATCGGTATTTTGGTGTGATTTTTGATGCAGACCCGATTCTGACAGGTCGCGGGTCCTCAAAACTGGAATTTCCAGAAATATCGACGACGAATTGCAGAAGAACAAAAAATATTTTTCATTTAAAAATGAGGGCTTTCGGCCTATTTTTCGTTGCAGAATCGATGCCGACGGGTCCCGGGTCCTCAAAATCGATATTTCTAGAAATATCCAAGGTAAAATGCAGAAAATCACAAAGAAATTTACTATCAAAAATGCGGGTTTTCTTGGGTAATTTACGATTCAGACTCGATCCAGACAGGTCCAGGTTCCTGAAAATTGGAAGTTGCAGAAATATCGACGGTCAGACGCGAGAAATAATCGATTTTTCTTCCATCGAGAAGATCGGTTTTTCGGTGTCAGTTTAATTGCAGAATCGATTCCGACAGGTACAGGGTCCTGAAAATTGAAAGTTTCAGCAATATCGACGGTCGGACGCGAAAAATGATAGAATTTCTTGCGGTCGAAAAAATCGGTTTTTTGGCGTAATTTCTGATGCGGAATCGATTCTGACAGGTCCCGGGTCATGGAAATTGAAAGTTTTAGGAATATCGACGGTCAGACGCGAAAAATGATAGAATTTCTTGCGGTCGAAGAAATCGGTTTTTTGGTGTAATTTCTGATGCGGAATCGATTCTGACAGGTCCCGGGTCCTGGAAATTAGAAGTTTCAGAAATATCGACGGTCAGACGCGAAAAATAATAGAATCTCTCGCAGTCGAAGAAATCGGTTTCTCGGTGTAATTTGCTTTGCAGAATCGATTCTGACCGGTTCCGAGTCCTTGAAACCGAAATCCCCACGAATATCGACGGTCAGACGCGAAAACTGATAGAATTTCTTGCGGTCGAAGAAATCGGTTTTTTGGCGTAATTTCTGATGCGGAATCGATTCTGACAGGTCCCGGGTCATGGAAATTGAAAGTTTCAGGAATATCGACGGTCAGACGCGAAAAATGATAAAATTTCTTGCGGTCGAAGAAATCGGTTTTTTGGTGTAATTTCTGATGCGGAATCGATTCTGACAGGTCCCGGGTCATGGAAATTGAAAGTTTTAGGGATATCGACGGTCAGACGCGAAAAATGATAGAATTTCTTGCGGTCGAAGAAATCGGTTTCTCGGTGTAATTTGCTTTGCAGAATCGATTCTGACCGGTTCCGAGTCCTTGAAACCGAAATCCCCACGAATATCGACGGTCAGACGCGAAAACTGATAGAATTTCTTGCGGTCGAAGAAATCGGTTTTTTGGCGTAATTTCTGATGCGGAATCGATTCTGACAGGTCCCGGGTCATGGAAATTGAAAGTTTCAGGAATATCGACGGTCAGACGCGAAAAATGATAGAATTTCTTGCGGTCGAAGAAATCGGTTTTTTGGTGTAATTTCTGATGCGGAATCGATTCTGACAGGTCCCGGGTCATGGAAATTGAAAGTTTTAGGGATATCGACGGTCAGACGCGAAAAATGATAGAATTTCTTGCGGTCGAAGAAATCGGTTTTTTGGTGTAATTTCTGATGCGGAATCGATTCTGACAGGTCCCGGGTCCTGAAAATTAGAAGTTTCAGAAATATCGACGGTCAGACGCGAAAAATAATAGAATCTCTCGCAGTCGAAGAAATCGGTTTCTCGGTGTAATTTGCTTTGCAGAATCGATTCTGACCGGTTCCGAGTCCTTGAAACCGAAATCCCCACGAATATCGACGGTCAGACGCGAAAACTGATAGAATTTCTTGCGGTCGAAGAAATCGGTTTTTTGGCGTAATTTCTGATGCGGAATCGATTCTGACAGGTCCCGGGTCATGGAAATTGAAAGTTTCAGGAATATCGACGGTCAGACGCGAAAAATGATAGAATTTCTTGCGGTCGAAGAAATCGGTTTTTTGGTGTAATTTCTGATGCGGAGTCGATTCTGAGAGGTCCCGGGTCCTGGAAATTGAAAGTTTCAGAAATATCGACGGTCAGACGCGAAAAATGATATAATTTCTTGCGGTCGAAGAAATCGGATTTTTGGTGTGATTTTTGATGCAGACCCGATTCCGACAGGTCGCGGGTCCTCAAAACTGAAATCCCCACGGATATCGACGGTCAGACGCGAAAACTGATAGAATTTCTCGCAGTCGAAGAAATCGGTTTCTCGGTGTAATTTGCTTTGCAGAATCGATTCTGACAGGTTCCGAGTCCTTAAAACCGAAATCCCCACGAATATCGACGGTCAGACGCGAAAACTGATAGAATTTCTTGCGGTCGAAGAAATCGGTTTTTTGGCGTAATTTCTGATGCGGAATCGATTCTGACAGGTCCCGGTCATGGAAATTGAAAGTTTCAGGAATATCGACGGTCAGACGCGAAAAATTATAGAATTTTTTTGCATCGAAGAAATCGATCTTTTGGTGTAATTTTTATTGCAGAATCGATTCTGACAGGTCCCGAGTCCTTGAAACCGAAACCCCCACGAATATCGACGGTCAGACGCGAAAACTGATAGAATTTCTTGCGGTCGAAGAAATCGGTTTTTGGCGTAATTTCTGATGCGGAATCGATTCTGACAGGTCCCGGGTCATGGAAATCAAAAGTTTCAGGAATATCGACGGTCAGACGCGAAAAATGATAGAACTTCTTGCGGTCGAAGAAATCGGTTTTTTGGTGTGATTTTTGATGCAGACCCGATTCTGACAGGTCGCGGGTCCTCAAAACTGGAATTTCCAGAAATATCGACGACGAATTGCAGAAGAACAAAAAGTATTTTTCATTCAAAAATGAGGGCTTTCGGCCTATTTTTCGTTGCAGAATCGATGCCGACGGGTCCCGGGTCCTCAAAATCGATATTTCTAGAAATATCCAAGGTAAAATGCAGAAAATCACAAAGAAATTTACTATCAAAAATGCGGGTTTTCTTGTGTAATTTACGATTCAGACTCGATCCAGACAGGTCCAGGTTCCTGAAAATTGGAAGTTGCAGAAATATCGACGGTCAGACGCGAGAAATAATCGATTTTTCTTCCATCGAGAAGATCGGTTTTTCGGTGTCAGTTTAATTGCAGAATCGATTCCGACACGTACAGGGTCCTGAAAATTGAAAGTTTCAGCAATATCGACGGTCGGACGCGAAAAATGATAGAATTTCTTGCGGTCGAAAAAATCGGTTTTTTGGCGTAATTTCTGATGCGAAATCGATTCTGACAGGTCCCGGTCCTCAACATCGATATCCGTCGAAATATCCAAGGTGAAATGCAGAAAATGACGAAAACATTTGACATCGAAGATGGAGGTTTTCTCGTGTGATTTCTGACTCAAACTCAAGCCAGACCGTGCCGGGGTCCGCAAAATTGCAATTCTCAGAGATATCGAAGGTCAGACGCGAAAAATAATAGAATTTCTCGCCGTCGAAGTAATCGGTTTTTTCGTGTAATTTTTTATACGAAATCGATGCCGACGGGTCCCGGGTCCTCAAAATCGATATTTGTCAAAATATCCAAGGTGAAATGCAGAACATGACACGAACATTTACTATCAAGAATGCGGGTTTTCTTCTGTGATTTCCGACTCAGACTCGATCCAGACAGGTACAGGTCCTCAGAATTGAAATACCCATAAATATCGACGGCCAGACGCAAAAAATGATAGAATTTTTTTCCATCGAAGAAATCGGTTTTTTGGTGTTATTTCTGAATCAGAATCGATTCTGACAGGTACCGGGTCCTGAAAATTGAATGTTTCAGAAATATCGACGGTCAGACACGAGAAATGATAGGATATTCTCTTATCGAAAAAATCGGTTTCTCGTCGTAATTTGCTTTGCAGAATCGATTCTGACAGGTTCCGAGTCCTTAAAACTGAAATCCTCAAGAATATCGACGGTCAGACGCGAAAACTGATAGAATTTCTTGCGGTCGAAGAAATCGGATTTTTGGCGTAATTTCTGATGCGGAATCGATTCTGACAGGTCCCGGGTCATGGAAATTGAAAGTTTCAGGAATATCGACGGTCAGACGCGAAAAATTATAGAATTTTTTTGCATCGAAGAAATCGATCTTTTGGTGTAAGTTTTATTGCAGAATCGATTCTGACAGGTCTCGAGTCCTTGAAACCGAAACCCCCACGAATATCGACGGTCAGACGCGAAAACTGATAGAATTTCTTGCGGTCGAAGAAATCGGTTTTTGGCGTAATATCTGATGCGGAATCTATTCTGACAGGTCCCGGGTCATGGAAATCAAAAGTTTCAGGAATATCGACGGTCAGACGCGAAAAATGATAGAATTTCTTGCGGTCGAAGAAATCGGTTTTTTGGTGTGATTTTTGATGCAGACCCGATTCTGACAGGTCGCGGGTCCTCAAAACTGGAATTTCCAGAAATATCGACGACGAATTGCAGAAGAACAAAAAATATTTTTCATTTAAAAATGAGGGCTTTCGGCCTATTTTTCGTGTCAGAATCGATGCCGACGGGTCCCGGGTCCTAAAATCGATATTTGTCAAAATATCCAAGGTGAAATGCAGAAAATGACACGAACATTTACTATCAAGAATGCGGGTTTTCTTCTGTGATTTCCGACTCAGACTCGATCCAGACAGGTACAGGTCCTCAGAATTGAAATACCCATAAATATCGACGGCCAGACGCAAAAAATGATGAAATTTTTTTTCCATCGAAGAAATCGGTTTTTTGGTGTTATTTCTGAAGCAGAATCGATTCTGACAGGTACCGGGTCCTGAAAATTGAATGTTTCAGAAATATCGACGGTCAGACACGAGAAATGATAGGATATTCTCTTATCGAAAAAATCGGTTTCTCGGTGTAATTTGCTTTGCAGAATCGATTCTGACAGGTTCCGAGTCCTTAAAACTGAAATCCCCAAGAATATCGACGGTCAGACGCGAAAACTGATAGAATTCTATTCCATCGGAAAAATCGGATTTTCGGTGTCATTTCTGATGCAAAATCGATTCTGACAGGTCCCGGTCCTCAACATCGATATTCGTCGAAATATCCAAGGTGAAATGCAGAAAATGACGAAAACATTTGAGATCGAAGATGAAGGTTTTCTTGTGTGATTTCTGACTCAGACTCGAGCCAGACCGTGCCGGGGTCCGCAAAATTGAAATTCTCAGAAATATCGACGGTCAGACGCGAGAAATGATAGAATTTTCTTGCATCGAAAAAATCGGTTTTTCGGTGTCATTTTTGATGCAGAATCGTTTCTAACAGGTCCCGGATCCTCAAAATCGATATTTGTCAAAATATTCAAGGTGAAATGCAGAAAATGACAAAAAGATTTCCTATCAAAAATGCGGGTTTTCTTCTGTGATTCCCAACTCAGACTTGATCCAGACAGGTCCAGGGTCCTCAGAATTGAAATACCCATGAATATCGACGGTCAGACGCAAAAAATGATAGAATTTTTTTGCATCGAAGAAATCGATCTTTTGGTGTAATTTTTATTGCAGAATCGATTCTGACAGGTCCCGAGTCCTTGAAACCGAAATCCCCACGAATATCGACGGTCAGACGCGAAAACTGATAGAATTTCTTGCGGTCGAAGAAATCGGTTTTTGGCGTAATTTCTGATGCGGAATCGATTCCGACAGGTCCCGGGTCATGGAAATTGAAAGTTTCAGAAATATCGACGGTCAGACGCGAAAATTGATAGAATTTCTTGCGGTCGAAGAAATCGGTTTTTGGTGTGATTTTTGATGCAGACCCGATTCTGACAGGTCGCGGGTCCCCAAAATTGGAATTTCCAGAAATATCGACGACGAATCGCAGAAGAACAAAAAATATTTTTCATTTAAAAATGAGGGCTTTCGGCCTATTTTTCGTTGCAGAATCGATGCCGACGGGTCCCGGGTCCTCAAAATCGATATTTCTAGAAATATCCAAGGTAAAATGCAGAAAATCACAAAGAAATTTACTATCAAAAATGCGGGTTTTCTTGTGTAATTTCCGACTCAGACTCGATCCAGACAGGTCCAGGTTCCTGAAAATTGGAAGTTGCAGAAATATCGACGGTCAGACGCGAAAACTGATAGAATTTCTTGCGGTCGAAGAAATCGGTTTTTGGCGTAATTTCTGATGCGGAATCGATTCTGACAGGTCCCGGGTCATGGAAATTGAAAGTTTTAGGAATACCGACGGTCAGACGCAAAAAATGATAGAATTTCTTGCGGTCGAAGAAATCGGTTTTTTGGTGTAATTTCTGATGCGGAATCGATTCTGACAGGTCCCGGGTCCTGGAAATTAGAAGTTTCAGAAATATCGACGGTCAGACGCGAAAAATTATAGAATTTATCGCAGTCGAAGAAATCGGTTTCTCGGTGTAATTTGCTTTGCAGATTCTGACCGGTTCCGAGTCCTTGAAACCGAAATCCCCACGAATATCGACGGTCAGACGCGAAAACTGATAGAATTTCTTGCGGTCGAAGAAATCGGTTTTTTGGTGTGATTTTTGATGCAGACCCGATTCTGACAGGTCGCGGGTCCTCAAAACTGGAATTTCCAGAAATATCGACGACGAATTGCAGAAGAACAAAAAATATTTTTCATTTAAAAATGAGGGCTTTCGGCCTATTTTTCGTTGCAGAATCGATGCCGACGGGTCCCGGGTCCTCAAAATCGATATTTGTCAAAATATCCAAGGTGAAATGCAGAAAATGACACGAACATTTACTATCAAGAATGCGGGTTTTCTTCTGTGAATTCCGACTCAGACTCGATCCAGACAGGTACAGGTCCTCAGAATTGAAATACCCATAAATATCGACGGCCAGACGCAAAAAATGATGAAATTTTTTTCCATCGAAGAAATCGGTTTTTTGGTGTTATTTCTGAATCAGAATCGATTCTGACAGGTACCGGGTCCTGAAAATTGAATGTTTCAGAAATATCGACGGTCAGACACGAGAAATGATAGGATATTGTCTTATCGAAAAAATCGGTTTCTCGGTGTAATTTGCTTTGCAGAATCGATTCTGGAAGGTTCCGAGTCCTTAAAACTGAAATCCCCAAGAATATCGACGGTCAGACGCGAAAACTGATAGAATTCTCTTTCATCGGAAAAATCGGTTTTTCGGTGTCATTTCTGATGCAAAATCGATTCTGACAGGTCCCGGTCCTCAACATCGATATTCGTCGAAATATCCAAGGTGAAATTCAGAAAATGACGAAAACATTTGAGATCGAAGATGAAGGTTTTCTTGTGTGATTTCTGACTCAGACTCGAGCCAGACCGTGCCGGGGTCCGCAAAATTGAAATTCTCAGAAATATCGACGGTCAGACGCGAGAAATGATAGAATTTTCTCGCATCGAAAAAATCGGTTTTTCGGTGTCATTTTTGATGCAGAATTGTTTCTAACAGGTCCCGGATCCTCAAAATCGATATTTGTCAAAATATTCAAGGTGAAATGCAGAAAATGACAAGAAGATTTCCTATCAAAAATGCGGGTTTTCTTCTGTGATTCCCAACTCAGACTTGATCCAGACAGGTCCAGGGTCCTCAGAATTGAAATACCCATGAATATCGACGGTCAGACGCGAAAAATAATAGAATTTCTCGCAGTCGAAGAAATCGGTTTTTCAGTGTAATTTGCTTTGCAGAATCGATTCTGACCGGTTCCGAGTCCTTGAAACCGGAATCCCCACGAATATCGACGGTCAGACGCGAAAACTGATAGAATTTCTTGCGGTCGAAGAAATCGGTTTTTTGGCGTAATTTCTGATGCGGAATCGATTCTGACAGGTCCCGGGTCATGGAAATTGAAAGTTTCAGGAATATCGACGGTCAGACGCGAAAAATGATAGAATTTCTTGCGGTCGAAGAAATCGGTTTTTTGGTGTAATTTCTGATGCGGAATCGATTCTGAGAGGTCCCAGGTCCAGGAAATTGGAAGTTTCAGAAATATCGACGGTCAGACGCGAAAAATGATAGAATTTCTTGCGGTCGAAGAAATCGGTTTTTTGGTGTGATTTTTGATGCAGACCCGATTCTGACAGGTCGCGGGTCCTCAAAACTGGAATTTCCAGAAATATCGACGACGAATTGCAGAAGAACAAAAAATATTTTTCATTCAAAAATGAGGGCTTTCGGCCTATTTTTCGTTGCGGAATCGATGCCGACGGGTCCCGGGTCCTCAAAATCGATATTTGTCAAAATATCCAAGGTGAAATGCAGAAAATGACACGAACATTTACTATCAAAAATGCAGGTTTTCTTCTGTGATTTCCGACTCAGACTCGATCCAGACAGGTACAGGTCCTCAGAATTGAAATACCCATAAATATCGACGGCCAGACGCAAAAAATGATAGAATTTTTTTCCATCGAAGAAATCGGTTTTTTGGTGTTATTTCTGAATCAGAATCGATTCTGACAGGTACCGGGTCCTGAAAATTGAATGTTTCAGAAATATCGACGGTCAGACACGAGAAATGATAGGATATTCTCTCATCGAAAAAATCGGTTTCTCGGTGTAATTTGCTTTGCAGAATCGATTCTGACAGGTTCCGAGTCCTCAAAACTGAAATCCCCAAGAATATCGACGGTCAGACGCGAAAACTGATAGAATTCTCTTGCATCGAAAAAATCGGTTTTTCGGTGTCATTTTTGATGCAGAATCGTTTCTAACAGGTCCCGGATCCTCAAAATCGATATTTGTCAAAATATTCAAGGTGAAATGCAGAAAATGACAAAAAGATTTCCTATCAAAAATGCGGGTTTTCTTCTGTGATTCGCAACTCAGACTTGATCCAGACAGGTCCAGGGTCCTCAGAATTGAAATACCCATGAATATCGACGGTCAGACGCAGAAAATGATAGAATTGTTTTGCATCGAAGAAATCGATCTTTTGGTGTAATTTTTATTGCAGAATCGATTCTGACAGGTCCCGAGTCCTTGAAACCGAAATCCCCACGAATATCGACGGTCAGACGCGAAAACTGATAGAATTTCTTGCGGTCGAAGAAATCGGTTTTTGGCGTAATTTCTGATGCGGAATCGATTCCGACAGGTCCCGGGTCATGGAAATTGAAAGTTTCAGAAATATCGACGGTCAGACGCGAAAAATGATAGAATTTCTTGCGGTCGAAGAAATCGGTTTTTGGTGTGATTTTTGATGCAGACCCGATTCTGACAGGTCGCGGGTCCTCAAAACTGGAATTTCCAGAAATATCGACGACGAATCGCAGAAGAACAAAAAATATTTTTCATTTAAAAATGAGGGCTTTCGGCCTATTTTTCGTTGCAGAATCGATGCCGACGGGTCCCGGGTCCTCAAAATCGATATTTCTAGAAATATCCAAGGTAAAATGCAGAAAATCACAAAGAAATTTACTATCAAAAATGCGGGTTTTCTTGTGTAATTTCCGACTCAGACTCGATCCAGACAGGTCCAGGTTCCTGAAAATTGGAAGTTGCAGAAATATCGACGGTCAGACGCGAAAACTGATAGAATTTCTTGCGGTCGAAGAAATCGGTTTTTGGCGTAATTTCTGATGCGGAATCGATTCTGACAGGTCCCGGGTCATGGAAATTGAAAGTTTTAGGAATACCGACGGTCAGACGCAAAAATGATAGAATTTCTTGCGGTCGAAGAAATCGGTTTTTTGGTGTAATTTCTGATGCGGAATCGATTCTGACAGGTCCCGGGTCCTGGAAATTAGAAGTTTCAGAAATATCGACGGTCAGACGCGAAAAATTATAGAATTTATCGCAGTCGAAGAAATCGGTTTCTCGGTGTAATTTGCTTTTCATAACATCTGCTCTGAAACGTCAGCTTTCAGTGCCTGTTTAGCGAGTCGAAACAAGCTAATTTCATGCGAATGCCGCGAAAAGCTGTGACGTATGCTTCAATCGCGATTTCAATGTATTAGCGGTCTGAAAGCAGCGTTGCTTTCGTCCCATGGGAAGAAAGCAACTGCTTTCGTCCCTTGCAGTTGCTTTCTTCCCATGGGAGGGAAGCAATTTGAAACCTGAAGTTTTTTGCAAATGTTATGAAAAACATAGTGTGTGACACGGGATGAAACATGAATGCAGGCACGGGTGATGTCAGCCCTCGCCTTCGGCTTCGGGCTGACAACTTCACCCTGGCCTGCATTCACACTGTTTCATCCCTTGTTACACAATATACTATTGCAGAATCGATTCTGACCGGTTCCGAGTCCTTGAAACCGAAATCCCCACGAATATCGACGGTCAGACGCGAAAACTGATAGAATTTCTTGCGGTCGAAGAAATCGGTTTTTTGGCGTAATTTCTGATGCGGAATCGATTCTGACAGGTCCCGGGTCATGGAAATTGAAAGTTTCAGGAATATCGACGGTCAGACGCGAAAAATTATAGAATTTCTTGCGGTCGAAGAAATCGGTTTTTTGGTGTAATTTCTGATGCGGAATCGATTCTGAGAGGTCCCGGGTCCTGGAAATTGGAAGTTTCAGAAATATCGACGGTCAGACGCGAAAAATGATAGAATTTCTTGCGGTCGAAGAAATCGTTTTTTTTGGTGTGATTTTTGATGCAGACCCGATTCTGACAGGTCGCGGGTCCTCAAAACTGGAATTTCCAGAAATATCGACGACGAATTGCAGAAGAACAAAAAATATTTTTCATTTAAAAATGAGGGCTTTCGGCCTATTTTTTCGTTGCAGAATCGATGCCGACGGGTCCCGGGTCCTCAAAATCGATATTTCTAGAAATATCCAAGGTAAAATGCAGAAAATCACAAAGAAATTTACTATCAAAAATGCGGGTTTTCTTGTGTAATTTACGATTCAGACTCGATCCAGACAGGTCCAGGTTCCTGAAAATTGGAAGTTGCAGAAATATCGACGGTCAGACGCGAGAAATAATCGATTTTTTCTTTCATCGAGAAGATCGGTTTTTCGGTGTCAGTTTAATTGCAGAATCGATTCCGACAGGTCCAGGGTCCTGGAAATTGAAAGTTTCAGCAATATCGACGGTCAGCCGCGAAAAATGATAGAATTTCTCGCAGTCGAAGAAATCGGTTTCTCGGTGTAATTTGCTTTGCAGAATCGATTCTGACAGGTCGCGGGTCCTCAAAACTGAAATCCCCACGGATATCAACGGTCAGACGCGAAAACTGATAGAATTCTATTTCATCGGAAAAATCGGTTTTTCGTAGTCATTTCTGATGCAAAATCGATTCTGACAGGTCCCGGTCCTCAACATCGATATTCGTCGAAATATCGAAGATGAAATGCAGAAAATGACGAAAACATTTGAGATCGAGGATGGAGGTTTTCTCGTGTGATTTCTGACTCAAACTCGAGCCAGACCGTGCCGGGGTCCGCAAAATTGCAATTCTCAGAGATATCGAAGGTCAGACGCGAACAATGATAGAATTTCTCGCCGTCGAATTAGTCGGTTTTTTCGTGTAATTTTTGATACAAAATCGATGCCGACGGGTCCCGGGTTCTCAAAATCGATATTTGTCAAAATATCCAAGGTAAAATGCAGAAAATGACAGAGAGATTTACTATCAAAAATGCGGGTTTTCTTGTGTAATTTACGATTCAGACTCGATCCAGACAGGTCCAGGTTCCTGAAAATTGGAAGTTGCAGAAATATCGACGGTCAGACGCGAGAAATAATCGATTTTTCTTTCATCGAGAAGATCGGTTTTTCGGTGTCAGTTTAATTGCAGAATCGATTCCGACAGGTCCAGGGTCCTGAAAATTGAAAGTTTCAGCAATATCGACGGTCAGACGCGAAAAATGATAGAATTTCTCGCAGTCGAAGAAATCGGTTTCTCGGTGTAATTTGCTTTGCAGAATCGATTCTGACAGGTCGCGGGTCCTCAAAACTGAAATCCCCACGGATATCAACGGTCAGACGCGAAAACTGATAGAATTCTATTTCATCGGAAAAATCGGTTTTTCGTAGTCATTTCTGATGCAAAATCGATTCTGACAGGTCCCGGTCCTCAACATCGATATTCGTCGAAATATCGAAGATGAAATGCAGAAAATGACGAAAACATTTGAGATCGAAGATGGAGGTTTTCTCGTGTGATTTCTGACTCAAACTCGAGCCAGACCGTGCCGGGGTCCGCAAAATTGCAATTCTCAGAGATATCGAAGGTCAGACGCGAACAATGATAGAATTTCTCGCCGTCGAATTAGTCGGTTTTTTCGTGTAATTTTTGATACAAAATCGATGCCGACGGGTCCCGGGTTCTCAAAATCGATATTTGTCAAAATATCCAAGGTAAAATGCAGAAAATGACAGAGAGATTTACTATCAAAAATGCGGGTTTTCTTGTGTGATTTCCGACTCAGACTCGATCCAGACAGGTCCAGGTTCCTGAAAATTGGAAGTTTCAGAAATATCGACGGTCAGACGCGAGAAATAATAGAATTTCCTTTCATCGAAACAATCGGTTCTTCGTTGTAAGTTTATTTACAGGAACGATTCTGACGGGTCCCGGGTCCTTAAAACCCAAAACCCCACGAATATCGACGGTCGGACGCAAAAAATGATAGAATTTTCTTTCATCGAGAAAACCGGTTTTTCGGTGTCATTTCTGATGCAGAATCGTTTCTGACAGGTCCCGGGTCCTCAAAATCGATATTTGTTAAAATATCCAAGGTGAAATGCAGAAAATGACAAAGAGATCTCCTATCAAAAATGCGGGTTTTCTTCTGTGATTTCCGACTCAGACTCGATCCAGACAGGTCCAGGGTCCTTAGAATTGAAATACCCATAAATATCGACGGTCAGACGCGAAAACTGATTGAATTTCTTGCGGTCGAAGAAATCGGTTTTTTGGCGTAATTTCTGATGCGGAATCGATTCTGACAGGTCCCGGGTCATGGAAATTGAAAGTTTCAGGAATATCGACGGTCAGACGCGAAAAATGATAGAATTTCTTGCGGTCGAAGAAATCGGTTTTTTGGTGTAATTTCTGATGCGGAATCGATTCTGACAGGTCCCGGGTCATGGAAATTGAAAGTTTTAGGGATATCGACGGTCAGACGCGAAAAATGATAGAATTTCTTGCGGTCGAAGAAATCGGTTTTTTGGTGTAATTTCTGATGCGGAATCGATTCTGACAGGTCCCGGGTCCTGAAAATTAGAAGTTTCAGAAATATCGACGGTCAGACGCGAAAAATAATAGAATCTCTCGCAGTCGAAGAAATCGGTTTCTCGGTGTAATTTGCTTTGCAGAATCGATTCTGACCGGTTCCGAGTCCTTGAAACCGAAATCCCCACGAATATCGACGGTCAGACGCGAAAACTGATAGAATTTCTTGCGGTCGAAGAAATCGGTTTTTTGGCGTAATTTCTGATGCGGAATCGATTCTGACAGGTCCCGGGTCATGGAAATTGAAAGTTTCAGGAATATCGACGGTCAGACGCGAAAAATGATAGAATTTCTTGCGGTCGAAGAAATCGGTTTTTTGGTGTAATTTCTGATGCGGAATCGATTCTGACAGGTCCCGGGTCATGGAAATTGAAAGTTTTAGGGATATCGACGGTCAGACGCGAAAAATGATAGAATTTCTTGCGGTCGAAGAAATCGGTTTTTTGGTGTAATTTCTGATGCGGAATCGATTCTGACAGGTCCCGGGTCCTGAAAATTAGAAGTTTCAGAAATATCGACGGTCAGACGCGAAAAATAATAGAATCTCTCGCAGTCGAAGAAATCGGTTTCTCGGTGTAATTTGCTTTGCAGAATCGATTCTGACCGGTTCCGAGTCCTTGAAACCGAAATCCCCACGAATATCGACGGTCAGACGCGAAAACTGATAGAATTTCTTGCGGTCGAAGAAATCGGTTTTTTGGCGTAATTTCTGATGCGGAATCGATTCTGACAGGTCCCGGGTCATGGAAATTGAAAGTTTCAGGAATATCGACGGTCAGACGCGAAAAATGATAGAATTTCTTGCGGTCGAAGAAATCGGTTTTTTGGTGTAATTTCTGATGCGGAGTCGATTCTGAGAGGTCCCGGGTCCTGGAAATTGAAAGTTTCAGAAATATCGACGGTCAGACGCGAAAAATGATATAATTTCTTGCGGTCGAAGAAATCGGATTTTTGGTGTGATTTTTGATGCAGACCCGATTCCGACAGGTCGCGGGTCCTCAAAACTGAAATCCCCACGGATATCGACGGTCAGACGCGAAAACTGATAGAATTTCTCGCAGTCGAAGAAATCGGTTTCTCGGTGTAATTTGCTTTGCAGAATCGATTCTGACAGGTTCCGAGTCCTTAAAACCGAAATCCCCACGAATATCGACGGTCAGACGCGAAAACTGATAGAATTTCTTGCGGTCGAAGAAATCGGTTTTTTGGCGTAATTTCTGATGCGGAATCGATTCTGACAGGTCCCGGTCATGGAAATTGAAAGTTTCAGGAATATCGACGGTCAGACGCGAAAAATTATAGAATTTTTTTGCATCGAAGAAATCGATCTTTTGGTGTAATTTTTATTGCAGAATCGATTCTGACAGGTCCCGAGTCCTTGAAACCGAAACCCCCACGAATATCGACGGTCAGACGCGAAAACTGATAGAATTTCTTGCGGTCGAAGAAATCGGTTTTTGGCGTAATTTCTGATGCGGAATCGATTCTGACAGGTCCCGGGTCATGGAAATCAAAAGTTTCAGGAATATCGACGGTCAGACGCGAAAAATGATAGAACTTCTTGCGGTCGAAGAAATCGGTTTTTTGGTGTGATTTTTGATGCAGACCCGATTCTGACAGGTCGCGGGTCCTCAAAACTGGAATTTCCAGAAATATCGACGACGAATTGCAGAAGAACAAAAAGTATTTTTCATTCAAAAATGAGGGCTTTCGGCCTATTTTTCGTTGCAGAATCGATGCCGACGGGTCCCGGGTCCTCAAAATCGATATTTCTAGAAATATCCAAGGTAAAATGCAGAAAATCACAAAGAAATTTACTATCAAAAATGCGGGTTTTCTTGTGTAATTTACGATTCAGACTCGATCCAGACAGGTCCAGGTTCCTGAAAATTGGAAGTTGCAGAAATATCGACGGTCAGACGCGAGAAATAATCGATTTTTCTTCCATCGAGAAGATCGGTTTTTCGGTGTCAGTTTAATTGCAGAATCGATTCCGACACGTACAGGGTCCTGAAAATTGAAAGTTTCAGCAATATCGACGGTCGGACGCGAAAAATGATAGAATTTCTTGCGGTCGAAAAAATCGGTTTTTTGGCGTAATTTCTGATGCGAAATCGATTCTGACAGGTCCCGGTCCTCAACATCGATATCCGTCGAAATATCCAAGGTGAAATGCAGAAAATGACGAAAACATTTGAGATCGAAGATGGAGGTTTTCTCGTGTGATTTCTGACTCAAACTCAAGCCAGACCGTGCCGGGGTCCGCAAAATTGCAATTCTCAGAGATATCGAAGGTCAGACGCGAAAAATAATAGAATTTCTCGCCGTCGAAGTAATCGGTTTTTTCGTGTAATTTTTTATACGAAATCGATGCCGACGGGTCCCGGGTCCTCAAAATCGATATTTGTCAAAATATCCAAGGTGAAATGCAGAACATGACACGAACATTTACTATCAAGAATGCGGGTTTTCTTCTGTGATTTCCGACTCAGACTCGATCCAGACGGGTACAGGTCCTCAGAATTGAAATACCCATAAATATCGACGGCCAGACGCAAAAAATGATAGAATTTTTTTCCATCGAAGAAATCGGTTTTTTGGTGTTATTTCTGAATCAGAATCGATTCTGACAGGTACCGGGTCCTGAAAATTGAATGTTTCAGAAATATCGACGGTCAGACACGAGAAATGATAGGATATTCTCTTATCGAAAAAATCGGTTTCTCGTCGTAATTTGCTTTGCAGAATCGATTCTGACAGGTTCCGAGTCCTTAAAACTGAAATCCTCAAGAATATCGACGGTCAGACGCGAAAACTGATAGAATTTCTTGCGGTCGAAGAAATCGGTTTTTTGGCGTAATTTCTGATGCGGAATCGATTCTGACAGGTCCCGGGTCATGGAAATTGAAAGTTTCAGGAATATCGACGGTCAGACGCGAAAAATTATAGAATTTTTTTGCATCGAAGAAATCGATCTTTTGGTGTAAGTTTTATTGCAGAATCGATTCTGACAGGTCTCGAGTCCTTGAAACCGAAACCCCCACGAATATCGACGGTCAGACGCGAAAACTGATAGAATTTCTTGCGGTCGAAGAAATCGGTTTTTTGGCGTAATATCTGATGCGGAATCTATTCTGACAGGTCCCGGGTCATGGAAATCAAAAGTTTCAGGAATATCGACGGTCAGACGCGAAAAATGATAGAATTTCTTGCGGTCGAAGAAATCGGTTTTTTGGTGTGATTTTTGATGCAGACCCGATTCTGACAGGTCGCGGGTCCTCAAAACTGGAATTTCCAGAAATATCGACGACGAATTGCAGAAGAACAAAAAATATTTTTCATTTAAAAATGAGGGCTTTCGGCCTATTTTTCGTGTCAGAATCGATGCCG
Organism: Tenthredo livida; assembly: GCA_963992785.1. Taxonomy (NCBI): domain Eukaryota; kingdom Metazoa; phylum Arthropoda; class Insecta; order Hymenoptera; family Tenthredinidae; genus Tenthredo; species Tenthredo livida. Next base: position 27,300,295 of record OZ023067.1, read on the forward strand.
ACGGGTCCCGGGTCCTAAAATCGATATTTGTCAAAATATCCAAGGTGAAATGCAGAAAATGACACGAACATTTACTATCAAGAATGCGGGTTTTCTTCTGTGATTTCCGACTCAGACTCGATCCAGACAGGTACAGGTCCTCAGAATTGAAATACCCATAAATATCGACGGCCAGACGCAAAAAATGATGAAATTTTTTTTCCATCGAAGAAATCGGTTTTTTGGTGTTATTTCTGAAGCAGAATCGATTCTGACAGGTACCGGGTCCTGAAAATTGAATGTTTCAGAAATATCGACGGTCAGACACGAGAAATGATAGGATATTCTCTTATCGAAAAAATCGGTTTCTCGGTGTAATTTGCTTTGCAGAATCGATTCTGACAGGTTCCGAGTCCTTAAAACTGAAATCCCCAAGAATATCGACGGTCAGACGCGAAAACTGATAGAATTCTATTCCATCGGAAAAATCGGATTTTCGGTGTCATTTCTGATGCAAAATCGATTCTGACAGGTCCCGGTCCTCAACATCGATATTCGTCGAAATATCCAAGGTGAAATGCAGAAAATGACGAAAACATTTAAGATCGAAGATGAAGGTTTTCTTCTGTGATTTCTGACTCAGACTCGAGCCAGACCGTGCCGGGGGTCCGCAAAATTGAAATTCTCAGAAATATCGACGGTCAGACGCGAGAAATGATAGAATTTTCTTGCATCGAAAAAATCGGTTTTTCGGTGTCATTTTTGATGCAGAATCGTTTCTAACAGGTCCCGGATCCTCAAAATCGATATTTGTTAAAATATTCAAGGTAAAATGCAGAAAATGACAAAAAGATTTCCTATCAAAAATGCGGGTTTTCTTCTGTGATTCGCAACTCAGACTTGATCCAGACAGGTCCAGGGTCCTCAGAATTGAAATACCCATGATATCGACGGTCAGACGCAGAAAATGATAGAATTGTTTTGCATCGAAGAAATCGATCTTTTGGTGTAATTTTTATTGCAGAATCGATTCTGACAGGTCCCGAGTCCTTGAAACCGAAATCCCCACGAATATCGACGGTCAGACGCGAAAACTGATAGAATTTCTTGCGGTCGAAGAAATCGGTTTTTGGCGTAATTTCTGATGCGGAATCGATTCCGACAGGTCCCGGGTCATGGAAATTGAAAGTTTCAGAAATATCGACGGTCAGACGCGAAAAATGATAGAATTTCTTGCGGTCGAAGAAATCGGTTTTTGGTGTGATTTTTGATGCAGACCCGATTCTGACAGGTCGCGGGTCCTCAAAACTGGAATTTCCAGAAATATCGACGACGAATCGCAGAAGAACAAAAAATATTTTTCATTTAAAAATGAGGGCTTTCGGCCTATTTTTCGTTGCAGAATCGATGCCGACGGGTCCCGGGTCCTCAAAATCGATATTTCTAGAAATATCCAAGGTAAAATGCAGAAAATCACAAAGAAATTTACTATCAAAAATGCGGGTTTTCTTGTGTAATTTCCGACTCAGACTCGATCCAGACAGGTCCAGGTTCCTGAAAATTGGAAGTTGCAGAAATATCGACGGTCAGACGCGAAAACTGATAGAATTTCTTGCGGTCGAAGAAATCGGTTTTTGGCGTAATTTCTGATGCGGAATCGATTCTGACAGGTCCCGGGTCATGGAAATTGAAAGTTTTAGGAATACCGACGGTCAGACGCAAAAAATGATAGAATTTCTTGCGGTCGAAGAAATCGGTTTTTTGGTGTAATTTCTGATGCGGAATCGATTCTGACAGGTCCCGGGTCCTGGAAATTAGAAGTTTCAGAAATATCGACGGTCAGACGCGAAAAATTATAGAATTTATCGCAGTCGAAGAAATCGGTTTCTCGGTGTAATTTGCTTTGCAGATTCTGACCGGTTCCGAGTCCTTGAAACCGAAATCCCCACGAATATCGACGGTCAGACGCGAAAACTGATAGAATTTCTTGCGGTCGAAGAAATCGGTTTTTTGGTGTGATTTTTGATGCAGACCCGATTCTGACAGGTCGCGGGTCCTCAAAACTGGAATTTCCAGAAATATCGACGACGAATTGCAGAAGAACAAAAAATATTTTTCATTTAAAAATGAGGGCTTTCGGCCTATTTTTCGTTGCAGAATCGATGCCGACGGGTCCCGGGTCCTCAAAATCGATATTTGTCAAAATATCCAAGGTGAAATGCAGAAAATGACACGAACATTTACTATCAAGAATGCGGGTTTTCTTCTGTGAATTCCGACTCAGACTCGATCCAGACAGGTACAGGTCCTCAGAATTGAAATACCCATAAATATCGACGGCCAGACGCAAAAAATGATGAAATTTTTTTGCATCGAAGAAATCGGTTTTTTGGTGTTATTTCTGAATCAGAATCGATTCTGACAGGTACCGGGTCCTGAAAATTGAATGTTTCAGAAATATCGACGGTCAGACACGAGAAATGATAGGATATTGTCTTATCGAAAAAATCGGTTTCTCGGTGTAATTTGCTTTGCAGAATCGATTCTGACAGGTTCCGAGTCCTTAAAACTGAAATCCCCAAGAATATCGACGGTCAGACGCGAAAACTGATAGAATTCTCTTTCATCGGAAAAATCGGTTTTTCGGTGTCATTTCTGATGCAAAATCGATTCTGACAGGTCCCGGTCCTCAACATCGATATTCGTCGAAATATCCAAGGTGAAATTCAGAAAATGACGAAAACATTTGAGATCGAAGATGAAGGTTTTCTTGTGTGATTTCTGACTCAGACTCGAGCCAGACCGTGCCGGGGTCCGCAAAATTGAAATTCTCAGAAATATCGACGGTCAGACGCGAGAAATGATAGAATTTTCTCGCATCGAAAAAATCGGTTTTTCGGTGTCATTTTTGATGCAGAATTGTTTCTAACAGGTCCCGGATCCTCAAAATCGATATTTGTCAAAATATTCAAGGTGAAATGCAGAAAATGACAAGAAGATTTCCTATCAAAAATGCGGGTTTTCTTCTGTGATTCCCAACTCAGACTTGATCCAGACAGGTCCAGGGTCCTCAGAATTGAAATACCCATGAATATCGACGGTCAGACGCGAAAAATAATAGAATTTCTCGCAGTCGAAGAAATCGGTTTCTCAGTGTAATTTGCTTTGCAGAATCGATTCTGACCGGTTCCGAGTCCTTGAAACCGGAATCCCCACGAATATCGACGGTCAGACGCGAAAACTGATAGAATTTCTTGCGGTCGAAGAAATCGGTTTTTTGGCGTAATTTCTGATGCGGAATCGATTCTGACAGGTCCCGGGTCATGGAAATTGAAAGTTTCAGGAATATCGACGGTCAGACGCGAAAAATGATAGAATTTCTTGCGGTCGAAGAAATCGGTTTTTTGGTGTAATTTCTGATGCGGAATCGATTCTGAGAGGTCCCGGGTCCTGGAAATTGGAAGTTTCAGAAATATCGACGGTCAGACGCGAAAAATGATAGAATTTCTTGCGGTCGAAGAAATCGGTTTTTTGGTGTGATTTTTGATGCAGACCCGATTCTGACAGGTCGCGGGTCCTCAAAACTGGAATTTCCAGAAATATCGACGACGAATTGCAGAAGAACAAAAAATATTTTTCATTCAAAAATGAGGGCTTTCGGCCTATTTTTCGTTGCGGAATCGATGCCGACGGGTCCCGGGTCCTCAAAATCGATATTTGTCAAAATATCCAAGGTGAAATGCAGAAAATGACACGAACATTTACTATCAAAAATGCAGGTTTTCTTCTGTGATTTCCGACTCAGACTCGATCCAGACAGGTACAGGTCCTCAGAATTGAAATACCCATAAATATCGACGGCCAGACGCAAAAAATGATAGAATTTTTTTCCATCGAAGAAATCGGTTTTTTGGTGTTATTTCTGAATCAGAATCGATTCTGACAGGTACCGGGTCCTGAAAATTGAATGTTTCAGAAATATCGACGGTCAGACACGAGAAATGATAGGATATTCTCTCATCGAAAAAATCGGTTTCTCGGTGTAATTTGCTTTGCAGAATCGATTCTGACAGGTTCCGAGTCCTCAAAACTGAAATCCCCAAGAATATCGACGGTCAGACGCGAAAACTGATAGAATTCTCTTGCATCGAAAAAATCGGTTTTTCGGTGTCATTTTTGATGCAGAATCGTTTCTAACAGGTCCCGGATCCTCAAAATCGATATTTGTCAAAATATTCAAGGTGAAATGCAGAAAATGACAAAAAGATTTCCTATCAAAAATGCGGGTTTTCTTCTGTGATTCGCAACTCAGACTTGATCCAGACAGGTCCAGGGTCCTCAGAATTGAAATACCCATGAATATCGACGGTCAGACGCAGAAAATGATAGAATTGTTTTGCATCGAAGAAATCGATCTTTTGGTGTAATTTTTATTGCAGAATCGATTCTGACAGGTCCCGAGTCCTTGAAACCGAAATCCCCACGAATATCGACGGTCAGACGCGAAAACTGATAGAATTTCTTGCGGTCGAAGAAATCGGTTTTTGGCGTAATTTCTGATGCGGAATCGATTCCGACAGGTCCCGGGTCATGGAAATTGAAAGTTTCAGAAATATCGACGGTCAGACGCGAAAAATGATAGAATTTCTTGCGGTCGAAGAAATCGGTTTTTGGTGTGATTTTTGATGCAGACCCGATTCTGACAGGTCGCGGGTCCTCAAAACTGGAATTTCCAGAAATATCGACGACGAATCGCAGAAGAACAAAAAATATTTTTCATTTAAAAATGAGGGCTTTCGGCCTATTTTTCGTTGCAGAATCGATGCCGACGGGTCCCGGGTCCTCAAAATCGATATTTCTAGAAATATCCAAGGTAAAATGCAGAAAATCACAAAGAAATTTACTATCAAAAATGCGGGTTTTCTTGTGTAATTTCCGACTCAGACTCGATCCAGACAGGTCCAGGTTCCTGAAAATTGGAAGTTGCAGAAATATCGACGGTCAGACGCGAAAACTGATAGAATTTCTTGCGGTCGAAGAAATCGGTTTTTGGCGTAATTTCTGATGCGGAATCGATTCTGACAGGTCCCGGGTCATGGAAATTGAAAGTTTTAGGAATACCGACGGTCAGACGCAAAAAATGATAGAATTTCTTGCGGTCGAAGAAATCGGTTTTTTGGTGTAATTTCTGATGCGGAATCGATTCTGACAGGTCCCGGGTCCTGGAAATTAGAAGTTTCAGAAATATCGACGGTCAGACGCGAAAAATTATAGAATTTATCGCAGTCGAAGAAATCGGTTTCTCGGTGTAATTTGCTTTTCATAACATCTGCTCTGAAACGTCAGCTTTCAGTGCCTGTTTAGCGAGTCGAAACAAGCTAATTTCATGCGAATGCCGCGAAAAGCTGTGACGTATGCTTCAATCGCGATTTCAATGTATTAGCGGTCTGAAAGCAGCGTTGCTTTCGTCCCATGGGAAGAAAGCAACTGCTTTCGTCCCTTGCAGTTGCTTTCTTCCCATGGGAGGGAAGCAATTTGAAACCTGAAGTTTTTTGCAAATGTTATGAAAAACATAGTGTGTGACACGGGATGAAACATGAATGCAGGCACGGGTGATGTCAGCCCTCGCCTTCGGCTTCGGGCTGACAACTTCACCCTGGCCTGCATTCACACTGTTTCATCCCTTGTTACACAATATACTATTGCAGAATCGATTCTGACCGGTTCCGAGTCCTTGAAACCGAAATCCCCACGAATATCGACGGTCAGACGCGAAAACTGATAGAATTTCTTGCGGTCGAAGAAATCGGTTTTTTGGCGTAATTTCTGATGCGGAATCGATTCTGACAGGTCCCGGGTCATGGAAATTGAAAGTTTCAGGAATATCGACGGTCAGACGCGAAAAATTATAGAATTTCTTGCGGTCGAAGAAATCGGTTTTTTGGTGTAATTTCTGATGCGGAATCGATTCTGAGAGGTCCCGGGTCCTGGAAATTGGAAGTTTCAGAAATATCGACGGTCAGACGCGAAAAATGATAGAATTTCTTGCGGTCGAAGAAATCGTTTTTTTGGTGTGATTTTTGATGCAGACCCGATTCTGACAGGTCGCGGGTCCTCAAAACTGGAATTTCCAGAAATATCGACGACGAATTGCAGAAGAACAAAAAATATTTTTCATTTAAAAATGAGGGCTTTCGGCCTATTTTTCGTTGCAGAATCGATGCCGACGGGTCCCGGGTCCTCAAAATCGATATTTCTAGAAATATCCAAGGTAAAATGCAGAAAATCACAAAGAAATTTACTATCAAAAATGCGGGTTTTCTTGTGTAATTTACGATTCAGACTCGATCCAGACAGGTCCAGGTTCCTGAAAATTGGAAGTTGCAGAAATATCGACGGTCAGACGCGAGAAATAATCGATTTTTCTTTCATCGAGAAGATCGGTTTTTCGGTGTCAGTTTAATTGCAGAATCGATTCCGACAGGTCCAGGGTCCTGAAAATTGAAAGTTTCAGCAATATCGACGGTCAGACGCGAAAAATGATAGAATTTCTCGCAGTCGAAGAAATCGGTTTCTCGGTGTAATTTGCTTTGCAGAATCGATTCTGACAGGTCGCGGGTCCTCAAAACTGAAATCCCCACGGATATCAACGGTCAGACGCGAAAACTGATAGAATTCTATTTCATCGGAAAAATCGGTTTTTCGTAGTCATTTCTGATGCAAAATCGATTCTGACAGGTCCCGGTCCTCAACATCGATAATCGTCGAAATATCGAAGATGAAATGCAGAAAATGACGAAAACATTTGAGATCGAGGATGGAGGTTTTCTCGTGTGATTTCTGACTCAAACTCGAGCCAGACCGTGCCGGGGTCCGCAAAATTGCAATTCTCAGAGATATCGAAGGTCAGACGCGAACAATGATAGAATTTCTCGCCGTCGAATTAGTCGGTTTTTTCGTGTAATTTTTGATACAAAATCGATGCCGACGGGTCCCGGGTTCTCAGAATCGATATTTGTCAAAATATCCAAGGTAAAATGCAGAAAATGACAGAGAGATTTACTATCAAAAATGCGGGTTTTCTTGTGTAATTTACGATTCAGACTCGATCCAGACAGGTCCAGGTTCCTGAAAATTGGAAGTTGCAGAAATATCGACGGTCAGACGCGAGAAATAATCGATTTTTCTTTCATCGAGAAGATCGGTTTTTCGGTGTCAGTTTAATTGCAGAATCGATTCCGACAGGTCCAGGGTCCTGAAAATTGAAAGTTTCAGCAATATCGACGGTCAGACGCGAAAAATGATAGAATTTCTCGCAGTCGAAGAAATCGGTTTCTCGGTGTAATTTGCTTTGCAGAATCGATTCTGACAGGTCGCGGGTCCTCAAAACTGAAATCCCCACGGATATCAACGGTCAGACGCGAAAACTGATAGAATTCTATTTCATCGGAAAAATCGGTTTTTCGTAGTCATTTCTGATGCAAAATCGATTCTGACAGGTCCCGGTCCTCAACATCGATATTCGTCGAAATATCGAAGATGAAATGCAGAAAATGACGAAAACATTTGAGATCGAAGATGGAGGTTTTCTCGTGTGATTTCTGACTCAAACTCGAGCCAGACCGTGCCGGGGTCCGCAAAATTGCAATTCTCAGAGATATCGAAGGTCAGACGCGAACAATGATAGAATTTCTCGCCGTCGAATTAGTCGGTTTTTTCGTGTAATTTTTGATACAAAATCGATGCCGACGGGTCCCGGGTTCTCAAAATCGATATTTGTCAAAATATCCAAGGTAAAATGCAGAAAATGACAGAGAGATTTACTATCAAAAATGCGGGTTTTCTTGTGTGATTTCCGACTCAGACTCGATCCAGACAGGTCCAGGTTCCTGAAAATTGGAAGTTTCAGAAATATCGACGGTCAGACGCGAGAAATAATAGAATTTCCTTTCATCGAAACAATCGGTTCTTCGTTGTAAGTTTATTTACAGGAACGATTCTGACGGGTCCCGGGTCCTTAAAACCCAAAACCCCACGAATATCGACGGTCGGACGCAAAAAATGATAGAATTTTCTTTCATCGAGAAAACCGGTTTTTCGGTGTCATTTCTGATGCAGAATCGTTTCTGACAGGTCCCGGGTCCTCAAAATCGATATTTGTTAAAATATCCAAGGTGAAATGCAGAAAATGACAAAGAGATCTCCTATCAAAAATGCGGGTTTTCTTCTGTGATTTCCGACTCAGACTCGATCCAGACAGGTCCAGGGTCCTTAGAATTGAAATACCCATAAATATCGACGGTCAGACGCGAAAACTGATTGAATTTCTTGCGGTCGAAGAAATCGGTTTTTTGGCGTAATTTCTGATGCGGAATCGATTCTGACAGGTCCCGGGTCATGGAAATTGAAAGTTTCAGGAATATCGACGGTCAGACGCGAAAAATGATAGAATTTCTTGCGGTCGAAGAAATCGGTTTTTTGGTGTAATTTCTGATGCGGAATCGATTCTGACAGGTCCCGGGTCATGGAAATTGAAAGTTTTAGGGATATCGACGGTCAGACGCGAAAAATGATAGAATTTCTTGCGGTCGAAGAAATCGGTTTTTTGGTGTAATTTCTGATGCGGAATCGATTCTGACAGGTCCCGGGTCCTGAAAATTAGAAGTTTCAGAAATATCGACGGTCAGACGCGAAAAATAATAGAATCTCTCGCAGTCGAAGAAATCGGTTTCTCGGTGTAATTTGCTTTGCAGAATCGATTCTGACCGGTTCCGAGTCCTTGAAACCGAAATCCCCACGAATATCGACGGTCAGACGCGAAAACTGATAGAATTTCTTGCGGTCGAAGAAATCGGTTTTTTGGCGTAATTTCTGATGCGGAATCGATTCTGACAGGTCCCGGGTCATGGAAATTGAAAGTTTCAGGAATATCGACGGTCAGACGCGAAAAATGATAGAATTTCTTGCGGTCGAAGAAATCGGTTTTTTGGTGTAATTTCTGATGCGGAATCGATTCTGACAGGTCCCGGGTCATGGAAATTGAAAGTTTTAGGGATATCGACGGTCAGACGCGAAAAATGATAGAATTTCTTGCGGTCGAAGAAATCGGTTTTTTGGTGTAATTTCTGATGCGGAATCGATTCTGACAGGTCCCGGGTCCTGAAAATTAGAAGTTTCAGAAATATCGACGGTCAGACGCGAAAAATAATAGAATCTCTCGCAGTCGAAGAAATCGGTTTCTCGGTGTAATTTGCTTTGCAGAATCGATTCTGACCGGTTCCGAGTCCTTGAAACCGAAATCCCCACGAATATCGACGGTCAGACGCGAAAACTGATAGAATTTCTTGCGGTCGAAGAAATCGGTTTTTTGGCGTAATTTCTGATGCGGAATCGATTCTGACAGGTCCCGGGTCATGGAAATTGAAAGTTTCAGGAATATCGACGGTCAGACGCGAAAAATGATAGAATTTCTTGCGGTCGAAGAAATCGGTTTTTTGGTGTAATTTCTGATGCGGAGTCGATTCTGAGAGGTCCCGGGTCCTGGAAATTGAAAGTTTCAGAAATATCGACGGTCAGACGCGAAAAATGATATAATTTCTTGCGGTCGAAGAAATCGGATTTTTGGTGTGATTTTTGATGCAGACCCGATTCCGACAGGTCGCGGGTCCTCAAAACTGAAATCCCCACGGATATCGACGGTCAGACGCGAAAACTGATAGAATTTCTCGCAGTCGAAGAAATCGGTTTCTCGGTGTAATTTGCTTTGCAGAATCGATTCTGACAGGTTCCGAGTCCTTAAAACCGAAATCCCCACGAATATCGACGGTCAGACGCGAAAACTGATAGAATTTCTTGCGGTCGAAGAAATCGGTTTTTTGGCGTAATTTCTGATGCGGAATCGATTCTGACAGGTCCCGGTCATGGAAATTGAAAGTTTCAGGAATATCGACGGTCAGACGCGAAAAATTATAGAATTTTTTTGCATCGAAGAAATCGATCTTTTGGTGTAATTTTTATTGCAGAATCGATTCTGACAGGTCCCGAGTCCTTGAAACCGAAACCCCCACGAATATCGACGGTCAGACGCGAAAACTGATAGAATTTCTTGCGGTCGAAGAAATCGGTTTTTGGCGTAATTTCTGATGCGGAATCGATTCTGACAGGTCCCGGGTCATGGAAATCAAAAGTTTCAGGAATATCGACGGTCAGACGCGAAAAATGATAGAACTTCTTGCGGTCGAAGAAATCGGTTTTTTGGTGTGATTTTTGATGCAGACCCGATTCTGACAGGTCGCGGGTCCTCAAAACTGGAATTTCCAGAAATATCGACGACGAATTGCAGAAGAACAAAAAGTATTTTTCATTCAAAAATGAGGGCTTTCGGCCTATTTTTCGTTGCAGAATCGATGCCGACGGGTCCCGGGTCCTCAAAATCGATATTTCTAGAAATATCCAAGGTAAAATGCAGAAAATCACAAAGAAATTTACTATCAAAAATGCGGGTTTTCTTGTGTAATTTACGATTCAGACTCGATCCAGACAGGTCCAGGTTCCTGAAAATTGGAAGTTGCAGAAATATCGACGGTCAGACGCGAGAAATAATCGATTTTTCTTCCATCGAGAAGATCGGTTTTTCGGTGTCAGTTTAATTGCAGAATCGATTCCGACACGTACAGGGTCCTGAAAATTGAAAGTTTCAGCAATATCGACGGTCGGACGCGAAAAATGATAGAATTTCTTGCGGTCGAAAAAATCGGTTTTTTGGCGTAATTTCTGATGCGAAATCGATTCTGACAGGTCTCGGTCCTCAACATCGATATCCGTCGAAATATCCAAGGTGAAATGCAGAAAATGACGAAAACATTTGAGATCGAAGATGGAGGTTTTCTCGTGTGATTTCTGACTCAAACTCAAGCCAGACCGTGCCGGGGTCCGCAAAATTGCAATTCTCAGAGATATCGAAGGTCAGACGCGAAAAATAATAGAATTTCTCGCCGTCGAAGTAATCGGTTTTTTCGTGTAATTTTTTATACGAAATCGATGCCGACGGGTCCCGGGTCCTCAAAATCGATATTTGTCAAAATATCCAAGGTGAAATGCAGAACATGACACGAACATTTACTATCAAGAATGCGGGTTTTCTTCTGTGATTTCCGACTCAGACTCGATCCAGACAGGTACAGGTCCTCAGAATTGAAATACCCATAAATATCGACGGCCAGACGCAAAAAATGATAGAATTTTTTTCCATCGAAGAAATCGGTTTTTTGGTGTTATTTCTGAATCAGAATCGATTCTGACAGGTACCGGGTCCTGAAAATTGAATGTTTCAGAAATATCGACGGTCAGACACGAGAAATGATAGGATATTCTCTTATCGAAAAAATCGGTTTCTCGTCGTAATTTGCTTTGCAGAATCGATTCTGACAGGTTCCGAGTCCTTAAAACTGAAATCCTCAAGAATATCGACGGTCAGACGCGAAAACTGATAGAATTTCTTGCGGTCGAAGAAATCGGTTTTTTGGCGTAATTTCTGATGCGGAATCGATTCTGACAGGTCCCGGGTCATGGAAATTGAAAGTTTCAGGAATATCGACGGTCAGACGCGAAAAATTATAGAATTTTTTTGCATCGAAGAAATCGATCTTTTGGTGTAAGTTTTATTGCAGAATCGATTCTGACAGGTCTCGAGTCCTTGAAACCGAAACCCCCACGAATATCGACGGTCAGACGCGAAAACTGATAGAATTTCTTGCGGTCGAAGAAATCGGTTTTTGGCGTAATATCTGATGCGGAATCTATTCTGACAGGTCCCGGGTCATGGAAATCAAAAGTTTCAGGAATATCGACGGTCAGACGCGAAAAATGATAGAATTTCTTGCGGTCGAAGAAATCGGTTTTTTGGTGTGATTTTTGATGCAGACCCGATTCTGACAGGTCGCGGGTCCTCAAAACTGGAATTTCCAGAAATATCGACGACGAATTGCAGAAGAACAAAAAATATTTTTCATTTAAAAATGAGGGCTTTCGGCCTATTTTTCGTGTCAGAATCGATGCCGACGGGTCCCGGGTCCTAAAATCGATATTTGTCAAAATATCCAAGGTGAAATGCAGAAAATGACACGAACATTTACTATCAAGAATGCGGGTTTTCTTCTGTGATTTCCGACTCAGACTCGATCCAGACAGGTACAGGTCCTCAGAATTGAAATACCCATAAATATCGACGGCCAGACGCAAAAAATGATGAAATTTTTTTTCCATCGAAGAAATCGGTTTTTGGTGTTATTTCTGAAGCAGAATCGATTCTGACAGGTACCGGGTCCTGAAAATTGAATGTTTCAGAAATATCGACGGTCAGACACGAGAAATGATAGGATATTCTCTTATCGAAAAAATCGGTTTCTCGGTGTAATTTGCTTTGCAGAATCGATTCTGACAGGTTCCGAGTCCTTAAAACTGAAATCCCCAAGAATATCGACGGTCAGACGCGAAAACTGATAGAATTCTATTCCATCGGAAAAATCGGATTTTCGGTGTCATTTCTGATGCAAAATCGATTCTGACAGGTCCCGGTCCTCAACATCGATATTCGTCGAAATATCCAAGGTGAAATGCAGAAAATGACGAAAACATTTAAGATCGAAGATGAAGGTTTTCTTCTGTGATTTCTGACTCAGACTCGAGCCAGACCGTGCCGGGGTCCGCAAAATTGAAATTCTCAGAAATATCGACGGTCAGACGCGAGAAATGATAGAATTTTCTTGCATCGAAAAAATCGGTTTTTCGGTGTCATTTTTGATGCAGAATCGTTTCTAACAGGTCCCGGATCCTCAAAATCGATATTTGTTAAAATATTCAAGGTAAAATGCAGAAAATGACAAAAAGATTTCCTATCAAAAATGCGGGTTTTCTTCTGTGATTCGCAACTCAGACTTGATCCAGACAGGTCCAGGGTCCTCAGAATTGAAATACCCATGAATATCGACGGTCAGACGCAGAAAAATGATAGAATTGTTTTGCATCGAAGAAATCGATCTTTTGGTGTAATTTTTATTGCAGAATCGATTCTGACAGGTCCCGAGTCCTTGAAACCGAAATCCCCACGAATATCGACGGTCAGACGCGAAAACTGATAGAATTTCTTGCGGTCGAAGAAATCGGTTTTTGGCGTAATTTCTGATGCGGAATCGATTCCGACAGGTCCCGGGTCATGGAAATTGAAAGTTTCAGAAATATCGACGGTCAGACGCGAAAAATGATAGAATTTCTTGCGGTCGAAGAAATCGGTTTTTGGTGTGATTTTTGATGCAGACCCGATTCTGACAGGTCGCGGGTCCTCAAAACTGGAATTTCCAGAAATATCGACGACGAATCGCAGAAGAACAAAAAATATTTTTCATTTAAAAATGAGGGCTTTCGGCCTATTTTTCGTTGCAGAATCGATGCCGACGGGTCCCGGGTCCTCAAAATCGATATTTCTAGAAATATCCAAGGTAAAATGCAGAAAATCACAAAGAAATTTACTATCAAAAATGCGGGTTTTCTTGTGTAATTTCCGACTCAGACTCGATCCAGACAGGTCCAGGTTCCTGAAAATTGGAAGTTGCAGAAATATCGACGGTCAGACGCGAAACTGATAGAATTTCTTGCGGTCGAAGAAATCGGTTTTTGGCGTAATTTCTGATGCGGAATCGATTCTGACAGGTCCCGGGTCATGGAAATTGAAAGTTTTAGGAATACCGACGGTCAGACGCAAAAAATGATAGAATTTCTTGCGGTCGAAGAAATCGGTTTTTTGGTGTAATTTCTGATGCGGAATCGATTCTGACAGGTCCCGGGTCCTGGAAATTAGAAGTTTCAGAAATATCGACGGTCAGACGCGAAAAATTATAGAATTTATCGCAGTCGAAGAAATCGGTTTCTCGGTGTAATTTGCTTTGCAGATTCTGACCGGTTCCGAGTCCTTGAAACCGAAATCCCCACGAATATCGACGGTCAGACGCGAAAACTGATAGAATTTCTTGCGGTCGAAGAAATCGGTTTTTTGGTGTGATTTTGGATGCAGACCCGATTCTGACAGGTCGCGGGTCCTCAAAACTGGAATTTCCAGAAATATCGACGACGAATTGCAGAAGAACAAAAAATATTTTTCATTTAAAAATGAGGGCTTTCGGCCTATTTTTCGTTGCAGAATCGATGCCGACGGGTCCCGGGTCCTCAAAATCGATATTTGTCAAAATATCCAAGGTGAAATGCAGAAAATGACACGAACATTTACTATCAAGAATGCGGGTTTTCTTCTGTGAATTCCGACTCAGACTCGATCCAGACAGGTACAGGTCCTCAGAATTGAAATACCCATAAATATCGACGGCCAGACGCAAAAAATGATGAAATTTTTTTCCATCGAAGAAATCGGTTTTTTGGTGTTATTTCTGAATCAGAATCGATTCTGACAGGTACCGGGTCCTGAAAATTGAATGTTTCAGAAATATCGACGGTCAGACACGAGAAATGATAGGATATTGTCTTATCGAAAAAATCGGTTTCTCGGTGTAATTTGCTTTGCAGAATCGATTCTGACAGGTTCCGAGTCCTTAAAACTGAAATCCCCAAGAATATCGACGGTCAGACGCGAAAACTGATAGAATTCTCTTTCATCGGAAAAATCGGTTTTTCGGTGTCATTTCTGATGCAAAATCGATTCTGACAGGTCCCGGTCCTCAACATCGATATTCGTCGAAATATCCAAGGTGAAATTCAGAAAATGACGAAAACATTTGAGATCGAAGATGAAGGTTTTCTTGTGTGATTTCTGACTCAGACTCGAGCCAGACCGTGCCGGGGTCCGCAAAATTGAAATTCTCAGAAATATCGACGGTCAGACGCGAGAAATGATAGAATTTTCTCGCATCGAAAAAATCGGTTTTTCGGTGTCATTTTTGATGCAGAATTGTTTCTAACAGGTCCCGGATCCTCAAAATCGATATTTGTCAAAATATTCAAGGTGAAATGCAGAAAATGACAAGAAGATTTCCTATCAAAAATGCGGGTTTTCTTCTGTGATTCCCAACTCAGACTTGATCCAGACAGGTCCAGGGTCCTCAGAATTGAAATACCCATGAATATCGACGGTCAGACGCGAAAAATAATAGAATTTCTCGCAGTCGAAGAAATCGGTTTCTCAGTGTAATTTGCTTTGCAGAATCGATTCTGACCGGTTCCGAGTCCTTGAAACCGGAATCCCCACGAATATCGACGGTCAGACGCGAAAACTGATAGAATTTCTTGCGGTCGAAGAAATCGGTTTTTTGGCGTAATTTCTGATGCGGAATCGATTCTGACAGGTCCCGGGTCATGGAAATTGAAAGTTTCAGGAATATCGACGGTCAGACGCGAAAAATGATAGAATTTCTTGCGGTCGAAGAAATCGGTTTTTTGGTGTAATTTCTGATGCGGAATCGATTCTGAGAGGTCCCGGGTCCTGGAAATTGGAAGTTTCAGAAATATCGACGGTCAGACGCGAAAAATGATAGAATTTCTTGCGGTCGAAGAAATCGGTTTTTTGGTGTGATTTTTGATGCAGACCCGATTCTGACAGGTCGCGGGTCCTCAAAACTGGAATTTCCAGAAATATCGACGACGAATTGCAGAAGAACAAAAAATATTTTTCATTCAAAAATGAGGGCTTTCGGCCTATTTTTCGTTGCGGAATCGATGCCGACGGGTCCCGGGTCCTCAAAATCGATATTTGTCAAAATATCCAAGGTGAAATGCAGAAAATGACACGAACATTTACTATCAAAAATGCAGGTTTTCTTCTGTGATTTCCGACTCAGACTCGATCCAGACAGGTACAGGTCCTCAGAATTGAAATACCCATAAATATCGACGGCCAGACGCAAAAAATGATAGAATTTTTTTCCATCGAAGAAATCGGTTTTTTGGTGTTATTTCTGAATCAGAATCGATTCTGACAGGTACCGGGTCCTGAAAATTGAATGTTTCAGAAATATCGACGGTCAGACACGAGAAATGATAGGATATTCTCTCATCGAAAAAATCGGTTTCTCGGTGTAATTTGCTTTGCAGAATCGATTCTGACAGGTTCCGAGTCCTCAAAACTGAAATCCCCAAGAATATCGACGGTCAGACGCGAAAACTGATAGAATTCTCTTGCATCGAAAAAATCGGTTTTTCGGTGTCATTTTTGATGCAGAATCGTTTCTAACAGGTCCCGGATCCTCAAAATCGATATTTGTCAAAATATTCAAGGTGAAATGCAGAAAATGACAAAAAGATTTCCTATCAAAAATGCGGGTTTTCTTCTGTGATTCGCAACTCAGACTTGATCCAGACAGGTCCAGGGTCCTCAGAATTGAAATACCCATGAATATCGACGGTCAGACGCAGAAAATGATAGAATTGTTTTGCATCGAAGAAATCGATCTTTTGGTGTAATTTTTATTGCAGAATCGATTCTGACAGGTCCCGAGTCCTTGAAACCGAAATCCCCACGAATATCGACGGTCAGACGCGAAAACTGATAGAATTTCTTGCGGTCGAAGAAATCGGTTTTTGGCGTAATTTCTGATGCGGAATCGATTCCGACAGGTCCCGGGTCATGGAAATTGAAAGTTTCAGAAATATCGACGGTCAGACGCGAAAAATGATAGAATTTCTTGCGGTCGAAGAAATCGGTTTTTGGTGTGATTTTTGATGCAGACCCGATTCTGACAGGTCGCGGGTCCTCAAAACTGGAATTTCCAGAAATATCGACGACGAATCGCAGAAGAACAAAAAATATTTTTCATTTAAAAATGAGGGCTTTCGGCCTATTTTTCGTTGCAGAATCGATGCCGACGGGTCCCGGGTCCTCAAAATCGATATTTCTAGAAATATCCAAGGTAAAATGCAGAAAATCACAAAGAAATTTACTATCAAAAATGCGGGTTTTCTTGTGTAATTTCCGACTCAGACTCGATCCAGACAGGTCCAGGTTCCTGAAAATTGGAAGTTGCAGAAATATCGACGGTCAGACGCGAAAACTGATAGAATTTCTTGCGGTCGAAGAAATCGGTTTTTGGCGTAATTTCTGATGCGGAATCGATTCTGACAGGTCCCGGGTCATGGAAATTGAAAGTTTTAGGAATACCGACGGTCAGACGCAAAAAATGATAGAATTTCTTGCGGTCGAAGAAATCGGTTTTTTGGTGTAATTTCTGATGCGGAATCGATTCTGACAGGTCCCGGGTCCTGGAAATTAGAAGTTTCAGAAATATCGACGGTCAGACGCGAAAAATTATAGAATTTATCGCAGTCGAAGAAATCGGTTTCTCGGTGTAATTTGCTTTTCATAACATCTGCTCTGAAACGTCAGCTTTCAGTGCCTGTTTAGCGAGTCGAAACAAGCTAATTTCATGCGAATGCCGCGAAAAGCTGTGACGTATGCTTCAATCGCGATTTCAATGTATTAGCGGTCTGAAAGCAGCGTTGCTTTCGTCCCATGGGAAGAAAGCAACTGCTTTCGTCCCTTGCAGTTGCTTTCTTCCCATGGGAGGGAAGCAATTTGAAACCTGAAGTTTTTTGCAAATGTTATGAAAAACATAGTGTGTGACACGGGATGAAACATGAATGCAGGCACGGGTGATGTCAGCCCTCGCCTTCGGCTTCGGGCTGACAACTTCACCCTGGCCTGCATTCACACTGTTTCATCCCTTGTTACACAATATACTATTGCAGAATCGATTCTGACCGGTTCCGAGTCCTTGAAACCGAAATCCCCACGAATATCGACGGTCAGACGCGAAAACTGATAGAATTTCTTGCGGTCGAAGAAATCGGTTTTTTGGCGTAATTTCTGATGCGGAATCGATTCTGACAGGTCCCGGGTCATGGAAATTGAAAGTTTCAGGAATATCGACGGTCAGACGCGAAAAATTATAGAATTTCTTGCGGTCGAAGAAATCGGTTTTTTGGTGTAATTTCTGATGCGGAATCGATTCTGAGAGGTCCCGGGTCCTGGAAATTGGAAGTTTCAGAAATATCGACGGTCAGACGCGAAAAATGATAGAATTTCTTGCGGTCGAAGAAATCGTTTTTTTGGTGTGATTTTTGATGCAGACCCGATTCTGACAGGTCGCGGGTCCTCAAAACTGGAATTTCCAGAAATATCGACGACGAATTGCAGAAGAACAAAAAATATTTTTCATTTAAAAATGAGGGCTTTCGGCCTATTTTTCGTTGCAGAATCGATGCCGACGGGTCCCGGGTCCTCAAAATCGATATTTCTAGAAATATCCAAGGTAAAATGCAGAAAATCACAAAGAAATTTACTATCAAAAATGCGGGTTTTCTTGTGTAATTTACGATTCAGACTCGATCCAGACAGGTCCAGGTTCCTGAAAATTGGAAGTTGCAGAAATATCGACGGTCAGACGCGAGAAATAATCGATTTTTCTTTCATCGAGAAGATCGGTTTTTCGGTGTCAGTTTAATTGCAGAATCGATTCCGACAGGTCCAGGGTCCTGAAAATTGAAAGTTTCAGCAATATCGACGGTCAGACGCGAAAAATGATAGAATTTCTCGCAGTCGAAGAAATCGGTTTCTCGGTGTAATTTGCTTTGCAGAATCGATTCTGACAGGTCGCGGGTCCTCAAAACTGAAATCCCCACGGATATCAACGGTCAGACGCGAAAACTGATAGAATTCTATTTCATCGGAAAAATCGGTTTTTCGTAGTCATTTCTGATGCAAAATCGATTCTGACAGGTCCCGGTCCTCAACATCGATATTCGTCGAAATATCAAAGATGAAATGCAGAAAATGACGAAAACATTTGAGATCGAGGATGGAGGTTTTCTCGTGTGATTTCTGACTCAAACTCGAGCCAGACCGTGCCGGGGTCCGCAAAATTGCAATTCTCAGAGATATCGAAGGTCAGACGCGAACAATGATAGAATTTCTCGCCGTCGAATTAGTCGGTTTTTTCGTGTAATTTTTGATACAAAATCGATGCCGACGGGTCCCGGGTTCTCAAAATCGATATTTGTCAAAATATCCAAGGTAAAATGCAGAAAATGACAGAGAGATTTACTATCAAAAATGCGGGTTTTCTTGTGTAATTTACGATTCAGACTCGATCCAGACAGGTCCAGGTTCCTGAAAATTGGAAGTTGCAGAAATATCGACGGTCAGACGCGAGAAATAATCGATTTTTCTTTCATCGAGAAGATCGGTTTTTCGGTGTCAGTTTAATTGCAGAATCGATTCCGACAGGTCCAGGGTCCTGAAAATTGAAAGTTTCAGCAATATCGACGGTCAGACGCGAAAAATGATAGAATTTCTCGCAGTCGAAGAAATCGGTTTCTCGGTGTAATTTGCTTTGCAGAATCGATTCTGACAGGTCGCGGGTCCTCAAAACTGAAATCCCCACGGATATCAACGGTCAGACGCGAAAACTGATAGAATTCTATTTCATCGGAAAAATCGGTTTTTCGTAGTCATTTCTGATGCAAAATCGATTCTGACAGGTCCCGGTCCTCAACATCGATATTCGTCGAAATATCGAAGATGAAATGCAGAAAATGACGAAAACATTTGAGATCGAAGATGGAGGTTTTCTCGTGTGATTTCTGACTCAAACTCGAGCCAGACCGTGCCGGGGTCCGCAAAATTGCAATTCTCAGAGATATCGAAGGTCAGACGCGAACAATGATAGAATTTCTCGCCGTCGAATTAGTCGGTTTTTTCGTGTAATTTTTGATACAAAATCGATGCCGACGGGTCCCGGGTTCTCAAAATCGATATTTGTCAAAATATCCAAGGTAAAATGCAGAAAATGACAGAGAGATTTACTATCAAAAATGCGGGTTTTCTTGTGTGATTTCCGACTCAGACTCGATCCAGACAGGTCCAGGTTCCTGAAAATTGGAAGTTTCAGAAATATCGACGGTCAGACGCGAGAAATAATAGAATTTCCTTTCATCGAAACAATCGGTTCTTCGTTGTAAGTTTATTTACAGGAACGATTCTGACGGGTCCCGGGTCCTTAAAACCCAAAACCCCACGAATATCGACGGTCGGACGCAAAAAATGATAGAATTTTCTTTCATCGAGAAAACCGGTTTTTCGTTGTCATTTCTGATGCAGAATCGTTTCTGACAGGTCCCGGGTCCTCAAAATCGATATTTGTTAAAATATCCAAGGTGAAATGCAGAAAATGACAAAGAGATCTCCTATCAAAAATGCGGGTTTTCTTCTGTGATTTCCGACTCAGACTCGATCCAGACAGGTCCAGGGTCCTTAGAATTGAAATACCCATAAATATCGACGGTCAGACGCGAAAACTGATTGAATTTCTTGCGGTCGGAGAAATCGGTTTTCAGGCGTAATTTCTGATGCGGAATCGATTCCGACAGGTCCCGGGTCCTCGAAATTGAAAGTTTCAGAAATATCGGCGGTCAGACGCGAAAAATGATAGAATTTCTTGCGGTCGAAGAAATCGGTTTTTTGGTGTGATTTTTGATGCAGACCCGATTCTGACAGGTCGCGGGTCCTCAAAACTGGAATTTCCAGAAATATCGACGACGAATTGCAGAAGAACAAAAAATATTTTTCATTTAAAAATGAGGGCTTTCGGCCTATTTTTCGTTGCAGAATCGATGCCGACGGGTCCCGGGTCCTCAAAATCGATATTTCTAGAAATATCCAAGGTAAAATGCAGAAAATCACAAAGAAATTTACTATCAAAAATGCGGGTTTTCTTGGGTAATTTACGATTCAGACTCGATCCAGACAGGTCCAGGTTCCTGAAAATTGGAAGTTGCAGAAATATCGACGGTCAGACGCGAGAAATAATCGATTTTTCTTCCATCGAGAAGATCGGTTTTTCGGTGTCAGTTTAATTGCAGAATCGATTCCGACAGGTACAGGGTCCTGAAAATTGAAAGTTTCAGCAATATCGACGGTCGGACGCGAAAAATGATAGAATTTCTTGCGGTCGAAAAAATCGGTTTTTTGGCGTAATTTCTGATGCGGAATCGATTCTGACAGGTCCCGGGTCATGGAAATTGAAAGTTTTAGGAATATCGACGGTCAGACGCGAAAAATGATAGAATTTCTTGCGGTCGAAGAAATCGGTTTTTTGGTGTAATTTCTGATGCGGAATCGATTCTGACAGGTCCCGGGTCCTGGAAATTAGAAGTTTCAGAAATATCGACGGTCAGACGCGAAAAATAATAGAATCTCTCGCAGTCGAAGAAATCGGTTTCTCGGTGTAATTTGCTTTGCAGAATCGATTCTGACCGGTTCCGAGTCCTTGAAACCGAAATCCCCACGAATATCGACGGTCAGACGCGAAAACTGATAGAATTTCTTGCGGTCGAAGAAATCGGTTTTTTGGCGTAATTTCTGATGCGGAATCGATTCTGACAGGTCCCGGGTCATGGAAATTGAAAGTTTCAGGAATATCGACGGTCAGACGCGAAAAATGATAGAATTTCTTGCGGTC
Organism: Tenthredo livida; assembly: GCA_963992785.1. NCBI lineage: Eukaryota > Metazoa > Arthropoda > Insecta > Hymenoptera > Tenthredinidae > Tenthredo > Tenthredo livida. The sequence goes on from OZ023067.1 coordinate 27,321,789, forward strand.
GAAGAAATCGGTTTTTTGGTGTAATTTCTGATGCGGAATCGATTCTGACAGGTCCCGGGTCATGGAAATTGAAAGTTTTAGGGATATCGACGGTCAGACGCGAAAAATGATAGAATTTCTTGCGGTCGAAGAAATCGGTTTCTCGGTGTAATTTGCTTTGCAGAATCGATTCTGACCGGTTCCGAGTCCTTGAAACCGAAATCCCCACGAATATCGACGGTCAGACGCGAAAACTGATAGAATTTCTTGCGGTCGAAGAAATCGGTTTTTTGGCGTAATTTCTGATGCGGAATCGATTCTGACAGGTCCCGGGTCATGGAAATTGAAAGTTTCAGGAATATCGACGTTCAGACGCGAAAAATGATAGAATTTCTTGCGGTCGAAGAGATCGGTTTTTTGGTGTAATTTCTGATGCGGAATCGATTCTGACAGGTCCCGGGTCATGGAAATTGAAAGTTTTAGGGATATCGACGGTCAGACGCGAAAAATGATAGAATTTCTTGCGGTCGAAGAAATCGGTTTTTTGGTGTAATTTCTGATGCGGAATCGATTCTGACAGGTCCCGGGTCCTGAAAATTAGAAGTTTCAGAAATATCGACGGTCAGACGCGAAAAATAATAGAATCTCTCGCAGTCGAAGAAATCGGTTTCTCGGTGTAATTTGCTTTGCAGAATCGATTCTGACCGGTTCCGAGTCCTTGAAACCGAAATCCCCACGAATATCGACGGTCAGACGCGAAAACTGATAGAATTTCTTGCGGTCGAAGAAATCGGTTTTTTGGCGTAATTTCTGATGCGGAATCGATTCTGACAGGTCCCGGGTCATGGAAATTGAAAGTTTCAGGAATATCGACGGTCAGACGCGAAAAATGATAGAATTTCTTGCGGTCGAAGAAATCGGTTTTTTGGTGTAATTTCTGATGCGGAGTCGATTCTGAGAGGTCCCGGGTCCTGGAAATTGAAAGTTTCAGAAATATCGACGGTCAGACGCGAAAAATGATATAATTTCTTGCGGTCGAAGAAATCGGATTTTTGGTGTGATTTTTGATGCAGACCCGATTCCGACAGGTCGCGGGTCCTCAAAACTGAAATCCCCACGGATATCGACGGTCAGACGCGAAAACTGATAGAATTTCTCGCAGTCGAAGAAATCGGTTTCTCGGTGTAATTTGCTTTGCAGAATCGATTCTGACAGGTTCCGAGTCCTTAAAACCGAAATCCCCACGAATATCGACGGTCAGACGCGAAAACTGATAGAATTTCTTGCGGTCGAAGAAATCGGTTTTTTGGCGTAATTTCTGATGCGGAATCGATTCTGACAGGTCCCGGTCATGGAAATTCAAAGTTTCAGGAATATCGACGGTCAGACGCGAAAAATTATAGAATTTTTTTGCATCGAAGAAATCGATCTTTTGGTGTAATTTTTATTGCAGAATCGATTCTGACAGGTCCCGAGTCCTTGAAACCGAAACCCCCACGAATATCGACGGTCAGACGCGAAAACTGATAGAATTTCTTGCGGTCGAAGAAATCGGTTTTTGGCGTAATTTCTGATGCGGAATCGATTCTGACAGGTCCCGGGTCATGGAAATCAAAAGTTTCAGGAATATCGACGGTCAGACGCGAAAAATGATAGAACTTCTTGCGGTCGAAGAAATCGGTTTTTTGGTGTGATTTTTGATGCAGACCCGATTCTGACAGGTCGCGGGTCCTCAAAACTGGAATTTCCAGAAATATCGACGACGAATTGCAGAAGAACAAAAAGTATTTTTCATTCAAAAATGAGGGCTTTCGGCCTATTTTTCGTTGCAGAATCGATGCCGACGGGTCCCGGGTCCTCAAAATCGATATTTCTAGAAATATCCAAGGTAAAATGCAGAAAATCACAAAGAAATTTACTATCAAAAATGCGGGTTTTCTTGTGTAATTTACGATTCAGACTCGATCCAGACAGGTCCAGGTTCCTGAAAATTGGAAGTTGCAGAAATATCGACGGTCAGACGCGAGAAATAATCGATTTTTCTTCCATCGAGAAGATCGGTTTTTCGGTGTCAGTTTAATTGCAGAATCGATTCCGACACGTACAGGGTCCTGAAAATTGAAAGTTTCAGCAATATCGACGGTCGGACGCGAAAAATGATAGAATTTCTTGCGGTCGAAAAAATCGGTTTTTTGGCGTAATTTCTGATGCGAAATCGATTCTGACAGGTCCCGGTCCTCAACATCGATATCCGTCGAAATATCCAAGGTGAAATGCAGAAAATGACGAAAACATTTGAGATCGAAGATGGAGGTTTTCTCGTGTGATTTCTGACTCAAACTCAAGCCAGACCGTGCCGGGGTCCGCAAAATTGCAATTCTCAGAGATATCGAAGGTCAGACGCGAAAAATAATAGAATTTCTCGCCGTCGAAGTAATCGGTTTTTTCGTGTAATTTTTGATACGAAATCGATGCCGACGGGTCCCGGGTCCTCAAAATCGATATTTGTCAAAATATCCAAGGTGAAATGCAGAACATGACACGAACATTTACTATCAAGAATGCGGGTTTTCTTCTGTGATTTCCGACTCAGACTCGATCCAGACAGGTACAGGTCCTCAGAATTGAAATACCCATAAATATCGACGGCCAGACGCAAAAAATGATAGAATTTTTTTCCATCGAAGAAATCGGTTTTTTGGTGTTATTTCTGAATCAGAATCGATTCTGACAGGTACCGGTTCCTGAAAATTGAATGTTTCAGAAATATCGACGGTCAGACACGAGAAATGATAGGATATTCTCTTATCGAAAAAATCGGTTTCTCGTCGTAATTTGCTTTGCAGAATCGATTCTGACAGGTTCCGAGTCCTTAAAACTGAAATCCTCAAGAATATCGACGGTCAGACGCGAAAACTGATAGAATTTCTTGCGGTCGAAGAAATCGGTTTTTTGGCGTAATTTCTGATGCGGAATCGATTCTGACAGGTCCCGGGTCATGGAAATTGAAAGTTTCAGGAATATCGACGGTCAGACGCGAAAAATTATAGAATTTTTTTGCATCGAAGAAATCGATCTTTTGGTGTAAGTTTTATTGCAGAATCGATTCTGACAGGTCTCGAGTCCTTGAAACCGAAACCCCCACGAATATCGACGGTCAGACGCGAAAACTGATAGAATTTCTTGCGGTCGAAGAAATCGGTTTTTGGCGTAATATCTGATGCGGAATCTATTCTGACAGGTCCCGGGTCATGGAAATCAAAAGTTTCAGGAATATCGACGGTCAGACGCGAAAAATGATAGAATTTCTTGCGGTCGAAGAAATCGGTTTTTTGGTGTGATTTTTGATGCAGACCCGATTCTGACAGGTCGCGGGTCCTCAAAACTGGAATTTCCAGAAATATCGACGACGAATTGCAGAAGAACAAAAAATATTTTTCATTTAAAAATGAGGGCTTTCGGCCTATTTTTCGTGTCAGAATCGATGCCGACGGGTCCCGGGTCCTAAAATCGATATTTGTCAAAATATCCAAGGTGAAATGCAGAAAATGACACGAACATTTACTATCAAGAATGCGGGTTTTCTTCTGTGATTTCCGACTCAGACTCGATCCAGACAGGTACAGGTCCTCAGAATTGAAATACCCATAAATATCGACGGCCAGACGCAAAAAATGATGAAATTTTTTTTCCATCGAAGAAATCGGTTTTTTGGTGTTATTTCTGAAGCAGAATCGATTCTGACAGGTACCGGGTCCTGAAAATTGAATGTTTCAGAAATATCGACGGTCAGACACGAGAAATGATAGGATATTCTCTTATCGAAAAAATCGGTTTCTCGGTGTAATTTGCTTTGCAGAATCGATTCTGACAGGTTCCGAGTCCTTAAAACTGAAATCCCCAAGAATATCGACGGTCAGACGCGAAAACTGATAGAATTCTATTTCATCGGAAAAATCGGATTTTCGGTGTCATTTCTGATGCAAAATCGATTCTGACAGGTCCCGGTCCTCAACATCGATATTCGTCGAAATATCCAAGGTGAAATGCAGAAAATGACGAAAACATTTAAGATCGAAGATGAAGGTTTTCTTCTGTGATTTCTGACTCAGACTCGAGCCAGACCGTGCCGGGGTCCGCAAAATTGAAATTCTCAGAAATATCGACGGTCAGACGCGAGAAATGATAGAATTTTCTTGCATCGAAAAAATCGGTTTTTCGGTGTCATTTTTGATGCAGAATCGTTTCTAACAGGTCCCGGATCCTCAAAATCGATATTTGTTAAAATATTCAAGGTAAAATGCAGAAAATGACAAAAAGATTTCCTATCAAAAATGCGGGTTTTCTTCTGTGATTCGCAACTCAGACTTGATCCAGACAGGTCCAGGGTCCTCAGAATTGAAATACCCATGAATATCGACGGTCAGACGCAGAAAATGATAGAATTGTTTTGCATCGAAGAAATCGATCTTTTGGTGTAATTTTTATTGCAGAATCGATTCTGACAGGTCCCGAGTCCTTGAAACCGAAATCCCCACGAATATCGACGGTCAGACGCGAAAACTGATAGAATTTCTTGCGGTCGAAGAAATCGGTTTTTGGCGTAATTTCTGATGCGGAATCGATTCCGACAGGTCCCGGGTCATGGAAATTGAAAGTTTCAGAAATATCGACGGTCAGACGCGAAAAATGATAGAATTTCTTGCGGTCGAAGAAATCGGTTTTTGGTGTGATTTTTGATGCAGACCCGATTCTGACAGGTCGCGGGTCCTCAAAACTGGAATTTCCAGAAATATCGACGACGAATCGCAGAAGAACAAAAAATATTTTTCATTTAAAAATGAGGGCTTTCGGCCTATTTTTCGTTGCAGAATCGATGCCGACGGGTCCCGGGTCCTCAAAATCGATATTTCTAGAAATATCCAAGGTAAAATGCAGAAAATCACAAAGAAATTTACTATCAAAAATGCGGGTTTTCTTGTGTAATTTCCGACTCAGACTCGATCCAGACAGGTCCAGGTTCCTGAAAATTGGAAGTTGCAGAAATATCGACGGTCAGACGCGAAAACTGATAGAATTTCTTGCGGTCGAAGAAATCGGTTTTTGGCGTAATTTCTGATGCGGAATCGATTCTGACAGGTCCCGGGTCATGGAAATTGAAAGTTTTAGGAATACCGACGGTCAGACGCAAAAAATGATAGAATTTCTTGCGGTCGAAGAAATCGGTTTTTTGGTGTAATTTCTGATGCGGAATCGATTCTGACAGGTCCCGGGTCCTGGAAATTAGAAGTTTCAGAAATATCGACGGTCAGACGCGAAAAATGATAGAATTTCTTGCGGTCGAAGAAATCGGTTTTTTGGTGTAATTTCTGATGCGGAATCGATTCTGACAGGTCCCGGGTCCTGAAAATTAGAAGTTTCAGAAATATCGACGGTCAGACGCGAAAAATAATAGAATCTCTCGCAGTCGGAGAAATCGGTTTCTCGGTGTAATTTGCTTTGCAGAATCGATTCTGACCGGTTCCGAGTCCTTGAAACCGAAATCCCCACGAATATCGACGGTCAGACGCGAAAACTGATAGAATTTCTTGCGGTCGAAGAAATCGGTTTTTTGGCGTAATTTCTGATGCGGAATCGATTCTGACAGGTCCCGGGTCATGGAAATTGAAAGTTTCAGGAATATCGACGGTCAGACGCGAAAAATGATAGAATTTCTTGCGGTCGAAGAAATCGGTTTTTTGGTGTAATTTCTGATGCGGAATCGATTCTGACAGGTCCCGGGTCATGGAAATTGAAAGTTTTAGGGATATCGACGGTCAGACGCGAAAAATGATAGAATTTCTTGCGGTCGAAGAAATCGGTTTCTCGGTGTAATTTGCTTTGCAGAATCGATTCTGACCGGTTCCGAGTCCTTGAAACCGAAATCCCCACGAATATCGACGGTCAGACGCGAAAACTGATAGAATTTCTTGCGGTCGAAGAAATCGGTTTTTTGGCGTAATTTCTGATGCGGAATCGATTCTGACAGGTCCCGGGTCATGGAAATTGAAAGTTTCAGTAATATCGACGGTCAGACGCGAAAAATGATAGAATTTCTTGCGGTCGAAGAAATCGGTTTTTTGGTGTAATTTCTGATGCGGAATCGATTCTGACAGGTCCCGGGTCATGGAAATTGAAAGTTTTAGGGATATCGACGGTCAGACGCGAAAAATGATAGAATTTCTCGCGGTCGAAGAAATCGGTTTTTTGGTGTAATTTCTGATGCGGAATCGATTCTGACAGGTCCCGGGTCCTGAAAATTAGAAGTTTCAGAAATATCGACGGTCAGACGCGAAAAATAATAGAATCTCTCGCAGTCGAAGAAATCGGTTTCTCGGTGTAATTTGCTTTGCAGAATCGATTCTGACCGGTTCCGAGTCCTTGAAACCGAAATCCCCACGAATATCGACGGTCAGACGCGAAAACTGATAGAATTTCTTGCGGTCGAAGAAATCGGTTTTTTGGCGTAATTTCTGATGCGGAATCGATTCTGACAGGTCCCGGGTCATGGAAATTGAAAGTTTCAGGAATATCGACGGTCAGACGCGAAAAATGATAGAATTTCTTGCGGTCGAAGAAATCGGTTTTTTGGTGTAATTTCTGATGCGGAGTCGATTCTGAGAGGTCCCGGGTCCTGGAAATTGAAAGTTTCAGAAATATCGACGGTCAGACGCGAAAAATGATATAATTTCTTGCGGTCGAAGAAATCGGATTTTTGGTGTGATTTTTGATGCAGACCCGATTCCGACAGGTCGCGGGTCCTCAAAACTGAAATCCCCACGGATATCGACGGTCAGACGCGAAAACTGATAGAATTCTCTTTCATCGGAAAAATCGGTTTTTCGGTGTCATTTCTGATGCAAAATCGATTCTGACAGGTCCCGGTCCTCAACATCGATATTCGTCGAAATATCCAAGGTGAAATGCAGAAAATGACGAAAACATTTGAGATCGAAGATGAAGGTTTTCTTGTGTGATTTCTGACTCAGACTCGAGCCAGACCGTGCCGGGGTCCGCAAAATTGAAATTCTCAGAAATATCGACGGTCAGACGCGAGAAATGATAGAATTTTCTTGCATCGAAAAAATCGGTTTTTCGGTGTCATTTTTGATGCAGAATCGTTTCTAACAGGTCCCGGATCCTCAAAATCGATATTTGTCAAAATATTCAAGGTGAAATGCAGAAAATGACAAAAAGATTTCCTATCAAAAATGCGGGTTTTCTTCTGTGATTCCCAACTCAGACTTGATCCAGACAGGTCCAGGGTCCTCAGAATTGAAATACCCATGAATATCGACGGTCAGACGCAAAAAATGATAGAATTTTTTTGCATCGAAGAAATCGATCTTTTGGTGTAATTTTTATTGCAGAATCGATTCTGACAGGTCCCGAGTCCTTGAAACCGAAATCCCCACGAATATCGACGGTCAGACGCGAAAACTGATAGAATTTCTTGCGGTCGAAGAAATCGGTTTTTTGGTGTAATTTCTGATGCGGAATCGATTCTGACAGGTCCCGGGTCCTGGAAATTAGAAGTTTCAGAAATATCGACGGTCAGACGCGAAAAATAATAGAATTTCTCGCAGTCGAAGAAATCGGTTTCTCGGTGTAATTTGCTTTGCAGAATCGATTCTGACAGGTTCCGAGTCCTTGAAACCGAAATCCCCACGAATATCGACGGTCAGACGCGAAAACTGATAGAATTTCTTGCGGTCGAAGAAATCGGTTTTTTGGCGTAATTTCTGATGCGGAATCGATTCTGACAGGTCCCGGGTCATGGAAATTGAAAGTTTCAGCAATATCGACGGTCAGACGCGAAAAATGATAGAATTTCTTGCGGTCGAAGAAATCGGTTTCTCGGTGTAATTTGCTTTGCAGAATCGATTCTGACCGGTTCCGAGTCCTTGAAACCGAAATCCCCACGAATATCGACGGTCAGACGCGAAAACTGATAGAATTTCTTGCGGTCGAAGAAATCGGTTTTTTGGCGTAATTTCTGATGCGGAATCGATTCTGACAGGTCCCGGGTCATGGAAATTGAAAGTTTCAGTAATATCGACGGTCAGACGCGAAAAATGATAGAATTTCTTGCGGTCGAAGAAATCGGTTTTTTGGTGTAATTTCTGATGCGGAATCGATTCTGACAGGTCCCGGGTCATGGAAATTGAAAGTTTTAGGGATATCGACGGTCAGACGCGAAAAATGATAGAATTTCTCGCGGTCGAAGAAATCGGTTTTTTGGTGTAATTTCTGATGCGGAATCGATTCTGACAGGTCCCGGGTCCTGAAAATTAGAAGTTTCAGAAATATCGACGGTCAGACGCGAAAAATAATAGAATCTCTCGCAGTCGAAGAAATCGGTTTCTCGGTGTAATTTGCTTTGCAGAATCGATTCTGACCGGTTCCGAGTCCTTGAAACCGAAATCCCCACGAATATCGACGGTCAGACGCGAAAACTGATAGAATTTCTTGCGGTCGAAGAAATCGGTTTTTTGGCGTAATTTCTGATGCGGAATCGATTCTGACAGGTCCCGGGTCATGGAAATTGAAAGTTTCAGGAATATCGACGGTCAGACGCGAAAAATGATAGAATTTCTTGCGGTCGAAGAAATCGGTTTTTTGGTGTAATTTCTGATGCGGAGTCGATTCTGAGAGGTCCCGGGTCCTGGAAATTGAAAGTTTCAGAAATATCGACGGTCAGACGCGAAAAATGATATAATTTCTTGCGGTCGAAGAAATCGGATTTTTGGTGTGATTTTTGATGCAGACCCGATTCCGACAGGTCGCGGGTCCTCAAAACTGAAATCCCCACGGATATCGACGGTCAGACGCGAAAACTGATAGAATTCTCTTTCATCGGAAAAATCGGTTTTTCGGTGTCATTTCTGATGCAAAATCGATTCTGACAGGTCCCGGTCCTCAACATCGATATTCGTCGAAATATCCAAGGTGAAATGCAGAAAATGACGAAAACATTTGAGATCGAAGATGAAGGTTTTCTTGTGTGATTTCTGACTCAGACTCGAGCCAGACCGTGCCGGGGTCCGCAAAATTGAAATTCTCAGAAATATCGACGGTCAGACGCGAGAAATGATAGAATTTTCTTGCATCGAAAAAATCGGTTTTTCGGTGTCATTTTTGATGCAGAATCGTTTCTAACAGGTCCCGGATCCTCAAAATCGATATTTGTCAAAATATTCAAGGTGAAATGCAGAAAATGACAAAAAGATTTCCTATCAAAAATGCGGGTTTTCTTCTGTGATTCCCAACTCAGACTTGATCCAGACAGGTCCAGGGTCCTCAGAATTGAAATACCCATGAATATCGACGGTCAGACGCAAAAAATGATAGAATTTTTTTGCATCGAAGAAATCGATCTTTTGGTGTAATTTTTATTGCAGAATCGATTCTGACAGGTCCCGAGTCCTTGAAACCGAAATCCCCACGAATATCGACGGTCAGACGCGAAAACTGATAGAATTTCTTGCGGTCGAAGAAATCGGTTTTTTGGTGTAATTTCTGATGCGGAATCGATTCTGACAGGTCCCGGGTCCTGGAAATTAGAAGTTTCAGAAATATCGACGGTCAGACGCGAAAAATAATAGAATTTCTCGCAGTCGAAGAAATCGGTTTCTCGGTGTAATTTGCTTTGCAGAATCGATTCTGACAGGTTCCGAGTCCTTGAAACCGAAATCCCCACGAATATCGACGGTCAGACGCGAAAACTGATAGAATTTCTTGCGGTCGAAGAAATCGGTTTTTTGGCGTAATTTCTGATGCGGAATCGATTCTGACAGGTCCCGGGTCATGGAAATTGAAAGTTTCAGCAATATCGACGGTCAGACGCGAAAAATGATAGAATTTCTCGCAGTCGAAGAAATCGGTTTCTCGGTGTGATTTGCTTTGCAGAATCGATTCTGACCGGTTCCGAGTCCTTGAAACCGAAATCCCCACGAATATCGACGGTCAGACGCGAAAACTGATAGAATTTCTTGCGGTCGAAGAAATCGGTTTTTTGGTGTAATTTCTGATGCGGAATCGATTCTGACAGGTCCCGGGTCCTGAAAATTAGAAGTTTCAGAAATATCGACGGTCAGACGCGAAAAATAATAGAATCTCTCGCAGTCGAAGAAATCGGTTTCTCGGTGTAATTTGCTTTGCAGAATCGATTCTGACCGGTTCCGAGTCCTTGAAACCGAAATCCCCACGAATATCGACGGTCAGACGCGAAAACTGATAGAATTTCTTGCGGTCGAAGAAATCGGTTTTTTGGCGTAATTTCTGATGCGGAATCGATTCTGACAGGTCCCGGGTCATGGAAATTGAAAGTTTCAGGAATATCGACGGTCAGACGCGAAAAATGATAGAATTTCTTGCGGTCGAAGAAATCGGTTTTTTGGTGTAATTTCTGATGCGGAGTCGATTCTGAGAGGTCCCGGGTCCTGGAAATTGAAAGTTTCAGAAATATCGACGGTCAGACGCGAAAAATGATATAATTTCTTGCGGTCGAAGAAATCGGATTTTTGGTGTGATTTTTGATGCAGACCCGATTCCGACAGGTCGCGGGTCCTCAAAACTGAAATCCCCACGGATATCGACGGTCAGACGCGAAAACTGATAGAATTCTCTTTCATCGGAAAAATCGGTTTTTCGGTGTCATTTCTGATGCAAAATCGATTCTGACAGGTCCCGGTCCTCAACATCGATATTCGTCGAAATATCCAAGGTGAAATGCAGAAAATGACGAAAACATTTGAGATCGAAGATGAAGGTTTTCTTGTGTGATTTCTGACTCAGACTCGAGCCAGACCGTGCCGGGGTCCGCAAAATTGAAATTCTCAGAAATATCGACGGTCAGACGCGAGAAATGATAGAATTTTCTTGCATCGAAAAAATCGGTTTTTCGGTGTCATTTTTGATGCAGAATCGTTTCTAACAGGTCCCGGATCCTCAAAATCGATATTTGTCAAAATATTCAAGGTGAAATGCAGAAAATGACAAAAAGATTTCCTATCAAAAATGCGGGTTTTCTTCTGTGATTCCCAACTCAGACTTGATCCAGACAGGTCCAGGGTCCTCAGAATTGAAATACCCATGAATATCGACGGTCAGACGCAAAAAATGATAGAATTTTTTTGCATCGAAGAAATCGATCTTTTGGTGTAATTTTTATTGCAGAATCGATTCTGACAGGTCCCGAGTCCTTGAAACCGAAATCCCCACGAATATCGACGGTCAGACGCGAAAACTGATAGAATTTCTTGCGGTCGAAGAAATCGGTTTTTTGGTGTAATTTCTGATGCGGAATCGATTCTGACAGGTCCCGGGTCCTGGAAATTAGAAGTTTCAGAAATATCGACGGTCAGACGCGAAAAATAATAGAATTTCTCGCAGTCGAAGAAATCGGTTTCTCGGTGTAATTTGCTTTGCAGAATCGATTCTGACAGGTTCCGAGTCCTTGAAACCGAAATCCCCACGAATATCGACGGTCAGACGCGAAAACTGATAGAATTTCTTGCGGTCGAAGAAATCGGTTTTTTGGCGTAATTTCTGATGCGGAATCGATTCTGACAGGTCCCGGGTCATGGAAATTGAAAGTTTCAGCAATATCGACGGTCAGACGCGAAAAATGATAGAATTTCTCGCAGTCGAAGAAATCGGTTTCTCGGTGTGATTTGCTTTGCAGAATCGATTCTGACCGGTTCCGAGTCCTTGAAACCGAAATCCCCACGAATATCGACGGTCAGACGCGAAAACTGATAGAATTTCTTGCGGTCGAAGAAATCGGTTTTTTGGTGTAATTTCTGATGCGGAATCGATTCTGACAGGTCCCGGGTCCTGAAAATTAGAAGTTTCAGAAATATCGACGGTCAGACGCGAAAAATAATAGAATCTCTCGCAGTCGAAGAAATCGGTTTCTCGGTGTAATTTGCTTTGCAGAATCGATTCTGACCGGTTCCGAGTCCTTGAAACCGAAATCCCCACGAATATCGACGGTCAGACGCGAAAACTGATAGAATTTCTTGCGGTCGAAGAAATCGGTTTTTTGGCGTAATTTCTGATGCGGAATCGATTCTGACAGGTCCCGGGTCATGGAAATTGAAAGTTTCAGGAATATCGACGGTCAGACGCGAAAAATGATAGAATTTCTTGCGGTCGAAGAAATCGGTTTTTTGGTGTAATTTCTGATGCGGAGTCGATTCTGAGAGGTCCCGGGTCCTGGAAATTGAAAGTTTCAGAAATATCGACGGTCAGACGCGAAAAATGATATAATTTCTTGCGGTCGAAGAAATCGGATTTTTGGTGTGATTTTTGATGCAGACCCGATTCCGACAGGTCGCGGGTCCTCAAAACTGAAATCCCCACGGATATCGACGGTCAGACGCGAAAACTGATAGAATTCTCTTTCATCGGAAAAATCGGTTTTTCGGTGTCATTTCTGATGCAAAATCGATTCTGACAGGTCCCGGTCCTCAACATCGATATTCGTCGAAATATCCAAGGTGAAATGCAGAAAATGACGAAAACATTTGAGATCGAAGATGAAGGTTTTCTTGTGTGATTTCTGACTCAGACTCGAGCCAGACCGTGCCGGGGTCCGCAAAATTGAAATTCTCAGAAATATCGACGGTCAGACGCGAGAAATGATAGAATTTTCTTGCATCGAAAAAATCGGTTTTTCGGTGTCATTTTTGATGCAGAATCGTTTCTAACAGGTCCCGGATCCTCAAAATCGATATTTGTCAAAATATTCAAGGTGAAATGCAGAAAATGACAAAAAGATTTCCTATCAAAAATGCGGGTTTTCTTCTGTGATTCCCAACTCAGACTTGATCCAGACAGGTCCAGGGTCCTCAGAATTGAAATACCCATGAATATCGACGGTCAGACGCAAAAAATGATAGAATTTTTTTGCATCGAAGAAATCGATCTTTTGGTGTAATTTTTATTGCAGAATCGATTCTGACAGGTCCCGAGTCCTTGAAACCGAAATCCCCACGAATATCGACGGTCAGACGCGAAAACTGATAGAATTTCTTGCGGTCGAAGAAATCGGTTTTTTGGTGTAATTTCTGATGCGGAATCGATTCTGACAGGTCCCGGGTCCTGGAAATTAGAAGTTTCAGAAATATCGACGGTCAGACGCGAAAAATAATAGAATTTCTCGCAGTCGAAGAAATCGGTTTCTCGGTGTAATTTGCTTTGCAGAATCGATTCTGACAGGTTCCGAGTCCTTGAAACCGAAATCCCCACGAATATCGACGGTCAGACGCGAAAACTGATAGAATTTCTTGCGGTCGAAGAAATCGGTTTTTTGGCGTAATTTCTGATGCGGAATCGATTCTGACAGGTCCCGGGTCATGGAAATTGAAAGTTTCAGCAATATCGACGGTCAGACGCGAAAAATGATAGAATTTCTCGCAGTCGAAGAAATCGGTTTCTCGGTGTGATTTGCTTTGCAGAATCGATTCTGACCGGTTCCGAGTCCTTGAAACCGAAATCCCCACGAATATCGACGGTCAGACGCGAAAACTGATAGAATTTCTTGCGGTCGAAGAAATCGGTTTTTTGGTGTAATTTCTGATGCGGAATCGATTCTGACAGGTCCCGGGTCCTGAAAATTAGAAGTTTCAGAAATATCGACGGTCAGACGCGAAAAATAATAGAATCTCTCGCAGTCGAAGAAATCGGTTTCTCGGTGTAATTTGCTTTGCAGAATCGATTCTGACCGGTTCCGAGTCCTTGAAACCGAAATCCCCACGAATATCGACGGTCAGACGCGAAAACTGATAGAATTTCTTGCGGTCGAAGAAATCGGTTTTTTTGGCGTAATTTCTGATGCGGAATCGATTCTGACAGGTCCCGGGTCATGGAAATTGAAAGTTTCAGGAATATCGACGGTCAGACGCGAAAAATGATAGAATTTCTTGCGGTCGAAGAAATCGGTTTTTTGGTGTAATTTCTGATGCGGAGTCGATTCTGAGAGGTCCCGGGTCCTGGAAATTGAAAGTTTCAGAAATATCGACGGTCAGACGCGAAAAATGATATAATTTCTTGCGGTCGAAGAAATCGGATTTTTGGTGTGATTTTTGATGCAGACCCGATTCCGACAGGTCGCGGGTCCTCAAAACTGAAATCCCCACGGATATCGACGGTCAGACGCGAAAACTGATAGAATTCTCTTTCATCGGAAAAATCGGTTTTTCGGTGTCATTTCTGATGCAAAATCGATTCTGACAGGTCCCGGTCCTCAACATCGATATTCGTCGAAATATCCAAGGTGAAATGCAGAAAATGACGAAAACATTTGAGATCGAAGATGAAGGTTTTCTTGTGTGATTTCTGACTCAGACTCGAGCCAGACCGTGCCGGGGTCCGCAAAATTGAAATTCTCAGAAATATCGACGGTCAGACGCGAGAAATGATAGAATTTTCTTGCATCGAAAAAATCGGTTTTTCGGTGTCATTTTTGATGCAGAATCGTTTCTAACAGGTCCCGGATCCTCAAAATCGATATTTGTCAAAATATTCAAGGTGAAATGCAGAAAATGACAAAAAGATTTCCTATCAAAAATGCGGGTTTTCTTCTGTGATTCCCAACTCAGACTTGATCCAGACAGGTCCAGGGTCCTCAGAATTGAAATACCCATGAATATCGACGGTCAGACGCAAAGAATGATAGAATTTTTTTGCATCGAAGAAATCGATCTTTTGGTGTAATTTTTATTGCAGAATCGATTCTGACAGGTCCCGAGTCCTTGAAACCGAAATCCCCACGAATATCGACGGTCAGACGCGAAAACTGATGGAATTTCTTGCGGTCGAAGAAATCGGTTTTTTGGTGTAATTTCTGATGCGGAATCGATTCTGACAGGTCCCGGGTCCTGGAAATTAGAAGTTTCAGAAATATCGACGGTCAGACGCGAAAAATAATAGAATTTCTCGCAGTCGAAGAAATCGGTTTCTCGGTGTAATTTGCTTTGCAGAATCGATTCTGACAGGTTCCGAGTCCTTGAAACCGAAATCCCCACGAATATCGACGGTCAGACGCGAAAACTGATAGAATTTCTTGCGGTCGAAGAAATCGGTTTTTTGGCGTAATTTCTGATGCGGAATCGATTCTGACAGGTCCCGGGTCATGGAAATTGAAAGTTTCAGCAATATCGACGGTCAGACGCGAAAAATGATAGAATTTCTCGCAGTCGAAGAAATCGGTTTCTCGGTGTAATTTGCTTTGCAGAATCGATTCTGACCGGTTCCGAGTCCTTGAAACCGAAATCCCCACGAATATCGACGGTCAGACGCGAAAACTGATAGAATTTCTTGCGGTCGAAGAAATCGGTTTTTTGGTGTAATTTCTGATGCGGAATCGATTCTGACAGGTCCCGGGTCCTGAAAATTAGAAGTTTCAGAAATATCGACGGTCAGACGCGAAAAATAATAGAATCTCTCGCAGTCGAAGAAATCGGTTTCTCGGTGTAATTTGCTTTGCAGAATCGATTCTGACCGGTTCCGAGTCCTTGAAACCGAAATCCCCACGAATATCGACGGTCAGACGCGAAAACTGATAGAATTTCTTGCGGTCGAAGAAATCGGTTTTTTGGCGTAATTTCTGATGCGGAATCGATTCTGACAGGTCCCGGGTCATGGAAATTGAAAGTTTCAGGAATATCGACGGTCAGACGCGAAAAATGATAGAATTTCTTGCGGTCGAAGAAATCGGATTTTTGGTGTGATTTTTGATGCAGACCCGATTTCGACAGGTCGCGGGTCCTCAAAACTGAAATCCCCACGGATATCGACGGTCAGACGCGAAAACTGATAGAATTCTCTTTCATCGGAAAAATCGGTTTTTCGGTGTCATTTCTGATGCAAAATCGATTCTGACAGGTCCCGGTCCTCAACATCGATATTCGTCGAAATATCCAAGGTGAAATGCAGAAAATGACGAAAACATTTGAGATCGAAGATGAAGGTTTTCTTGTGTGATTTCTGACTCAGACTCGAGCCAGACCGTGCCGGGGTCCGCAAAATTGAAATTCTCAGAAATATCGACGGTCAGACGCGAGAAATGATAGAATTTTCTTGCATCGAAAAAATCGGTTTTTCGGTGTCATTTTTGATGCAGAATCGTTTCTAACAGGTCCCGGATCCTCAAAATCGATATTTGTCAAAATATTCAAGGTGAAATGCAGAAAATGACAAAAAGATTTCCTATCAAAAATGCGGGTTTTCTTCTGTGATTCCCAACTCAGACTTGATCCAGACAGGTCCAGGGTCCTCAGAATTGAAATACCCATGAATATCGACGGTCAGACGCAAAAAATGATAGAATTTTTTTGCATCGAAGAAATCGATCTTTTGGTGTAATTTTTATTGCAGAATCGATTCTGACAGGTCCCGAGTCCTTGAAACCGAAATCCCCACGAATATCGACGGTCAGACGCGAAAACTGATAGAATTTCTTGCGGTCGAAGAAATCGGTTTTTTGGTGTAATTTCTGATGCGGAATCGATTCTGACAGGTCCCGGGTCCTGGAAATTAGAAGTTCCAGAAATATCGACGGTCAGACGCGAAAAATAATAGAATTTCTCGCAGTCGAAGAAATCGGTTTCTCGGTGTAATTTGCTTTGCAGAATCGATTCTGACAGGTTCCGAGTCCTTGAAACCGAAATCCCCACGAATATCGACGGTCAGACGCGAAAACTGATAGAATTTCTTGCGGTCGAAGAAATCGGTTTTTTGGCGTAATTTCTGATGCGGAATCGATTCTGACAGGTCCCGGGTCATGGAAATTGAAAGTTTCAGCAATATCGACGGTCAGACGCGAAAAATGATAGAATTTCTCGCAGTCGAAGAAATCGGTTTCTCGGTGTAATTTGCTTTGCAGAATCGATTCTGACCGGTTCCGAGTCCTTGAAACCGAAATCCCCACGAATATCGACGGTCAGACGCGAAAACTGATAGAATTTCTTGCGGTCGAAGAAATCGGTTTTTTGGCGTAATTTCTGATGCGGAATCGATTCTGACAGGTCCCGGGTCATGGAAATTGAAAGTTTCAGGAATATCGACGGTCAGACGCGAAAAATGATAGAATTTCTTGCGGTCGAAGAAATCGGTTTTTTGGTGTAATTTCTGATGCGGAATCGATTCTGACAGGTCCCGGGTCATGGAAATTGAAAGTTTCAGGAATATCGACGGTCAGACGCGAAAAATGATAGAATTTCTTGCGGTCGAAGAAATCGGTTTTTTGGTGTAATTTCTGATGCGGAGTCGATTCTGAGAGGTCCCGGGTCCTGGAAATTGAAAGTTTCAGAAATATCGACGGTCAGACGCGAAAAATGATATAATTTCTTGCGGTCGAAGAAATCGGATTTTTGGTGTGATTTTTGATGCAGACCCGATTCCGACAGGTCGCGGGTCCTCAAAACTGAAATCCCCACGGATATCGACGGTCAGACGCGAAAACTGATAGAATTCTCTTTCATCGGAAAAATCGGTTTTTCGGTGTCATTTCTGATGCAAAATCGATTCTGACAGGTCCCGGTCCTCAACATCGATATTCGTCGAAATATCCAAGGTGAAATGCAGAAAATGACGAAAACATTTGAGATCGAAGATGAAGGTTTTCTTGTGTGATTTCTGACTCAGACTCGAGCCAGACCGTGCCGGGGTCCGCAAAATTGAAATTCTCAGAAATATCGACGGTCAGACGCGAGAAATGATAGAATTTTCTTGCATCGAAAAAATCGGTTTTTTCGGTGTCATTTTTGATGCAGAATCGTTTCTAACAGGTCCCGGATCCTCAAAATCGATATTTGTCAAAATATTCAAGGTGAAATGCAGAAAATGACAAAAAGATTTCCTATCAAAAATGCGGGTTTTCTTCTGTGATTCCCAACTCAGACTTGATCCAGACAGGTCCAGGGTCCTCAGAATTGAAATACCCATGAATATCGACGGTCAGACGCAAAGAATGATAGAATTTTTTTGCATCGAAGAAATCGATCTTTTGGTGTAATTTTTATTGCAGAATCGATTCTGACAGGTCCCGAGTCCTTGAAACCGAAATCCCCACGAATATCGACGGTCAGACGCGAAAACTGATGGAATTTCTTGCGGTCGAAGAAATCGGTTTTTTGGTGTAATTTCTGATGCGGAATCGATTCTGACAGGTCCCGGGTCCTGGAAATTAGAAGTTTCAGAAATATCGACGGTCAGACGCGAAAAATAATAGAATTTCTCGCAGTCGAAGAAATCGGTTTCTCGGTGTAATTTGCTTTGCAGAATCGATTCTGACAGGTTCCGAGTCCTTGAAACCGAAATCCCCACGAATATCGACGGTCAGACGCGAAAACTGATAGAATTTCTTGCGGTCGAAGAAATCGGTTTTTTTGGCGTAATTTCTGATGCGGAATCGATTCTGACAGGTCCCGGGTCATGGAAATTGAAAGTTTCAGCAATATCGACGGTCAGACGCGAAAAATGATAGAATTTCTCGCAGTCGAAGAAATCGGTTTCTCGGTGTAATTTGCTTTGCAGAATCGATTCTGACCGGTTCCGAGTCCTTGAAACCGAAATCCCCACGAATATCGACGGTCAGACGCGAAAACTGATAGAATTTCTTGCGGTCGAAGAAATCGGTTTTTTGGTGTAATTTCTGATGCGGAATCGATTCTGACAGGTCCCGGGTCCTGAAAATTAGAAGTTTCAGAAATATCGACGGTCAGACGCGAAAAATAATAGAATCTCTCGCAGTCGAAGAAATCGGTTTCTCGGTGTAATTTGCTTTGCAGAATCGATTCTGACCGGTTCCGAGTCCTTGAAACCGAAATCCCCACGAATATCGACGGTCAGACGCGAAAACTGATAGAATTTCTTGCGGTCGAAGAAATCGGTTTTTTGGCGTAATTTCTGATGCGGAATCGATTCTGACAGGTCCCGGGTCATGGAAATTGAAAGTTTCAGGAATATCGCGGTCAGACGCGAAAAATGATAGAATTTCTTGCGGTCGAAGAAATCGGATTTTTGGTGTGATTTTTGATGCAGACCCGATTTCGACAGGTCGCGGGTCCTCAAAACTGAAATCCCCACGGATATCGACGGTCAGACGCGAAAACTGATAGAATTCTCTTTCATCGGAAAAATCGGTTTTTCGGTGTCATTTCTGATGCAAAATCGATTCTGACAGGTCCCGGTCCTCAACATCGATATTCGTCGAAATATCCAAGGTGAAATGCAGAAAATGACGAAAACATTTGAGATCGAAGATGAAGGTTTTCTTGTGTGATTTCTGACTCAGACTCGAGCCAGACCGTGCCGGGGTCCGCAAAATTGAAATTCTCAGAAATATCGACGGTCAGACGCGAGAAATGATAGAATTTTCTTGCATCGAAAAAATCGGTTTTTCGGTGTCATTTTTGATGCAGAATCGTTTCTAACAGGTCCCGGATCCTCAAAATCGATATTTGTCAAAATATTCAAGGTGAAATGCAGAAAATGACAAAAAGATTTCCTATCAAAAATGCGGGTTTTCTTCTGTGATTCCCAACTCAGACTTGATCCAGACAGGTCCAGGGTCCTCACAATTGAAATACCCATGAATATCGACGGTCAGACGCAAAAAATGATAGAATTTTTTTGCATCGAAGAAATCGATCTTTTGGTGTAATTTTTATTGCAGAATCGATTCTGACAGGTCCCGAGTCCTTGAAACCGAAATCCCCACGAATATCGACGGTCAGACGCGAAAACTGATAGAATTTTTTGCGGTCGAAGAAATCGGTTTTTTGGTGTAATTTCTGATGCGGAATCGATTCTGACAGGTCCCGGGTCCTGGAAATTAGAAGTTTCAGAAATATCGACGGTCAGACGCGAAAAATAATAGAATTTCTCGCAGTCGAAGAAATCGGTTTCTCGGTGTAATTTGCTTTGCAGAATCGATTCTGACAGGTTCCGAGTCCTTGAAACCGAAATCCCCACGAATATCGACGGTCAGACGCGAAAACTGATAGAATTTCTTGCGGTCGAAGAAATCGGTTTTTTGGCGTAATTTCTGATGCGGAATCGATTCTGACAGGTCCCGGGTCATGGAAATTGAAAGTTTCAGGAATATCGACGGTCAGACGCGAAAAATGATAGAATTTCTTGCGGTCGAAGAAATCGGTTTTTTGGTGTAATTTCTGATGCGGAATCGATTCTGACAGGTCCCGGGTCATGGAAATTGAAAGTTTTAGGGATATCGACGGTCAGACGCGAAAAATGATAGAATTTCTTGCGGTCGAAGAAATCGGTTTTTTGGTGTAATTTCTGATGCGGAATCGATTCTGACAGGTCCCGGGTCCTGAAAATTAGAAGTTTCAGAAATATCGACGGTCAGACGCGAAAAATAATAGAATCTCTCGCAGTCGGAGAAATCGGTTTCTCGGTGTAATTTGCTTTGCAGAATCGATTCTGACCGGTTCCGAGTCCTTGAAACCGAAATCCCCACGAATATCGACGGTCAGACGCGAAAACTGATAGAATTTCTTGCGGTCGAAGAAATCGGTTTTTTGGCGTAATTTCTGATGCGGAATCGATTCTGACAGGTCCCGGGTCATGGAAATTGAAAGTTTCAGGAATATCGACGGTCAGACGCGAAAAATGATAGAATTTCTTGCGGTCGAAGAAATCGGTTTTTTGGTGTAATTTCTGATGCGGAATCGATTCTGACAGGTCCCGGGTCATGGAAATTGAAAGTTTTAGGGATATCGACGGTCAGACGCGAAAAATGATAGAATTTCTTGCGGTCGAAGAAATCGGTTTCTCGGTGTAATTTGCTTTGCAGAATCGATTCTGACCGGTTCCGAGTCCTTGAAACCGAAATCCCCACGAATATCGACGGTCAGACGCGAAAACTGATAGAATTTCTTGCGGTCGAAGAAATCGGTTTTTTGGCGTAATTTCTGATGCGGAATCGATTCTGACAGGTCCCGGGTCATGGAAATTGAAAGTTTCAGGAATATCGACGGTCAGACGCGAAAAATGATAGAATTTCTTGCGGTCGAAGAAATCGGTTTTTTGGTGTAATTTCTGATGCGGAATCGATTCTGACAGGTCCCGGGTCATGGAAATTGAAAGTTTTAGGGATATCGACGGTCAGACGCGAAAAATGATAGAATTTCTTGCGGTCGAAGAAATCGGTTTTTTGGTGTAATTTCTGATGCGGAATCGATTCTGACAGGTCCCGGGTCCTGAAAATTAGAAGTTTCAGAAATATCGACGGTCAGACGCGAAAAATAATAGAATCTCTCGCAGTCGAAGAAATCGGTTTCTCGGTGTAATTTGCTTTGCAGAATCGATTCTGACCGGTTCCGAGTCCTTGAAACCGAAATCCCCACGAATATCGACGGTCAGACGCGAAAACTGATAGAATTTCTTGCGGTCGAAGAAATCGGTTTTTTGGCGTAATTTCTGATGCGGAATCGATTCTGACAGGTCCCGGGTCATGGAAATTGAAAGTTTCAGGAATATCGACGGTCAGACGCGAAAAATGATAGAATTTCTTGCGGTCGAAGAAATCGGTTTTTTGGTGTAATTTCTGATGCGGAGTCGATTCTGAGAGGTCCCGGGTCCTGGAAATTGAAAGTTTCAGAAATATCGACGGTCAGACGCGAAAAATGATATAATTTCTTGCGGTCGAAGAAATCGGATTTTTGGTGTGATTTTTGATGCAGACCCGATTCCGACAGGTCGCGGGTCCTCAAAACTGAAATCCCCACGGATATCGACGGTCAGACGCGAAAACTGATAGAATTCTCTTTCATCGGAAAAATCGGTTTTTCGGTGTCATTTTTGATGCAGAATCGTTTCTAACAGGTCCCGGATCCTCAAAATCGATATTTGTCAAAATATTCAAGGTGAAATGCAGAAAATGACAAAAAGATTTCCTATCAAAAATGCGGCTTTTCTTCTGTGATTCCCAACTCAGACTTGATCCAGACAGGTCCAGGGTCCTCACAATTGAAATACCCATGAATATCGACGGTCAGACGCAAAAAATGATAGAATTTTTTTGCATCGAAGAAATCGATCTTTTGGTGTAATTTTTATTGCAGAATCGATTCTGACAGGTCCCGAGTCCTTGAAACCGAAATCCCCACGAATATCGACGGTCAGACGCGAAAACTGATAGAATTTTTTGCGGTCGAAGAAATCGGTTTTTTGGTGTAATTTCTGATGCGGAATCGATTCTGACAGGTCCCGGGTCCTGGAAATTAGAAGTTTCAGAAATATCGACGGTCAGACGCGAAAAATAATAGAATTTCTCGCAGTCGAAGAAATCGGTTTCTCGGTGTAATTTGCTTTGCAGAATCGATTCTGACAGGTTCCGAGTCCTTGAAACCGAAATCCCCACGAATATCGACGGTCAGACGCGAAAACTGATAGAATTTCTTGCGGTCGAAGAAATCGGTTTTTTGGCGTAATTTCTGATGCGGAATCGATTCTGACAGGTCCCGGGTCATGGAAATTGAAAGTTTCAGGAATATCGACGGTCAGACGCGAAAAATGATAGAATTTCTTGCGGTCGAAGAAATCGGTTTTTTGGTGTAATTTCTGATGCGGAATCGATTCTGACAGGTCCCGGGTCATGGAAATTGAAAGTTTTAGGGATATCGACGGTCAGACGCGAAAAATGATAGAATTTCTTGCGGTCGAAGAAATCGGTTTTTTTGGTGTAATTTCTGATGCGGAATCGATTCTGACAGGTCCCGGGTCCTGAAAATTAGAAGTTTCAGAAATATCGACGGTCAGACGCGAAAAATAATAGAATCTCTCGCAGTCGGAGAAATCGGTTTCTCGGTGTAATTTGCTTTGCAGAATCGATTCTGACCGGTTCCGAGTCCTTGAAACCGAAATCCCCACGAATATCGACGGTCAGACGCGAAAACTGATAGAATTTCTTGCGGTCGAAGAAATCGGTTTTTTGGCGTAATTTCTGATGCGGAATCGATTCTGACAGGTCCCGGGTCATGGAAATTGAAAGTTTCAGGAATATCGACGGTCAGACGCGAAAAATGATAGAATTTCTTGCGGTCGAAGAAATCGGTTTTTTGGTGTAATTTCTGATGCGGAATCGATTCTGACAGGTCCCGGGTCATGGAAATTGAAAGTTTTAGGGATATCGACGGTCAGACGCGAAAAATGATAGAATTTCTTGCGGTCGAAGAAATCGGTTTCTCGGTGTAATTTGCTTTGCAGAATCGATTCTGACCGGTTCCGAGTCCTTGAAACCGAAATCCCCACGAATATCGACGGTCAGACGCGAAAACTGATAGAATTTCTTGCGGTCGAAGAAATCGGTTTTTTGGCGTAATTTCTGATGCGGAATCGATTCTGACAGGTCCCGGGTCATGGAAATTGAAAGTTTCAGGAATATCGACGGTCAGACGCGAAAAATGATAGAATTTCTTGCGGTCGAAGAAATCGGTTTTTTGGTGTAATTTCTGATGCGGAATCGATTCTGACAGGTCCCGGGTCATGGAAATTGAAAGTTTTAGGGATATCGACGGTCAGACGCGAAAAATGATAGAATTTCTTGCGGTCGAAGAAATCGGTTTTTTGGTGTAATTTCTGATGCGGAATCGATTCTGACAGGTCCCGGGTCCTGAAAATTAGAAGTTTCAGAAATATCGACGGTCAGACGCGAAAAATAATAGAATCTCTCGCAGTCGAAGAAATCGGTTTCTCGGTGTAATTTGCTTTGCAGAATCGATTCTGACCGGTTCCGAGTCCTTGAAACCGAAATCCCCACGAATATCGACGGTCAGACGCGAAAACTGATAGAATTTCTTGCGGTCGAAGAAATCGGTTTTTTGGCGTAATTTCTGATGCGGAATCGATTCTGACAGGTCCCGGGTCATGGAAATTGAAAGTTTCAGGAATATCGACGGTCAGACGCGAAAAATGATAGAATTTCTTGCGGTCGAAGAAATCGGTTTTTTGGTGTAATTTCTGATGCGGAGTCGATTCTGAGAGGTCCCGGGTCCTGGAAATTGAAAGTTTCAGAAATATCGACGGTCAGACGCGAAAAATGATATAATTTCTTGCGGTCGAAGAAATCGGATTTTTGGTGTGATTTTTGATGCAGACCCGATTCCGACAGGTCGCGGGTCCTCAAAACTGAAATCCCCACGGATATCGACGGTCAGACGCGAAAACTGATAGAATTCTCTTTCATCGGAAAAATCGGTTTTTCGGTGTCATTTTTGATGCAGAATCGTTTCTAACAGGTCCCGGATCCTCAAAATCGATATTTGTCAAAATATTCAAGGTGAAATGCAGAAAATGACAAAAAGATTTCCTATCAAAAATGCGGGTTTTCTTCTGTGATTCCCAACTCAGACTTGATCCAGACAGGTCCAGGGTCCTCAGAATTGAAATACCCATGAATATCGACGGTCAGACGCAAAAAATGATAGAATTTTTTTGCATCGAAGAAATCGATCTTTTGGTGTAATTTTTATTGCAGAATCGATTCTGACAGGTCCCGAGTCCTTGAAACCGAAATCCCCACGAATATCGACGGTCAGACGCGAAAACTGATAGAATTTCTTGCGGTCGAAGAAATCGGTTTTTTGGTGTAATTTCTGATGCGGAATCGATTCTGACAGGTCCCGGGTCCTGGAAATTAGAAGTTTCAGAAATATCGACGGTCAGACGCGAAAAATAATAGAATTTCTCGCAGTCGAAGAAATCGGTTTCTCGGTGTAATTTGCTTTGCAGAATCGATTCTGACAGGTTCCGAGTCCTTGAAACCGAAATCCCCACGAATATCGACGGTCAGACGCGAAAACTGATAGAATTTCTTGCGGTCGAAGAAATCGGTTTTTTGGCGTAATTTCTGATGCGGAATCGATTCTGACAGGTCCCGGGTCATGGAAATTGAAAGTTTCAGCAATATCGACGGTCAGACGCGAAAAATGATAGAATTTCTCGCAGTCGAAGAAATCGGTTTCTCGGTGTAATTTGCTTTGCAGAATCGATTCTGACCGGTTCCGAGTCCTTGAAACCGAAATCCCCACGAATATCGACGGTCAGACGCGAAAACTGATAGAATTTCTTGCGGTCGAAGAAATCGGTTTTTTGGCGTAATTTCTGATGCGGAATCGATTCTGACAGGTCCCGGGTCATGGAAATTGAAAGTTTCAGGAATATCGACGGTCAGACGCGAAAAATGATAGAATTTCTTGCGGTCGAAGAAATCGGTTTTTTGGTGTAATTTCTGATGCGGAATCGATTCTGACAGGTCCCGGGTCATGGAAATTGAAAGTTTTAGGGATATCGACGGTCAGACGCGAAAAATGATAGAATTTCTTGCGGTCGAAGAAATCGGTTTTTTGGTGTAATTTCTGATGCGGAATCGATTCTGACAGGTCCCGGGTCCTGAAAATTAGAAGTTTCAGAAATATCGACGGTCAGACGCGAAAAATAATAGAATCTCTCGCAGTCGGAGAAATCGGTTTCTCGGTGTAATTTGCTTTGCAGAATCGATTCTGACCGGTTCCGAGTCCTTGAAACCGAAATCCCCACGAATATCGACGGTCAGACGCGAAAACTGATAGAATTTCTTGCGGTCGAAGAAATCGGTTTTTTGGCGTAATTTCTGATGCGGAATCGATTCTGACAGGTCCCGGGTCATGGAAATTGAAAGTTTCAGGAATATCGACGGTCAGACGCGAAAAATGATAGAATTTCTTGCGGTCGAAGAAATCGGTTTTTTGGTGTAATTTCTGATGCGGAATCGATTCTGACAGGTCCCGGGTCATGGAAATTGAAAGTTTTAGGGATATCGACGGTCAGACGCGAAAAATGATAGAATTTCTTGCGGTCGAAGAAATCGGTTTCTCGGTGTAATTTGCTTTGCAGAATCGATTCTGACCGGTTCCGAGTCCTTGAAACCGAAATCCCCACGAATATCGACGGTCAGACGCGAAAACTGATAGAATTTCTTGCGGTCGGAGAAATCGGTTTTTTGGCGTAATTTCTGATGCGGAATCGATTCTGACAGGTCCCGGGTCATGGAAATTGAAAGTTTCAGGAATATCGACGGTCAGACGCGAAAAATGATAGAATTTCTTGCGGTCGAAGAAATCGGTTTTTTGGTGTAATTTCTGATGCGGAATCGATTCTGACAGGTCCCGGGTCATGGAAATTGAAAGTTTTAGGGATATCGACGGTCAGACGCGAAAAATGATAGAATTTCTCGCGGTCGAAGAAATCGGTTTTTTGGTGTAATTTCTGATGCGGAATCGATTCTGACAGGTCCCGGGTCCTGAAAATTAGAAGTTTCAGAAATATCGACGGTCAGACGCGAAAAATAATAGAATCTCTCGCAGTCGAAGAAATCGGTTTCTCGGTGTAATTTGCTTTGCAGAATCGATTCTGACCGGTTCCGAGTCCTTGAAACCGAAATCCCCACGAATATCGACGGTCAGACGCGAAAACTGATAGAATTTCTTGCGGTCGAAGAAATCGGTTTTTTGGGCGTAATTTCTGATGCGGAATCGATTCTGACAGGTCCCGGGTCATGGAAATTGAAAGTTTCAGGAATATCGACGGTCAGACGCGAAAAATGATAGAATTTCTTGCGGTCGAAGAAATCGGTTTTTTGGTGTAATTTCTGATGCGGAGTCCGATTCTGAGAGGTCCCGGGTCCTGGAAATTGAAAGTTTCAGAAATATCGACGGTCAGACGCGAAAAATGATATAATTTCTTGCGGTCGAAGAAATCGGATTTTTGGTGTGATTTTTGATGCAGACCCGATTCCGACAGGTCGCGGGTCCTCAAAACTGAAATCCCCACGGATATCGACGGTCAGACGCGAAAACTGATAGAATTCTCTTTCATCGGAAAAATCGGTTTTTCGGTGTCATTTCTGATGCAAAATCGATTCTGACAGGTCCCGGTCCTCAACATCGATATTCGTCGAAATATCCAAGGTGAAATGCAGAAAATGACGAAAACATTTGAGATCGAAGATGAAGGTTTTCTTGTGTGATTTCTGACTCAGACTCGAGCCAGACCGTGCCGGGGTCCGCAAAATTGAAATTCTCAGAAATATCGACGGTCAGACGCGAGAAATGATAGAATTTTCTTGCATCGAAAAAATCGGTTTTTCGGTGTCATTTTTGATGCAGAATCGTTTCTAAAAGGTCCCGGATCCTCAAAATCGATATTTGTCAAAATATTCAAGGTGAAATGCAGAAAATGACAAAAAGATTTCCTATCAAAAATGCGGGTTTTCTTCTGTGATTCCCAACTCAGACTTGATCCAGACAGGTCCAGGGTCCTCAGAATTGAAATACCCATGAATATCGACGGTCAGACGCAAAAAATGATAGAATTTTTTTGCATCGAAGAAATCGATCTTTTGGTGTAATTTTTATTGCAGAATCGATTCTGACAGGTCCCGAGTCCTTGAAACCGAAATCCCCACGAATATCGACGGTCAGACGCGAAAACTGATAGAATTTCTTGCGGTCGAAGAATCGGTTTTTTGGTGTAATTTCTGATGCGGAATCGATTCTGACAGGTCCCGGGTCCTGGAAATTAGAAGTTTCAGAAATATCGACGGTCAGACGCGAAAAATAATAGAATTTCTCGCAGTCGAAGAAATCGGTTTCTCGGTGTAATTTGCTTTGCAGAATCGATTCTGACAGGTTCCGAGTCCTTGAAACCGAAATCCCCACGAATATCGACGGTCAGACGCGAAAACTGATAGAATTTCTTGCGGTCGAAGAAATCGGTTTTTTGGCGTAATTTCTGATGCGGAATCGATTCTGACAGGTCCCGGGTCATGGAAATTGAAAGTTTCAGCAATATCGACGGTCAGACGCGAAAAATGATAGAATTTCTAGTCGAAGAAATCGGTTTCTCGGTGTGATTTGCTTTGCAGAATCGATTCTGACCGGTTCCGAGTCCTTGAAACCGAAATCCCCACGAATATCGACGGTCAGACGCGAAAACTGATAGAATTTCTTGCGGTCGAAGAAATCGGTTTTTTGGTGTAATTTCTGATGCGGAATCGATTCTGACAGGTCCCGGGTCCTGAAAATTAGAAGTTTCAGAAATATCGACGGTCAGACGCGAAAAATAATAGAATCTCTCGCAGTCGAAGAAATCGGTTTCTCGGTGTAATTTGCTTTGCAGAATCGATTCTGACCGGTTCCGAGTCCTTGAAACCGAAATCCCCACGAATATCGACGGTCAGACGCGAAAACTGATAGAATTTCTTGCGGGTCGAAGAAATCGGTTTTTTGGCGTAATTTCTGATGCGGAATCGATTCTGACAGGTCCCGGGTCATGGAAATTGAAAGTTTCAGGAATATCGACGGTCAGACGCGAAAAATGATAGAATTTCTTGCGGTCGAAGAAATCGGTTTTTTGGTGTAATTTCTGATGCGGAGTCGATTCTGAGAGGTCCCGGGTCCTGGAAATTGAAAGTTTCAGAAATATCGACGGTCAGACGCGAAAAATGATATAATTTCTTGCGGTCGAAGAAATCGGATTTTTGGTGTGATTTTTGATGCAGACCCGATTCCGACAGGTCGCGGGTCCTCAAAACTGAAATCCCCACGGATATCGACGGTCAGACGCGAAAACTGATAGAATTCTCTTTCATCGGAAAAATCGGTTTTTCGGTGTCATTTCTGATGCAAAATCGATTCTGACAGGTCCCGGTCCTCAACATCGATATTCGTCGAAATATCCAAGGTGAAATGCAGAAAATGACGAAAACATTTGAGATCGAAGATGAAGGTTTTCTTGTGTGATTTCTGACTCAGACTCGAGCCAGACCGTGCCGGGGTCCGCAAAATTGAAATTCTCAGAAATATCGACGGTCAGACGCGAGAAATGATAGAATTTTCTTGCATCGAAAAAATCGGTTTTTCGGTGTCATTTTTGATGCAGAATCGTTTCTAACAGGTCCCGGATCCTCAAAATCGATATTTGTCAAAATATTCAAGGTGAAATGCAGAAAATGACAAAAAGATTTCCTATCAAAAATGCGGGTTTTCTTCTGTGATTCCCAACTCAGACTTGATCCAGACAGGTCCAGGGTCCTCAGAATTGAAATACCCATGAATATCGACGGTCAGACGCAAAAAATGATAGAATTTTTTTGCATCGAAGAAATCGATCTTTTGGTGTAATTTTTATTGCAGAATCGATTCTGACAGGTCCCGAGTCCTTGAAACCGAAATCCCCACGAATATCGACGGTCAGACGCGAAAACTGATAGAATTTCTTGCGGTCGAAGAAATCGGTTTTTTGGTGTAATTTCTGATGCGGAATCGATTCTGACAGGTCCCGGGTCCTGGAAATTAGAAGTTTCAGAAATATCGACGGTCAGACGCGAAAAATAATAGAATTTCTCGCAGTCGAAGAAATCGGTTTCTCGGTGTAATTTGCTTTGCAGAATCGATTCTGACAGGTTCCGAGTCCTTGAAACCGAAATCCCCACGAATATCGACGGTCAGACGCGAAAACTGATAGAATTTCTTGCGGTCGAAGAAATCGGTTTTTTGGCGTAATTTCTGATGCGGAATCGATTCTGACAGGTCCCGGGTCATGGAAATTGAAAGTTTCAGCAATATCGACGGTCAGACGCGAAAAATGATAGAATTTCTCGCAGTCGAAGAAATCGGTTTCTCGGTGTGATTTGCTTTGCAGAATCGATTCTGACCGGTTCCGAGTCCTTGAAACCGAAATCCCCACGAATATCGACGGTCAGACGCGAAAACTGATAGAATTTCTTGCGGTCGAAGAAATCGGTTTTTTGGTGTAATTTCTGATGCGGAATCGATTCTGACAGGTCCCGGGTCCTGAAAATTAGAAGTTTCAGAAATATCGACGGTCAGACGCGAAAAATAATAGAATCTCTCGCAGTCGAAGAAATCGGTTTCTCGGTGTAATTTGCTTTGCAGAATCGATTCTGACCGGTTCCGAGTCCTTGAAACCGAAATCCCCACGAATATCGACGGTCAGACGCGAAAACTGATAGAATTTCTTGCGGTCGAAGAAATCGGTTTTTTGGCGTAATTTCTGATGCGGAATCGATTCTGACAGGTCCCGGGTCATGGAAATTGAAAGTTTCAGGAATATCGACGGTCAGACGCGAAAAATGATAGAATTTCTTGCGGTCGAAGAAATCGGTTTTTTGGTGTAATTTCTGATGCGGAGTC
Source organism: Tenthredo livida (assembly GCA_963992785.1). Classification (NCBI taxonomy): domain Eukaryota; kingdom Metazoa; phylum Arthropoda; class Insecta; order Hymenoptera; family Tenthredinidae; genus Tenthredo; species Tenthredo livida. The sequence continues at coordinate 27,352,034 of OZ023067.1, forward strand.
GATTCTGAGAGGTCCCGGGTCCTGGAAATTGAAAGTTTCAGAAATATCGACGGTCAGACGCGAAAAATGATATAATTTCTTGCGGTCGAAGAAATCGGATTTTTGGTGTGATTTTTGATGCAGACCCGATTCCGACAGGTCGCGGGTCCTCAAAACTGAAATCCCCACGGATATCGACGGTCAGACGCGAAAACTGATAGAATTCTCTTTCATCGGAAAAATCGGTTTTTCGGTGTCATTTCTGATGCAAAATCGATTCTGACAGGTCCCGGTCCTCAACATCGATATTCGTCGAAATATCCAAGGTGAAATGCAGAAAATGACGAAAACATTTGAGATCGAAGATGAAGGTTTTCTTGTGTGATTTCTGACTCAGACTCGAGCCAGACCGTGCCGGGGTCCGCAAAATTGAAATTCTCAGAAATATCGACGGTCAGACGCGAGAAATGATAGAATTTTCTTGCATCGAAAAAATCGGTTTTTCGGTGTCATTTTTGATGCAGAATCGTTTCTAACAGGTCCCGGATCCTCAAAATCGATATTTGTCAAAATATTCAAGGTGAAATGCAGAAAATGACAAAAAGATTTCCTATCAAAAATGCGGGTTTTCTTCTGTGATTCCCAACTCAGACTTGATCCAGACAGGTCCAGGGTCCTCAGAATTGAAATACCCATGAATATCGACGGTCAGACGCAAAAAATGATAGAATTTTTTTGCATCGAAGAAATCGATCTTTTGGTGTAATTTTTATTGCAGAATCGATTCTGACAGGTCCCGAGTCCTTGAAACCGAAATCCCCACGAATATCGACGGTCAGACGCGAAAACTGATGGAATTTCTTGCGGTCGAAGAAATCGGTTTTTTGGTGTAATTTCTGATGCGGAATCGATTCTGACAGGTCCCGGGTCCTGGAAATTAGAAGTTTCAGAAATATCGACGGTCAGACGCGAAAAATAATAGAATTTCTCGCAGTCGAAGAAATCGGTTTCTCGGTGTAATTTGCTTTGCAGAATCGATTCTGACAGGTTCCGAGTCCTTGAAACCGAAATCCCCACGAATATCGACGGTCAGACGCGAAAACTGATAGAATTTCTTGCGGTCGAAGAAATCGGTTTTTTGGCGTAATTTCTGATGCGGAATCGATTCTGACAGGTCCCGGGTCATGGAAATTGAAAGTTTCAGCAATATCGACGGTCAGACGCGAAAAATGATAGAATTTCTCGCAGTCGAAGAAATCGGTTTCTCGGTGTAATTTGCTTTGCAGAATCGATTCTGACCGGTTCCGAGTCCTTGAAACCGAAATCCCCACGAATATCGACGGTCAGACGCGAAAACTGATAGAATTTCTTGCGGTCGAAGAAATCGGTTTTTTGGTGTAATTTCTGATGCGGAATCGATTCTGACAGGTCCCGGGTCCTGAAAATTAGAAGTTTCAGAAATATCGACGGTCAGACGCGAAAAATAATAGAATCTCTCGCAGTCGAAGAAATCGGTTTCTCGGTGTAATTTGCTTTGCAGAATCGATTCTGACCGGTTCCGAGTCCTTGAAACCGAAATCCCCACGAATATCGACGGTCAGACGCGAAAACTGATAGAATTTCTTGCGGTCGAAGAAATCGGTTTTTTGGCGTAATTTCTGATGCGGAATCGATTCTGACAGGTCCCGGGTCATGGAAATTGAAAGTTTCAGGAATATCGACGGTCAGACGCGAAAAATGATAGAATTTCTTGCGGTCGAAGAAATCGGATTTTTGGTGTGATTTTTGATGCAGACCCGATTTCGACAGGTCGCGGGTCCTCAAAACTGAAATCCCCACGGATATCGACGGTCAGACGCGAAAACTGATAGAATTCTCTTTCATCGGAAAAATCGGTTTTTCGGTGTCATTTCTGATGCAAAATCGATTCTGACAGGTCCCGGTCCTCAACATCGATATTCGTCGAAATATCCAAGGTGAAATGCAGAAAATGACGAAAACATTTGAGATCGAAGATGAAGGTTTTCTTGTGTGATTTCTGACTCAGACTCGAGCCAGACCGTGCCGGGGTCCGCAAAATTGAAATTCTCAGAAATATCGACGGTCAGACGCGAGAAATGATAGAATTTTCTTGCATCGAAAAAATCGGTTTTTCGGTGTCATTTTTGATGCAGAATCGTTTCTAACAGGTCCCGGATCCTCAAAATCGATATTTGTCAAAATATTCAAGGTGAAATGCAGAAAATGACAAAAAGATTTCCTATCAAAAATGCGGGTTTTCTTCTGTGATTCCCAACTCAGACTTGATCCAGACAGGTCCAGGGTCCTCAGAATTGAAATACCCATGAATATCGACGGTCAGACGCAAAAAATGATAGAATTTTTTTGCATCGAAGAAATCGATCTTTTGGTGTAATTTTTATTGCAGAATCGATTCTGACAGGTCCCGAGTCCTTGAAACCGAAATCCCCACGAATATCGACGGTCAGACGCGAAAACTGATAGAATTTCTTGCGGTCGAAGAAATCGGTTTTTTGGTGTAATTTCTGATGCGGAATCGATTCTGACAGGTCCCGGGTCCTGGAAATTAGAAGTTTCAGAAATATCGACGGTCAGACGCGAAAAATAATAGAATTTCTCGCAGTCGAAGAAATCGGTTTCTCGGTGTAATTTGCTTTGCAGAATCGATTCTGACAGGTTCCGAGTCCTTGAAACCGAAATCCCCACGAATATCGACGGTCAGACGCGAAAACTGATAGAATTTCTTGCGGTCGAAGAAATCGGTTTTTTGGCGTAATTTCTGATGCGGAATCGATTCTGACAGGTCGCGGGTCATGGAAATTGAAAGTTTCAGCAATATCGACGGTCAGACGCGAAAAATGATAGAATTTCTCGCAGTCGAAGAAATCGGTTTCTCGGTGTGATTTGCTTTGCAGAATCGATTCTGACCGGTTCCGAGTCCTTGAAACCGAAATCCCCACGAATATCGACGGTCAGACGCGAAAACTGATAGAATTTCTTGCGGTCGAAGAAATCGGTTTTTTGGTGTAATTTCTGATGCGGAATCGATTCTGACAGGTCCCGGGTCCTGAAAATTAGAAGTTTCAGAAATATCGACGGTCAGACGCGAAAAATAATAGAATCTCTCGCAGTCGAAGAAATCGGTTTCTCGGTGTAATTTGCTTTGCAGAATCGATTCTGACCGGTTCCGAGTCCTTGAAACCGAAATCCCCACGAATATCGACGGTCAGACGCGAAAACTGATAGAATTTCTTGCGGTCGAAGAAATCGGTTTTTTGGCGTAATTTCTGATGCGGAATCGATTCTGACAGGTCCCGGGTCATGGAAATTGAAAGTTTCAGGAATATCGACGGTCAGACGCGAAAAATGATAGAATTTCTTGCGGTCGAAGAAATCGGTTTTTTGGTGTAATTTCTGATGCGGAGTCGATTCTGAGAGGTCCCGGGTCCTGGAAATTGAAAGTTTCAGAAATATCGACGGTCAGACGCGAAAAATGATATAATTTCTTGCGGTCGAAGAAATCGGATTTTTGGTGTGATTTTTGATGCAGACCCGATTCCGACAGGTCGCGGGTCCTCAAAACTGAAATCCCCACGGATATCGACGGTCAGACGCGAAAACTGATAGAATTCTCTTTCATCGGAAAAATCGGTTTTTCGGTGTCATTTCTGATGCAAAATCGATTCTGACAGGTCCCGGTCCTCAACATCGATATTCGTCGAAATATCCAAGGTGAAATGCAGAAAATGACGAAAACATTTGAGATCGAAGATGAAGGTTTTCTTGTGTGATTTCTGACTCAGACTCGAGCCAGACCGTGCCGGGGTCCGCAAAATTGAAATTCTCAGAAATATCGACGGTCAGACGCGAGAAATGATAGAATTTTCTTGCATCGAAAAAATCGGTTTTTCGGTGTCATTTTTGATGCAGAATCGTTTCTAACAGGTCCCGGATCCTCAAAATCGATATTTGTCAAAATATTCAAGGTGAAATGCAGAAAATGACAAAAAGATTTCCTATCAAAAATGCGGGTTTTCTTCTGTGATTCCCAACTCAGACTTGATCCAGACAGGTCCAGGGTCCTCAGAATTGAAATACCCATGAATATCGACGGTCAGACGCAAAAAATGATAGAATTTTTTTGCATCGAAGAAATCGATCTTTTGGTGTAATTTTTATTGCAGAATCGATTCTGACAGGTCCCGAGTCCTTGAAACCGAAATCCCCACGAATATCGACGGTCAGACGCGAAAACTGATTGAATTTCTTGCGGTCGAAGAAATCGGTTTTTTGGTGTAATTTCTGATGCGGAATCGATTCTGACAGGTCCCGGGTCCTGGAAATTAGAAGTTTCAGAAATATCGACGGTCAGACGCGAAAAATAATAGAATTTCTCGCAGTCGAAGAAATCGGTTTCTCGGTGTAATTTGCTTTGCAGAATCGATTCTGACAGGTTCCGAGTCCTTGAAACCGAAATCCCCACGAATATCGACGGTCAGACGCGAAAACTGATAGAATTTCTTGCGGTCGAAGAAATCGGTTTTTTGGCGTAATTTCTGATGCGGAATCGATTCTGACAGGTCCCGGGTCATGGAAATTGAAAGTTTCAGCAATATCGACGGTCAGACGCGAAAAATGATAGAATTTCTCGCAGTCGAAGAAATCGGTTTCTCGGTGTAATTTGCTTTGCAGAATCGATTCTGACCGGTTCCGAGTCCTTGAAACCGAAATCCCCACGAATATCGACGGTCAGACGCGAAAACTGATAGAATTTCTTGCGGTCGAAGAAATCGGTTTTTTGGTGTAATTTCTGATGCGGAATCGATTCTGACAGGTCCCGGGTCCTGAAAATTAGAAGTTTCAGAAATATCGACGGTCAGACGCGAAAAATAATAGAATCTCTCGCAGTCGAAGAAATCGGTTTCTCGGTGTAATTTGCTTTGCAGAATCGATTCTGACCGGTTCCGAGTCCTTGAAACCGAAATCCCCACGAATATCGACGGTCAGACGCGAAAACTGATAGAATTTCTTGCGGTCGAAGAAATCGGTTTTTTGGCGTAATTTCTGATGCGGAATCGATTCTGACAGGTCCCGGGTCATGGAAATTGAAAGTTTCAGGAATATCGACGGTCAGACGCGAAAAATGATAGAATTTCTTGCGGTCGAAGAAATCGGATTTTTGGTGTGATTTTTGATGCAGACCCGATTTCGACAGGTCGCGGGTCCTCAAAACTGAAATCCCCACGGATATCGACGGTCAGACGCGAAAACTGATAGAATTCTCTTTCATCGGAAAAATCGGTTTTTCGGTGTCATTTCTGATGCAAAATCGATTCTGACAGGTCCCGGTCCTCAACATCGATATTCGTCGAAATATCCAAGGTGAAATGCAGAAAATGACGAAAACATTTGAGATCGAAGATGAAGGTTTTCTTGTGTGATTTCTGACTCAGACTCGAGCCAGACCGTGCCGGGGTCCGCAAAATTGAAATTCTCAGAAATATCGACGGTCAGACGCGAGAAATGATAGAATTTTCTTGCATCGAAAAAATCGGTTTTTCGGTGTCATTTTTGATGCAGAATCGTTTCTAACAGGTCCCGGATCCTCAAAATCGATATTTGTCAAAATATTCAAGGTGAAATGCAGAAAATGACAAAAAGATTTCCTATCAAAAATGCGGGTTTTCTTCTGTGATTCCCAACTCAGACTTGATCCAGACAGGTCCAGGGTCCTCAGAATTGAAATACCCATGAATATCGACGGTCAGACGCAAAAAATGATAGAATTTTTTTGCATCGAAGAAATCGATCTTTTGGTGTAATTTTTATTGCAGAATCGATTCTGACAGGTCCCGAGTCCTTGAAACCGAAATCCCCACGAATATCGACGGTCAGACGCGAAAACTGATAGAATTTCTTGCGGTCGAAGAAATCGGTTTTTTGGTGTAATTTCTGATGCGGAATCGATTCTGACAGGTCCCGGGTCCTGGAAATTAGAAGTTTCAGAAATATCGACGGTCAGACGCGAAAAATAATAGAATTTCTCGCAGTCGAAGAAATCGGTTTCTCGGTGTAATTTGCTTTGCAGAATCGATTCTGACAGGTTCCGAGTCCTTGAAACCGAAATCCCCACGAATATCGACGGTCAGACGCGAAAACTGATAGAATTTCTTGCGGTCGAAGAAATCGGTTTTTTGGCGTAATTTCTGATGCGGAATCGATTCTGACAGGTCGCGGGTCATGGAAATTGAAAGTTTCAGCAATATCGACGGTCAGACGCGAAAAATGATAGAATTTCTCGCAGTCGAAGAAATCGGTTTCTCGGTGTGATTTGCTTTGCAGAATCGATTCTGACCGGTTCCGAGTCCTTGAAACCGAAATCCCCACGAATATCGACGGTCAGACGCGAAAACTGATAGAATTTCTTGCGGTCGAAGAAATCGGTTTTTTGGTGTAATTTCTGATGCGGAATCGATTCTGACAGGTCCCGGGTCCTGAAAATTAGAAGTTTCAGAAATATCGACGGTCAGACGCGAAAAATAATAGAATCTCTCGCAGTCGAAGAAATCGGTTTCTCGGTGTAATTTGCTTTGCAGAATCGATTCTGACCGGTTCCGAGTCCTTGAAACCGAAATCCCCACGAATATCGACGGTCAGACGCGAAAACTGATAGAATTTCTTGCGGTCGAAGAAATCGGTTTTTTGGCGTAATTTCTGATGCGGAATCGATTCTGACAGGTCCCGGGTCATGGAAATTGAAAGTTTCAGGAATATCGACGGTCAGACGCGAAAAATGATAGAATTTCTTGCGGTCGAAGAAATCGGTTTTTTGGTGTAATTTCTGATGCGGAGTCGATTCTGAGAGGTCCCGGGTCCTGGAAATTGAAAGTTTCAGAAATATCGACGGTCAGACGCGAAAAATGATATAATTTCTTGCGGTCGAAGAAATCGGATTTTTGGTGTGATTTTTGATGCAGACCCGATTCCGACAGGTCGCGGGTCCTCAAAACTGAAATCCCCACGGATATCGACGGTCAGACGCGAAAACTGATAGAATTCTCTTTCATCGGAAAAATCGGTTTTTCGGTGTCATTTCTGATGCAAAATCGATTCTGACAGGTCCCGGTCCTCAACATCGATATTCGTCGAAATATCCAAGGTGAAATGCAGAAAATGACGAAAACATTTGAGATCGAAGATGAAGGTTTTCTTGTGTGATTTCTGACTCAGACTCGAGCCAGACCGTGCCGGGGTCCGCAAAATTGAAATTCTCAGAAATATCGACGGTCAGACGCGAGAAATGATAGAATTTTCTTGCATCGAAAAAATCGGTTTTTCGGTGTCATTTTTGATGCAGAATCGTTTCTAACAGGTCCCGGATCCTCAAAATCGATATTTGTCAAAATATTCAAGGTGAAATGCAGAAAATGACAAAAAGATTTCCTATCAAAAATGCGGGTTTTCTTCTGTGATTCCCAACTCAGACTTGATCCAGACAGGTCCAGGGTCCTCAGAATTGAAATACCCATGAATATCGACGGTCAGACGCAAAAAATGATAGAATTTTTTTGCATCGAAGAAATCGATCTTTTGGTGTAATTTTTATTGCAGAATCGATTCTGACAGGTCCCGAGTCCTTGAAACCGAAATCCCCACGAATATCGACGGTCAGACGCGAAAACTGATAGAATTTCTTGCGGTCGAAGAAATCGGTTTTTTGGTGTAATTTCTGATGCGGAATCGATTCTGACAGGTCCCGGGTCCTGGAAATTAGAAGTTTCAGAAATATCGACGGTCAGACGCGAAAAATAATAGAATTTCTCGCAGTCGAAGAAATCGGTTTCTCGGTGTAATTTGCTTTGCAGAATCGATTCTGACAGGTTCCGAGTCCTTGAAACCGAAATCCCCACGAATATCGACGGTCAGACGCGAAAACTGATAGAATTTCTTGCGGTCGAAGAAATCGGTTTTTTGGCGTAATTTCTGATGCGGAATCGATTCTGACAGGTCCCGGGTCATGGAAATTGAAAGTTTCAGCAATATCGACGGTCAGACGCGAAAAATAATAGAATTTCTCGCAGTCGAAGAAATCGGTTTCTCGGTGTAATTTGCTTTGCAGAATCGATTCTGACAGGTTCCGAGTCCTTGAAACCGAAATCCCCACGAATATCGACGGTCAGACGCGAAAACTGATAGAATTTCTTGCGGTCGAAGAAATCGGTTTTTTGGCGTAATTTCTGATGCGGAATCGATTCTGACAGGTCCCGGGTCATGGAAATTGAAAGTTTCAGCAATATCGACGGTCAGACGCGAAAAATGATAGAATTTCTCGCAGTCGAAGAAATCGGTTTGTCGGTGTGATTTGCTTTGCAGAATCGATTCTGACCGGTTCCGAGTCCTTGAAACCGAAATCCCCACGAATATCGACGGTCAGACGCGAAAACTGATAGAATTTCTTGCGGTCGAAGAAATCGGTTTTTTGGTGTAATTTCTGATGCGGAATCGATTCTGACAGGTCCCGGGTCCTGAAAATTAGAAGTTTCAGAAATATCGACGGTCAGACGCGAAAAATAATAGAATCTCTCGCAGTCGAAGAAATCGGTTTCTCGGTGTAATTTGCTTTGCAGAATCGATTCTGACCGGTTCCGAGTCCTTGAAACCGAAATCCCCACGAATATCGACGGTCAGACGCGAAAACTGATAGAATTTCTTGCGGTCGAAGAAATCGGTTTTTGGCGTAATTTCTGATGCGGAATCGATTCTGACAGGTCCCGGGTCATGGAAATCAAAAGTTTCAGGAATATCGACGGTCAGACGCGAAAAATGATAGAACTTCTTGCGGTCGAAGAAATCGGTTTTTTGGTGTGATTTTTGATGCAGACCCGATTCTGACAGGTCGCGGGTCCTCAAAACTGGAATTTCCAGAAATATCGACGACGAATTGCAGAAGAACAAAAAGTATTTTTCATTCAAAAATGAGGGCTTTCGGCCTATTTTTCGTTGCAGAATCGATGCCGACGGGTCCCGGGTCCTCAAAATCGATATTTCTAGAAATATCCAAGGTAAAATGCAGAAAATCACAAAGAAATTTACTATCAAAAATGCGGGTTTTCTTATGTAATTTACGATTCAGACTCGATCCAGACAGGTCCAGGTTCCTGAAAATTGGAAGTTGCAGAAATATCGACGGTCAGACGCGAGAAATAATCGATTTTTCTTCCATCGAGAAGATCGGTTTTTCGGTGTCAGTTTAATTGCAGAATCGATTCCGACACGTACAGGGTCCTGAAAATTGAAAGTTTCAGCAATATCGACGGTCGGACGCGAAAAATGATAGAATTTCTTGCGGTCGAAAAAATCGGTTTTTTGGCGTAATTTCTGATGCGAAATCGATTCTGACAGGTCCCGGTCCTCAACATCGATATCCGTCGAAATATCCAAGGTGAAATGCAGAAAATGACGAAAACATTTGAGATCGAAGATGGAGGTTTTCTCGTGTGATTTCTGACTCAAACTCAAGCCAGACCGTGCCGGGGTCCGCAAAATTGCAATTCTCAGAGATATCGAAGGTCAGACGCGAAAAATAATAGAATTTCTCGCCGTCGAAGTAATCGGTTTTTTCGTGTAATTTTTGATACGAAATCGATGCCGACGGGTCCCGGGTCCTCAAAATCGATATTTGTCAAAATATCCAAGGTGAAATGCAGAACATGACACGAACATTTACTATCAAGAATGCGGGTTTTCTTCTGTGATTTCCGACTCAGACTCGATCCAGACAGGTACAGGTCCTCAGAATTGAAATACCCATAAATATCGACGGCCAGACGCAAAAAATGATAGAATTTTTTTCCATCGAAGAAATCGGTTTTTTGGTGTTATTTCTGAATCAGAATCGATTCTGACAGGTACCGGGTCCTGAAAATTGAATGTTTCAGAAATATCGACGGTCAGACACGAGAAATGATAGGATATTCTCTTATCGAAAAAATCGGTTTCTCGTCGTAATTTGCTTTGCAGAATCGATTCTGACAGGTTCCGAGTCCTTAAAACTGAAATCCTCAAGAATATCGACGGTCAGACGCGAAAACTGATAGAATTTCTTGCGGTCGAAGAAATCGGTTTTTTGGCGTAATTTCTGATGCGGAATCGATTCTGACAGGTCCCGGGTCATGGAAATTGAAAGTTTCAGGAATATCGACGGTCAGACGCGAAAAATTATAGAATTTTTTTGCATCGAAGAAATCGATCTTTTGGTGTAAGTTTTATTGCAGAATCGATTCTGACAGGTCTCGAGTCCTTGAAACCGAAACCCCCACGAATATCGACGGTCAGACGCGAAAACTGATAGAATTTCTTGCGGTCGAAGAAATCGGTTTTTGGCGTAATATCTGATGCGGAATCTATTCTGACAGGTCCCGGGTCATGGAAATCAAAAGTTTCAGGAATATCGACGGTCAGACGCGAAAAATGATAGAATTTCTTGCGGTCGAAGAAATCGGTTTTTTGGTGTGATTTTTGATGCAGACCCGATTCTGACAGGTCGCGGGTCCTCAAAACTGGAATTTCCAGAAATATCGACGACGAATTGCAGAAGAACAAAAAATATTTTTCATTTAAAAATGAGGGCTTTCGGCCTATTTTTCGTTGCAGAATCGAGCCGACGGGTCCCGGGTCCTCAAAATCGATATTTCTAGAAATATCCAAGCTAAAATGCAGAAAATCACAAAGAAATTTACTATCAAAAATGCGGGTTTTCTTGTGTAATTTACGATTCAGACTCGATCCAGACAGGTCCAGGTTCCTGAAAATTGGAAGTTGCAGAAATATCGACGGTCAGACGCGAGAAATAATCGATTTTTCTTCCATCGAGAAGATCGGTTTTTCGGTGTCAGTTTAATTGCAGAATCGATTCCGACAGGTACAGGGTCCTGAAAATTAAAAGTTTCAGCAATATCGACGGTCGGACGCGAAAAATGATTGAATTTCTTGCGGTCGAAAAAATCGGTTTTTTGGCGTAATTTCTGATGCGGAATCGATTCTGACAGGTCCCGGGTCATGGAAATTGAAAGTTTTAGGAATATCAACGGTCAGACGCGAAAAATGATAGAATTTCTTGCGGTCGAAGAAATCGGTTTTTTGGTGTAATTTCTGATGCGGAATCGATTCTGAGAGGTCCCGGGTCCTGGAAATTGGAAGTTTCAGAAATATCGACGGTCAGACGCGAAAAATAATAGAATCTCTCGCAGTCGAAGAAATCGGTTTCTCGGTGTAATTTGCTTTGCAGAATCGATTCTGACCGGTTCCGAGTCCTTGAAACCGAAATCCCCACGAATATCGACGGTCAGACGCGAAAACTGATAGAATTTCTTGCGGTCGAAGAAATCGGTTTTTTGGCGTAATTTCTGATGCGGAATCGATTCTGACAGGTCCCGGGTCATGGAAATTGAAAGTTTCAGGAATATCGACGGTCAGACGCGAAAAATGATAGAATTTCTTGCGGTCGAAGAAATCGGTTTTTTGGTGTAATTTCTGATGCGGAGTCGATTCTGAGAGGTCCCGGGTCCTGGAAATTGAAAGTTTCAGAAATATCGACGGTCAGACGCGAAAAATGATATAATTTCTTGCGGTCGAAGAAATCGGATTTTTGGTGTAATTTTTGATGCAGACCCGATTCTGACAGGTCGCGGGTCCTCAAAACTGAAATCCCCACGGATATCGACGGTCAGACGCGAAAACTGATAGAATTCTATTTCATCGGAAAAATCGGTTCTTCGTAGTCATTTCTGATGCGAAATCGATTCTGACAGGTCCCGGTCCTCAACATCGATATCCGTCGAAATATCCAAGGTGAAATGCAGAAAATGACGAAAACATTTGAGATCGAAGATGGAGGTTTTCTCGTGTGATTTCTGACTCAAACTCGAGCCAGACCGTGCCGGGGTCCGCAAAATTGCAATTCTCAGAGATATCGAAGGTCAGACGCGAAAAATAATAGAATTTCTCGCCGTCGAAGTAGTCGGTTTTTTCGTGTAATTTTTGATACAAAATCGATGCCGACGGGTCCCGGGTCCTCAAAATCGATATTTGTCAAAATATCCAAGGTGAAGTGCAGAACATGACACGAACATTTACTATCAAGAATGCGGGTTTTCTTCTGTGATTTCCGACTCAGACTCGATCCAGACAGGTACAGGTCCTCAGAATTGAAATACCCATAAATATCGACGGCCAGACGCAAAAAATGATAGAATTTTTTTCCATCGAAGAAATCGGTTTTTTGGTGTTATTTCTGAATCAGAATCGATTCTGACAGGTACCGGGTCCTGAAAATTGAATGTTTCAGAAATATCGACGGTCAGACACGAGAAATGATAGGATATTCTCTTATCGAAAAAATCGGTTTCTCGGTGTAATTTGCTTTGCAGAATCGATTCTGACAGGTTCCGAGTCCTTAAAACTGAAATCCCCAAGAATATCGACGGTCAGACGCGAAAACTGATAGAATTCTCTTTCATCGGAAAAATCGGTTTTTCGGTGTCATTTCTGATGCAAAATCGATTCTGACAGGTCCCGGTCCTCAACATCGATATTCGTCGAAATATCCAAGGTGAAATGCAGAAAATGACGAAAACATTTGAGATCGAAGATGAAGGTTTTCTTGTGTGATTTCTGACTCAGACTCGAGCCAGACCGTGCCGGGGTCCGCAAAATTGAAATTCTCAGAAATATCGACGGTCAGACGCGAGAAATGATAGAATTTTCTTGCATCGAAAAAATCGGTTTTTCGGTGTCATTTTTGATGCAGAATCGTTTCTAACAGGTCCCGGATCCTCAAAATCGATATTTGTCAAAATATTCAAGGTGAAATGCAGAAAATGACAAAAAGATTTCCTATCAAAAATGCGGGTTTTCTTCTGTGATTCCCAACTCAGACTTGATCCAGACAGGTCCAGGGTCCTCAGAATTGAAATACCCATGAATATCGACGGTCAGACGCAAAAAATGATAGAATTTTTTTGCATCGAAGAAATCGATCTTTTGGTGTAATTTTTATTGCAGAATCGATTCTGACAGGTCCCGAGTCGTTAAAACTGAAATCCTCACGAATATCGACGGTCGGACGCAAAAACTGATAGAATTCTCTTCCATCGGATAAATCGGTTTTTCGGTGTCATTTCTGATGCAAAATCGATTCTGACAGGTCCCGGTCCTCAACATCGATATCCGTCTAAATATCCAAGGTAAAATGCAGAAAATGACAAAAAGATTTGAGATCGAAGATGGAGGTTTTCCTGTGTTATTTCTGACTCAGACTCGAGCCAGACCGTGCCGGGGTCCGGAAAATTGAAATTCTCAGAAATATCGTAGGTCAGATGCGAAAAATGATAGAATTTCTCGCCGTCGAAGTAGTCGGCTTTTTCGTGTTATTTTTGATGCAAAATCGATGCCTACGGGTCCCGGGTCCTCAAAATCGATATTTGTAGAAATATCCAAGGTGAAATGCCGGAAATGACAGAAAGATTTCCTATCAAACATGCGGGTTTTCTTGTGTGATTTCTGACTCAGACTCGATCCGGACAGAACCAGGGTCCTGAAAATTGGAAGTTTCAGAAATATCGACGGTCAGACGCAAGAAATATTCCAATTTTCTTTCATCGGAAAAATCGGTGTTTCGGTGTAATTTTAATAGCAGAGTCGATTTTGGCAGGTCCCGGGTCCTTGAAACCTAAATCCCCACGAATATCGACGGTCAGACGCGAAAAATAATAGAATTTCTCGCGGTCGAAGAAATCGGTTTTTTGGTGTTATTTTTGATGCAGAACCGATTCTGACAGGTCGCGGGTCCTCAAAACTGAAATTCCCAGAAATATCGAACGCAGAAAAACAAAAAATATTTTTTATGAAAAACGAAAAATGAGGGCTTTGGGCCTATTTTCCATTGCAGAATTTATGCCCACGGGTCCCGGGTCCTCGAAATCAATATTTGTTCAAATATCCAAGCTGACATTGTGATAATTTGGTCGTGGGATTAGCGTGGGTAAAGAAATTACTATTCGTTTTGTTATCTTTGATAATATATATGTGTTTTATTTATCACGGGAAACTTCTATACTTTATACGTTTACATGCTTTTACTTAACTCTTATACATACATGCTTACTCTTACATGACCTTACGCGCACTGGGAGAGATAACAGCGGAAGATCCGGGTAGATTGCAATATTACTAGAGAAGGGAGATAAGTCGGTGGTGCCATCTTATATAATGATATGGACAGCTAGATAAAGCGAATAGCTTCCATACCGACTTATTATCGACCTAGTAACATACTTTATTGTTTTCTTTCACAGACATGCAGAAAATGACGTAACGATTTCCGATCAAAAATGTCGGTTTTCTTGTATGATTTCCGACTCAGACTCGATCCAGACAGGTCCAGTGTGCGCGAAATTGAAATTCCCTGAAATATCGATGGTCAGACGCCAAAAATGATCGAATTTTCTCCCAGATAAGAAATCGTTTTATGATGTGATTTTCATTGCAGAATCGATTATAACAGGTCCCGGGTCCTTTAAACTGAAATCCCCACGAATATCGATGGTCAGACACGAGAAATGATAGAATTTTTTTCCATCGAAGAAATCGGTTTTTTGGTGTAATTTCTGATGCAGATTCGATTCCGACAGGTTTCGGGTCCTCAAAACTGAAATTTCCAGAAATATCGACGATGAAACGCAGAAAAACTGAAAATATTTTTCATCGAAAAATTAGGGCTGTCGGCCTATTTTCCGTTGCAAAATCGATGCCGACGGGTCCCGGGTCCTCAAAATCGATAATTGTAGAAATATCCAAGGTGAAATGCGAAAAATGACAAAAAGATTTCCTATCAAAAATGCGGGTTTTCTTGTGTGATTTCTGACTCAGACTCGATCCAGACAGGTCCAGGGTCCTGAAAATTGAAAGTTTCAGAAATATCGACGGTCAGACGAAAAAATGATAGAATTTTGTTTCATCGAAAAAATCGGTTTCTCGGTGTCATTCCTGATGCAAAATCGATTCTGACAGGTCCCGCTCCTCAGCATCGATATTTGTCAAAATATCCAAGGTGAAATGCAGAAAATGACAAAAAGATTTGAGATCGAAGATGGAGGTTTTCTTGTGTGATTTCCGACTCAGACTCGAGCCAGACAGTGCCGGGGTCCTGAAAAATGAAAGTTTCAGAAATATCGACGGTCAGACGCGAGGAATAATAGAATTTTCTTTCATCGAAAAAATCGGTTTTTTCGTGTAATTTTTGATGCAAAATCGATGCCTACGGGTCCCGGGTCCTCAAAATCGATATTTGTAGAAATATCCAAGGTAAAATGCAGGAAATGACAAAACGATTTCCTATCCAAAATGCGGGTTTTCTTGTGTGATTTCCGACTCACACTCGATCCAGACAGGTCCAGGGTCCTGAAAATTGAAAGTTTCAGAAATATCGACGGTCAGACGCCAGACATAATAGAATTTTCTTTCATCGAAAAAATCGGTTTTTCGGTGTAATTTTAATTGAAGAATCGATTCTGACAGGTCGACATGTCCTCAAAACCCAAATCCCCACGAATATCGACGGTCAGACGCGGAAAATGATGGAATTTTCTTTCATCGAAAAAATCGGTCTTTTGGTGTCATTTCTGATGCAGAATCGATTCTGAATAAACTGAAGTAATTACAAATTCATTGAGTATAAATAAATCATTTTCCTTTTTACTATTTGTCCAGTAAATTACGAAGTCCTAACTAAATTCATTTCTCATGATTATTTACCACCTCGATCTTCTACCATTCCCCTTAATTCTTGCCCCCACTCAATTCGGTTCGCCGAGGGGAATAGTGTCTGTGGGCGTGTTATTCCTACTACCGTCGTCCGACGCGCCGGCGCTGTAGTACGCGTGGTATGTGTAACATAACCTAAGACGTCGGAAATTTTAAGGTTAATCATGTTCTTTCAGCCACAAAGCGTTGCCGCGACGCGCATGCTCCCACCATTCCGTACCCCCTCTCGACGTTCAAGCCACACCTCCTAGCTGAACCCCGATTATTTACCAGTCCTCTCCCCAAGTGGTAAATAGTCGGGGTTCCACTGTAATTTGAAGATCAGTTTGCGTAGAATGAACAAATAATACACTGTATTGGCTAAATTTTGTCTGTCTATCGTTAGTCTGCCACCAAACGCTCAGAAAGGTGGACGTGTTTCTAGTGATAAAAGAAAAAATCATAAGTCTGCCGTTTGAATTTAAAGCTCATTTAAATGTGATTAAAATTCTTTTCACTGTGTGGATCACGTGATATACGGTAAGTCATATTAATCTCTTTTTTTATGTAATATATACAATAGTTTCCTTGATTTTGCGACATTTCATCATTTTTATCATCTTTCTGGCGTCATTAGACTGTCATTATCAAAACAGGAAAATGATTAATTGGCAGGAAAATGACGTTTTATTGAAAATAATCGATAAAATGCTATAAAAACTGGAGTACTCGACCTGTTGTTTCCAGACCCTTGATCAGATAGTAAATTTATTCGATTACCTACTACGGATTATACGTACAACATATAAAATAAATAGATGCTTTGGAAAAAAAATACTAATTCTTTTTGACCGTAATAGAAAGCTATTGTGTTCCAATTGAATGAAAAATAAATATAAATAAATCTCAGATAAATCAGTACCAAATTGTCAGTTATATTGTATTATTTAATATGATAAACTGATCTGTTCTAGGCATTAGCCATGGTTCCAAAGCGGAAGCAGTATCGCGAAGACATACTAGAGAGAAAGAGAATGTTAGAAAAGCGAAGATATGAACGAATCAAGCACAACGATCAAAAACTTAAGGAACTTAAAGATAGAAAGCTCAAGTACTACAGTGACAAAGAAGAAGAAGGAAAAATAAAAAGTATTGCAGATTTAACACCGCGTCAACGAAGATTGAAAAGAAAGGAATGGAAAGTAAACAGTCAAAAATACAGAAATAAAGTTAAAGAATTATCAAGTAATTGAAAATAACACTCCTCCGGGTTCAGATCGTGAGGAACCTGAGGAAGAAGAACAAGCACGTGTATTGCCAGTTCCTAAAAATGACGGCCTTAGCGAACAATTACAATCTCCACGTATCTCGGATGGACGAGCTACAGCGGCTCGAAGAAGATCCATCATTCATAGAAGAATGAAAACCAAACTGATTAAAGATAAAAATGAAGAAATAGCACCGCTGCAAAGAAAGCTAAAATCGTATAAAAACAAATTGAGTAGAATAATGAATAAGAAAATAAAAGAAGCTCTGAGCCCAAATTTTAAAGTTAAACAGATAATGAAAACAAATTCGAAGCCCGAAATTGCAAGTTAATTGTTATTCGGTGAAGTCCCAAAAACACAATTAGTTGATAATGCAAAGACATTGCGAACCCAAGAAGAAAAGGCTATTTTTTCAAAAGTGTTGACAGGAAAAGTTGTTGATAAAAATAACGTTTTAACTAAAGAGAAGATCTTACCTTACAAAAGAACAAAATTGGAATCTCGACCATTACTAGATATACCAAGAAAGAAGCGGAACGGTGAAGTTACAGAACAAATTCGAAAGAATATAATTTCATTTTTAGAGCAAGATGACTGTAGTCGACTGTGTTCTGGTAAAAAAGAGACAATAACAAAAAATAAAGTGCGCAAGCAAAGGAGGTACCTGCTGAATTCCCTCAAAATACTCCACCGTAAATATAAAAAAAACCATGAGCGAGTTTCGTACGCAACCTTCTGTAAGTGTCGTCCGTTTTGGGTCATTAAACCTACCGTAGAGGAATCTAGGAAAAAAAAAGACTTGGAAAAAAAAGACCCGGAAAAAAAAGACCGGAAAAAAAAGACTTGGAAAAAAAAGACACGGAAAAAAGAGACCCGGAAAAAAAAGACTCGGAAAAAAAAGACCCGGAAATGAAAGACTCAAAATATAAAAATTATTGTTAAATTTCATTTTTAATCATTTTCGACAATTATCGCTAACTTGCCATGGATTTTAATCGTTGTAGTACAGTAATGTTCATCGATGGTGTCCCTGTGACTCACTTTTTTTCCTAGCTTTTTTTCAAATCCAATTTCCTTTCTACAAATATTTTATTTGCCAATGATCAGTGGCTTACTTCGTGACTCTGCCCCAACCCGCTGTCATATTCCTAACAACCTGAAGGTTCCACTGGTCACGGGCAAATAAAATATGCATAGAAGTAAACCTCGATTCCGGAAAAAACAGTGAGCCACGGGGACACCATCGATGAACATTACTGTACATGAGGTATCACATTATACAATATAATTCCGAGCTAACTGTATTTACATTCATGGTGGGATTCTTATAGATAACATTGTTCAGGTTTATTTTTGTTTTGAAAAAAGAGACCCGGCAGTTATTCTAACCTTTGGAAGTGCAATACTAGTGTCCTAACCTATTTTAACCTCCAAGGGTGCAATACTAGTGTCCTAACCCATCCTAACTTTTTGTATGCGGTAACCACCGACTGCGCGTTCCGTACTGGGTATGGTGTTGTGGTTTCGGATAAGCGACAGATCAATGGAGTCCTAACCTATTCTAACCTGCGAGGATGCGATACCAGTGTCCTAACCTATTCTAACCTTCGGAAGTGCAATACTAGTGCCCTAACCTATTCTAACCTTTGAGGGTACGATACCAGTGTCCTAACCTATTCTAATATTTGGGGGTGCGATAACCACCGACTTCGCGTTCCGTACTGGGTATAATGGTGTTGTGGTTTCGGATGAGCGACGGATCAATCAAGTCCTAAACTATTCTAGCCTCAATACAATTCTAAAAAATTCTAAAATTCTAAGGCAATTTAGCGATAATTGTCGAAAATAATGAAAAATGAAATTTAACAACAGTTTTTATATTTTGAGTCTTTTAGTTCCGGGTCTTTTTTTTCCAAGTCTTTTTTTTCCGGGTGTTTTTTTTCCGTGTCTTTTTTTTCCAAGTCTTTTTTTTCCGGTCTTTTTTTTCCGGGTCTTTTTTTTCCAAGTCTTTTTTTTCCGCCAACCACCGTAGAGCGACGTGATACTTGCCTTTGTACATTACATGCAAATTTAGATCTTTTGTTGCAGTCACTACGTAACAAAGAAATTATAAAATATATGAATTCAAAAAAGCTTACCGAAGGGCTTTGCTGCGACAGTTATAATGAAAAATGTTTGTCAAGAAAATGTACTCAGTGCAAAGATCGATGTGTGCTTTACGAAGGGTTTGGTAATAGTAAAATGAATAGTTATTTGCAGTGGGAGAACGTTTCGGAGGAAGTATAGATAAAAAGATCCAAAAGTTACAAGGCTGTTGAGAAAGTTAAGAAAATTGATAAATGGGACTACCCTTATAATATAGTTATGCAGTTGGAAGCTGTACTACCAAATTTTTTTCAACACGAATTGAATATCAAGCATCAGTATGCAGCTATGAAAACATTCCAAGAGAATATGAAACCGAAAGATGTAGTTATTCACATGGATTTCAGCGAAAATTATAACTTAAAACATAGTAGCGAAATTCAGGCTTTTCATTTTGGAGGTTCGCGTCAACAAATATGTCTCCATACAGTTGTAGTTTATTGGAAACCCGAAAATCACACAGTCAATTCTCAATGTTTTTGTTCAATATCCGAAAATTTAGATCACGATGTGTTTGCTATATGGGCACACCTTACACCCATTCTCAACTGGATTAGTGACACCCAGAAATCGGCCACCAATCTACATTCCCAAAGTGATGGCCCAGTCACGCAATATCGTAACAAAATCATGTTTCAGATTTTGGCCAACAAACTTAAATATTTTTTTCCTAAACTCAATCACTTTACTTGAAACTACAGTGAATCAGGTCACGGTAAAGGAGCAGCCGATGGTGTTGGTGCTGTTTACAAACGAACAGCTGATTCACTGGTTGCTCATGGTAAGGACATGCCAAACATTCAAGAACTATACAAAGCATTACAAGAGAACTGCACTGGTATAAAATTATTCCATCTGAAAGAAATTGACTTTCAAGATGCTAATATGAAACTAGTTGGAAAGCCCGTACGTCCATTCAAAGGTACTCTCAAAGTGCACCAAATCGTAGGCGATAAACGTTCGTTCAAATTAAACATGAAATATTCAAGTTGTTTCTGTCCAAAAATGTATGAGTGTAAACACCACCTCCTCGGTGTCATAAATTCCGTTCACGATCATTCCAATCAGGATCAAGTTTATACTGATTCTGAGGATTCGGAATCTTGCAGGTCATCAAAAGAAAAAGATAAGGAAAATTATAATCCTGTTATTACCGAACCTATAGCGTCAACATCTGCTCCAGCAAAAATTGGTAACGGTGATTACGTTCTTGTTCATGTAAAATCTAAAAAAAAAATGTAACTATAGGTATGTTGGCCTATGTATGAGTGATATGGATATCGAAGAGGCTGAAATAAAAATTTAATTTTTGAAAGTCTGCGACACTGATGGTACATTGTTCAAAATGGATACATCTGCCGTGTATGACGTTGCTTTTGATGACATCATAACAACGGTAGCACAACCATTGCTTTGTGTAAAGGGTGAACGTATATTTTATAAGTTTGATAAGGCTGTTGTTGTCTTCGAACAATGATTTGCTTTTGTATTTGATGCTGATGAATGCGTATAATGTTAACGAATATGACTGATTATTGTTAGCATAAAGTTTAATTTCAATATTGTTAGAAGTGTATACTACAAATATAAAATTCATACAAGGAAAGAATTTCCCTAATGTTTGTATTTTGTCAAGAAAAAGAAACCTTTTAAGGGGGGACAGTACTGAAAATTTGGAAAAAAACATTTTTTTATTTTTTCCACTACTCAAAATGGTTCAATCATAAATCGCCTCCAGCAGTTTTTAGATATTAGTAGTATGTGTATTTGAAAAAAATATAAACCTTCTGCGATGAAAGTGTATGCGCAAGGAACCTTTCGCAGTGGTTCAAAGGAAATCGTCTGCGAAAGGTTCCTTGCGCATACACTTTCATCGCAGAAGGTTTATATTTTTTTCCAATATACATATTACTAATATCTAAAAACTGCTGGAGGCGATTTTTGATTGAAGCATTTTGAGTAGTGGAATAATAAAATATGTTTTTTTTTTTTTAATTTTCAGTACTGTCCCCCCCTTAATAGAAATGTGCTGTCATTTTTCTTATTACAGTCATTATTCTGTGCAGTCATCATTTTCCTGTTTAAACAATCATTAGTCTGTCAGCCATATTTTGAAAAATGCCTATAATATCATCAAAACCCGTTCAAGTGTCCGGCCACTGGTACTAATACTTACATTACACTAACAACGAAGTATCTGCGACCGTTGATGAAAAAATTCGATAATTTATAATATTAATTTATGCAAATTCTTTTTTCCATTTATGTGAGAACCACCCATTTAAAAACATGAAATAATGACAACACGCGTCTGCTAGTGTTGCAGACGGTTTCTGTCCTAGAGCATATATTTCTAAGGTTTCTGTCTGCGCTACCAGCGCCATCTACCTCGTGACTCTCGTACTTACGCCACTCTATACAACTTTTGTGTGGTTTCCCGTCTAGTGATTTTATATGGGAATGGTTTGAATTGGCTGAATCTTGGTCTGAAGGAGACTAAAAAGACTGAGCTACATGCGATTACGCGATAAGCAAAAAGGATGAAAAAAAAAGAAGACTAAAGAGAAGGAGAAACATTGTACGAGGAAACGGGGTATCAGAATCTGAAGTTAATTATATCTCAGCATCCCGGACACCGATTTAATCGATCTAGGGCTCAAATGAAAGCTTTTCATGCCCACATCCTAGATTAAATTAGTTTCAATTCGTGTATGTTGTGAGGTGGAAAAAAACGAAGATACTAGTTCGCGGTATAGGTTAGGGTAGTTGCCTCTCGGGTATATAGACTCGTTGCGTCTCGCGCTTGAAAAACAAAAATTTTTAATGTACTTGGCGCGAGACTCTACCGAGTCTCTTGATAGAAAGGAAACAGTTTTCAACTATAGGCTAATAGGGAACGAAGAGTTTTCGAAAGTGCATTTGGGATAATGACAGCAAAGTGGAGGATTTATCGTAGGCCGATTATAATCGGCAATAATTAATAATGATAATTAGCAATAATTATTGCTTGCTCAGACACTGCAATAAAGATTGTGCAAGCTACATGTTGGTTACATAACTACATACCGACGCTGCTTACGAAGACTAGCACGTTTCAGATTTCTTACGAAAACTAGCACGTTTTGATATTAACCACGAAGACTAGCACGTTTCGATATTAACCACGAAAACTAGCACGTTTCGATATTTACCACGAAGACTAGCACGTTTCGATATTAACCACGAAGACTAGCACGTTTCGATATTTACCACGAAGACTAGCACGTTTCGGATTTCGCCGCGATGACTAGTATGTTGGTCGAACTGAAACGAACATTATTTCTATTTTGCAACAGTTAATCATTCTCTAACTGTGTACTGTAAAATTTACAAACGACATATTGAAATTATTCAACAAATGTTCGAATAATTTTTTCGGGTGCTCCATAATGAATCAATCAGAAATTTAAAACATCTGTAAAGAACCTGTGAAAACAGCATCAATTTTTCCAATCCCTCCACGACAACACAATTTCAAGAATATTCATAGGTTTATTTTGATGCAAAAAAACGCACTTCTGTATCCGCAAATTGACTTTCATTTCGACCATCACACACCGCACAAATCTTCAGACAATCCTCGTTACAATAATTGAAGCATAATGGTTTTCGCGGAGATAACTGAAACGTGCTAGTTTTCGCGGTGAAATCCGAAACGTGTTAGTTTTCGCGGTGAAAGCCGAAGCATGCTAGTCTTCGTGAGAAGCGTCGATACTGTCCCACGAAGCTGAAATCCCTACTACCCAGAGATTCTACTCGAGGATAACGATCGAAGAACGCAATACAGGTTCTTATACCCTTCGTGACATCGACAACGCTGGATCGGTGACACGCAGTGTCGTTGCAACAAGGATGCGAGAGGAGTTCGCGACCTACTTCGAAGGTGTGGGTGCAGTGCCCTGGCAATGGGAAAAAGCTTTGAGGAATGACTTTTAGTACAGTCGGACCACAATTATGCCACTCAATAATCTACCACAATGTGCTCATATAATGAATCTAAAAACATAAAAATATGTATATAATACAAATATATACAGATTGTCAAATTTCGTATATTCTGTTATTTTTTACAACATTCAGTACGATTGCTATATCATTTATTAATTATTATTCGAATTGGAAGAATATGAATCTATGGAGGCTTGTGTGGTGAAAATTATGTCGTCACATCAATTGGCGGACATCGGAGCTACTGTCGATGATGAATTCATCGCTGCAATTATGCTGGCCGGACCTGTCAAATATGATCCGATAATAATGGCAATGGAGAATGCAACGGCATGGATGACTGCGGAATTAGACGAAGCTGCAAAAGTATTCGCAGCAAACCAAGTCTTCGTATCAACCCCTTATCTTCATAAACTGCTTGTAAAACATCCCACGATTCTTTTGCAGTTTTAGTATTACGTACGTGCGGGTACGCAGAGGGTTGAACGATTAACAAACGATTTTTTCCCTTGTTGTCTATCTAGACCTTACGGTGCTAAGTACCACCACAATTAACAAACCATTGAGCAGATTGTAGGTTAGAGACGCGACCACATACATGCCGTGATGTTTGTGTGGGTAACACGTGTTCCGTTGCCTCCAGTTTCTACTGTCCCATGGTCCGGAATGCACTGACACGGAACCGCTGGCACCAATTCGCTGGCGATCGCTCCGTCCGTATTAATTCCGCTTCATGGGGCAGTAGGAGAAAAACATCCCGTAAGCCAGTGAGGGCGGAACGCCTGTGATTCCGTCAATCCGGAATGAATTCCAGGCCATGGGACGCCAGCCTCACTGTATATATATTTACTTATTGAGTGATGTGTTGAGGGCATTAATCATTTGAATGGCTACTAACACCACACTATATTCATATCATTTGGTATTCAGACCGTGCACGAACGCTAAAAATTATTTGACTCGGTTGAAATTTCATACAGATCTTTTTCATGCGAATTGCGGCATTAACCTCGACAGTAAGACGGGCAGAAAAAAACATACAGAAAATTCTATTGTTTTCAAAAAGCGTAATTTTCATAGTAGATATAGAAGTGGAAATGAGAAAATATTGAGTTACACACATGAGTCTTGCAAAATGAAGATGATTTACGTCGAAATTTTATCTTTTTATTTGGGCTTCTATTCATTGGATATTCCGATAATTTTTTATTCAAAAATATAATATATTTCTACTTGGCGTATATGTCTTTAAAAGTTATCAACAGCTCAACGTTTCTTAAAACTACAACTTATAACTAGGCGCTAGGACTTGTACTATAAGCTCGGTTTATAACTAGTTTTTATATCAAAATCAACAATTTATTAGCAGTCAAATTGTCAACATATCGCGGTAAAATTCTTTGTTTTTTCAATGTAAAACCGACCGCCATCAGGTACCTACACAAGCTGTGCCAATTTGAACGACGATTTCGATGAGAACATCACTATCTGTTGACTTGCGTAAGTTGAAGTAGGGGAGACCGGGGCGAAATGGGCTACCCCGACAGAACGGTCTCGGTGGTCTAATTTCGCCGAGAGACCTATTATTGAGATAAAAAATAATAAATTATTGAGACCTAAAAAATTTGTTCACAAATGTTAGTCGGGCCGTTCCGCCCCGGTCTCCCCTACGTGAGAAATAAATTTTTGAACCATGTTACACGAATCTGAAATTTAAGAAAAAAAAATAAAAGAAAGAAATATGAACAAAAACGGTATTTATTGCAGCGAACTTGCATTTTTCAAGGGTGTCACAGAATTCGTGAAGGATATTTCTCACAGGGTAAATCTTGATCAAAAATGGGATCGAAATTTCCTCAGCCGATTACAGGTCACCGCGCACTATGCGGAAGCGAAGGGATCGGAAGTTTTCATTAACATGCTTTTCTTATGTTTTTTTATGAAAGTATGCACGCACACTCCTAAGAAAGCATGTTAATGAAAACTTCCGACCGCTTGGCTTCCGCATAGTGCGCGGTAACCTTACTTCGGAAATGCATAGATTTACCGTTATAATTATTTTGATTTCAGCCAATCGTCGGCTGGGAGGAAGAAGGTGCTATCTCAGCTTCGCCGTGAATAAGGTGCTATCTCAGATTTGACTTGAAGAAGGGGCTATCTCAGCTTCGCCGTGAAAAAGGTGCTATCTCAGATTTGATTTTAAGAAGGTGTTATCTCAAAACCTACCAGCACCTTTTTCACGACGAAGCTGAGATAGCACCTTCTTCAAATCAAAACTGAGATAGCACCTTCTTCAAGTCAAATCTGAGATAGCACCTTCTTCACGGCGAAGCTGAAATAGCACCTTTGAAGAGAAGTGCACACAACCAAGGGGTGAGCAAACCGACAAACGGCCGTTCATAAGCCTCGCGTCATTGACTGAAATCAGAATAAGTATGACGGGTATAAGTATAACGGAAAACCTATGCATTTTCGGAAAAATTGACTGAGGAAATTTCGATTCAATTTTTGAGCAAGATTCACCCGGTGAAATATCCGTCACGAATTCTGTGACACCCTTGAGGCCACCGCACACCATTGCCGCACGGCACAGCCGCCGCCCGGCGCAGTACTTCTGCAGTATCGCGGGACTAAATGCAGTTAGGCGCAGAATAATATGGTCCATTCGGCTTGAAACCTCAAAAGTATGTGTATATCAAATTAATACAATGAGAGTTTTATTTTGTTATGAGTATGTTTCGGCATCACTTATAACTGAAACGTTTATGATGTCCTGAAATTGCTGCTGGTGTTGGTTTCGTCGTTCAGGTCCTCCAGGTTATCCTTCTCGTCAACCAGATCATCCGCTTCGTTGTTTTCGGCATCCAGGTCTTATGCTACATAGTTTTCGCTGTAAATGTCGTCCGCTTCGTAGTTGTCGTATTCTGGGGCGTTCGCCACGTAGTTTTCATCGTCCAGGTCGTGCGCTTCGTAGTTTTCGTTGTCCCGGTCGTGCACTCCATAGTTTTCGTCGTCCAGGTCGTGCGCTTTATAGTTTGCGTCGTCCGTATTATACACTTCGTATTTGTCTTCGTCCAGGGCGTTCGCAACGTGGTTTTCATCGTCTAGGTCGTGCGCTTCGTATTCTCGTCGTCTATGAGCCGCATAACCTGGACTACGAGCACTACGCAGCGCACGACCTGGAAAACGAGAACTATGAAGCGCACGACCTAGACGATGAAAACCACGTTGCGAACGCCCTAGACTACGACAACTATGAAGCGGACAACATGTACAGAGAAAACTATGTGGCACACGACCTGGATGCCGAAAACCACAAAGCTGATGATCTGGTTGACGAGAAGGATAACCTGGAGGACCTGAACGACGAAACCAACACCAGCAGTAATTTCAGGACATCATAAACGTTTCAGTTATAAGTGATGCCGAAACATACTCATAACAAAATAAAACTCTCATTGTATTAATTTGATATACACATACTTTTGAGGTTTCAAGCCGAATGGACTATATTATTCTGCGCCAAACTGCCTTTAGTCCCGCGATACTGCAGAAGTACTGCGCCGGGCGGCAACGTGCGGCGCCCGGCTGAGCGGCGGCTGTGCCGTGCCGCTCCGCGCTGTGCCGAGCGGCAATAGGGTGCGGTGGCCTTTATATTTCATGATCTTTTAAATGATATACGTACATTAGATCAAGTCTAGACAAACTCTAGTGTAAGTTCGAGACATCGCAGTAATAATAATATTGATAATATTCACAAGAAAGAACATAATAATAATAATGGACGCAACGACGCGTAAACAAAAACTTACATTTTTTTTAATAAAAATACATAATATATTTGCACTACGTTCGTTTTGAAAACGAGAATATATGTTATATGTATAGCATGTTATAATATTAGATTAGATAAGATTACGGCTCATGTATTTTATAAGGCACTCTTTAGTTTTCACCCTAAATGCGATTCAGATAACTTTGAGATTCCGACGAAACTAATTTTCAATCATAAATTACATCTGTGTTTTTGCGAGCTTAGAAACGATTACAATATAGAGGAAAAGAATTTATTTAGTAACAGTATTGGACTTCCGAACGAGGAAATGATAGGGAAGACGTTAATCTATAAGGTCATTTTTATCAGATGACATTTTTCTTTTCTAACATGTTTTCAGATCACTTATGTTGTAGCTTGGAATAAAACAAATCCAGTGACTGGCAA
Organism: Tenthredo livida; assembly: GCA_963992785.1. Classification (NCBI taxonomy): domain Eukaryota; kingdom Metazoa; phylum Arthropoda; class Insecta; order Hymenoptera; family Tenthredinidae; genus Tenthredo; species Tenthredo livida. The sequence goes on from OZ023067.1 coordinate 27,379,457, forward strand.
TGAAATATCATTTCGTTATTGAAATCTTTGAGTATCTCGTGTCGAAAATATGATGATGATATGACGTCAGAACCGATTTGATATCTGTTGCATCTCGCAGTCACTCAATCATTACACACATCCTATATACAGACGTTTTTCTGATCAACAGAAACCCGATGATGTATGTGCACAAACCTAGTACTATAAGATGCTTACTCACTTCGAAAAGTCACATACCAGACTTTTGTTCAATATAGTGGCAGTATCGTAAGCCTAAAGTACTCATGAAATATTTTAAAAACCGAAAGTATCTTGTTTAGCCAAGTTTAGTATCAACTAGACATACTCTAAACACAGATCATTTTGAATCACCCCCATACTCATATCCATTTGGTCGACCAAATAAGCAAGCGGGATGTAGACACGTTACCGTTAATCAGTACAGTTTAATGAAAGTATGGGTGAAAGTTATCAATCAATGGTAAATTGATAATAAAATGGTAACGACAATTCATGGTCGTGCTTCAAGCGAGCGGATCAAAAGTCTAAGATCGATGAAAGTTTGGTATCCTATGTAAATAGCGCGCATTTGGAAAGGTGGTTGGATGTCAAGGGGTAATGGGGGTGCGACGATTGATCAAATTCGGAGTTCTTCTATTCCATTTCAAAATTGTCGGAATCCTGGGCGGGATCACTGTCGTAGCCAGCAGGTAGTACATTCTTACGTGAAGCTTGTTCTCTTTCGGTGGTTGCGAACATGTTTAGAGAGTCACGGCTGTTGCGGATATGGTTTCCGCTTCCGTTCCCCCGAAGATCGGTACCGCCATTTCTTTCAGAGGACATGAATTTATTCGTTGCCTTGACGGTATCACCTGGCGTCACCAGGTCGATGACTTCCAACTGCTTCTGTGGATGGTAAGAGAACGTTTATACATACTCATAATACAGACGCAGGAACTATCCCTACTGAAAATTTCATCTTGGTTCATCAGATTCATCTGGTCATTCGAAATTCCTGTGGATTCCATCTAAAATCTAGTGGATTCCTAATACGAATCCACCAGATTTCGAATGACCAGATGAATCCATCTGGAAATTTTCAGTAGGGATACAACTCCAAACGAAACTGGTTAGCCGTTCGGCGAAGTCCAGTAATGCAGCAATACGGTTCAGGCATTACGTCACTTTAGAACAAACATGCGGTTGCTTATATTTTAACCTTGAACATAATTTCAATCTCAGCTAGGATGTCTGAAGAAAAAGACGTTTTATGTAATGTATTGAGAAGATTAAAATGTCGATTTCTTTTCAGACACCCTGATATAAGGCCTTTCGAGAAAATTGAGTATTCGCAAGAATAACGTTGCCTTTCTCCAAATCTAGCTGAGGCATTGTCGCATGCCTCAAGCGGGTGCATCCGCATTTTACAAGATTGGTTTGTCTCAACAAAATTTTCCGATTTTTCTCAGTTATATCACAGAATTTGACTAGTTTTTTTCAGCATGATCATGTGACAGTTGGAAGCTGTCAGCCATTGCCACTCTATGTGAGACGCAGTCAAAAGAAAAGTACTTGTCGCAAGGCTTTCGATCGACCGCTGCATGTATTTCCAACTTTCTGGTCTCTGAATGGTTCAGAAAACGTACAGTGAAACTTCCCTTAACGAACACCTCTTAAGGGGACCAGTACAGCTTCACTTTATTTTTCAACTAAAGTTTATTTTACATCAAAAAAAATATTTCTTCAAAAAACTGTGTCGTAAGGTTTCAGGTTCGACGTCCCAACTTCTTCAGACAGCAGTTCCACCTCTTATGAACGCGGGGATCTGAAAAGAAAAAAACATGTGAAAACTTACAGTCAATTATCTAAAATTTCGAAAATTTGAGCCACTAATTTGCAAATAACTTGGCCAAAACAGACACATTCAAAAATTCCCTCGTTCATATGAGGATTTGTCGCCCGAACAAAATGAGCCCTCAAAGACCCCAATCGGACCAACGATGCTCCTAAAACCTTACGACACAGCTCTAAAAACATAGTTTTGAGATAAACGCGTTTAAAGTTTTCGCAGAAAAATTGGTAATTACTTATCTGGAGCTCATACATCAAAAAGTTTGCTATAGAAAAGTGAGGTGAACCTTTTTTTTGATTTTTTTTTTTTATGAATTTTTTTTTTAATAAATTTTTTTTTTTCCGCAAACAATTTTCTCGAAATTTGTTTTTTCTTGCTATAGCAATCAACCGTTGTTTTTTTGCTGGGGAACATCTTCGACCTGTCTTTTCAGGGGCAGTGTATTCTTCTATAGTGTTGCCATCTTTCCTTCTCATATTAAATTTAACAAATTCTTCCCATTATATTCGAAACTCTGTGAACAAAAAGAAGAAAAACTTGAACCACCCACAAGTCAGCAGGAGCGTAGTGTGAATAATAGATATTACTGTTTGGATTGGATACTCACTTTTAGGTTATAGTATACTTTTCGAAGCACATCACCCGTACAACGATAACACGCTAGATGTTCAATAAATTGATGATTATTCAGTACTGAAAAGTACTGTTTTTGTACGCTGGAAAGGACTGTTTTTATTTATTCTTTTCAATTTCGAAACACTGAAAATCGCGGGGACGCTCACGTAACCTCGAAAAATATTGGACAAGTAAAGTCGATCATACACCATGTGATCAATATCGGAATCAGGCACCAACGCCACTTGCGCCAGATCGCGATAGCCAAATGGCGAACTTTTGGCGGTAACTTCGAATCCTTGACGATTTCGTCGAAGTCAATTTTTTCACAGATGCAGAAGACATTGAGGTAACATAAACTGCAGAAAACGAAAACCCGATTTTTTCGAAAATTCAAGCTGTACTGGTCCCCTTAATAGCGGATCTTTCTTTTTAACGGACGGTCTAGAAACCCCCGCAGAAAAGCATTGGCTCTTATTCGCGTCCGAAACATGCACAAGCGCCCCTAGTGGCAGAGTGCGGAACTAGATCCAGGCAGATAGGCGGTGTGCTGTCACGTAGGAATGTATAAGCGCTGGGCGGTTTTCGCACCTTACTTTGTGTGTTTATAACGTGTTTTACATCAGCGGACCTCGAGAGACGTGGAACACACCTAATTGAACCAACTAGGATACACTCATAACAAAAATCATAGAACTTATATTACTGGAAGGGGAATAGGACCCGTCGGGCTGACGCCAACATGTTGAGACAGGGATATATCTCTTTCTCCTTTCCTAACGCGGCGTCTTTTCTTTCTGCGCAGGCGCGCACCGCCCTAGTCGTAGTCATTCCTAACCTATAACGTGAACCACGAATAACCGTTGTCAGATTGTTTGCTTGGATGATAATTTTGAATAGCATATTAATTTATAACCGTTGTCAGTAAATGTATAACTTAACTATTTCTGTGATACATAATGAATTACAACTTTACGCTAACCCTAACCTATCAATCTTCGCGCGGTACTATGCCGGCGAGGGGTAGGCGCGGAGAGGGGACTGCACGTTAGGAAAGGAGAGAGAGATATATCTCTGTCTCAACATGTTGGTGTCAGTCTGCCGCTCATTGCGCAAATGGGCTATTCCCCTTCCAGGAATATAAGTTCTATGACAAAAATACGTCACAGACTGTCTACAATGCGCGCAAAAATAGAGGTGATGGACGCTTCGGAGGACCCCGGTGGTGCCTTCTTCTGCTCCGAAAAAAAAAGGAAAAAATTCCAGTTACTGTTGTGTACCACAATCTAGCACCTACTCAGGTGAGGGAATACGGTTCCACCACTTTCCCAAAGATAAACCCGCTCGCGAAGCCTGGAAAGTCGTCCTCAAAATAGGAAATCCTGTCACGGACTCCGATCGTGTGTGTTCTCAACACTTTTTACGGTTGGATTACCTACCTCAAGGTAAGTGTCATAGGCTCTTTTGATTTAGATTTTGTCCAATATTGTCCTGAGTGACTTGATGAAATTATTCGGCGTAAATTGGTCAATTGTTATGACATGATTCGTGGGTATAACCTTCATGTATCAGTCCAATGCAACTGTCTTGGTGGTAATTTTACATTAAATAGTTATGTATCTCTTTACAGCCAAGCCTAGGGCCACGAGGTATTTGAAGAAGATTGCTGTGCCATCGCAGAAACTGCCAGTACGACAGCACGACAGGGTGGACAGTTCTCCCCAGAAAAGTCTGAAGATTGACCGAAAGAATCGTGCTGAATCTCGAGCAGCAAGACAGAGCCGGGAAAGGTGGTTTGATTGTAGAAATAGACTATTGGACTATAATCACTGCATGAATTTATTAATTGCTTATTAATTTATAAAACATACTTTTAATCATCGTTCAGTAATATGCATACATTGCAGTTTTTATAAGTCTTGCTCGTAATCATCAATTTCGTAGTTTCAAATGTCAACCAGATTTATATAAGATCATCAACTGTCTTGCCCCTCGGTTGCATTTTGTTCACGTTTATATTTTCATTACCGGAGAGCGGAAGACTAATTTTATCAGCTATTTCTATATTAACTAAATCATGTCTAATTATGTGTCTTTAGTGTTATTTTAACATCATGCATCTATTGATAGTCATACTTTTTATACTCAACTTGTATTCCTACTCTTTTTTTGGGGGGGGGAAATCAATATCAATAAACATTTATTCTCTAAAAACGTGTGTTGTGCTGTTTTATCTTTTTAGGTTCCCTTCTCCTAATCCCCTGCCTAATCCTGAAAGTGATGCAGAATTAACCAATGATGTAGAGGTTGGAGCCGCAAAACATGAACATAAGTGTAAAATAGTGCAAAGTAACCCAGTCCCTAAAGAGAAGGGCAGTCCGATAAGTTTTCACTCTTGTCACTCATCCCAGATACTGCCAAACTGTACACTTTCACAGGACTAAACTCCTTTCAAATTTTCAATAACATTGTTGAGTGTGTGTCTAAAGTTCACCCTGAGTCTGCCAAATTCGTGCTGCGTGTGAAATTAAGAGTAGTACTATGTCTCACGAAGCTGAAACTGAACATGCCATACACAGCTCTGTCGGTTCTCTTTGGAGTATCAGACGAAACATGCAGCCACTATTTTAGGCACACTGTTCAAGTCCTAGCCAATGTACTGAAGGGATTGATTTATTTTCCCTCAAAAGAAGAAATGATGAACAACATGCCAAAATGTTTCAGAAAATAAGACACACACTAAAGTTTCTGGTTGGTGTGTCTCCAGCTGGGATAATCACCTTTTTGAGTCCCATGTTTGGAGGACGTGCTTCGGACAAGAGAATTGTTGATGTTTCTAAAGTCCTGGATAATCGTGACTATGGTGATGGTGTAATGGTTGACAAGGGCTTCAAGATTGATGAAATGTGTTTCCTGAGGAACTTGCGTCTGATAAGACCCCCTTTTGTGAGGAAAAATAAACCTCTGAGCAAGACAGAAGCTTTGCAGTGTGTAGACATCGCAACAGCTAGAGTTCACGTAGAAAGAGCTATCAAACAACTGCGGGACTTCGACATTCTTAGCGAGCAGGTGTCAGCACACTTAGTGCCATACACAAACTTTATCTTGCAGGTGTGTGGTGCCTTAGTCAATATCAATGCTCCCATTCTTTCGATGGAAAGATTTTAATTTAAAACTAGTTGCTTTGGTACAAGATTATATATGATATACAAATTCATGACATTTATAATTTATACTTAGAAATTACTCTCAAACAAAACTAGTGTTGAGAAGTATTTGGAACAGTCATTAGAATATAAATATAAATAGCCATCAAAATTAATATTCAAACATTAACATTTCTTAGGTAAGAGAACTAGTGTTACGTAAGGCTTTCAGTGTTGGTTATTCCTCTTCTACTTCTTGTACTGCTTCGACCTCTTCATTGTCTTGATACTTTTCATACGAATAAGCCATGCATTGTGTCTGGAGTGCTCTTGAACGAAGAGTCAAATACCTTCTTCATTTTTTCCATCCAATTGGGGTTCTTGTTTCTGGTGTAGGTAGAGAGCGGGTACACTCTGGTTCCTGTGATCCGGACTTTCCGAGCTGTGTCCCACTCTTGTTCACACTGGGTGGCAGTGTTGGAGGCCAGCATGACACTCTGTTGAGTAGAGACCACTACATTTTCATTCTAATGGCCCAAAAGCTCAGGAGACAAAGTCTTGACTTTGGCATCAGTCATAGCCTTGAGTTTCTTGAAGCAGAGAGACGTTTCCATTCCCAGAAGCTCTTCCGTAAGTTCACCAGCTGCAGGAAATTTTGGTGACGCGGTTATAAATGTTTCGTAGGTTCAAGGAGGCTTTCACCACATGAGGCGTGCCGGCCAGAGTCGATGATTGCAGGCACAATGACCAGACTCTTAGCACTTTGTCATCAGACAGCCCCAAGCTCCCCACCGCGACTAGCATTTTCGCGTCTAATAGCCGCTCCCCTTCAATGAGACACCTAGTACCGTCGTTGGTGGCGTCAATAACATCGGAGATGCTTACTAGAGGCATATTTCCTCAGGACCCGGGAAAAACGAATTAGATCTGACCATATCTGATCAGATCTGGTCAGATCTGGCCGAGCAGATCTGGTCAGATCTTTAAATTGTCTCTATCTGACGAGATCTGGCCAGATATAATCAGATATGTCTAACTATATCTGACCAGATCAAATATTTTATTTTTATTTTCAAATGAATTGTTCACATAAATTATCAATGAAAATGACTCAACTTTGACTATAATTTAAACAAAACTATTTTGTTATGATAAGAAATAATTTGAAAAAATAATTGAACTATAATTGCATGACTGTATTGTGACGGTCACCCATCCACGTACTAACCACGCTCAATGCTGCTTAACTTCAGTGATCCTCGTGTTCCGTGAGCTGTCCGACCGCTGTACTGCTGATGAGATAGTCTTGACGATTTTGTAAAGTTCATAACATAATAGATCACTTTAGCATGAATATAATGTAAACATCAATTTCATAATCTATTTTTATCATTGTCCGAATAGTATCATTAATAATTATTGATTTATTAGAAGTCAGGGGGGTAAAACGGATAGCCCCATAAATTCAGTGACAAATTTCGTTTATTCGACAAACTATGTTTTTGAAGTGATGTTTGACATTGTTGATTATTTCTTTTAATTTTCGAAAAATAAAGTGTTTCTACAATTTTTTCGAAAATTGAAAATTTTTTATTTTTGTTATTTAGATCTGGCCAGATATAATCAGATCTGATCAACCGTGGCGTTGTATTCAGTATGAATACAGTTATATCTGATCAGATCTGACGAGATATAATCAGATCTATTTATGTTTGATGGTAATTACAATTCCAAACCTAATTATATCTGACCAGATCTGACCAGATATAATCAGATCTGTTCATGTCGGATGTAGTTTTCAGTCCAGATATAGTTATATCTGATCAGATCTGGCCAGATATAACTAGATCTGATCATGTCTAAAATGTCATATCAGACCAGATATAAATAGATCTGACCAGATATAATTAGATCTGACCAGATATTATCAGATCTGTTCATGTCTGATGTAGTTTTCAGTCCAGATATAGTTATATCTGATCAGATCTGGCCAGATATAACTAGATCTGATCATGTCTGGTTAAGATTTCAGTCCAGATATAGTTATGTCTGATCGGATCTGGCTAGATATAATTAGATCTGATCATGTCTAAAATGTCATATCAGACTAGATATAAATAGATCTGACCAGATATAATTAGATCTGACCAGATATAATTAGATCTGACCAGATATAATTATATCTGGTCAGATCTAATTCGTTTTTCCCGGGGACTGACTTCAATACAATAACAATAGGCCAATATTTACATTACTACAATGCTACTCTTATGGCGCACAGCCAGCCGCGTCTGCCTGGAGCTAGTTCCGCGCGCCGCCGCTAGGGGCGCTCGCGCATTCGTTTCGGACGCGAATGGAATATACACTTCCTAATATCGGGCGCTCTTATTAACAGACACGGACACTTTTGAAGATGCATTTCTCAATACAAAAACTTTCAAATAGCGGACACGTTGACAAAATTTCGAATATGATTACATGTTTTCACCACACCTGCACGGAAAGTACGACTTTCGGCCACTCGCGTGAGCGGAAGGTCGTACTTTCCGATGCCAGGGGGTGGTGAAAAATAGTATACCTCACACGGGAGTGAAAAAGGCCATCCCAGACTGCGTTTTTACCACCCTCGCCTTCGGCTCGGGTGTCAATCTCACACGCAGTTTGGGTTAGCCTACTTTCCCTCCCTAGGTGAGTAATATACTATTTTTTCTGAACGATTGTTTTGGTTTTTGATCCACCGTGCAAGCTGCAAACACGCTCCTGCCCGTTCCGTTTCTTTTGCAATTCTTGCTATTCCGAGCACAAGTCCAGCGCTGGATTGTTGCGTGAAACGATTTTTCGAAGGATTTCAACGAAACTTTCCTTGATTGTTATTTAATTGAATACAAATAATATGAGCCTATTCCGATTAAAATTGACCACCCCAATTTTGAGATAAACGATATCAAAGTTTTGTGATTTTAGGATGGGCTCTTATGGAGAATAGAGAGTTACACGCGAGATTTTCGAATAAAATCAAAACGCAACAAAGGAATTTGATAAAAATTTGATATGTTATAAAAACCGAAGTTATTTAAACAGAAAAAAAATTTTTTTTTGACCACGCCAGGGTTGGTACGCTTTCCGAAATCTGAAATTCCCTGACTTTTCCAGGTATTCTAGTCCTAAAATATCAATCTTCCAGTTGTTTAATGTTCATAAGTGATCAAAAAATTGCTTATTTTTTAGAACAGCTCGTTTGATATACATTTTTGAATACATTCTGTATCATCATCTAGGTATATACTTATAACAGTCGGCAGCAGGAGATGGAAAAAAGGATGATATCGGTAATGACTGTAATTATAGATATTTGGAATAACAAATTTTTGGTGAAATGCAGTTCTCGATCAATACGCCAATTATGCTAACAAGATAAAATTCCAGTCATTTTTTCGGAATTCCCTGACTTTTCCCTGACTTTTCCCTGCCATATGAAATTCCCTGACTTTTGCAGGTTTTCCAGGTTTTCCAGGTGCGTATCAACCCTGCACGCCGTTACTGAAATATAACTTGTAAGAATCTGAAAATTTTCAGGAATAAATACACGTATAAATACTATTTACATGTGTGTGAGAGCAGTAAAAGTGTACTTTTACAAAAGTTTCATAAGGGGCAGTTTTCGACTGACGCTTCAGCTATATTATACTTTTAATTCGATGAGCTATACTTTTGAACGTGACTATCTCGAAACAACTACCTTAATATTATGTTTCATGATATATCAAAGTTGCTTTCCATATCACAAATATTATGTTTCATATGTATTAGACATATTTAAAATAAAGTATGACACATTTCTGCAATAAAAAATAAGTCATTTTTTGAAGAACGGACACTTCTCAATAAGGAACGGAATTTTCGGTCCCGAAGGTGTCCGCTATTGGGAAGTTTCACTGTAACTTTGTTAGATGAACATAGAACTATTCGATACTGTCGGCATAAATTGAGTATTCCCCATTTTCAAGTCAATATTCAAAAATGTACGCAGTGTGATCTACTATTTGTTGATTCACTTATAGAATAAAAACCAATGTATCAGAAAGTTCTACATTCATCCGACAATAGTATATTGTGCAACTGGGGGTGGAGGGGGAATGGCCATCCTCCCTACTTGCACACTGCATTTTCTATAATAAGGGTACGAGATGGGCCTTCTATGACTTGCGTCGATCGGATTGAGAATGGCGCTGGGGTGGGAGGGAAAGTACTTTGTGCCCGACCGTATCGAAAATGCGGTTGTTCGTGCTTGCGAGGGGGGCGGAAAACCACTGATTGTGCCCTAGGGCAGAAACAGTGGTTTTCCGCCCACCTCACAAGCCCTCAAAATCCGATTTTCGATCCGGCAAGGGCACAAATTAACCCATTGAACAGGCAAACGCACCTCCAGTATCGGTGTAAGGCTGGTGGGGGGACAGCCAATGAGAGTGCTGTCATGTAGTGTAGTAGTGAATTCTGTATGTGTTAGTGTGTCGGTGAAACCCACACCGCGCGGAGCGTCAGGGACGTATCGTAAGAAGGTAGATAATATTCGTCTGTTTCATTCCTCAGTTCAAACTGTGCGATCATATACGCTCCTGGGCGTGCCATCCCCACTCCCGATACCGCTCGGCCGCAGAGTGGGGAAAGACTTTGCCTGTTCAATGGGTTAATGTGTGAAACTCGGGCGGAAGGAGGTATTGCGCCCTCGGCACACAAATTACTATTCCCTCCCGCTCCGGCGAGAGAAAACGGTCACCGGGAGGAATAGTACTTTTCCTCCTGCTGAGGCGGAAGGGAATAGTATATTGTGATACACGTGCGGACAGTAGGCAATATCCGACGAGTGTCGTTTCCCGTACGGAAAAAACTACTGAAAGACTACTCAAAAACCACTGGAAAAACTATTGGGGAACTACTGAAATAACTACAGGGATACTACTGATTACCACTGCTGTTTTTGAGTAGTTCTCAGACTGTAAATTCGCGAATACTGTCGACTACTAGTGAGTAGTAACTACTGATGAGTAGTTACCACTCGCAAGGAGTCTACTTTTTAACCTGAGGGGTGTGTGGAAATTACAGTCGAGAACTTACCAAGCACGTCTGTCTAGTTCTCTCGGCTAAAAAAAAAAAAAAATGAAATTTCACGTTCGAATTTTATAAATTTCTACATGTAGATGGACAATGCAAATTCGTTGAGAAAAACGCCATCCGGTTTTTTCGATATAACCGGGATTCGAACCCAAGTCGCACGCTCTACCCACTACGCCAAACTACTCTAGGTTGGTTGGTTAATATTTCCTTGTTTGTCGAAGCTCATGATTGAGGTTTTGAATTAAATTAAAATAAAAGGTGTTGAAAAACTGAAAGTTTTTTGTAATAGTAAAAAAATGCATAGGTATACTGTAACGTATCAGGCCACCTAGGCCTGAGCGTTAGCATTTGAGTACGGCAGCTAGTTCAAATCGACCAATCATCAACGGCGAATTCATGTATCATCGAGAACGTTCCATCGCAACGTCGAGCTGAGTGACGTCACGACTGATATAAAAGCCGTGACGCTGCTCAGCTCAGCAGCAAATCTACGGCAAAGCGCCTAGAGTTTGGCTCACCACTCAAAAGCAATACACGGCTGATCGCCTGATTGACTCACTGTAATATCACTTCTCATACTTTGTTGTCTGACACTCGTAGCAAAGAGCTCGAGTGATCACTAGATTCAAATCTTTATTTCATTTGGATATTGGCTATAACAGCAATATACCTTTAGCTTTACTTTAAAATCAGAAAATCATTATTATAGAAAATTAGAAATCATATAAAAGTCACAGAATAGAAAACTTATTATTGTGCAAACTCCTAGAAACAATATTTCAAATCGAGAGAGCAAAAGCAACTTTGTAAATATAATTTTAGTTGGTTGCAACCTTAGCTTAAGTTTATTAAATAAATGATATTTTTGTTTGATTAAGAAAAAGCATAATTAGTCGCAGCCTCCCTTCTTCGCCAATTTCCAGGTCTTGTAAATTCAACTTACTAACTATAGCATAGGGACAGCTTTGGCAAGGTATAACCTTGTCCAAGTCTGAGACAGGCTTTGTCTGCACTTGCAGGCACAGTTCTGAGCGTAGGTTTGTTTACTAACTGGGAAGAAGACGGTAGTTGCACGTCTGCGTGTACCTATTCGTCAGGGAGACGGCTGATAACGCAGTGCGTTTGAGGTCCGTAAGATTAGCGTCAATAGTCTAATTATTAAGAGTGGTCCCGAAAAACATTAACCGAGCAATAGAACTCACACTAACGGCACGGTTTGTGATATCTTCAATATCGCAAACCTGTGAAAAGTTACAATACATATTTGTAAATGATCTTATCTGATTAAAGTCAGGTTACAATTTTCCATAATTTGAGATATTATTATTTTTATATAACCTTCATGCGTACAATTCAACCAAATACTTTCGACATTTTTTCTCTAATTATTTCTTTCTATTGTATCTTTTGTTTTATTTCAATTCTTCGATTCATTTTTTGTTCTCTTTTGTTTTCAATTTCTGTCAAAATATGGATCGAGATGTCGGTTGACATTTTCATTTCGAATAATATTTTTTCCACATCGTGGGCCGAACGAAATATGTACCGCATTTTTTCCATTTTTGTCTTGTATAATATTTCAATTTTGAAGAATTCCAAAATAATGCGACTTACTTTTTTTTTTATATCAGACAAATGTCCTTATTTATAGCGTAGTCAATTAAAGCCCAATTTGGTTGGGAAATAATTGAAAAAAAATGTGTTATTGTTATAAATGTATTGAAGCAAAAAGCGGATTATTAGACAAACGGAAGGTATTAAAACGATCATGATCATGTCAGTCATTTGAAGTTGGAAGAAGAAAATTTATAATTTTTTTACAATAATAAGATTTTTTTTGAAATATTTGCAGAAGAAAGATATTATTCAAAACCGATATGTTGACTGAAATCATTCATATTTGAGAGAAATGAAAAATGAAATAAAAATACTGAAGCTGTAATAGATTCAGCAGTGAATACTCGCAGTACTGCTCAAATTAGTTACCACTAGCAGTAATCACTACTTAACTTGTTAAGTAGGATATGAATAAACTACTGAAAGCTGTAGTAGATTCAGCAGTGAATACTCGTACTACTGCTCACAGTAGTTACTACTAGCAGTAGTCACCACTCAACTTGAGAAGTAGAATATGAGTCAACTACCGAAGCTGTAGTAGATTCAGCAGTGAATACTCGTACTACTGCTCACAGTAGTTACTACTAGCAGTCATCGCCACTCGACTTGAGAAGTAGGATATGAGTGAACTACTGGAGCTGTAGTAGATTCAGTAGTGAATACTCGTAGTGCTGCCCACAGTAGTTACTATTGGCAGTAGTTACTATTGAGGGGTATGCTATTTACTGAACTTACCTCTCACCTCTAGGAGTGACTACTTAATTAACTACAAACCTTCAGTAGTTACTACTTAGTTACTACACCGCTTCAGTAGTAACTACTGAAAATCCAGTAGTTTTTTTCCGTACGGGTTGCAGCACGAGCCGAAAGCGAGTGCCGTAATGACACGAGACAGATATTGCCTACCCGTACGTGTATCACACGATATTTTTTGTAACTCCCTGCGAAGAAAGTTTGATTTGAGAGACAGATTAATTAGTCAATATCACCTCACATCGCGACTGCCCGCCGCCATGACACAGTGCGCGAAAAAATCAGTAGTGCGTACAATAGAGTATTTGCGATGTGCGCATGCGCGACAAAAGCACTAGTGCGTAAAGTAGAGTATTTGCGGTATGCGCATGCGTTAACTCTTCTTTTCTTTACTCTTCGGAAGTCAGGTACTTTACGCTCGCTTCAGAGGCCTCGAACATCAAACTTTCGAAGCAGGTGTTGCAAAATAGTATATTGTGTATCGAGGGAGGGAAAATGGCCATTTCCAGCGAGGGTGAGACGTTTTTAGCGCGAGTTGTAGTCTCGGGCGCCGAAGGCGCCCGAGACAAAGACGAGTGCTAAAAACGTCCCACCCGAGGTAAAATGGCCATCCCTCCCTAGATGCACACTGTACTTTTTATAATAAGGGCACGGAATGGGCCGACTTTGATGCGCGTCGATCGGATCGGGGATAGCGCGTGTTGAGTCGTGCACCACACACTTATTCGCTCCATGCACACCTATACACTCTCACCAAAGTGAGAATGTGTTTTCGTGTGCATACATTCACTTTTTCCGGGAGCTAATGTCGACCGGACTATTGGCGTCGCCACCAGTATGCATGTACACGACTACACATTCTTACTTTGGTGAGAGAGTATAGGTGTGCACGGAGCGAATAGATATTTTTCAAATTAAAAAAAAAAAATTTTTAAAAAAATTTTAAAAAAATTTAAAAAAAAATTAAAAAAAAAACATGCCGGATATTTCGTGCTCACGTTAGAAACACGTGATTTCCCTCCCTCTCGACGAGCATGAAAGGAGGCCCATTCCGTGCCCGTGTTATGAAAAGTACATTCCCTCCCACTGAGTCGATATTCCGGACTCAGGTTCGAAACACGTGATTTCCCCCACGCCCGACAAGCATGAGCGGAGGCTCATTTCATGCACGTGTCATGAAAAAGTATTTTTTTCTGAACCATATAGACCAAGAAGTCTAGAATCGATGCAGCAGTTCAACTGAATTATTCCGACGAGTATTTTTCTTTCCACTGCGCTTCACATAAATTTCTACTTTCACCTGATTACGCTTCAAATTACCAGTCAACTTCTGTAATACAATTGCCAGGACACAATAGGCGTTTTATGGGAACCAAATAAAAATATGAAAGGAATTCCATAGAACGTACTCCTCGCGGTACGTCGATGAATGAGACATCGCACCATTTGCCTATTTCGTCACGTTTTCGGATAACGCGTAGTAACGACATTGCCGTTTACCTCGGGTATCATATTAACAAATATGATGCTAATAGTTTTGGACAACGTGGAATGGAATTCGACCTCATGCTCCCGTGTTACTTCGGGTCTTGACAAACGTGCGGAAGGATGATGAAAATGACGCATTACTTTTCAGTTAACGGCATTCGGGGTTTACTTTAGAGAAGAAAAGTTTCCAACCTTTGGCGTGGTCAAGTCAATTTGCGCGATTACTCGGTGCGGTTCTTCGGGAACAGTGGAAGCCTGCGGGTGGGTTGCAGCTGCATTTCCCTCAGCAAGACGCGTGTTCGATGGCAGCGAAGATGGCTGCTCAGAGGAGTCAGCTTTAGGGGTGGTTGGTAGTTCGTGATTGTTGCGCCGGGTTAAGGAAAGGGTAGAACTAGCCGCAGACCAAGATCCATCCTCTTCAGCGACAGCTTCGATTACCAATTCCTTTCCTATGTTAATATCCTGTAAGAAGTTTTACGCATGGGTCCCATTTATTCGCAGAGCCCTTCAACTAAAGTGATTAATTGAATAAGCTGGATCAACAAGTTGATACTGCGAAAAAAATCAATAACGAACGGCCGTGGCAGCGCTTTAACGAAATATTGTCACTGCGACCTCATCCCTCCAACGGCCCAAGTAATATAAATCCGTTGAGGTAACGAACATTCTGCAATAATTTCGGAAGAGTGTTGCGAGGTTCTGAGAAGGACTCAAATGATGAGTGAAACGGATTTCCTCCAGGATGCGATTTTTTTTGGGTTTGTCAGTGCGATTTCTGACATTGTAAACATAGTGTACATGTGCAAAAGTTTCGTGTCGTAGTACAAGGCCTTACCTTGGTGTCGGTCTTATCGTAGAGATCTACACTAGGAATGGGTGACCCTTCTCGACGAGATCTTCCTTTGGCTAGAGCACGTTCTCTGTACCCTCGAACTTTGGCAGTCAAAGATTTCCACTGGGCCACCCAACTCAGATCGGCGAATGTTTCGCAAGCTTCCACACTCCATTCGCCGTCTCTGCGAGAATGGAGGAGAAAAAAAAGGGGTATTATTTGCATCAAAATGCAGTTTTAACTAAGTAAAATATCTAAATCTAGGCATAGTTTTCTTGTTTGGGCATCGAAGGAGTTCCAAATAGTTAGCATGCCAATTCAAACATTACGTACCCTCGCCTCGATTGTGTATGCTCAGGGGCGACAGTTTCGATATTGTTGGTGTATACATATGAGACATTCCAATGCGTGACTTCAGCCACCCGAAAAATGATTTTACCTCGAACATTTTCAATACAGTGCGACCTCTCAATAAGCACGCCCGCAATAAGAACGCTTCCCCAACTACTCGCTCGACCACTACCCCCACTCCGAGCTCGAATTGCACTTGGGTGCGAATGAGAGAGAGAGACAGAGAGAGTGAGTCACTGAAGAGCGCACGCATGGTGGGGGTACTCGAATTCATGCAAAACCTCTTCCCCTTGGGGGCTTTTCGTTCTTATTGGGAGGTCGGACTGTATATACCCAGGTAGAAAGTGAACATTGAAATACGCTTGCACCTAGCTAGTTTTGTAAGTGTTAGCTAAAAACTAGCTTACCAACGAACCTTGGTGCAAGGTTGATCGGTAACGCTCCAACTCGCTAACGGCAAGCTTACCGTTTTAGCGTGCATAAACATTGGCAACTTAGCTAATTTCAAGATAGGGAACGAAGCTTATTTCCAACTTGTGAAGATTTGGTATTTCAAGTCTCATATATTGTTTTACAATGAAAAATTTTTATTCAATGACTTTTTCTGGCATTTAACATTGAATATAATATTGCAAAAATTCTGTTCACTACATTTTCAGTTTTTTTTTCTTAATATATTTTATTCGTTTGTGACTTCATCCATTTCCTCCCTCTCTTCTAATTCACGTGATTTCTTCTCTGTAACGTCCTTTCATCCTTTCTTAATTGCATCATCTCTTAGTTTTTTGAGTTTTTTTTCAGCTTTTTTCTGTGTATTAGTTCTTCTAATTTGAATTTGCACAGCGTTGGCCTTTTTTGCGTTTTTGACGCCCGGGCTCGGATGATAATCGAAATGTGACACATTTCGACAAAAAGGAGGTGGGTGACAAGGAATGGGCCCTAACCTCAAACTTGTTATTCCAATGATCACTGTTATGTCATTGAATACGGTCCATATTCAATGTCACTCATTTAAGGCATAATTAGCGTGCCAGATACGAGGTTGTAACTACTAAAAGTATCACAAAGTAATAATAGTAATAGGTAATAACTGATAAAAAGAAATCGGCGTTAGAAGACCCACTTTGCCTCCTCGATACACAATATACTATAGACAGTTAACTTAGTAAAATTATCCAGCAGCTAACTTATTTTTCACGTTCATTTTGAGGCCTGTACTCAGCTTGGATGGGTAGCCTTGATTTAGGCTATATATCCAAGCCAACGATAAGTCTCAAAATATTCGTGGAAAGTTATCTAGTTACTAGCTCATTTTTCACTCTTTTTTTGAGATTTGCAATTGGCTTGGATACTTAGCTTAAATTCAGGCTACAATCCAAGCCAAGTACAAGTCTCAAAATATGCGTGGAAAATAGGCTAGCAGCTAAATAATTTTACTAGCTAATTACAATTAAAAGTCTTGTAATGTTTTCCATCCTAAGAGCAGCCTTGCACTAAGGTTACAGAACAAGTCTTGGATGCAAAGCTCAAATTAAGCTAACTGCAGGTTTCAAACTTGTCCTGCTAAGACAATTTTCTACCTGGGGTATAAAAAAAAAAATTGTCAAACATTTATTTTAATTATAAAAAACTTTTTGTTAATGACGACCAACTGGAATCGAAGCCAAGTCAATAGCGCGCGGCAGCGCGCTGTACCGGCACCGCTCACCGCTCCGTGATAAATAATTTTATATTATTTACACTAATAGCGAGCAGTGAAATTTTCTTGCAGGATAATTAACTTCAATGTATAATGCATTTAACTAAGCAAAAAAAAATTCATTATTTGAGGGAGAAGTCACTTAAATTTTCATTTGTTTACTTAAAAGTTAATTAAAAATATGATAATAAATGAATAATTTTAGTTTTTAAATTTTTTATTAAAATATGAATATTAAATAACAAATCCTGAAAATTTCAGCAAGATATCTCTAACGGTTTTTTTGTAATCAATTTTTTAATTAAAAGTCCTAAAAATTTTCATTTTAAAAAAATTGTTGTTAAAATGAAAATTTTGAAAAACTGTTTTAGGGTTTGACTGTTGGTAGTGACTACTTTATATTAAAATACATGAATTTGAATTCCATCATCAAGTGGGAAATGGGGGGTCCACTTGACGTGATCTTGCTCATATATATATATATATATAAATAAATTTGAATTTTGTCACAGAAAACTCTGGGAAAAATTCTGAGGCTAATCACAAGGAGGTACCAGTTGATCCGGAAATCCTTGACATGCTTGGCATAGAGGCCAGCAAAGATAAATCTGAGGTTATGTCTATCGACAGTGAGCTCATTAAAATCTGGCAAAAGCTGATCAATAGAGGCCTGGCTAAAGAACAAAAAGAGGAATTATTAAAAAATTATGAGCGGATTCCAGAGTTGGAAGCTAAAAAGCTTAATGTAGAAATCTCGGCTTCTCTAGCACCAAAAAAACGCAAGAAAAGATTCATACATGGCGGATATTCAAAAGCTGGCGGGCTCTGCGCTGATGGCAGCCGGATCAGTGCTTACGCTATTGATGCGGGAAGACGAACGTGATAAGTTAACATTCTTGAAAAAGATAAGCGACGTGGCCAAAATTAATATCGCTATGCATCATGCAATATCGATGACCAGAAGGGCCAACATCTTTATTCCTGACCTGACGCCACAGGTTGCGGAACTCATCAAAAAAGCAGAGATGGACGATACTCTCTATGGTAGTAATCTCGGGGAACGCATCAAAGAGTCAAAAGCTCTAGACAAACTCACTCAAGACATAAAACAGAAACCGGCACCAACATCTTCTAAGAAGCCTTTTTTATTCAGAAGCCCGCAGCAAAAGAAGCCCTTCGCTGCCCACTCGGGCAACTACCAAGGCAAATCTCAGCACAGATCACCCCTGCCATTCAAGAGCAGGCAACAGCATTTCAACAGCAAGGCTCGGGGTTCCAGAAGCAGCAACAGCAGCAGCTCATCACACCGGACGAAATAAATGTAAGCAGAAATTCAAACTCAGTGGCTGGGAGACTTAGTTCATTCTACGCCGAATGGCAAAGAATTACAAACAATAAGTTTGTACTCGGTATAGTTAAAAACTATGTTATAACTTTCCACAAGAAACCCTGCCAATATAGACCACCGATTGTTGATATACCAAATAACGATAAAATTAGATATGAAGTAGCCATCGAGAAGCTAATAGACAAAGGAGCAATTGAAAGTTGTCAGGAGGTCAGGAATCAGTTTCTATCACCTTATTTCCTAATACCTAAGAAAGACGGGTCTGATCGCTTTATTCTTAATTTGAAGGAACTAAATTCCTTCATGCAACCGGAACACTTCAAATTAGAAGATTTGAGAACTGTTACAAAATTTAATCTTTCCGGACTGCTTCATGTGTACATTAGATCTCCAAGATGCCTATTACCTAGTCTCAGTGCATCCCGATAGCAGGAAATACCTACGTTTTTCCTTCAGAGGAGTTTTGTTTCAGTTCACATGTCTACCATTTGGACTATGTACAGCTCCATATATCTTTACAAAGATTCTTAAGCCCCCGGTGGAAATTTTAAGATCAAAAGGGTTCTCGTTAGTCATATACCTTGATGACCTTATATTTATTGCTGAAGATGAGTTCAGTTGCTCGGAGGCAATAACATACTCTAGTAAATTATTGGTGTCTCTTGGGTTTATAATAAATATGGATAAATGTTCCTTGTGCCCATCAAAAAACTGCAGGTTTTTAGGCTTTAACATCAATTCCGAAAAGTTCACAATAGAGCTACCGGTAGAAAAACGGAAAAAATTATTAGAATGCTTGACTATATTCAAAAGAAAATCATCGTGTACGATCTTAGAATTTTCTAAACTAATAGGGAAATTAATTGCCGCTTGTCCAGCAGTAGAATACGGATGGCTCTACACCAAAGGTTTCGAATCAAGCAAACTGGTTAATTTGGTGATGAATAATTATAACTATTCGGCCAGAATGACTATTCCAACTAAATTAGCTCATGACTTAGTATGGTGGCAGGAAAACATTAAAAACTCAGTAGGAATTATCAAGCCCACTGTTTTTAATCACACAATCTATACAGATGCCTCTAATTCAGGATGGGGGGCCACAGATAAAAGAAATAAAGTTTTCGGTTTCTGGAGTAAAGAAGACGAAAAATTGCATATTAACTTCAAAGAATTGTTGGCTGTAAAATTTGCATTAGAAAAATTGGGGGATGAGTTACAGGATTGCCAAATCCTACTTCGTGTTGATAACACAACAGCCATTTCCTATATAAATAAAATGGGTGGTGTTAGACTCCCTAATTATAATAAGTTGGCGAGAAGGATATGGCAATGGGCAGAAAAAAGGCGTATTTTTTTGTTCGCTTCATACATTGCGTCTAGAGACAATGTTGAGGCAGATGCGTTATCTCGCGTTAAGAACCCAGATACCGAATGGGAGTTAGGTGATAGGGCTTTTAACCTAATTACAGAAAAGTTTGGACCACTCGAGGTGGATCTTTTCGCAAATAATAGCAATAAGAAGTGCCAAAAATTCTGTTCCTGGCTTCCAGACTCTCAAGCCATGCTGATAGACGCATTTACTACCAGCTGGTCCAGCTTTGACTTCTACGCTTTCCCGCCTTTTGCAGTAATATTAAAATCCCTGACAAAAATACGAAGAAAACAAGCGGCAGGCACCATTGTGGTACCCTTCTGGCCTAGTCAGCCTTGGTACCCTCTTTTCTTGTCTCTAATCGAGGAAAAAATAATTTTGAAGCCCAGAACTGACTTACTTTCATCTCCCTGTAGATCGCTCAGCCATCCGAGAGCAGAAAAACTAAGCCTGATTGCAGCCAAGGTATCAGGGAAGCTTTCCTCCAACAAGGCATTCCACCCGAAGCCTTAGGAATAACTATGTCATCTCTATCAGCAGCAACACTAAAACAGTATGGCACCGCCTTGGACCCATGGTTTCGATTCTGTACTAGTCATAATATAAATTGTTTCAACCCTACAAGGGCAATGTGACTGGCCTATTTAACCACTAAATATAATGAAGGTGCGAGCTACGGAACGCTAAATTCCGTAAGATCTGCGATATCGCTCATTTCGAAGAATAAGATAGGAGAAGACAGCGCGGTATGTAGGTTTTTGAAAGGAGTCTCCAAATTACGGCCACAGAGGCCTAAATACGCTTATACTTGGGACGTAGCTATAGTACTTCAGTACCTACAAAAATTTTATCCATTAGATAAAATTTCACTATTAGACCTTACATATAAGACTGTGACACTACTATTGTTAAGTACGGGCCATAGAGCTCAAACTATTGCCAATATAAGATTAGAAAATATTACGTCCACACCAGAAGGTATATTGATTCATATTACGGATCAAATCAAGACATCAGCACCAGGGCTTTGCCAGCCGTTGTTAGCAATTCCTTTTTTTTTAGGAAAAATCCAAAAATCTGTGTTGCCTCTACGGTTATCAAATATATAGAAAGCACCAAAGGGTTACGTACAAATTCGGAAAAGTTAATTATTAGTACTAGGAAACCCTATAAGGATGTAAGTTCTCAGACAATAGGCAGATGGGTCAAGATTGTCTTGAGTAAAAGTGGAATAGATGTGACTACATTCTCAGCACACTCTACACGGCATGCCACTACCTCATCGGCCTTGTCACGATGTATCGATTTAGATACCATCAGAAGGACAGCCGGATGGTCAGAATCTTCTCAGATTTTTGCTAAATTTTATAACAGGCCAGTTATACCACTGGATTCTCAAAAATTCGCCAAAGCGATACTTGATTATAAGACTAAGTAATAACGTACCTTGAATTAGTTAAGCGTTATAAAAAATAATAAATATATATAATGTTACATACTCATAAGAAATAATGTTGGTTTTGATATAAAATATATACCTTTATACATTATAATAAATAAATAGTTTCTTTTTTTTGAATAAGATGGAGTTGTAAAAATTTGAATTCGCTAAATAACTACATAGTAATATTGAGAACGAGATGGAATATAATTGAACAATCAAACGAACTTACCTGTATGTGAAGTTCGATCGTAATTATATGTCATCTCGTTCGAAGATATTACAAATCCCACCCAAATTATATCATTCCATTCTCCCCCACCCCTCAATGTCAAATTTTGACAAGCCTCTGAAAAATATGAAGATGGTGGGGCTGCTGACGAGCAGCTAGGCAGTCCCCCTTCCAGTTTTCAACTTCGCTAAAGGTTGTGACATCTAGCGGGCCGGAGGGGAACTACATAGTAATATCTTCGAACGAGATTACATATAATTACGATCGAACTTGACATACAGGTAAGTTCGTTTGATCGTTCAATAAGGAGTCAATTCTCCATATTTCCTGAAGGAATACACTCGAACCTCCGCTATTTGACCACCCGCTATTTGACGAATTCCGCTATTTGACCACACTTGCCCTCTGCTATTTGACGGGCTTAACCCCCACTATTCGGCAGCGTTCCCCTTAACCTCGGGGCCGTCAGTGACGCGGAGTGGCGCGAACTGGCTGCGCAGAAAACCGTCCACAAGGAGTCGGAGGCCCCTACTTTCGTCAAATAGCAGAAACGCTCGGTCCCGACTCGGTCAAATAGCGGAGGTCCGAGTGTATATTATAAAACAATTAAATATATAGAGAAAAAAGGTAATTGCTTGTAGAGCAAGGAGAGCGCGATTCCGATTTTTTGTGGTTTTTTCGAAAATTCAACCCCTTGTAGCTTCTAAGCCCGTCGAGTTGAAGAAAAAAAAAGTCATCCATTTATTTTACCCAGAGAATATGTCAAAAAATTATGACGATTTTCAAGAATATGCGGTCAAAAAGGTGTCCCGCGTGACGTGGATTGACTCATATCCATAGAGACAGGGCCGTCTTAAGGTTGAAGGTGCCCATGGGCTACCCTCAACGAAGCGCCCCCCCCCCCCCCCCCCCCCCCCTCTAATGGCCTGACATTTGAAAACAACCCATAGTGGGTGAGAAGGTTGAGGGATAAAATTGAACGATCGCGTAAAAATCGCATATTGCACGCATCTTCGTCCTTGAAACGCGAAACATGAGGGTGGTTCAAAGAAACGATTTATTTTTTTCCAGTTCTGCTCATCGATATTTTTTTTGCCGTTCATAAAAAATAACCCTAATGGCTCTCGCACCAGCTGAGGCCCACGCGATTTTTTTTACTGCTACCGCACTGATGCTGAAATTTCGAGAAACTGCAGCTCTCTGGGAACTTCAAAGTTCAGATATCGAGGTGCTCTTTGAGGTTCTCGTTCGTCTCAACATATAGAAAATGCTTTTCACCGCAATTTCAACGAGGGATTCAATAAGCTGCTGCGCATCTTAATTATTAACAAACCTAATTTTACGATTTTTCGAATTTCGATATCAATGCGGCAGTACTAGATATCATCTGCCAGATCCCCGCTTCCACAGAATTCCTTCACATATTGAGATGAACGAGAACCTCAAAGAGTGCTTCGAGATCCGAACTTTGAAATTCTCAAAAAGCTGCATATATTCGCGAAATTTTAACATTGGTGCGGCAGTAGTCGAACGAATCGTGCGGACCTCAGCTTGTGCGAGAGCTATTTTTCCATGAACAGGAACAAAAATATGGATCAGCAATACTCGGAAAAGATGAAACGTTTTTTTGAACCGCCCTAGTCACACATGGATGATAGAGCATCACAAATAATTAGCAGCTGACTCTTCTGGCCTCTATTGGAGCAAAGTTCTTGATCTATTTCTTGAATGAGATTTTCTTTAGAAGGTCTCAATCTGCTGAAAAGGAACTCTGGGGTTCGGCGCCCCTTGGGGCCGAGCGCCCTGGGCTATAGCCCCGCTAGCCCATGCCTTAAGCCGGCCCTGCATAGAGATATTACCATAGAGGAGGTGAGACATAGGGCCGCGTGTAAGTGGAAGCGTAGTTCGAATAAGAAGAGACAGAAAAACATAGACCGGGTGGCTTCCTTGTCGTTTAACGCATGCGCAATGAACCACTAGCCCCCTCTCTTCGGTGATGGGGTGCGCTCAGCTATAAAGACTCAGTGCGCATGCGTTAAAAGACAAGGAAGCCACCCAGTCTATATTTTCCTGTCTGTTTCTATTCGAACTACGCTGATTCGGCCGCCTCACCTCCTCTATGGTAATAGTATCTCTATGCTCATATCGCGTCGAGGACAGCTGAGCAGCGCGCGCATCGATCGATACACAGCTGATCGTTTGGCGTATTTGGCGTGTAAAAAACTCTAGCAATTGATTTTGCAAAAACTAGGAATCCTAGAACATGAGTTCTCACTATGATTTTGCAAAGAATTTCCGGCGCTACAAGAGGGTATTTTTTTTTTTTTTTTTCATAAGCAGAATTAAAACTGTGCGTGATTTTGGCATTGAAGCCCGAATTATTCATAGTTTTTAATTATTTGAATAATTAGCGGTCAACTTGGTGTGGACATCTGTTGATATATTGTTCGGAAGAATTCTTGGAATCGATTGGTACAGTAATGTTCATTAATGGGTTCCCAGTGGCTAACTGTTTTTTTTCTGACTTTTTCGGATACAATCAATAAAATAATATAATATTATTTTTATAAGGGGTCATAATTATTATTATTATAATTTCGACTATCGGCACCACGAAGTAATAGTAAGGAGACCGAACTCCGTTATACAATTTTGACTATGTTCGCTGTATGACAAAGCAGCAGTCCGCTGAAAAGAATAACGGCAGTCTTCGCGCCTGCGCGTTACACATTCTAGCGGTGTCTCTTTCTCTCTCACAGAAAGTGCGAGAGAGATAGCTCGGCCGTCACCACGAAGTAATAAACAGTGATTTAGTGAGGTTATGGTGATCTGGTGGATAAGCTGAATCTGGTGAATCGTGAAGGAAATACACGGCGGATCTTTTATTATTTCTGAAAAATACATGACTAGTTAAAAATACGGCGAAGAATCATAGCTAAGTTTCCTCCGAAACAGAACACCATAACCTCACTAAATTACTGTTTATTACTTCGTGGTGACGGCCGAGCTATCTCTCTCGCACTTTCTGTGAAAGAGAAAGAGACACCGCTAGAATGTGTAACGCGCAGGCGCGAAGACTGCCGTTATTCTTTTCAGCGGACTGCTGCTTTGTCATACAGAAACCATTGCCCCATTTTGAAACGAAGCCGCGACTGAGTTTCGTCTCCTTACTATTACTTCATGATCGGCACATCAAATACGACTAGAATGGAGTCTCGTTTCTGAAAAAGTCCGAAAAAAACAGTTAGCCACTGGGAACCCATTAATGAACATTGCTGTATACCTTGTTCATCGCCATGGGAATTATTTCGATGTTATATTCCAGATTGACTGGACTATATATCATATAGCAATAGGCAATTGACACTTTGGTGTAAACAGAAAATGTAGAAAAATAAAAATGAAGAGATAAAAAAAAAAAAATTGGAGGTAGTGGTACTTGGCGGGCCTTTTGTAGAAATTTACGAGGTAACAGCAAATATTGGTCCGCCAAGTACCACTACCTCCAATTTGTCATTTTTTTTTTTATCTCTTCATTTTTATTTTTCTACATTTTCTGTTTACACCAATAGAAGTGTCAATTGCCAATTGCTATATATCTATGCTTCTACATAGAAAGACAAGATGGCTATACAAACCATGTAATGGAATGGGGATTTATGAATTTGAGAAAAAGTTAATGTGATGTAGCTACTTGGCAGTAGCAACTGATTTTGGATTTTTTTTTCTTTGCATGGGAGGTGCCTTTTGAGAAATATACCGTGAAGTTATGAGGAAGCGGAACGATGGGCGTGCTATAGTTCGACCAGCACACGCTCGCGTTGCGTACGTGAGCTTCTACTCGCAGTCACTGGCAGCTCACGTACGCAACGCGAGCGTGTGCTGGTCGAACTATAGCACGCCCATCGTTCCGCTTCCTCATAACTTCACAGTATATCACATTAATGTATACTTAGCGAAAGGTTTTTGCACCAGAGGTGCTTTTTGGGGATTATACATACTGGCATAAATCTATGCCATGCAGTTCTGATCGAAATATATATTTGAAATAAAAAATAGATGAGAAAGATACAACCAGAAAGATAAAATCTTCAACTATCCACATTTCAAAGTTCGTACTTGCTCACTGTGTTTGCGTAGGAGTACAGTGACAGGGTGTACACGGAATTCGGGGAACAAAAATCCCGGGTTTTCCCCGGAATTGAGGGGCAGGAAAATATTATTATTCCCAGGTACCTTGATATAGATTACTGGCACTACATACTGTAACGTGGCAAAACGTTATGACCTCCGCCTTCCCCGCCTTGCGAGCGTACCGAGTGCCCGAAAACCAATTTCCGCGGTTTAAACCCTTGCCGCCTTATGCCGCGGAGCCATATTGACTGTAAGCGTCTGCTAACAGCCGACCGGCGACCGTCAGCGCTCGCCGGACAGGTGGTAATGAGGTAAACCACCCCTAGCGGAGGGGAGACAGATTCCACGTTACGTTCGGTACGAGCACACCGCGTGCTCTATAACGTCGTGACGTGAGAGTGTGTGAGAGAGAGAGAGAGATAGATAGATAGATTGGTTTATTTGTCCATGACAATATTGGACAAGAATACCTCGCATTTACAAAAGGGGATGCGAGGTAGACAATACAAAGATTACATGCACCAGATAGGTGAGAGCAAACAGCATAGCCTAAGCGTAAAACTAATTAATTCTAACTAAATCTAAGCAAAGGAGACAGACAGAAAAGAGAGAAGGGAGACATACCAGCTAAGCGAGCAAGAGAGCCAGCAGTGAGGAAAAAGCAGATAAGAAAAGAAACGAAGCGGATGTAAAAAGAGCAAGAAATAAAGAGAGAAAGAAAGAAAGGCAGGCTCCACTCAAGCAGTGTCCGCAGAAAGAAGGTGAGTGTGTAGCCCACGCTTGAAGGCCGCCAACGTGCGGGCCTCCCTGAGTTCCGGTGGCAGCGCGTTCCACAGATACACCGCGGCCACTGCGAACGACTTCTTGAAGGTCTCCGTACGAACGCGCGGCAGGAGAAAATCACCACGAAAGAGACGCGATGATCCACGTAACGCCGGCCCGCGCTCGACAAAAAGCTCGCGTAGATAGGACGGGCGGCCAGTGCGGGTGACTGTGTAGAAAAGCACAAGCATGAAGAAAGCCCTGCGATCGCGAACAGAAAGCCAGCCAAGGCCCCGACGGTACGGCGTGATATGCTCAACACGAGGAACCCCGCAAACGAATCGCATACAGGAGTTCAGCAGCCGTTGGAGTATGGTATTCAACTCCTTAGATAGATCGTTTAAAACCACACAGCAATAATCAACCAGCGGGAATACAAGCGACATCACCAACATCTTGCGGAGGGACATAGACAAAAAACGTCGGGAAGCAGATAACTGGCGAAGGGAGGCATGCACGCGCGCAGAGACAGCAGCAACCTGCTGAGACCAAGACAGCTTGCTATCAAGGATTACACCCAGATCCCTAACCGTGGGAGAAAAAGGCACAGGGGCACCGTCAATGGAGATGGCAGGCACGGAAGCAAGAGCTGATTTGGAGAGGTAGGCAGAGCTTCCGACGACTATGGCTTGAGTCTTGGCAGCATTCAGCCGAAGGCCATGACACTTAGACCAACCAAGGATCGCCTCGACATCCTCGTTCATATCCGCAATGACACCCGGAAGCCCTTCCACACCGCAGTGCGAGTAGATCTGCAGGTCGTCGGCATACAAGAGGTGTGACGTGTGACGAAGCACTTGGGGGAGGTCATTAACGAAGAGAGAGAACAGTAAGGGGCCGAGGACGGAGCCCTGAGGCACTCCCAGATCAAGCGGAGCCCAGGAGGACAAGCGACCATCAGCACCAACCACCGCTTGCGACCTTCCAACCAGATAGGAACCGAACCACCTCAGAACATGCTGCGAGAACCCGAGAGCAGCCAGCTTAGGCAGAAGGACAGCGTGAGAGACGGTATCAAAGGCCTTGGAGAAGTCAAAAAGTACAACGACAGAAAGCTTGCGATCATCTATGCCCTGACGGATATCTTCGGACAGCCTAAGTAGCGCAGATTGAGTGCTGAAGCCCCGCCGGAAACCTGATTGCCTGGGGTCTAATAGACCGCGGTCCTCAAGATAGGCCGAGACCTGCCGCAGCACCACACGCTCGAAGATCTTGGACAGAAGGCACAAGTTGGCAATTGGCCTGACCTGCTGGAGGGAGGTGGGTGATTTCACTTTTCCAAGCGGAAGCACCCTCGCCTGCTTCCACTGAGCCGGAAAGGTGGCAGTATTCAAGCAAAGATTGAGCAGCGAGAGCAGGTACGGAAAGATTACCGGCAAGGCCTCCGTCAGGTTACGGAGAGAGATGTCATCGACCCCTCGAGCCTGCGAGGTGAAGTGCTCTATGGCATCCAAAAGAGATTCCGGCGAAATATCATCAAAGTAAAACAACGAGTCATCATCAGAGAGAGAGAGAGAGTAAGAGTAAGAGTAAGAGTAAGCTTTATTTGGCGCTCTGGGACAGGTCCCCTCAAGCGCATTAACGATACAGCATAAAGAATCATAAAGATAATTAAGTAGTGATAGTGGTAGTAATAGTAATTATCATATGTATAAACAAACGAAAAAGAGTAAAATTAGATAAAAGAATATAGAAAAATTACATGAAAGGATATAGGTGAGACAAATTAAAGAAAACAAAAGAGAGAGAGAGAGAGAGAGAGAGATTAGATTAGATTAGATTCAGTTTATTATGCCATAGCCTATTTCTAGGCCGAAAGGCAAGAATATAACAAAGTACATCAATAGCATATAAAATAATGAACACATAATAGCAGAAGTAACACGAAAAGAAGTGAAAAAGCATAGCCACCAAGTATAATAGAAGTATAGTAGAACACAATACTTATACAAAAAGTAATAGCAGAATAGTAATGGAACAGAATAACTGATATAACTAGTTAAACATAAATTGTCGGAACCAAGAACAGAGTAGACATAAAAATAGAACAGACTAAATGATTCAACCAATTTAACAGAAATAATCGAAACTATACTTATACAATAAAAAAATAATACAGAATAGAAATAAAGCAGAATAAATGATACACTCGCTCAACAGAAATTATCGAAAACAAAAACAAAATAGATATACAGTAGAACAGACTGAAAGGTTCAGCCAAATTAACAGAAACAAAAATGACCACAATTATCTAAATCAGGCATTGACGACAATACCGCCACAGCTTAGCCTAAGAATCATTTATACATTATAAATTAATATGGTGCAGATTAGGCTTGAGTTAAGATTTTAGGTTACAATTTTCCAGGCTGAAACAGTTTAAACCCTAGAGGGCACAGCAATCTCAGCCGCTTTCAGGTGCTCTATAAACCGGTGCTTGAAAACCCCGGGTGACGACGCAGTCGTAATGGAGCTCGGTAACCCATTCCAAACCCTCGCGGCAATTACCGAAAAGGAATTTTGGTACGCTGAAGTTCTGCACAAAGGAATAAAGAGAGGGTCAACTGGTAGGGCATCAGCATGCCTCTGGGAGCGACGAACGGACGGATCAACAATAGTAAAGAGCTCACACAGGTAGGATGGAGATGACGAGAGTAATATTCGGTAGGTAACGGAAGAAAGGAGGTAGAGGCGTCTGTCGTAGACAGTCAGCCAACCAAGCTTACGACGAAAAGGCGTAATATGCTCATCCCTCCTCAGGTTGAAGACAAACCTGATTCCACAATTTACCAGCCGCTGGAGCTTGGTGTTAAGATAGTCAGGCAGCCCATGATAGACCACACAGCAATAGTCAATGTGCGGCTGGATTAATGCAGAAACCAGCATTGCCTTCACTCGAGGAGAGAGGAAAGAGCTACGGAACTTAAGCCTATGTAAGGTGGCATAGACCCTCCTTGACACCTGTGCAACATGTGCATTCCAGCTGAGGTCCGCGGATAAAAGCACGCCAAGATTTCGAACCGAGGTAACATATGGCACAACAGAATCATTGATGATTATAGGAGCCACACCATCGAGCCATACCTGCTTTAAGTTAGAAGAGCTCCCGAGGACCATGGCCTTTGTTTTAGAAACATTTAATTTCAGTCCATTCGCATTAGCCCAGTCAGCTACCGCTTGAGCATCACTATTAAGCCTGGCAACCGCAGAGGCTGTCTCAGCCGGTAATGCACTCACATAAATCTGAAGATCATCAGCAAATAAGACATGATTTGCATGACTCAATACGCTCTTTACATCATTGATAAAGATTAGAAATAAGAGCGGACCGAGCACAGACCCCTGCGGTACCCCCGAGAAAGAATTCAAATAATCTGAATGATTACCAGAGAGATCAAGGACAGCTTGAGATCTGCGAGATAAGTAGGAGTGAAACCACCTTATCACATCACTCGCAAATCCAACGTTCTTTAGTTTGGTTAGGAGTAAGGAGTGGCTAATGCTGTCAAAAGCTTTGCTAAGGTCGAATAACACCAGAATGGTGACACAACGATCATCAATTGCTTTCCGCACCTCATCCACCACTCTGAGTAACACCGATTGAGTACTATGTCCCTTTCTAAAGCCAGCCTGAAAAGGGTCAAGAATATTATTTCCTTCAAGGTACGTGGTCATTTGATCGGCAACAACTTTCTCCAGAACCTTCGATAAGTGAGGCAAATTGGCAACTGGCCTGGTGTCGTTAACAGATTTTGGGGGACTCGATTTACTCAGGGGAACTATATATGCCCTCTTCCAGATCTCCGGAAAGGTAGATGAGGCCAAGGATGTATTAATTAGGGTCGTAAGCTGCTGTGCAAACAGAGGTAAAACATCCTTAAGATAATATAGCTGTACGCCATCTGGGCTCCTACCCCGCGACTTGGACACGTAAGGGCCAAGGAAAGACATGACCTGATCAACACGTACTAAAGAAAAAGAAAAGCATGTTTCAGCCACCTCCCAATCACTCAACATGATCTCAAGCTCATCCTCCGAGCAAGGAGGATGAGCACAGGTAATTGATACATAAAAGGTGTTCAATTCGTGAGCAGTAAAGTGATTGAGAGGTGAAGCTGAGGCTACATTGGTTAGTCCCAAGCGTCTTAGTTCACCCCAAACACTAGCAACATCAGGAGCAGTACTCAAGCGGTCCTTGATATAGTCGTTCTTGGCACATTTGATCTCATTCCTGATCGATTTCCGCAGATCACGATACTGCTCATGAATAACCACGGACCTCTGCCTTTTGGCTGTCTTGTATAGCCTGTTGCGCAACTTAATGCGCTCCCTAATGGAGCGTGTGATCCAGGGGGCAGAAGGCCCTCTCACCTCACGAGTTACCAATGGTGCATGGGCGTCAAGGGTGGAAAGTATAATCCCACATAAAGAGACTGTATATAAGTTGACATCCGCAACGGAATCGGACTCCAAGGCAGACATGGCTTCAGCTAGGGAATTTCCGAAAGCAACAGAGTCACAGTTTTTGAGGTCGCGGAAGTGCTTGAAACTCTTTGCACCATCTGGAACTGGAAGATCATAAACGAACTCAATCATGTCATGACCATTAATAAATGGAGTGGCCGATTTACTGAAACTAATCAACTTATTCTGCGAGTCAACAATTGCCACATCCAACCAGGAGTCCGATTCAGCCGTGTGATGTGTGTTGCCATGCGGAACTAGAAATAAAGACTGCGAGAAGATGATATCTTTTAGGTACTTAGCCTCAAAACCGATACTACTAAGATTGCAGTTCAGGTCACCAGTAATGATAATATTCAGATAGCTATGAGCAAAAAGGGAAAGCTTATCCAGAAAATCCCCAAGTAGAGCAGCTTTGGGACGCCGATAAATGGTTGAAAAAAGCACCTTTCCTCGATTTGATGTTAACTCCATTATTAAAAACTCCGGGGAATTAGCAAAAAGAGAGGGAGACGCAGCGAGAACTTTACATTTGAGAGAGTTATGAACATAACATGCCACGCCACCCGCTCGCTTGCCAACCCTATCGTTGCGGAACAGACAGTAATTATGGATATGAACCAAGTCATCCGCAATGCCTTCATGGAGCCACGACTCTGAGATCGAAATGACATGGTGTGCACCCTCAAAAAAGTAGGACCTTATCTCATCTATATGCGCAAGAAGCGAGGTTGCATTGAGATGCGAAACTCTTAGATTATTAGCATTACTGGTGAGCAAACGACAGTGAGCGGCCGAGGCGAGAGATAGATAGATAGATAGTTTATTTATTTGTCCATGGCAATATTGGACAAGAATACCTCGCATTGACAAAGGGTATGCGAGGTAAACAATACAAAGATAACATGCACCAGATAGGTGAGAGCAAACAGAGCGCTTAGCCTAGGCATAAACTAATTAACTCTAACTAAATCTAAGCGAAGGAGACAGACAGAAGAGAGAGAGGGGAGACATAGCAGCTAAGCGAGCAAGAGAGCCAGCAGTGAAGAAGAAGCAGAAAGAAGCGGATGCGAGGCAAATATGTACAGAGAGCAAGTAAGAAAGAGAGAAAGAAGGAAAAAGGCGGGCTACGCTCAAGTAGAGTCGGCAGAAAGAAGGTGGGTGTGTAGCCCTCGCTTAAAGGCCGCCAACGTCCGAGCCTCCCTGAGTTCCGGCGGCAGCGCGTTCCAGAGATACACCGCGGCCACAGCGAACGACTTCTTGAAGGTCTCCGTACGAATGCGCGGCAGGAGAAAATCGCCACGAAAAAGACGCGAGGATCCACGTAACTCCGGCCCGCGCTCGACAAAAAGCTCGCGTAGATAGGACGGGCGGCCGGTGCGGGTGACTGTGTAGAACAGCACAAGTATAAAGTAGACCCTACGATCGCGAACGGAAAGCCAGCCAAGGCCCCGACGGTACGGCGTGATATGCTCAACGCGAGGAACCCCGCAAACGAATCGCACACAGGAGTTCAGCAGCCGTTGGAGTACGGTATTCAGCTCCTTAGATAGGTCGTTAAAAACTACACAGCAATAGTCAACAAGCGGGAATACAAGTGACATCACCAACATCTTGCGGAGCGACAAAGACAAAAAACGTCGAGAAGCAGATAACTGGCGAAGGGAGGCGTGCACGCGCGCAGAGACAGCAACAGAGAGAGACAGCAAGAGAGAGAGAGAGAGAGAGAGAGAGAGAGAGAGAGAGAGAGAGAGAGAGAGAGAGAGAGAGAGAGAGAGAGAGAGAGAGAGAGAGAGAGAAGAGAGAGAGAGAGAGAGAGAGAGAGAGAGAGATAGATAGATAGATAGATAGATAGATAGATAGATAGATAGATAGATAGATAGATAGATAGATAGATAGATAGATAGTTTATTAATGTCCTGGTTCAACCATGGGACAAATTAGGATCAACTGATGAGGTAAACAATATAAAATGTAACAGGTACAGCTTAGGATAAATAAAATAAAATAAAATAGAAAAAACTTAATGTAAATGTAATAAACAAAAAAATACAGAGATAAATCATTAAGAACTAACGCTCTCACACGATCAAATAAAAACAATACTCAAAGGCACAACGCACACAATAAATGCCAGGCGGAGGCTAGCCTACACCACCACAGTGCCGACATCCCTTCCGACGAAGTAGGCTAGCAAGCCAGTTCCGACTCGCGCAAATAAGCGATCAAACTACTTTTGAAAACTCCGAGAGAAGGGGAAGACCTGATAGACTGTGGCAGAGAGTGCCAGAAATACATAGCAGACAGGTGGAATGAGTTACGATAAGTTTCCGTCCTGTGAATGGGAATGCGAAACGTAGGAGGTGCACGACGCGCAGACAGACGCAGATCATCGGCCGGCCGAGAAAAAAGCTCAAGGATATAAGACGGAGCTACACCATGAAGAATATTGAAAACAGTAATCCCCAAGAAGTACCGTCGCCTATTACGGACGGATAACCATCCTAGCCGAAGCCTGAAGGGAGTGATGTGTTCATCTCTCCTCAAATTGAAAACGAATCTAACTCCAGAATTGATCAGTCGCTGGAGCTTCAAGTCGAGCTCATCGGTTAAATCGTTGTACACTAAACAGCAATAATCCAAGATTGGGAATACTGAAGTCGCGATGAGCTTAGCCTTGAGTTCACAGGACAAGGCATTCCGTTGGTACTTGAGCTTATGGAGTGAGTAGTGGACATTACGAGAGATAGAAGAGACATGCTTGGACCACAAAAGATTGGAACACATAATAACCCCCAAATTTCTGGCTTCGCTCACATAAGGAATGGCAACATCATTAATAGAGATAACCGGCAGTGAGTTGACATCGATTGCCCTGACATTCGCACCGCTACCTTGAATGAGAATTTTAGATTTAGCTAAATTTAGAGTGAGTTGATTGGCGGAGGCATACTCGGATATCGCACTGACATCTCGCTTGACTCTTTGTAAGCCGACGAGAATCTGAGCCGGAGGACATTGCAAATAAATCTGCGTGTCATCCGCAAAGATCATGTGTTCACAGAACTCAAGTGAAGACCCAATGTCATTAATGAAGATGAAGAACAACAGAGGCCCGAGAACCGAGGCCTGCGGAACACCAGTAGACGTAGATAGCCATTCCGAGTTAGCGCCCAACTCGTCTACCACGGCCTGAGATCTACCTGAGAGGTAAGAAAAACACCACGCGAGAGCCGCATCACCGAACCCACACGCCCTGAGTTTGCGCAGTAACAGAAGGTGCGACACCGTATCAAACGCCTTGCTGAAATCAAACAAGACTAAGATAGTAATGAGGCCGTCGTCAACCCCTTTTCTCACATCATGACATATACGCAGCAAGGCCGATTGAGTGCTATAACCCGTTCTATAACCTGACTGACGCGGGTCGAAGACAGAGTTCGCGCTGATATAGTCAGTGATTTGCTTGTGGGCAATTCTCTCGTACACCTTTGATAATTCGCAGAGGTTAGCTATGGGCCGAGTATCAGACGGCGAACGCGGAGCATTAACCTTCGATAATGGGCGGATGAAAGCACGTTTCCACAAAGAGGGGAAATAAGAAATTAAAAAGCACTGGTTGAACAGAGCCGTGATAAGTGGACTCATGACCAGAAGCGACTTACGAATTAAAAACGACGAAATTCCATCCGGTCCTGCCGAATGCGATAACGAGGTGGATTTGCGAATAAGAGACATGACTGACTCCACGGAAACACCGGAAAAAGAAAACGGAGTTTCAGTACAGGGCATTGAGGCTAAGAGAGATTGAAACTGATCGTCAGTGCACGGTCGTTGAGAGCTAGAGACGGCCACATAGTGGTTATTTAATACATCAGCTGAAAAGAAGTGTAAAGGAGACGAAAAGGAAGACCTAGTTAACCCCAGGTTTGACAACTCTCTCCACAGCCTACCAGCATCAGTGATCCCCGACAATCTCTGCAAGTGATAGTCATCCCTCGCCTGCCTCAGATCAGATGTCAGAGCATCCCTGAAGTTTCTATAAACCTGGAAACCCAGTAGACTATTGGCCCTTCTTGCTCGCCTGTACAGTAAGTTACGTTCCTTGATACGATCTTTCAATTCAACCGAGAGCCAAGGAGCCGCCGGCCTACAAACCTTAAAAATGCGTAGTGGCACATGTCTATTATACTCCGATAGTAAAAGGTTGCCCAGATCATCGAAGAGGACGTCGACACCCGCTGAGTCGCAGCAGTGGGGAAGATCAAGTTGGGACATAGTAACCTGACGACAAAGAGACTCAGCGAATACTTCATCTGAAAAGTTTCTAGGAGATCGTCGCATTATGTGACGCGTGACATTTGGCGGCTTATCAATTCTAAAAGCTAAGGAGATGAGATCGTGTCCCGCGATGAACGGGGCCTCAGACTTTTGGAAAGCACATGTTTTTTCAGGACCATCTATTATGAAAACGTCGAGCCAGGAGTCCGAGCTCGTCGTGTGATACGTCGGGCCAGATTGAACGATGTGCATCGCGAGAGACGATACCATATCCCTTAAAAATAATGATTCAAACTTAGGAACTAACAGGTTGCAATTAAGATCGCCTCCGATTACAATGTTCGAGTACGCGTGGGAAAATTGGGAGAGTGATTGGAGGTACTCATTAAAAAGATGCCCCTTAGGGCGCCTGTAAATAGAAGAAAAAAGAATAGACCCCGAATTGGGAATAGTGATTTCAAGAATTAGAAACTCCGGCGAATTCGAGAATTCACTAGGGGACATAGCCAGAACTTTAACTTTCAGGGAGTTGTGAACATAACAAGCTACCCCACCCGCTTCCTTACCCTCACGATCATTCCGGATGAGAAAATAGTCATTCAACTGGACTAGGTCATCAGAAATATATGAATGCAGCCAAGTTTCCGAAATTGAAATTATATGATAAAAATTTTCATGAAAAAATAGCCTAAATTGATCAATATGACCTAGGAGCGAGGTTGCATTGAATTGGGCAATATTGATACTCGAGACCCGATTCGGAGCACCAGAGCCAGGTCGAGGCAACCCATGAGCAGGTGGCAGTCAATTCAGCTTAGCTAGATCAGTCTCATTGGCAATTTTCACTACCGGTTGACCTTCAAGCCTGCGAGCCAATATCTGGCCTGAACGAACCCAAACCTACCTAAAACCAGAGCTAGACGCTTTAGCCTTAGCTTTACGAAGCAAAGCATACAATTCGGGTGATAACAATTCATTAAGGAAGATCTGACCACGCTGATTCACGCCGAGAACCTCCCCGACAGTAAAATCTTGCATAGCTCGTCTCTTAGTCAGAATGAAATCACGCACAGTGGACGCCTTAAGTTGCACAATGATGGACTTGAACCGCATCTGAGCATCCGCCGAAGGCGATGCGTTGGGGGCGTTTTTCCTATTAACTACTCGTACGTCTAATACATCACTCATGAGGTCGGGGACCCCAAGAGGTTAAAAAATATTGGCCACAATAGTTCGGGGTTGATCATCAACGCATGCCGGAATACCGCCTACAGTTAGCTCAGACGATGCAACCAAAGTCCTCGCAGAACTGGGAGTAACCTCAGTTCGGAGTTGACGAAACTCCTTCAAAAGGCTCGCGTGATTAACTTCCAGACGCGTTATTCGCTCTTGGTTTTCCAAAACCGTCTTGGATAAATTCTGAACGTCATCCAGTCGCGAGGTAATATCAGTATTGAATGCCTGCTGCTGCCAGATAGATAGATAGATAGATATGATTTATTATGCCGTAGCCTATAATTAGGCCAAGGGGCAAGCAGCAGTAGAAAGTAAAATGACAAAAAGATTTACACTAATTTACACTTTACAATAGAGTACCCGTCTGGTACAACTAATTTACAATTTACAATAGAGTAACCATCTAGTACACTAATTTACAATTTACAATAGTGTATCCGTCTAGTACAACCACAATTTCACGATTGTAGCTTCAAGGCAGTAATATGTACATTGCAAAGTAAAGGTAGCTCATAGTAATATAGTTAGAATACTGTAGAAGTGGCAAAGATATAGATAAGATGCAGAGATGAGATGATATAACGGAATGATAGTGGATAATGATTAATGGAGAGTGCTGGCACCAATGTCTCATTAGCCGCAATGAGGTAGGTGAGAGTATGACTAAAAATAACGGCGACAATTAGACTAAATAAATGGAATGAGTGTACAAAATAGTTGGACATGATCAATAAATCAGTAAATATAACGGATGAATACAATAACCGGTTAACACAACTAGTTAATATAACTACATAAAATAAATAAGGTAAAATAAAGCCATAGAATGACAGTGTCGATAGCACTCGCATGAGAATGGAGACTAAATAATGATACATTGAGCAACCGATTGTGAGCAGTCAATTGTGAGTGCGCCCGAGAGTCAGAGCTTCGATCTTGCCTGGACAACAGCGCCACTCGCCTCGGCCGAAGACAAATGCAAAAAGAGTCTTGCCTTAAAAATATCGAGTGACGATGCCTCCCGAATCGGATGAGGCAAGTTATTCCAAAAATAAATGGCTGAGAGCGCAAAGGGATGCCGATAACAAGCAGTCCTATGGCTTTGAACAGTAAATATTAAAGTGTGGCCAGAGTCGGCGAGCCTGGAGGAGCGACGCACACGGGGGTCCGGAGACAAGAACAGTTCAGGTAGATAGGGAGGCGAGGAGGTAGCTAGAACCTGGTAAAGGAAAGTGCCAAGGAAGAACAACCGCAGATCCGAGACCGAAAGCCATTTCAGCTTGAGACGGTAGGGCGTGATGTGGGCATCCCTCCGCACACCGAAGATAAATCTCAGACCAGAATTTATAAGGCGCTGGAGCTTCTGATTGAGGTAGTCCGTCACGTCATTGAATACCAGGCAGCAATAATCTAGATGCGGTGTGATTAGCGCGCTAACAAGCATAGTCTTAACTTGAGGAGAGAGAACCGCACCATGGTGCTTCAGCCTATGAAGGGATGCATAGACCCTCCTGGAGACTTGCGCGACATGCTTGTTCCATGATAAATCCGCGGATATATGGACACCGAGGTTTTTGACCTCATCGACAAAAGCGACCACCTGGCCATTTATAAATACTGGAGGGAGGGCACTTTTGCGCAGCTGTTCAAGGTATGGCGAACTACCAAGGACCATTGCTTTCGTGTTCGAGACATTCAGCTTGAGACCATTTGTTACGGCCCAACTCGCAATAGCATCTACATCACTATTGACCCTAGCAATAGCGTCAGCGATATCACAGGGTGGCGCATGAAGGTAAATTTGCAAGTCGTCCGCAAACATCATGTGCTTGGTATGTTCGAGTACAAGGCTAATATCATTTACAAATAGGAGGAACAGCAAAGGCCCTCATACAGAGCCCTGAGGGACACCAGATTGATTAGCCAGGAAGCTAGAGTGGGTTCCCGAAAGATCTTGGACAGCTTGCGATCAGCCCGATAGGTACGAATGGACCCATTTAACTACTTCATCCGACAGTCCGTAGCGCACCAATTTTGACAGCAGCAGGCGATGATTGATGCTGTCGAATGCCTTGCTAAAGTCGAACAGCACAAGGACTGTGACACACCTCCCATCGACAGCTTCTCTAACATCGTCAAGCACCCTGAGCAAGGCCGTCTGGGTACTGTGAGACTTCCGGAAGCCTGATTACGCCCGATCAAAAATGGTGTTATGCTCTAAATAGGCTGTTAGCTGATTGGCGACTAATCGCTCAAAGACCTTGGCAAGATGGGGTAGGTTGGCAATTGGTCTGGTATCAGACTCGGAGGATGGACGATCGCACTTGTTTAGTGGCACTATATACGCTCGCTTCCAGATTTTCGGAAATACACAGTTGCGAAGCGAACTATTGAAAAGGCGGGTTAGATAGGGTGCGAGGATGGCTAGCTGAGCTTTGACATGTATGAGCTGAATACTATCGGAGCTCTGGCCACGTGACTTGGCGACGTAGGATTGCAGGAGTTCGAGGACTTGCAGCTCCTGGATAGGAACAAACGAGAAATGAGGCTGGACTTGAGCCGACTCAGAGATGAGCAGCTGGTGTAATTCCGTTAGGGAGCAGGGATCATGAGCACTGGTAATGGACGTATAAAAAACATTAAGTTGGTGAGCCTCGAAGTGGTGAAGTGGGGAGGATAGCTTGCTAGTGGAGGTAACAAGACCCATGCGCCTCAACTCGGACCAGGTACTCGAGGGATCTGACAGCCTAGACAATCGGTCGATATAATAGGCATTTTTGGCGCTCTTAATTTCAGCCTTAATATCACGCTGTAGAGCACGGTATCGCGCCATCTGCTCAGGTGAGCCCGTACGCTTAGCTAATGTATAAAGGGCATTCCGAGACTGGATGCGCCACTTGATCTCTATCGTGAACCAGCCGGCTGATGGTTTCTTAAACTCACGTATTACCTCCGGCGCATGAGTGTCAAGCGCACTCACAATAGCACCAGACAGGGTCTCCGCCTGCTCATCAGGGTCATCATTGCAGAGTAACAATGACTGGAGTTCAATCAAATCATTACCTGCAATGAAAGGTGCTGATGACTTAGCGTATGAGTACAGCTTGTCAGCTGAATCAGTAATGACTACATCAAGCCACGAGTCTGAATGATTCGTGTGGTGCGTATTGCCATATGGGACAATATACAGCGACTGACTAAACACTACGTCATGGAGGTATTTAGCCTCGAAAAGGCTGCTGCTTAAGTTACAATTAAGGTCACCTGTTATAATAATATTAGCATAATTATGGGAGAAATTGGCAAATTTATCAAGAAATCCATCCAGAAGGAGGGCCTTAGGCCTACGATATATAGTAGAAAAGAGAATTTTATTCCCCATGAAACTACCTTGAAGAAGAGAGAGCACAGAGTGCTGGCCCGTGCTCGGCGAAAAGTTCGCGAAGATAATAGGGGCGGCCAGAGCGGGTGACTGTGAAAAAGAGCACGAGCAGAAAATAGGTCCTACGATCACGAACTGAAAGCCAATCAAGGCCCCGGCGGTACGGCGTGATATGCTCGTCACGAGGAACTCCGCAGACGAAGCGCACACAGGAATTCATCAGCCGCTGAAGCTTGGTATTGAGCACCCCAGACAAATCATTATAAACTAAACAACAGTAATCGAAGAGCAGGAATACAAGTGACATCACAAGCATCTTGCGCAGCGAGAAAGATAGAAAACGCCGAGAGGCAGAGAGCTGACGAAGGGACGCATGCACACGCGAGGCGATAGCGACAACCTGCTCAGACCACGACAGCTTACTGTCTACAATGACACCCAGATTGAGAGAGAGATAGATAGATAGATAGATAAAGTTTATTTGTCCATGACAATATTGGACAAGCCTACCCTGCATTTACAATACGATATGCAGGGTAGGCGAAAAGA
Source organism: Tenthredo livida (assembly GCA_963992785.1). NCBI lineage: Eukaryota > Metazoa > Arthropoda > Insecta > Hymenoptera > Tenthredinidae > Tenthredo > Tenthredo livida. The sequence continues at coordinate 27,420,171 of OZ023067.1, forward strand.
AAAATAATGAGTACATCGAGATAAGCGTGAGAGCAGAATACTTAACCTAGGATGCTTAAAGGTAAAATTAGCCTAATTACTTAATTTAGGGGGAAAGCGGGAAAGAAAGCAAGCAGAACGCGAGAGATAGCTACAACGGAAGAGACGAGGCACCAGCACCACTACCCCCTCGCTAGCTCAGCCTCGAAGAGATGTTCCCTCAAACGCGAGCGGAACACGGCCGCCGAGGATGACCTCCGCAGGTCAAGAGGGAGGGAATCCCAGAAGTAGACCCCGGAAACCGCGAAGGACCTCCTAAAGGCCTCAGTGGCGAAACGGGGAATAAGAAAATCGCCCGCTACACGCCGACTAGCAGATCCCGGCGGAGCGGGGGGACGATCCACGAAGAGGACGCGCAGGTAGTCGGGGCAGTTAGAGCGAAGAATGTTGTCAAGCGCGGCGCCAAGAAAATAAAGACGACGGTCCCGCACGGAGAGCCAGCCCAATGCCCGACGGTGTGGGGTGACATGCTCGTCCCGAGAAAGATCGCAAACAAAGCGGACGAAGTAATTAGCTAGTCGCTGGAGCCGATCGTTGAAGACCACTGAACCATCATTGTAAACAATGGAGCAGTAGTCCAGTAGCGGGAAGAGCAGAGTCGTCACGAGGTGGGCACGCAAGGCAGGCGAGAAGAGCCGACGCGATGCGAAGAGTTGGCGGAGAGAACGGTGCACCCTTCCGGAGACGGCATCAAGTTGGTCGGACCACGTAAGCGAGCAATCGAGGGAAAGCCCGAGATTGCGGACAGTCCGGGCGAAGGGTATAGCCACGCCGTTCACGAGCACCGGTGGGAGAGTAGCGCGGTAAAGCCGCATGACGAACGGAGAGCTCCCTAGTATAATCGCCTGGGTTTTTGACGCATTCAGGCTGAGCGAGTTAGCGGCAGACCAGCTGTGAACCGCAGCGACGTCGAGGTTGAGGCGAGAAATAGCCTCAGGAACACCGGTTGCGGGACACTGCAGATAGATCTGAAGATCATCCGCGTAGAGAAGATGCTCCGTGTGACGGAGGACCCGCGAGATATCGTTTATGTAGGCGACGAAAAGCAGGGGTCCCAAGACGGAGCCCTGCGGAACACCCTGATCGAGAGGCAGCCAGGAGGAGTGCTCACCCGAGGGGCTAACTACAGCTTGAGAACGGCCCCGAAGGTAACTAGATATCCATGTCAGGGCGTGTTGCGAGAACCCGAGCGCGAGGAGCTTAGCAAGAAGAGTGGAATGAGGTATCGAGTCAAATGCCTTGCTAAAGTCAAACAAGACTAAAATAGTTACAAGACGGTAATCGATGCCGCGACGGACATCATCAGTGAGCTTGAGCAGGGCCGTCTGCGTGCTACGACCTCGGCGGAAACCGGACTGGCGGGAGTCCAGTAGCGAGTGATCTTCGAGGTACGCCAAGACCTGGACAAGAACGATACGCTCAAGGACCTTCGACAGGAAGCAGAGATTAGCAATAGGGCGCATCTGCTGAGGTGAGGACGGCGATTTGACCTTAGCCAGCGGGATGATCTTAGCCTTTTTCCAGTTCGACGGGAAAACCGCGGAGTTGAGCGAGGTGTTGAAGATCCGCAGCAGAAAGGGAAGTAGGGCCGGGAGCGCGTCTTTAACGTTGCGAAGAGAGAGGTCATCCACCCCGCGAGACTGTGAGGAAAAGTGGGAAATAGCATCGGTTACGGCTCTCGGGGTGACGTCGCGGAAATAGAAGAGGGAGTCGTCGTAGACTGGAGGCGGCAGGGCAGAAAAGAAGTCTGCAACTTCCAGATCAGCGCCCGGGCGACTAGATACAGCCGCGAAGTGAGTATTGAGCTCATTGACAGCAAAGCCGGCACAATCGCTCTTCTGTGAGGAAGCAAACCCAAGAGACCTCAGCTCCGACCAGAGTCCACGAGCGGAGGAGGTAGCTGCGAGCCTATTCGCGTAGAAAACCGAACGGGCTTCCGAGATATCCTTGTGAAGCGAGTCCCTCGCAGAACGGTAGGCCAAGAGAGTAGCACGAGAGCGGGAGCGCTTAAATCGGCGGTAGAGAGCGTCACGAGCGCGCACCTGAGCTCGGAGAAGCGGCGTGATCCACGGCGGTGAGGATTGCCTAAGTGTAAAAGAGCGGAACGGCGCGTGCTCATCTAGTGCCTCGATGAAGTTAGTCTGCAGGCAATGCAGCTGATCATTGACCGGTATCGGTGCGAGAAAGGGCTCCCAGTTTGCAGCGGCAAGAGTGCGGACGAAATCCTCAGAAGAAAACTCACGATAAGTGCGCGAGGTAATGCGCTTGGACTCCGCTGGAGCGGGCCAAGCAAGACACACGTAGATTAGGTCGTGCCCTGCGATAAAAGGCGCATCTGATTGCCCATGGCTGGATATAAGGTCGCGATCGCTGACCATGCAGAGGTCAAGGAGAGTATCCGCCGAGAATGTGTGATAGGTGGGTGCAGACGGGACCAGGTAGAGCGCTCGGGCGCGGCAGAAAGAACGAACATCATCGGCCTCGTAGGTGCTGGCTAGTTGATTCGCGTTGAAGTCGCCCATGACCACGGAGAAAGTGTAATCGGGAGCGTGGAGGTCAAAGTCGGCGCCGAAAACAGCCAGGTTGGCAGTCTTGGGAGGGCGGTAAACTACGGCAACCAGAAATGGAGCGAGGGAGGGAGCCTTGATCTCGGTGATGAGATACTCGGGGGTCCCAGTGTAGAGAGATGGAGAGGCCGCAAGAATTCTGCAGCAGAGTGAGCTACGGACATACAAGGCGACGCCGCCAGCATTCTTGCCAAGGCGATCATTCCGGAAAATGGTGAACCCGGGCAGAGAAACGGAAGAATCGGTTATATCAGGGTGAAGCCACGACTCACTGACTGCAATAACATGATAAAAGAGATTTTCGAAATGAAAGCGAAGGTAGTCCATGTGACCGCGGATAGAGGTAGCGTTAAAGTGGCAGATATTTAAGGAGCGCAACGGATGAGGAACAGAGGCAGACGCGGCAGGCGGTGCGAGGCCCCGCGGTGGGGGTCAAATTTGAGAGGACCCTGGAAGGGAGCCTGAGCCCGACGCCAAAGAGGCCGAGGAAGCGGAGTGTTGAGCGGCCGCTGCCGTATGCCCTCCGCGCGAGCCACCCCGACGTTGTACAGCCGAAGCACTGCCGCCACGAACACTACCGCGTGACGAAGAGGCAGACACAGAGCCGGAGACACGAGGCCGCTGCGAAGAGCCGAGATCTGCGTGGGATGGAGAAGCGGGAGGAGATTCCGCTTCGAGTGAGTCGAGGTCCTCGACCGAACGTATGCATCGCGCGCGCACGCCATCCCGGAGCTTGATAAAGACGAGGCCATCATTATGCCAAACATACTTAAAGCCACGAGCTTTGGCTGCTGTTCTAGTCGCGACGAGAAGCTGATAAGTCTCCTTAGGGAGGGCCTCGTTTACGTTGATGGTGGTGATACGACCAGGTGGCTGAGGATCAAGGTCGGAGGAACGAAGGATGCCCTTGCGTTTTTTAGCAGCAATAAAGCTAAGCGAGAGCTCGCGAGAACTGAGCCTGACGATAATAGGTAGCGGGGCATCTTTCTCATTCCGACGGGCGCGCGAGCGCGGTACAAGGAAACGCGCAGAAATGATATCAGCCTCACGCAAGGCAGCGCCTAGTGCAACTGCAACTCGAAGGACGAGCGGCTGAATGCCGTCAGAGGAGGAGATGCGCAAGAGAGAACACGGGAACAACTATGCCCTGGCGAGTTCAGTGTCGAAAAGATACTCCCTAAGGCGAGAGCGAAAAAGAGAGACGGAGGTGGAGCTTCGCACGTCAGAAGGGAGGGACTCCCAGAAATAAGCTCCGGAGACGGCGAAGGAGCGCCTATAGGCCTCGGTAGTGAATCGAGGGACGAGAAAATCACCCCTTACAAGCCTGCTGGAACCAGGCGGAGTTGACGGACGATCCACGAAAAAGACGCGGAGGTAGTGCGGTGAATCAGTACGAAAGATGGTATAGAGCATAGCACCCAGAAAATACAGCCGACGATCTCGAGCCGAGAGCCAGCTCAGACCGCGGCGATGGGGGGTGATGTGCTCGTCCCTGGAAACACCACAGACAAAGCGAACACAGCAGTTCAAGAGGCGCTGCAGTCGAGTATCAAGCACCCCGGGGACATCACTATAGACAACGCAGCAATAGTCCAGCAACGGAAAAATAAGTGTTGCCACAAGATACGCGCGTAGATCAGGCGAGAGCAGACGACGGGACGCGGAGAGCTGGCGGAGCGCACCATGCACCCTCCTCGAGACTGCATTAATTTGCGGAACCCAAGAGAGTGAGCTGTCGAAGATTAGGCCAAGATTTCGGGCGGTCTGGGCGAACGGAATAGCGACGCCGTTCAAGATCACGGGCGGAAGGGCAGCTTTATAAAGCCGCGTGACGAAAGGAGAGCTGCCTAGGATAATGGCCTGCGTCTTGGAAGGATTGAGCGCGAGCGAGTTGGCACCGGACCATGCATGGACTGCCGCGACGTCCTGGTTGAGGAGCGAGATAGCCTCCGAAACATTGGCTGGAGGGCATTGCAGATAAATTTGGAGGTCGTCGGCGTAGAGCAGGTGCTCCGTATTGCGAAGGACCCGAGAAATATCATTGACAAACGCGATGAAGAGAAGCGGACCTAACACAGAGCCCTACGGAACACCCTGATCGAGCGGTGCCCAAGATGACAACTCGCCAGAGGGGCCAACGACGGCCTGCGAACGGCCACGGAGGTAGCTGGAAATCCAAAGAGAGAGAGACAGAGAGAGAGAGAGAGAGAGAGAGAGAGTGAGCCTAGTTTTCAGTGAATAGTTTTAAGTGAGTGTTTTGTGTGAGTGACGACCCACTGGGTATTGACGAGGACTTTGACTGATTGGACTACCGTGCATCCTACGACCGGTGCCTGTACCCGGACCTCCGCCGTCACGTTAATTCGGACTGCCGTAGCCGAGACACGCTACAACCCCGTACAGTAAGGTAGGAGCCATCCGATCTCCAGTCAAAAACCCGTGGAACACCCCTAAAACCCTACGAGCCTCGAGCCGTTCCTGTGTTAAGGTCTAATCGTTCCTACGGACCGTTAGATTTGAGTAACCAGAACCGAGTCTCGTGCTGTTTGTCGTGCGTAGAGCCGTGCCAGGATTGGTCACCGCTGCGCCGATATTCGCCGAGATCGCGCTGACGCCGTATTGCCACGGACTGCTGACGTCATCGCGAAGCACTCAGCTGCTGCGAGTCAGAGTTTCGTCGCTTCCCTAGCCATCCCCACTACCTCTCCGCCGCCGCTGGACAGCGTGCCGCGTCAGTCCTCACAGAGATATAAGGTTAGTAGATTGGACAAGTTGGGAAAATTCGGAGTCATATAGCAGTATGTCACAAAATAATAGTGACAACGAATGCTGCCCTCTATATTTGGTGGTAAAATAGAACATCTATCGATATACTCAAAAATTTTACCCGTGTGCTCGAATCATCTAAATATTCTGTTGGTAAAATGCCAAATTTCTTACCAACAAAAAACACCACGTGGTCTAATTCTGAATTCCGATTTTCAGACTTACGACGCGCTGACATTATACTACAGCTATATACAATGTATAGGAACAACAAATGCAATGTGCTCCGTTAGGCTAGCGGCTTATATCATTTTTATTCATGCTAACAGGGTGATTATCATGTCTTTTTCGGAGAATTAATTTTTTGTTTTCACTCAAAAAACATGTCGGATAATTTTTTTTCCATGATACGGGCACGATAAGAATTCGAATGTAAAAGTGAACTATATTCATGGTGAACGGCTTTGGGGTCTGAAACTTGGGGGATTTTTACATCCAAGTATACAGGGTGATACAGTTTGACCAGACCATATTAAATGGGCATATTCCTTGTTGAATTATAAGACTAAAGTTCCTTAGTGAAAATTTGAAAAATTGAAAAATTGAGAAAAAAAAACTATGCAACGGTGGACCTAGGCAACCGAAAACTGAGGAGCCGTACGACCTGATTGCCAAAGATTAGAAGCGGAATTGTCGAAGTCAAAATTAACACCCGTTATCCGTTTTTATTGATGAAAAAGATACTTTATAGCCGAATTAAGATATTTAATAACTCGGACACCGTTGATCTCCGGAATTTTTCGCTAAGGAACTTTAGTCTTAGAATTCGACAAGGAATATGCCCGTTTAATATAGTCCGGTCAAACTGAATCACCCTGTATACTATTATATAAAATATCAAAATTGCAGACAAATCGAGATTTTCGCCACGAATCGTTCATAGGTAATTGGTGGACTCATATATTATGTGGGGCATTCCATGCCAAATCGACCTGGTCCTAACCCTCGATCTTTCAGATCTGGTCCGCGATTTTTTATATCATTCTTCTGACTCTAAATAGCGATCACAATTTTTTCGGATTTTTCAAAATAAATTTGAGTGCGTTATGAATTTTCAAAGTTTTTCTTTTCAACACCTCGATCGCCGTGATCGAAAAATCTGAAAAAATTCTCAAAAATGTTGTGTCAGAAATGAAGATTTTTCAATCAACATAAAACAGATTGAAGCGAAAGTCCAGACATGATGAATTTTGGTTGAAAAATTGTTATTTCTGACACAGAATTTTTGAGAATTTTTTCAGGTTTTCCAGGCCATAGAGGTGTTGAAAAAAAAACTTTGAAAATTCATAACGCACTCAAATTTATTTTGGGAAATACGAAGAATGATATAAAAAATCGCGGACTAGATCTGAGAGGTCGAGGGTCAGGACCAGGTCGATTTGGCATGGAATGCCTCATATGTATTATTCTGAGGGTAACCGCATATGCCGCAGCTCAATTCTTAGCCATTATTTAGCTCATACTATGCTACAAATAATAACATTTTACGTTGTGAGGTAGCACAGGATAATGCGCAGATATTAAAAATCTATGGATAAAATGAAAATCTATATTATCGATCAATGTGTGCAGACCGTTTACAATGCAATTCTGTTGATAAAATAGCGTGCTGAAGCGAAATACACGAAAAAGATGTTTTCGACTGCCGCTCCGCCTACATTCGTATCGCGACACTGTTTTTAAAGGCCAACTTGTCCAATCTACTAACCTTATATCTATGGTCCTCAGAAAGACATCGAGAGAGGCACGCAATCTCGCTACAGTGACAGCTGACTGTCAAGTAGCCAGAGAGGGAGAGCCTGCGACCGTCTAAGGGTGCGTTCCGAATCGAGCTGGCAGCGCTGACAGCTTTGCTAGCGGCGTTCCGAAATGACTTTCTGCGTGCATAGTGCGCTGTGACTCTGCTTCATAGAGGCCCGTCACGAGGCTAGGGTTGCGTTCAATGTCCCTAGATTGAAAAGCTGCGGCTGCACTACCTCTGACGGTAGTGCATCCACAGCGTTTGGCATTTTCCCGCCAAATCTAGTCATGGGGCGATACGACGTAAGCTGGTATTCGAACATTTTGTTCGATCATAAAAAATGAATTCAGAAACGTTCAATATGTGTGTAATCGATGCGGGCACAAATACTAACTATAATATGAAGGTATCACAGTACCAAAGCCGTTCCGTTATACGGCAGCGAAACCGAGTATGGGTGGGGGGTTCGTAACTAGACATAGCACTGTCGTGAATTCGGTACGCCCGGCAGCGAGAAACTGCAGCGTCTGCACTGTTAGCGCTGGCAGCTGATTTCGGAACGCACCCTAAGACGACCATCGCCTAGCATTAAGCGTTGAATTAGTTGTGATTTGAAATATTAGAGTAGAGTAGAGTCCATCTTATAATTTATTTTGTTTGTATACTACGCCAGGTAGCGGGCGTGTAAAATAGTTCGCCACCTTTTCTTTTTTTCTTTTTAATAAATAATAGTAGTCATAGTGTGTCATTATTCCTCGCCCCTACGAAATCCCTCTACCACTAGTAGTTAGCCGGAGGGTTCCAGAGAGAGAGAGAGAGGACTTCGAACGAAGTCTGGCGCCCAACAAATCCCCTACCTATCCGTTGGGCCTTGGTTTGTATTCGGCTTAGCTTCTTGGGTACCCGAACCCAGGGAGAACCCGTTACAATACATGTCATCGAACAAATTACAAATATTTTACATGTTTAATATCATGACCACGATATTTTGTAACGTTTATTTGACATCAGGTACATCTTATATAGAAACAAGCAGTCTCTGGGGACTAGAGTAGTATGAGAATGAGAAATCCGCGATGATTGGACAGAATTTTGACAAAGGACCCCGCACAAATCTTATGGAAATTGGATCCCGGTCAAATTGTCCAAAATTGTAGTATGTTGTGCTTCAGGTCATCCTGATCAAAAGTCAGCATGGTCACAAAGTCCAAAATCCAAGACTTTACGAGATATAGGACAAAGACTCAATGAAATTCCCATTTACAGCGAGTACATTTTTACGACTTTTTATTCCCTTTAGGTTTTCCACATATATACGCACACCCACATGGTTCAGATTTGCATATGAAATAAGTATAAGGGAATAAAAAGTCGTAAAAATGTACTCGCTGTAAATGGGAATTTCATTGAGTCTTTGTCCTATATCTCGTAAAGTCTTGGATTTTGGACTTTGTGACCATGATGACTTTTGATCAGGATGACCTGAAGCACAACATACTACAATTTTGGACAATTTGACCGGGATCCAATTTCCATAAGATTTGTGCGGGGTCCTTTCCCGGACCACGAGGAAATTCCCGGGTTTTTCGCGATTTTTTCCCGGTTGAAAAAAATCCCGGGTTTTTCCCGGAATTCCTGTTTTTCCCGGAGCGTATACACCCTGAGTGTCTATATCTATATCAAGATGGAAGACTTATCATCATTTCAGATTAAAAAGCGAGTTAGAATGAGTAGAATACAGTAAAGCAAGACTCACCGGGGTTTGACATTGGCCAGAGAGCACTCGATTGCTTGTAGTCGTAGACTCAAAAAGTCGGTTCGCAGTTCCATCATATCTTCAAGAGTCAATGCCTGGTGGTCACCATAATCTACAAAATACACCTCGTATTGGTAGTCATCAAGTTTGACGACTACTTCGGCTCGATACCATCTTTCGTCGAAGCGGAATTTGGCAGCCACCATTTGCCCAACTGCCACCTGCAACAGCAAAAAGAATAGATTCATAAGGCTTCACATAGTCAGGAAGCGCGGGTCTTTCGGCATCTCGCGCGACAGGAAGGCGAAAAAGAGTATCATGAAGAAGCGTTCATGGAAAAGGTTCTTCGCCCCGCTTCATTAATTTTTCTCGGTAGTTATTCATCTGATTTCATTGGCCTTGGTCTCAAACTAAAGATAAATAATGTTGCCACTGAATGGCTTTCTCAAACAGTTAGAAAAAAATTATAACTCGCTCTGTGCCTTGCCACGAAGCTGACCTACTTTCAAGACTGTATTTTCGCGGGATGATAGCGAAATCAAAAATTCGGCGAAAGAAATGGCAGGGATGCATACTTTATCTATACAATGACTACTTAAGAACTCGATTGTCTTGAAAGATTAGGAACCGAGAAGAAAAATCACGAAAATCTGCACCCGCGGTCTCCGCGAACCATGGACAACCTGGATCTGGTTTTATTGTAGAGCATAAATACGAAAACATTCTTACTGTTTTGAGCGCATGTAATTCTTTATTTTCCTCGTTGTTGTAGTACAGAGTCATTTCATCCACTAATTTGTCAAGCGCGACTACCCCAGGACCTACAACTTGGACCCAAAATTGACTGGGACTTTCCATAGCGCTCACGTACACCTCCATTAATCCTTCCGAAACTGAAACGCACATGCAAATCGGAATAAATCAGTCTTCCTTTTTTTATATCATTTTGCATTCAGTGAAACATTAAATCATTCCCGAATTACGACATGAAGCAAGTCTAGCACCGTCTACTGACGATCAACTGAAAGAAACACTTTGCCACAATAGGTACCGTATTTACACGCGAATAAGCCGCACCCCCATATAAACCGCACCCCGATTTTGGAAGGGTCATTTGCGAAATAGTATATTGTGATACAAGTGCGGAAGGTAGGCAATATCCGACGAGTGTCGTTTGTAGCACGAGCCGAAGGCGAGTGCTGTAAATGACACGAGACAGATATTGCCTATCCGCACGTGTATCACACGATATTTTTTGTAACTCCCTGCGAAGAAAGTTTGATTTGAGAGACAGATTGATTAATCAATATAACCTCACATCGCGACTGTCCACCGCCATGACACAGTGCACGAAGAAAGCACTAGTGCGCAAAGTAGAGTATTCGCGATGTGCGCATGCGCGACAAAAGCACTAGTGCGCAAAGTAGAGTATTTGCGGTGTGCGCATACGCCAACTCTCTCTTTACCTCACCCCTCGGAAATTAGGTATTTTGCGCTCGCTACACAGCCCTCGAAAATCAAACTTTCGAAGCAGGTGTTGCAAAAAAAAATTTCATACACGTATAAGCCAGAATACCGAAACGGCACGGTAGATCATAAAATGACCCAGTAGGCGAAGAAGTAATTGCAAAATTTTTCGAAAAATCCGCTTCCGCGTATAAACCGCACCCGGGTTTTGGTGGGTTGAAAAAGTGAAAAAAGGTGCGGCTTATTCGCGTGTAAATACGGTAATTGAGTTATTATTACATCACAATACATTATGACAACGTCCTAAGTTCCGCATTTCAAATCAAATTCTCTGAGTATAGGGTGGTGTGAGACAAAATCACCAATTGCTTCGGAACCTCAGGTTCAAGGAGATAGCTGATAGAGTCACCATTTTTTTTCTGAACTTTGCTCAACAATTTTTTCGATGTGTGTAAATGGATCACATTGACAATTGTCAATTGTGAGACTGAAGAATAGGGTGATTCAAAAAAACAAAAATTTTTTCTCCTCCCAGTACCAGGCTAAAAAGTTTCATTTGGGTGAAAAAATATGCCTGTTAAAATATGAGCTCTTAATATTAATAATCAGATGCTGCGCATCGCACTTTTCAATTTTGCATAAGAATAACATGGGATGAATTATTTTTGCTTCTTCTGATTTTCATAACTAGCAAATAATACGTCACCAGGCTTCACACCCCCTTTTCTCCTCAAAATAGAATAAAAGGGGAAATATTTAGTTAAAAAAGGGGAAAAATAGGGGGTTCAAACAATAGAAAATAGAAGGCGTTATATCTAAGAAATAATATTTTAATCTTGAATCATAGTGACGTATAATATTCTGAACATGTTGATAATAATATTGCGTGTAATGAAATTATTCAAAACATAAACATTGACAGAATTGTGTAGTACAAAGGAACTTTTAATATTATTTGGCATTTGAATCCCTGATCGAATATAGGGCGCTATCAACTAAGTAATACTTATTATTTTGCTTCGACGCAAGACACTCTTTGGTTTTTCTTCAACTTTTTGGCCAATAGAGACTTATGAATCAATTTATATGCATGATAGTTTTGGAAATTCAAGAAAAATTAGAGGAATTATTAACAAATTTCGCCCGATTCTGTAATTATTAGGGTGTTTCATTTTTAGGCAATATTTTTTTTTTCTATGGCATACCAGAAAATCTTATACTTTATAGAAAATAAAAAATAATGCCGCCTGGTAAAAGGTTTAAAGTCGAATAGCGGCTTAGCTCATTCAAAAATTCGATTTGCCACCTAAATAACACAGGAAAATTTTTTTTTTTTGGTTTAATTGAATTTTTCGGTGTTAACATTTTTTTTTTCGAAAAAACCTTTGCATAGCTTTTGAAGGAAATTAAATTCTCTACAAAAATGTTTCCGTGGTCGAAGACCGCACAACCAGTAGTTTCGGAGTTATAGCGCGTCAAACATGAACAATGTAAAAAATAGACATTAAATTCCATTTTATTTCCAGTTTATTACTTTTACATGGATAATTTGATTATATTATACATTTTAGAGCATTAAAATTTTCAGTTTAAGTATTGACGCGTTTTAATACAGCCATCAAATTCAAATTGATTGAATCGATTCAGAAAAAAAAAGTCAAGTTGAAAATTTTAAACGAATTAATGTAAAGAATGTTAATATTATTTCATTTTTGAACAAACAATTATATGATTTTGCTTCGCATGAATCTTTGATTATTTTTGAGAGGTTCAAACTACCAACTAATTTTTTAAATTTACATCCTGATCAGTGGAAATCTGACGAAAGTTATAATACTTATATGGAATTTAATATCTATTTTTAAAAATGTTAATGTTTGACGCGCTATAACTCCGAAACTACTGGTTGTACGGTCTTCGACCACAGAGACATTTTTGTATAGAATTTAATTTCCTTCAAAAGCTATGAGAAGGTTTTTTCAAAAAAAAAATTTTAACAACGAAAAATTCAATTAAACCAAAAAAAAAAATTTTTCCTGTGTTATTTAGGTGGCAAATCGAATTTTTGAATGAGCTAAGCCGCTATTCGACTTTAAACCTTTTACCAGGCGGTGATATTTTTTATTTTCTATAAAGTATAAGATTTTCTGGTATGCCATAGAAAAAAAAAATATTGCCTAAAAATGAAACACCCTAGTAATTATATGGGGAAAAACTGAAAAATGTTGGTTTTTAGTGTAAAAATAGGGAAAATGTTAATTTTAGAGTAAAAATAGGGGGAACTTTGAAAAAAGGGGAAAAAGAGGAATAGGGGAGAAAGTGTGAAGCCTGCGTCACACAAAGAATCTACAGACATATTTGTGTAGAGAATCGAATGAACAAAAATAATAAAAAATTAAATAATTCATTTAATTGATTAATTATTTGATTAATTGATTAATTACATTGAACTTTGACCTTGAATAACTTTTTAACGAGTTTACTTATTAGAAAATCACTCGGAACTTTTTTGTACAGCGTTTAATTCTCTACAAAACTGTGTTTGTGGATTCTATGTGTGACGAATCATTTGCTAGTCACAAAAATCAGAAGAAGCAAAAATGATTTATCACATGTTATTCTTATGGAAAATCGAGAAGTGCGATGCGCAGCATCTGATTATCAATATTAAGAGCTCATATTTTAACAGACATATTCTTTCATCTAAATGAAACTTTTGAGCCTGGTACTGAGGTAAAAAAAAATTTTGTTTGTTTTCTGAATCACCCTACTGAAGAAGCATGTTCTCATCCTCTAAAAATCACCCTTGGCCTTTGACAAATTACAGCGAAGAGTTTATTTTTTTTAAGTCAGTGTGCGGATCAATTCAATAATTGGGGGTCGGATATTTTCTTCGAACCATTTTTCACAATTCTTGGACTTGGCTATCACAATTCTGATGTTTATTTACGACAGCAATAATTAAAATGAGCTTGAAACACTCTTGAACCTTCAATGACGCTGTAGACTATACGACGAAATTCTTCAAAGCCAACGACTGTGACTTTGAAAGTTTCGCCATGGTCTAAACGTTAACTGAAGGGCATCAAACTTGAAGAACTAATATAAAATGGTGTTACAGAAAATATAAGATAGGAAAACTGAAATAGTAGTCGCTTCACTTTCTTCTGCTTTTTTTTCGCACATTGAGTAGAAAAATTATTATAATTCAAAAATGAGAAAATCATTTCAAATTAGGAGTTGTTCTTGAAATTTCACTTTGTTACTTCTCTTGTTACCCATTTCCAACAAATTCTGTACTGTCAATTCTTGGAGCACAAGAAATCTTGAAAGTCAAAGGCATGGGCTTTGCCAGAGTATTTGATTGTCGAGTGATCAGAATCATCAAAGGCTGAGAGAGTCCATCGAACTAACTTGCACGAACGTAGTGCTAAGATCTCACTTGTGCATGACTTTTATATCATTCACAACTATATTTCCTTGAGCATGATATTGTCAGTTATTATACTTCATGAGTAATTATTGTACAACTTCACCAGTAGACTGTTTCAAATAACACAGTTTTTATTTTTTCTACTTCCCAGCAATAAAACAGTTCGTGGCAGATATAACAAAGAATTTGCTCCAAAGTAGATGGAGAATAGTATATTGTGTAACAAGGGATGAAACAGTGTGAATGCAGGCCAGGGTGAAGTTGTCAGCCCGAAGCCGAAGGCGAGGGCTGACATCACCCGTGCCTGCATTCATGTTTCATCCCGTGTCACACACTATGTTTTTCATAACATCTGCAAAAAACTTCAGGTTTGAAATGAGGGACGAAAGCAGTTGCTTTCTGCCCACAGGGATGAAAGCAGTTGCTTTCTTCCCTGTGGGACGAAAGCAACGCAGCTTTCAGACCGCTAAAACATTGAAGTCGCGATTGCAGCGTACGTCACAGCTTTTCACGGCATTCGCATGAAATTAGCTTGTTTCGACTCGCTAAACAGGCACTGAAAGCTGACGTTTCAGAGCAGATGTTATGAAAATATTTTTATACAACCCAAGCATGTTTTACGCGTTTTTCATGCTCGATTTTGGTAAACAAAGTAGGCCTTTTAGAGACAGTTAAGCGCCTCCGCGAACGAGCATGCGGAGAGTTCGCTTTTAGCTACTTTTGAGTCCTATTAGTTAAAAATGGTCTCAAACGTACTCTGCACATGCGCCGTAGCTGTCGACCCGTGTTATTATGCGTTGTAAATATATCTCATATGTTGTGAGTATATGTAGTTCGTCCACTTTGTGTACCGGATCGAGCATGAACTTGTAAAACATGCTTTTGTTGTATAATAGTATATTATGCTACAAGTGCGTAAAATGCGATTTTACGCACTAGTAGTGATCGCTGCGCACGAGGGCCGGCGAAGCCGGCCCGAGTGTCGCATCGATCACACGAGTGCGTAAATCGTACGCACGCGTGGCATACGCTATTTTTTGCAATAGTGTGCGTAAAATTCGGAACAAATGTGCATAATATTATGCATTTTTATTCAGATCCTACAACGGGACGGTGCATATCAAAATCGAAAAAGATAGTAAGGCGTAGAAAAGCAAGTCCAGGTGCAGTCCCCAAACAGAATACTCGACCCTCAATAAATACTTTCAATTAGTTTATATTTACCAACGAAATGGAAACTGACCTGCACGCGGAAACTATGTTTCATGCAAAAGGTGATTGCTACCGGCCGCCGGGGGTCCAGGGGCGCAGCCCCTGGTAGGGTCCAGGGGCGAAGCCCCTGGTGGGGCCCAGGGGCGAAGCCCCGGTAGGGGGTTCGGGGGGCGAAGCCCCCCGAGTACCGAAAAAATGAATTTCATTTGATACAATAAGAATAGTCAACGTATTGAGAATAAAATCTAAAAAAAACACGACGGATCTTGCGCACTCAGTTAGGAAAAGAATTATTTACAACTCTATGGATGAATTATGCAATAATAAGTATTGGTTAAATCAACAAAAAACGTTACGAATTCGGGAATAATCAAAACTTCATTTTCTTACAATTATTAGCACTTAATTGGTCTTCACTTGCTAACAACAGATATCGTACTGAACGTAAGTACTATGTAGTCCGAGATGCCTCTTTTAACATTGTAAACAACCTGAGGATACACTATTAGGTCGATTCTATTGTTTATTTTCGTTACAGCTATGGTTACAGTGTCGGACTGTATCAAAAAGTATCATTTTACGCACTGAAAACAGCAAGAGACACTGTATCGAAATGTTTCATTTTACGCACCGAAAACAGTGCGTAAAATCGAATTTTACGCACACTATTGCAAAAAATATCGTGTGTACCAAGGAGGCGAAGATCTTTTACACCAAGCGTATTTGCAATACTCGTCTTCGACTCTTATTGCAAATTTACGCTCGGCGTTAGAAGACCTTCTTTGCCTCCTTGGTACACAATATACTATTTTTTCAGCTGGCACCGAGCATTTTTCGTTTTTCCATTGATTTAGCATTAGAATTTCCCTAATTATTTTTCAATAGCGAATTTTATGATCGAAAATCATCTGCATTCTTTGGCGACAATTCGAGTGAGATGTGAAATACCAGCTATAGATGTTATTGAGGATCGTCGCATAGAAACAAACATTATGAGATCGATATATTATTCCCGATTTCCAGACGAATAAACACAAGGGGGAGATGAAATTACGTGTGAAATTTGCAGATATCGTAAATTAGAAATAAAATAGAATCTGATAAAGAAGTACAACCTCCTTGCAAAGTCGGAGAGTCTGTAGAATTGGGCTGATTCTCAGCTGTGTAAACGGCAGTGTTCCTCGGAGATATTCTTCCCCGAGGAATTCTTGCTGACATACTAACATCCAACTTTTCAGGAATTTCATTCTCTTCTCTAACTTTTTCCTCAATCAATGCGAGAGCGGCAGCTATGTGTTCGGCAGTACCCTTTATGATTAATCTTCTCTTGGAATCTGTAGAATAAAAATCTTATTAATCAGAATAATTATAGAGGACGAAATATAACGTGATTCATAAAATTGGCATAGCTTTATACCAGGATCATTGTAACTCGGTGAGGATTCGACTATGACTTTTGCCCCGGATGTTGCCTGGATGTGTTGAATAATGTCTCCGCCTCTTCCAATTATTTTTCCACATGCCCGCTGCGGTACATATGTTTCATAGACTTCAATGATAGGTTGATTAGCGATTATATTTTCGATCATGACTTGGGCTAGTCGAACACATTCTGGTTGGCCACGGATCTTACATATTCTATCCGGTTTATCTTTGTCGTCAGTGGAAAAATTTATTCGAGTTTCAGTCTTCTCTTGAATATCTTTAATCGTAGCGCCAGCGCGGCCAATTATAACGGGCACAAATTGTCGCGGTACTTTAACTTCCACTTCGTTCTGCCTTGACGTTGCTAAATTCGTTTTTCTACTATCGTTCTGATCATCGTCCTAACAAATAACATTCTTCATGATTATTTTGCCATTATCTTATATCATTCAACGTCATTTCATTAAAAAAGTATAGCCAAGTCGAAAGAATTCAAAATATGTTTTTCTAATGGTGGAGAAAGAAATCTTATTTCTGAAGACAATGACATGGTGATTATCGCCATTTTAATCAATCTGACAAGTTTAATGTAATAATAATATAAAAATTATACCTTTTTATATAATAAATACAGGAAAGCAGCACCCACACCTGTCAGCGACAAGCCTATGACAGCAGGCAGTACAAGCTGACGATCTATCAACCTCATTGTTTAATCTGCAAGACAGATATGAGAAGGAGCAAATTTTAGTTTTGTACTACTCGATAATAATATTCGTTATATTTACGTGAAATGATACGACACATGTGCGGATTCAGAGATTCGATGAACGCTGTGGCTATTCGCAAGGTAGAGTGACTCTAATAGAGACACGCAAGAGTCACGCAAAAATTTTGTACTGCTTTTTTTGGGCTGCTGAACCACCGGGTGAGTGGCTCGCATGGGTCACAATTAAGGAAAATCATCCCTCTCGCCCCCATACCACCTAGTGGGCGGATTCTCGGACGGAATTCATACATTTTTTTTGTAAGGGCCCCAGTCTCGTTTTATATTATGAAAAAAAAATTAATAATTCGGTCACTCCAATTCTCCGAAAATTTTTGCGTGACTCTTGCGTGACTCTTGCGTGACTCTATCAGAGTCACTCTACCTTGCGAATAGCCACAACGTTCAACGAAAGTGACATAATAAGATACAAAGATATAACCTAAAAATGGTATAAGCATTGTGAAAATCTCTATATATTAGATTTGAGCAGTTTATCGTACCGTATAACTACTTTTAGCTGATTGAACTGTTTAGTTATCTATGATTATGTGCTCTCTATTATTTTTTTATGATTGACGAACGTTTGTTGTATCACAAATGTCAAAAATATATCCCACAAGCATCGACCTTCGAAGCGCGTGTGACGTCGGAGCGGCGTTCGCGGATAAATCTAGAGGCTAGCTACTGGAAATATCGCGGCGGACAACCTAAACGTACACTCGAGAGTTCTGGGTTACCAATTACCGATAAAGTATTGAAATACAGTGGACAGGTTTAATCTAATATCAAATTCAGAGGAGTCGCGCTATCTAACTATTTATGCTCTCATCTAACTACTCGTTTGAATATCCTAATGTTTGAATCTTATCTTCTTGATTCGACTTGAAGTCTTTTAATTGAATAGTGCGAGAATGGATTATTTTAAAGTGTTATTATGATTGCTCTTACCCTAAGTCGGTTTCTTCTTAAGGCCTGCGCGCACCAAACCGCGGCGAACCGCGGCGAACGGCGGCGATCCGAAGAAAACAGTGGCTGTCACCAGTTTTTTTTTTTCAGGAAACATGATTACAACAATACCTTGTTGGCGCTTTGGGTGATAGCCACTGTTTTCTTCCGTTTTCCGCCGTTCGCCGCGGTTTGGTGCGCGCAGTCCTTTATGGCCAGTCCACAATCAGCTCTACCGTACCGTACCGTACCGTAAAACGGGCGCACGCGCAATAGCCGAACATCAATGATATTGTCGATCTACGCGTGCGCTGTCGGTGTGCGCATGCGCCCGTTTTACGGTACGGTACGGTACGGTACGGT
Source organism: Tenthredo livida (assembly GCA_963992785.1). NCBI lineage: Eukaryota > Metazoa > Arthropoda > Insecta > Hymenoptera > Tenthredinidae > Tenthredo > Tenthredo livida. The sequence continues at coordinate 27,438,714 of OZ023067.1, forward strand.
AGAGCTGATTGTGGACTGGCCATTAGTCTTCAATGTTGCTTAGGTTTTAACTGGATCAGGGGGTGGCGAAGGATAAATGATTTTGATTGATCTTACTCGAATTCAAAGTGGTTAGTTGACTTTATTGATAATAACCGCGATTTCTGGCTTTAATACAACCTTCACTAGAATGGTTAATTTGAAAATGAATTTGACTTGAAGCTGAGTTCCGTCTTCGGAAAGAATGAGTATGAATGAACGTTTTTGAAAACTGAGCGTGATATGTGAAAGTAATAAGTCTTGATTCTTCGTTGAGGTTCGTTGTATCTTCAAGTCGGAGATGTGGAATTGAAGATGCTGCGAAGTTGGTGTGAAGAGACGTCGAGTGTCGTTCGATGCAGGGGAAGACGAGAGACCAGAGACGAGAGCGAGACCTGTTGCTGGGTCGCGGTGGTTTTATATGATAAATCGGGGGTGCGGGGTCCAAGATTAGGCTGGTGCGAAGGGCCTTAGCTGATTGGGCCGCAGTTTCGCGTGGGGGTCTGGTTTGCCTATGATTGGTCTAGGGCCCGGAGATGTTGGTGACATTGCCTTATATGGTCTTAAATCTTCTTTCGGGGGGTGTTCTTGCGGTGTTTTTCCTTCCCTTCGACTAGCCCCCCGGCTGGTGTTCGCCTCTCGTAGTACTTATTCTTGTTCCTCATAGAGTTCTTTGTCTCTTGAAGAGTTCCTTGATCTTTGCCTTTGTTTATGCCTCTTCACGTGCCTGGTGCGTGTTGAGTTTCGATGTTTGTCGCGTTGCGTTTTCTCTTGTTGCTAGGGCGATTCTTTCCTCTGTGACCGTAAGGGTGATTTTAGGTTTTATATGATCTTCTAATACCTGGAGTTTGTTTTTACCCGCTCTTTTAAGTTTTTCGCACGTGTTCATACTGTTTCGAGATTTTATGAGTTTAGGAGTTTCCAGTGAAGCTTATTTAAAGATACATACAATAAATTGTAGTTTACGATTTCCTTCTTAACGTTAATTCTTAATAATTAGTATTTTGAGGGATTTCCCTTTAATATATTCTGTCGCTGCGCAGTTCAGAATAGGTTACCTGGGTTTGACAGTTTTTAGGGGTTTTCTCTCTTATATCTATTTCTAGTCTAGTTTTGAGTCTTAATGATTTGGATTATATCGATACTGCCGTAGTATAGACTGATGACTTGGTACTTGGGAATAATATAAGATAGTATGGTCGGTGATTTAACGAGTTGATGGGTTGGTGTTATAAAATAGCACAGAGTGATTGGCAATTTGCTGGTTTGGTCATCTGTATATATGTCAGTAGTGGTATATAATATAGTATAGTTATTTAGGTAATATTATAGTATGATAACTTAACTTAGCGTCAACCGAAAATCGGGTTAACATTGTCTAAATAATTAACATGCAAGATATAATATTCTAAGGTGGATAATATAAAGGAGTAATTGTAAAAGAGTAATATGCGTATATAGCATAGTCTAACGACTATGGTTAAATGAGTATATGGTTATAATCACGAAGTAATAGTAAGGAGACCGAACTCCGTTATACAATTTTGACTATGTTCGCTGTATGACAAAGCAGCAGTCCGCTGAAAAGAATAACGGCAGTCTTCGCGCCTGCGCGTTACACATTCTAGCGGTGTCTCTTTCTCTCTCACAGAAAGTGCGAGAGAGATAGCTCGGCCGTCACCACGAAGTAATAAACAGTGATTTAGTGAGGTTATGGTGATCTGGTGGATAAGCTGAATCTGGTGAATCGTGAAGGAAATACACGGCGGATCTTTTATTATTTCTGAAAAATACATGACTAGTTAAAAATACGGCGAAGAATCATAGCTAAGTTTCCTCCGAAACAGAACACCATAACCTCACTAAATTACTGTTTATTACTTCGTGGTGACGGCCGAGCTATCTCTCTCGCACTTTCTGTGAAAGAGAAAGAGACACCGCTAGAATGTGTAACGCGCAGGCGCGAAGACTGCCGTTATTCTTTTCAGCGGACTGCTGCTTTGTCATACAGAAACCATTGCCCCATTTTGAAACGAAGCCGCGGCTGAGTTCCGTCTCCTTACTATTACTTCATGGTTATAATATATGAGTATATATGTGGTAAACCACCTCAACTCAGCACGCTCTCGGACCTTGACATTTTTGAAATGGCTGATATTTTTTTTTTATTTAGTACGAGTGAAAAAGACTTACCCGTGTTTCATAGTTTGCCGTTTTGTCACACCGTGTGGTTAGGGCAGAATTTCGAAATTTCGCCGTTTTTATTTTCAGTCATAATTCATGCTGCGGTAGCTCCAAGTGTGTTACTCGTATCGGAAAAATTCACACCACAAAAAAATTTGGTATTTGAGTGTCCTATTCGAAAAATATTTTTTTGTAATATTCGTGCCACTCGAAACTTGTTTTTCATGCGAATAAACATCAAAAATCGATTTTTTCAACAATAGGCCGCAATTGATTTTGCAAAAAAAAGTGTCGAAAAATTATTTGAGAAATTACAAAATTTTTAAGACCTTACCGATGATGGCGACACAATTGGTTCAGGAGTTACAGTCACTTGAACATCGGAAGAGCGGAAATTTTTTAAATTCGAAATTCGAAATTCATCAAATCTGTCATCGGTGAAAGATTTGATGAATTTCGAATGTCGATCTGTCATCGGTGAAAGATTTGATGAATTTCGAATTTCGAATTTAAAAAATGTCCGCTCTTCCGATGTTCAAGTGACTGTAACTCCTAAACAAATTGTGTCGCCATCATTGGTAAGGTCTTAAAAATTTTGTAATTTCTCAAATAATTTTTCGACATTTTTTTTTGCAAAATCAATTGCGGCCTATTGTTGAAAAAATCGATTTTTGATGTTTATTCGCATGAAAAACAAGTTTCGAGTGGCACGAATATTACAAAAAAATATTTTTCGAATAGGACACTCAAATACCAAATTTTTTTGTGGTATGAATTTTTCCGATACGAGTAACACACTTGGAGCTACCGCAGCATGAAATGTGACTGAAAATAAAAACGGCAAAATTTCGAAATTCTGCCCTAACCACACGGTGTGACAAAACGGCAAACTATGAAACACGGGTAAGTTTTTTTTACTCGTACTAAATAGAAAAAAAATATTAGCCATTTCAAAAATGTCAAGGTCCGAGAGCGTGCTGAGTTGAGGTGGTTTACCCCATGTGTATCGTCATGGCATTTGTTAAGATTATAAGACATGAAACAAATGCGTAATGATTCGATTACATTAGGTAATAGCGGAAGGCTATTACTTGGTGTTTCGTATATGAGTATAACTTATAATTAACATGCGAAGGTGAAATAATATTCAAGTGGTGAATCTGTAGTGATATGGTCATGTGAAGGATTGATATTGTTTATAGAATGGTTAATGGTATGATGTTGTTGGGGATATATGGTCGTTGAGCCGGGCTGGGTATTGTATGGTTAGTGAGGATATTATTTTGTTAGTATTTGAGTTGTTTCGTATGGTTAGTGTCGTATAGGTTTTTGACCGTTAGGCGGTTGTTGGGTGGCTTTCGTTCTTGGTATGTGCAAGGGATGTCTGGGTGCACATTGTTTATTTTAGAGGAGTGTGCTTACATTTAGGATTAACTAAGTCTGGCGTATAACTTAATATTAATATATGTTTGATTACTTATGTTTAATAGGCCTCTATGAAAAATATATATATAATAATGGTACGATAATTACTTAACATTATGGGTAGTATGTACGTGAATAATATTGAGAAGGGTATAGATCAGCTTAAGGGATAAGTATCATAATTATGATTAGGTGCTTATAGTTTTAATGGTAAATGTTAAATTCGTAAGTCTTATAATTATAATAATGGTTATAAGTATGTAGTAACATTTGGATAATGTAGGTTTAGTGAGTATAGAGATGTGAACGTTATGGTTATTCGTTTTGAAGGTGATGCAGGGTGTATATCCATAGTTGGTTACTGGCGTGGGAAGTAATGCAGGGATCTGTAGTGGGTTATCGGTGGGGAAGTAATGCAGGGTTCGTCTGGTGTTTATGGGATTAGTTAGATGTGGGATGGGTTTGGACAATATGTACGTACCGTGTGTTGGTTCGGCAGGTTTCTATGTTTGGTGATAGTATGGTAAGTTCTGGTGTTTTTAAGTGGTGGAGAGCGTGAATAGGGTATGTCGTCCGCTCGGACGTTACACTTCCCCCCTTAATTGAGAATGGCGAGCCATGCTCGATCATTCGCGTTGTCGTAATTTGAATATCGGTAGTTCGTCGCGTCTTTAGGTATGTTGGCCGTTATGGAAACATCTCTAGTATTGGGCGTCGGTATTGAGTATCGGGGTATCGGTCTGTTGAGATGTATTTGTTCTGTCGGTATTGTCAATTCTGGGTATAGATTAGGATTTACTTGGATCTCGTTCAATGATATCTCCTCGGATGGTTGGGACTGTTATAGAAATATCTTTGATATTTGGCGTATTTTCCGCATTTTGATGATTTTACTCCGACGTTTGTTTTCGTCTAAATAAATACCTGCGCACCATCGTCATTGTTTTCAAATATTACCTGTTTAGATTCCATACTTCCAGGCATTCCTGAAATGCTTGTTAGAAGTTTGTTAAATAATTCATTTTCAATCGTTTCTATAAGGAAAAGTTAATGCGGAATCGAATATTAGTTATAGGGGTGCAAAACACAGGTTTCCGTAAAAGAACATTCATTTTAGCAATTGGTTGAATTCAGGAAGTTTGATAATAAAAAGAGAGCTAGTGACTGAATTGAACGCAAGGTATAAGTTTATCAGATGGTGCTCGAAGTTAGTTTGTTATGTATTTACAGGCAAAGAAAATCTTATCACACATAAAGAATTAGAAATTTCAGGTAAAAATTATGGTTACAAATACAAAAGTTAGCACGAGAAAAGGGTCCTAGCACAAAATTAGATCTCAGGATTATTGATGTATATTTCCTGAGTTGCTTTCCCCAAAGATTCTACTGGTAAGTTACCTTGTTGTTCATCTGAAAAAGATATAGTGGTCTGTTAATTATCATTAATACTGCTAATTCCTCATTCCTGGGATACAGTTTCATGTTTTGATCTGAAATATAGGAGGTTGTGATAGTTCGTATACATAAATTCTGAATTCCTCGGGAAAAGTTCTTTTTATTAAATTTTTTACGATGTCCCAGTGGAGTCTGTCCAGACCACATCCTAGTTTCGGAATCGCTATTGCCTTTAGGCCGAGTTCATTTAGTTTGGTGTACAGTGACTTTAAAGTGAGTGACAGATTCTCATAGGTGGGCTTTCCTCTACTTCGTTCTTTTGTCACGAGATAAAATATTAGGCGACCCTCCTTGCGAAGTGTCAAGACGTCGCCGACTTCTGGGTTCTGTTTCATGAGTGCCTCAACAGAACCGAACCTGTCCCTAAATTGTAACGCGATTCCTGCGTTCATTTTGAGGTCTTTGGCTACGCAGTGGGCCAACGGTACGTTAAGTGGTGCATTGAACAGGTCATCTTCTATCTCGGTTATTTGTACCCTGTTGTCGCGTCCCTGTCTTTCTTCTCTCCTCCCATTTTCTTCAAATGGTATGGTCGCTATAGGCTTACTCAGGATTAATAAATTGTTTCCGAGGTCTATAATCGCGTCGGTTTTGTCTAAGAAATCTAGTCCTAATATAAGAGGTATTGACAATTTTTTTTTATTACAATCGCGCTTTGGGTTATCGTTACGCGGCCTACGCGAATGGTTAGCAATATCTTTTCCCCGTTAAATCGGAAAAAGTCCGAAAAAGCTGTCTTAATTTCCAATTCCGGTTTTTTCAAACGGGGCATCGGTTCAGGCGCTTGATTTTCTATATCGCTCAGCGTTTTTTCACTAATTACCGTTATTTGGGCTCCCGTGTCTATCAACGCGCACATGGGGGTTCCGAGTATAGTCACCTGAATAACCGGGTGGGAATTATGATCGCTATAAACTATTGCTGAATTTACTGCGCGTTCCGGTAGGGTTTCGCAAATGGTTATATCAAATTTTTCCGTAAAATTTTTCTCTATCAACTTCTTTACTTTAACCCAGTCGAGGTTGCCTGGCTCGCAATCTATCCGGGGCATAGCTAATCGCGTTATATTAAAGTCATTGCATCTCTCGCAGAGGGTTTTCAAAGCCTTGTCGAGGGCTTCATAGGTCGACTTAGTATTGCGTGATTCTCGGGTTATTAGATGAAAAGCGCGTCTGTCGTTGCTCGTGCTAATGATTATTGCGGATCCGATGTTAAGCGACGGCTCGAATTTGGGTAGTTCTCCGAATTTTTCTTTGAAATTTTTGCATAGGCCTGAGCTCATATCCAGGTCTGCTGATAGACTGATCACTAAAGCTACCTCTAAAGCAACGCCGGATTTAAACATTTTTACGCCCTAAGCCCGTAACTTCATGGCGCCCCCATTTGAGATTACTCTTCAGTTTCATGATAGCGCTAAATCAATATGAGTCAGTCCACGTCAAGCGGGACACCTTTTTGACCGCATGTTCTTAAAAATCGTCGTAATTTTTTTTACATATTCTCTGGGTAAAATGAATGCATGAAACATTTTTTTTTTAACTCGAAAGGCTTAGAAGATACAAGGGGTTGAATTTTCGAAAAAAACACCAAAAATCGGAATCGCGCTCTTCTTTGAACGTTAATATCTCCGGTTCCCTTTGTCGTACAGACATCGTCAAAAACTCATTTTGAAGCTCTTGAATCGCACTTTCATGTTATAAAGTTTCAATTCATGTCATGAGCAATTTTCTATTTGTTATTAAGAATTATATTTTTCAAACGTGATTTTCAAGATGATTACACCTTTCGAAAATTCTAAAAAAAATATGAGCGTGTTCCTTGATTAATTTTCTACAAAATCTGTAATTTTCAAAATGGAACTCCGATGGAAACTATATTTAAAAAGCAATTGACCCGTGCAGGACGTCGCGCGCGGCTGTCTACGCGGGCGCGCCGAGACCGAAGCTTGTTCGCTTTACATGTGAAGAATATACGGCGGCATATTACGATCAAATTCATCAAATCCAATAATTTACCGAAGTATTTATTCCATTTCATGCTGATTACTCGACTTGAAACTATAAAAATATTAGTATTCAAGAGCTTCAAAATGAGTTCTTGACGATGTCTGTACGACAAAGGGAACCGGAGATATTAACGTTCAAAGAAGAGCGCGATTCCGATTTTTGGTGTTTTTTTCGAAAATTCAACCCCTTGTATCTTCTAAGCCCTTCGAGTTAAAAAAAAAAAAAAAAAAATGTTTCATTCATTCATTTCACTCAGAAAATATGTAAAAAAATTACAAGAAAATCAGAAACATCGAGGAATATTTTTGGCCAAATCCGTCCCGCTTGACGTGGACTAACTCATATAGCACTAAATTTTGTCTGGGTTCCACTTCAGTCTTTCAGTTAGCATGAAAAAAAAAAAAAATCATGACGTCGCGCCCTACCTACCCTGGCGCCCCTAAGCCCGGGCTTCGCGGGCCTAGGCCGAAATCCGGCGTTGCTCTAAAGGTGTGTCAATGAGATCCCCGAGCGTTTCGTTTATTTGTGGACCGAACCTTAACTGTTTCGTTACTGGTATGTTTTGACCATTCCCTAATTGAACCGGTAACTCGTCGGGATCGTTTTGACCTGGCTCCTGGTCTACTGGTTGGATACCTGAATTCTTGAATGATTCGTCCGGTAATCGGGCAAGTTTGGTGCGATTTAAGTGTATGACTTTAGTTTTGCCCTTCTCTAGTTGTATTCGAATATTTTCTTTATCAAGTATCTCTAAAACTTCGTAAGGCCCGTTATAATGATCTCCGAATTTTCCCTCCTTCTCCTTCATTATAAATACTTGTTGCCCTACCTCTACTACTTGCGGGTTCAATTTTTTATCATAGTAATATTTGTATCTAAATTTTGCCTTTTCTAGATTTTCTTTCGCGTCGGCTCTAATGCTATGGAACGTGTCTAGGAGGTCGGAAATATATTCGTTGTATGACCTGAGTTCTCCGTCCGACGGCACTATACTCGAGGGGGTTCGCGCTAGTTTTCCGTACACTAATTCGTATGGGGAATATTTTGTTGCCTCGTGTGTGCTGGTATTATAGGAAAACATAGCTAATTCTATCCAATTATCCCAGTCTTGTTTATCGCTAATAAAGTGTTTTAGATATTCTACTAAAACATGGTGAGATCTTTCTAGTGATCCGTTTGACTGGGGGTGAAAAGCTGTAGTTTTAAATTGTCGAATTTTAAAGTATTTCGCGACCGCTTTCATCAGGTTCCCTATAAACGCCTGTCCTTGATCAGTTAATACGGCTCGCGGGGTACCGAATTGGCAAATAAATTTCTTAACAAATGCTTCGGCTATTTCTTGAGCGTTTGCTCTTTTTAGTGGTATTGCCAATGAGTATCTAGTTAAATTGTCTTGCATAGTGAGTAGATATGAATATTCGTTTTTTGATATCGGGAGTGGACCTACTATATCCATTGATATCTTGTCGAACGCGGTGGTCGAAGTATCAGTTATTACCATCGGTTGTTTGGTTTTTATACGAACTAATTTCTTCTTTTGGCAACTCACGCATTGGGAGATATATTTTTGGATTTCCTCTTTCAAGTTCATCCAGTAATATTTCTGTTTAACACGGTTGTACGTTTTTGTTACTCCTTTGTGCCCTCCTATTGCCGACGCGTGGGCTTCTTCTATTATGGTCAATCGTTTTAATTGCGGCGGTTCGATAATTTGGTTATTACAAATTAAGACTTTAGGGGAATCATCGTTGAACTCTAACCTGAGTAATTTAAGTATTTGTTTCCAAGGAATTCCGTTAATACCATCCTTAGTTTCTGACATATATACTACCGACATATTCGTTCGTTTCAATAGGGTTTTTAACTCTGAGAACGCGGATTTTAATTGTTTGATCTTATCCCCGTGTTCTGCTAGAATGGTTATGTATTGTTTCCTAGATTTCCGTTTCCTATACCAAGTTTGTCCGGCGGCAAAGTCCAGCGCCGGATTAACCACTAGGCGGAGTAGGCGACCGCCTACGGGCCCCCTAACCAAGAGGGCCCTATACCTGGTCAGAATTTACAGTACCGTCCATAAGTTCGGGATCACTTTCCAAATTTTCGACCGAGACAAAAAGTTGAATATCTCGGTCAAAAAAAAAATTTTCAGCCAAATGGCCCAAGTGACATTCATGGGTGGAATGAACCGGCTTTATCTTGCTTCTCTGTTCAATTTTCCAAAAAAATTTCCGCACTCACTAGATAATGTTAAACATGACCGTTTTTTTGCTATTTTCATACTTCCATAAATTCGCGTGTAATTTTGTGGGAAATAGATATGGAAACTTTTTTTCAATAGGACTTCGAAAGGGACGAGATTGAGCTGTAAATCGTTTTTTTTTTTTTAAATTTGCGATTTTTTTTCGTCAAAGTTATTCAACTTTTTGTGCGGAAAATTGGTTTTCAGAAAATGCGTCGTAACTTGAGCACTGTGGGGTTCCAGATAAAATGTCATAATATAAAAAATGTGTATTTTTTGATTCTTCACTCGTTCAAATTTTTGTGAATTAATTTTTATGCGACCCGTTGTTTGAAAGTTCACTTTTTGAGCATTGGATTTAGGCCGCAAAGTGACCAATTCAGGTCACTAAAATATAGTGAAATATTATAGGACAGGAGCCCATAATGAAAATATTATCGGACAATATGAATATGTTTCATCAAAATAAACATAGTCAGGTTAGTTTTGACTACGTTCACACATTATAAAATAAAATGTCTGAAAATGTCAAATGTATGAGTCAAAATATTTTGATACAGCAAAACGCAATAACACCAGTAATTTTGGAAACTATAAAGTAAGTATAAGTGTATAACACTTTAGGTGTGCGATTTTCCAAAAAGTGAACCTTCAAACAACGGATCGCATAAAATATTGTATGCACCAAGTCCGAGAAGTGTCAAATCCGGTATGGGTAATTTCCAAAATTCGCCTCTGAGTGTCTTGTGACACAGCATACTCGATCGGCTCATATTAGAAATTACCCATACCGGATTGTGACACTTTTCGGACTTGATACATAAATAGCTATTTTTGGATTTTTTTTTCTCAATTTTTTTTTACCGAATTTTCTTCACATAAACAAATACGAAATAAAATAAACAATGACTTTCTTCATCATATAATGACAAGAGAATCGCAGAAATTATTGTTAACATTATTTCGGATTTATTCATGTAACATAAAAACGTAAAAACAATTCTAGAAAAAAATAAAAAAAAATTTCAAAATTTATGAAGAAATTTATTATTAATTTTATTTCGGATTTGTGCATGTGAAAAAAAATCGATGACAAAAAATGAAAAAACGACGCATTTTCTGAGAACCGATTTTCCGCATAAAAAGTTGAATAACTTGACGGAAAAAAATCGCAGGTTGAAAAAAAAAATCGATTCACAGCTCAATCTCGTCAGTTTTGAAGTCCTATTGGAAAAAAGTGTCTATATCTATTTCCTACAAAATTACACGCGAATTTACGAAAGTATGAAAATCGCAAAAAAACGGTCATGTTTAACATTATCTAGTGAGTGCGGAAATTTTTTTGGAAAATTGAACAGAGAAGCAAAATAAAATGGTTCTTTCCACTTTCGAATGCGACGGGGCCATTTGACTAAAAAATTTTTTGACCGAGATATTCAACTTTTTGTCTCGATCGAAAATTCGGAAAATGATCCCGAACTTACGCACGGTACTGTAATTGGAAAAAAAATTGAAAGAATTTACGCGTTTTCCTTCTTATAATAATTCTTTGATAGTAAAAAATGAAAGGATACATAACACAGGGCCCCGTGAAATATGTGCGCCTATGGGCCCCACCAACCTTTAACCGGTGCTGATGCTAAAGGGCAAATTGCCAGTATTGCAGCAAAAAAACGAAAAAATAAATCAGTATTGTGATATTGATGATGACGAAGAGATTGAAAACGAGAGTGTCATCAATGTCATCTTGGTATCTGTCGACCAACCACAAACGTCAACCATGCCTCATATTGATAATTCTATCAACACCGAAGAGATTGGTGAGGTGGTTGCTTCATTTGAGGTGCCAGTACTCAAGCACGCCGACGTTGAAAAGCTATTGAGCGAGAAAAGTTCAGTACGTAAGGTATTTATAATATTTCAATTATTTAAATAAAATATTATTCAAGCTTAAGGGGGTTAGACAGCGAAAACTATAATGCCCGTGTTGAAACATAGGATATTAAAAAATATTGAATACAATTTTGTAAGCATATTCTTTGGTATAAAATATAAAAATACAAATTAAAAAAATAAATCTTCCACATAGTTCTTGAATAATTAAACTGAAGTTCACGTGTATAAGCATAAACTTTGCATGTATACAGATATAAATTTCATGTGTACAAGAATTCAAATTTATTTCACCGCAATGTACACAACTATTTTTGTAGCGTCTGAGATTTGCTGTCACTGGCTCATTTCTGCACAATAATTGATGAAAATTTCACGGAATATTCTTCAAATGTCCTTTTATTTTATAATAATTAGGGGAAGGTAGGGCAAAACGGACCGGGAGGGCAAAACGGACCGTGGGGCAAAACGGACCGAGAGGGCAAAACGGACCGCCTGAAAAATTTCTTTGGAATTATTACAAAAAATTCAATGATGCATCGTGAAGGTAACCCTCGAACTTAGTAACATTTTGAGGTAGGTCTTAGTCAATCTAGTCGAGTCAATTATCCTTTCTAGTCGTTTGCGATGACTTGACTGAGTCTGACTCGACGTGATTGACTAAGACCGACCTCAAATTATTTCTAAGTTCGAGGGTTAACTTTACGATGCATCATTGAATTTTTTATAATAATTCCAAAGAAATTTTTCAGGCGGTCCGTTTTGCCCTCTCGGTCCGTTTTGCCCTACGGTCCGTTTTGCCCTCCCGGTCCGTTTTGCCCTACCTTCCCCTATATAAATATATATATATATAAACTGTGTCTTCAAAAAAAATTATCAAAAATATGTTTTTTTTATAAAAAATAACCTTACCCCCCTTCAGTTTCTTAACGATCGGTCAATACGTGGTAAAAGTTATGAATTTCTCATTAATTTTAATGATGATTTGCCTCGTGATTTTTATTATTATCATAGGGAGTATCAGAAGTTGATGAGAATGATGGACAAAAACTGAACACAACCAAAACAGTTGAGCGGCAAGATTTCGTTTCAAAACATAACCCTCCAACAACAAAAAAACGTCTATGTTTACCAAGTGTGAGTTACCCAGTGCGTCTACCACCTTTGACTGATGCACTCAAAACCCTCAAAGAAGATGGACAAGTTTATGAAAACCAATCGAAGTTCATTCAGTTTTGGTCGAGTCATTTGGAAACCCTCACGAACGGAGAACCCACCAAGACTGATTACCAAAATTATGCTACAACTATCGTTGATCATTATCCTGAACTGCGAGGTGGTAAAACCAATAATTATGAACTCGTGAGGACTCAAATTTCCAGATGCATTCGTAATCGACGTTATGCAAAGAAACAAAAATTAACAGATTCGGATTCTCAACCAATAAATAAACGCAAGATAAAACTTCAAGATGTTAGTCCTGCTATCAAGACAGCATCTAAACAACTTTCTGAACCTTCGTCAACTGTCAATTACGAAGATAATGTTGATGAAGCTCTCGAGGCTTTGCATAAATGTAAACCCACAGACGAGTCTTCACACGTGAAGAGGCTTCTCAAAGCAACACAAAGCACTCGCAGGGCATGGATTGAAGAAGAGGCTGATGATATAAAAGAAATCATTGCAAGATATCCTCAGCTCGCACTCTATTCATTGATTCTATACGAGTTTTGTACGATTCAAGATAAGAATGAAACAGTATTGCACGGATTGATGGAAAAACTAATGATTAAACTTGGCCAGCATTTCACGATTGTCGTTGATAATGAAGCATCTAAGGGCCAAGTAATGGAACGGTTGCATGATCGATTGACTCAGCTACAGCACCGCAAAGTAAATGAACCGCTGATCAAGATTGAAGAGGCAGGAAAGAGCACATCAGCTTTGTTAACAGCGGAGGGCTCTTCTCCACGACTTGTGCTTTACATGGCAGAGAAAAGGATTGCCGAAGCATTTGTGGTAGCCAATGGTACCAGAGTTAAAGTACCTGATCCTACTGTTGCAAAAGCTGTAACGTGTCTTTTTGCCGTCTATTATGTTTGGCATCGTCAATATCCATCTGCGTATTGCAACACACTGCAATACATAGACAAGGAAATCATGGGATCGCCAATGTCAAGCAACAATAGGATTGCCAGATTTGATCGCGATATTGAGCATGGTATTGCCAAACACAAGCATTGACAGCTGAATCAATGAAGTTGACACACACACAGGCACAGGCTATGTTAAATTGATTGATGAGCCGTCATTTTTTCATAACGTGTTCTTCTGCATTCTATTCTACTCTATATATATATATAGTTTCTATTAATTCTATTAAAAAAGTGAAATAAAAAAGCTTAAGGCTTGTGTTTATTGAGAGATGTTAAATGAATAAAATACACGTTTCTTCATAAAGGAATACATTTATTTGACGCTTAGAGTTTTATTGCCTTCGTTGATTAATAATTTCTATAATAAATTAAGTGACACAGTGTCAGATTCATTTCTGAATCTATTATGTGATAGAGGAAAATATTTATCCTGTGAACTCCGTTCGTTCGTGATTGAGTAATAAAACGTATTCATTATTTCGATGTTTAAACTGTGGGATCGCGTGAGGAAAAAGTAAATTCTTTAAGGGTATTATATCATGAGAAAAAACATCATGTTTTACAATCTGATAAGCATTCAAATTTCCGACGTATTGCAATGTGTTGAGTGTTATATATCCCAATAATATTACGTCATTAATTACAAATATTTCTGTAATCATCCCAAACATTGGGAGTGAATTTTCATCACATTCCAACAAAATTACGCAATCTGGCTCATATATTGTTCCATAACTCTTGACTCTGGATGACCGTAGAATTACGCATGTTTCTCTGTCTTGTTCTTCAACAAAGTCGAAAAATAGTTCCTCATTTGGCATGTTTTTAAGCAAAAGTCTTGCATTGAAATTGATTTCATCGCCATCATACAAAATTTTTCTTGATTTCATCCCAGGGTATGTGGCTAATCGAGAACAGACTCGAGCTTGATGACGATAACTGAGAGTATATGGTAAATTTTGAAAACTCCGTACTACTGGTACCAATTGTTTATAATATTGGTGAGCACGTTCAAAACGAAAACACCACTGCTGACGTGCGGGACCAAATAGTTGAATATATTTAGGCAAGTGTATAAGGAAGTGAAACTTCGGAACGATCCATCCAGGATATAAACGATTGAATTTCATCACATATACTTCTATCATTCGAGCCAACAGATCAATCGTATCCAGCGCCGGATTAAGGGGGGGGCTAGCAGGGGCTATAGCCCCGGGCCCCAAGGGTTCCAGGGGCCCCCAACACTCGTTCTCGAAAAACGAAAAATACTCTCCAATATGTTTACAATAAATTTGATGAGATCGTGAAATAAATATTTTTGAAGAGGGTGTTTCGATCCACTTTTCACAGAATCACAGCAGCATATACATGGGGGCCACTCGGGGCTACTATTCAAAAACTCTCAGTTGCGATTTCTTTTCCAAAAATCATGTCATCATTGAAATCTGTTTTATAGTATGTAGAGTTCATTCCAGCTAATAAAAAGAATCAATTCAGAAAAAATGGTACCCGCAATATTCTAGAATGAGCCCCACAGATGTACAGGCTTCGCATACGCGTGCTAATTGTAAATCCTCATCTGTATTTGAAATGGGATCAGGTATTTGTTAAGTGATGGAGCTTATTTTAATTTTGATGGATTGTTTTCTTTTTCTCTTCTGATCTATAATAAACATTGAAAAATGTTTGTTTTTTTTTGTCAATTTTAATGATGACGCTTGATGAATGAAACCGAAAAATAGATTTTTGATGACGTTTTTCGTATTTTATGTAAGTAGCTTCTGGAATGAGGAATCAAATGCCAGGGTCAGCCCTATTCTGTAACTTTTTATCCGATCGATTCGATGACTTTCTGCACGGATGAAAGAACAGTGATCAATAACCCACACAGCACTGAATATTTCATGTAATATTCAAATTGAATTATTACATGGAAACATTTCGGAAATATTTCAGAAATATCCACTCAAATATTTTCTTAACATTTTGTGAATTGTTTCCGCGAAATATTTGTGAAATATTTCACGAATATAACATGAAATAATGCAATGCAATGTTCACCAATATTTCAAGAAATGTCTCATAAACATCCCAGGATTATTCCATGGAATATTTCGCAAAAAGTTTCAGAAATATTTCAAAAGGACGTTTCAAAAATATTTTACGTTTAACTCAACTTCTGGAAATATTATATATATGTAAGATACTTGCCAGAAATATTTCAGAAATATTCCAAAGACTTTTTCGAAGATTAATTTTTTAATTTTTTCAAGGAATATTTCGGAAAATGTTTCAGAAATCTTTCAAAAATACTTCCTGAAATATTATAAATACATGGGATAACGGACATAGGAACATTTCAGAAATATTTCCTTGTAATATTTCTAAAATATTTCAATCTTTCACGGAAATATTTCTGAAATATTTCTGAAATATTCAATGCTGTGTGGGAAGGTTTCAGAAAAGACAGATCTACCGAACAAGACGAAGCAAACCGATCCGATCGTTTCGTTAACGAAAAGTGACAGAATAGGGGGGGTCCAGATACCGATTCATACGCATACTTTCGTATCATTCAGATAAACTGTGGATGAAAAGCAAAATTTATAAGAGCCGCTGCCGCAACGAACCTTTCAGAAACAACTTTGTACAAAAAAAGAAATCTTCTAGTAAATGACCGAAACAGATTAATTCTGTTCCATTTATTCTTCAGAAAGGCTAACTGTGATACCATTTAATTCAAAATTTATTCTGATAGTGCTAAAATTTTTCGTTAAGTTTCATAAAATGATACTTTCAATTTTTTCAAAGGTAAAAATATTCTAAGATTAAAAATAAAATAAATTGAAAGTAGTACGTGTGTAGTGTGTACCGGAAACATATTAATGTACAGTAATGTTATAGAGACAACGACAAAGTGTCGGGAACAGCGCGAGCCCGTCAACGCATGTTTTAATTCGCAAAAAAGCGGGAGGCATCGCGCAAGTTTATGACATAATTTTACATAATTCGATGTTACATTCGAATGATGTAAAATCGGTTCTTAAGGCACATCCCTAGTCACCCACCTCCTTTTGGTCGAAATGTGTCACATTTCGATTATTATCCGAGCCCAGGCGTCAAGAACGCAAAAAAAGGCCAGCGCTGCGCAAATTCAAATTCAATTCCGAACACATATGTCCAAAACATGCTCGTTTCGTGCAAAAATAGAGTCTACAGATTGTTTTTACCACTGATCTCTATATACTGACTGGATAGTGGACTGGGGCTGCTGAGTGAAACCAATTGATCAGCGCCATTTGCAATTTTTTCGGTCAAAGTCTACGCGGGCAGTTCAAATTTATACATGAAATACACATTTTCTTTTGAAAACTACTTTTTCAAAGTTATTTTTCGGTCGAACTATGCCAGAAATAACGGAATCCTGAATAAAGTACACATATTCAGTCGGACCCGGGTCTTAAACTGTGCATCTAATCGTAATTCCCGCGTAGATTTTGACCCAAGTTTCGGCGTTCCTCCGACCCCACCAAGCCTCTGGCCTGGCTTCTAATGGTTTCACGCTGCGCCTGTAGTAAGAGTACCAGTCCACTATCCAGTCAGTATATAGAGATCAGTGGTTTTTACGTAATTGACCGAGGAAATCGAATTTGAAAACATTCGAATAATGTAAAAACCATCTATAGACTCTATATTCTCTAACGAAACAAACATTTTTTGGACGTATGTGTTTGGAATTGAATTTGAATTTGCGCAGCGGTGCCCTTTGTTGCGTTCTTGACGCCTGGGCTCGGATAATGATCGCAATGTGTCCTTTTTTGACCAAAAGGACGTGGGTGACTAAGGATGGGCCTTAGGAGGGCCCCTGCTCTTGATTTAGCCCTGGGCCCCGCGAAGTCTTAACCGGCGCTGATCGTATCATGATGAATTTCATAGGCAGAGCAGATGTTCATAATTTGTAACATGCGTATATGACACAGTATTGGTTCGAGTATATCCTCTTCTTCTGTGATCCAGTCCTCAATTAAGAATGGTAAGGTATGAACTAGACCGAGCATTTCTGAAGCACTTTGTTTAAGGGATGAGTCTCGTTCGAGGTGTTCACGCGAAATTGTGGCCGGTTTATTCACTATGAAAGCAGAGGCTGGTGTATCTCCAGCACAAAAAATTATTGAACCCTTGTAATTTTTCTCTGCTCCATTCACAGTTATTGAAATCCCATCGGTCTGCAAAATCTTAATATCCGAAAGAAATGGCCGGAGTACTTTTTCAAGGCCATGTTTTTTTAATAATTTTACTTTAACAATAGCCAAGAGTTGAACCGAGCATTCTGTTGATCGAACTTTGGGATCAATATTTGCCAAACTCCAGTAAAACATGCCAAGTTTTTCTTGCGAAGAATGACCCCCAAGAGGATTCGCCACTCCAAGGTCATCATAATATACAATGATAGCTAAAGCTTTCGGATTATTCCGGAAAAACTCGTTCTCTTTATAATACGATCCGTCCAAAACTGTTCGTAGTATATCATCCTCACTCAGGCGAACGTTGTCTACGTTCGTTCTGAACTCTTCATTGAGGAGAAAATTTTTCAAATTTTTCAAAAATGGCACTATATATGCTCGATCTTCTATTTCAACTAGACGTGGTATTTCATCATTTTTCCTCTTCTTCCAAATATCCGATGTGCCTATTTTTAATGGTTCTGCGCAGACCATCTGGAGTTCGCCAACCAAAAATTTATCCAAGTACCACTTTGACCGGATAGATTCAAATAACATGGTCGGGGAGCATGATTCCGTCAATAATCTTCTAATTTCGTCAACGTTAATCAAATTTGTATTCGGGTCCTTCAATTCTTCCAATTGTGCCTGCACAAAGAATTCATCATTATGCAATAATAAAAAAAATCACAAGAATTACAAATAAACACATATAATTCGTTCAACAAATACTTTTGGAGCAGGAATTATTGCGACAATGCTCTGTCAAAATACTCACCCATATGTTCGAGGAATATTCAATCATAAGATTTGTAACACCATCGATTATTTTTTCCATAGCTACGTGCGATGTTTTACAATTCTCTCGAATATTAATCATGAATTGAGCGGCATGCCAATTGAGTTGCTCCCTCGGTGTTAAAATTGGATCTCTGAGATCTATGAATACAATTAGAAAATGACAATTAAAAATATACAACTATAACCTGAAGAAATTTCAAACAAAATAAATTATAATTTCTATAATATTGATTCAAATATTCATCTAATATAGTCGATTATTATTATTATTTAATTTACTTACGCGGACCATCAACAATATCATTTTGAACACCTCTATCTACTTCCACTGGCTCGTCTATTACCGGTCTCAACTCATTTTCGTTGACGCAAGGTTGAGGGTGATACCTACGAACGTGCTGCTGATACGATTTCCATTTCTTATATGTCGCACCACACCCGTCGTATGTGCATTTCACCGTAAAAAGAGGATGATTTTTGTGGCAACGAATAATGTGTTGCTCTAAATTATTTACCGAAATACCTCGAAAAAAACACATTGAGCACTGATACTCGTCCATTTGTACGCGAATTATTACATTTAAAATATAAAATCAACACAACATGAAGTTGAGAATTACACGATTGTGTCAGAATGCTCTTATTCGTGGGTTAGAAATTCCACGGAAAAATCACGGCTGCCTAGCTACACCGGAAGACACTTGAAGTGTCTGAAAAAAAGACGCATAATGTGTCTTGGAAAGAGACACATGAAGCGTCTCAAAAGTTGCGACCTAAACGTCTTGAAAATGACTACCGAAGCGTCTAAAATTCAGACCTTTCTTTTTGCAGTGGACTTACTAATAGTGCCGGACTCGCGTAAGGCGAATTAGTTTCCGTTACAATTCCTGCGTCTTTCCAGGATTTAACTATTTTTTTCATTGTTTCTCGATCTTTATCTTTCATACGGTAGGGTTTCCTACTTACAGGAGTGGCTCCGGGTATTTCGTTAATATCCATTACCACGTCTCGTGCACAACCTAGTTCGCTCATATTCATAGCTATACAACTTCTATACTTATTCAATAAACTTATCAAGTCCTCTACTACTTCGTTGGGTTGTTCAGATCCCACGTTGAGATCGCTGCGTTCTATGGGTACGTAAATCGCTGGTTCTCGTTCTGGGGTCGGTATTTTCGCTATCTCAGTAGGTAGTCTCAGTTGGTCTTTCGCGATTGTCTGCGCGGTCGTACCTAGATTGAGTATCGGTACATCATACGTCTGTTGGCTCGTTACCATTTGTATAAAGTTTAGCGAAAGAGGGGGTAGCTCGATTTTGCCCGTATCTGATTGTACTCTCGCACTGTACTCACTCGCGTTTGGAACATTCTGATTCAGTTGGAATAGTAGAGTGTTACCGACTTTGTGATACTCTACGTATGGCGCTTCGGTGAACGTACGTCCTACCAGAACGTCTACCGTTTGCGCGTCATCGGGCATGATTCTTAAGATCACTTCTTTAACTGTAACTTCGTCTACGGTAATGTCCGCGCGCACTATCCCGGGGGATTTTACCTTGAAATGATTCGGCCCAAAACTTTTTAATTCCGAAACTATTCGAATCAACTCAAACTGCTCAAGAAGCGCTACTGATGCTTTTATTGTGCACTCGGAACTTCCGGGATCAATTAACGCACTCAACTCACTATCGTTCACTCGAATCGTTTTTAGGTATTTACTAACCGCGAGCCGGTCATCGACGCCGACTATCGCGTTCACTGTTCGATCCGGGTTATCTATTTGCACTGTACAATGTTTTTGGGTGTGTCCCCTTCCTTTACATTTCAAACACGACAACTCCCGGCGGGGTTTGGTGCAGAATTTCGAAAGATGACCGTATTCGTTACAATTAAAACATTTCGGTTGACCGTCCTGATTGGTGTTCGGTCGTTTTTCACTGGTTTTATCGTTCGAATTAGTCTTAGACGTTTTCGTTCCGGAGCCAGCAGTCGCTGCTGTACCTGACGGCTTCGGTCTATTGTTCGTCGCCTCTTTGCTTGCTTTGATACGGTCAGTCCTTTGAGTCAACATTCGATCACATGCCAGCATATCGTGCAACAGATCGTCTCTAGTGGCGTGATCTCGGGCTGCCATCGCATTACATAATTCCCTCGACCAGAGTCCTATCAAGATCTGTTCTTTCGTATCCGCTGCACTTAGGTGGATATCCTTACATCGTCTTGCCTTTGCATGGAAATATGCGCTGAGCGATTCGTCACGAAGTTGCACTCTCTCCGTCATGCGTTTCCACAACAGAGTCGCGCTATCGGTGGTGATGAAGGTGGCGTGAAATGCGTCTTTGAACGCATCCCAGGTCGTCAGTTCGTGCGCTTGCATTGCATGCCAATCGTGCGCTCCTGTCTTTAAATGTGTTCGCGCGGCTTCCAAAGCAAAGTTATCTGGCCAATTATGCAGTCTACGCATGCTATCGATAGTCTCAATCCATCTGCGTGCATTCAAACTATCAACTTCACCGTGAAAATCGCCGATATTTGCGCTTAAGTCGGGCATAATATGGTAATTCGGTACTACGGTGGTATCTCATCGGCTTGAGGGCGACCCATCAACCGGTTTCCCATCAGTCGGTCAAGAAGATCTCTCAACATCATATCTCTTCGTCGCCCTTCTTCTATCATGGCCAACATCGCTCCTTCTAGCCCGTTGCCGTCGTTCTCCAATCGGTTCGCTGACTCCCTAGTAGAAATGAAATCGAGTTTTTGGCCAGTAACTGGCCAGTTCAACTAGATTTAAACTAGGAACTGGCTAGTGTACTATCGAGTAACTGTCTAGTAACTGGCCAGTTTTACTAGATATGAAATAAAACATGATGACTTTAAGAAAACTGACAGCTGTCAATTTTGAAGTTATCAAAATTGTCAGTTCTTACTCAGTTGTAGGTGGCGCAATTTCTAGTTTTTATCAAGTTTCGCTGGCCAGTTACTGGATATGCTTGCTGGCCTGTTACTAGATTTAATCGAGTAAAACTTGGATCATTTCTACTAGGGCTGGTTTGGTGGCCTCCCCATATCGTCCATCTCCATCTCTGCACTTGCCGCGCTTGTGTCTGCTGGTCTGTCCTGATGCCGACTTTCTTGAAATATCGGGGGTGCGCTAACGGTTTGCGCACTCCCTGGATTCCATATCGAGAGACCTCTTCCGGTCGCTCTTCCTCTTCCGATGGAACTATCACCGCCATTATTTATCGAATTATTAAGCACATTCTGCGCCATGTTTCTGGGATCTTGACCGCGTACCGTATGTAGGATCTCTCGGTAAAATCGTTCGAATTGATCCTCGGGGACCGTTGTCCCGTTATTGTTAATTCTATTATAGCACTTGTTCTAGCACTCGCGCACCAATTTTGACCCGTTTGTCGGCCATTCCTCGCGTACACCGGTCAGACCACGTTTTTCGAATTTTTCGTTTTCCGTTATTTCTTTATCCTTAATATTGTAGGTATATCCCACTTCTGATTGTTAAACGATTAATTATTCAGGAATGCACACACGTTGGGTTGAGGGGGAAAGCTTGAAATATAGATTAATGCCGAATAACTAATTTGCGATCGTTTATTAAGGAACATTATAACTAAAGACAACACGACAGTAATCACGATAGCCTCTGGCTCAAATATTTTAATTTATTAATTACTTAATTTACGTCGACTTTAATAAATCGCGAAACCACGTCTGGTCTATTTCATATCTCCGTACGTACTGCTTATCCTAGGTCTTACAGCTAATCACTCATTCGTCATCCTTTTGTTCGCAGTTAATCCTCTAGCATTCTACATTCATACGGGTACCCTGCATATATACACTCTCACACTGTCATACATCCATCCTCGCTCACTCGTTCCTTATTCGTATAATAATATCACTATATTTCGGCCGTTAACATGTCCCTTGCTTGATTTGATTTTTCGTCGTTCTTTTAAATTTTCAACTCCATCGATTTTGTCTAAAAAGGGTTTCTGGCTAATTTTATCGGTTTCGCGGTTTGATTCTACTTTAATCTCGTCTTTATTTTCACTTTGAATTTCATTCGCCGAGTTTCCATGACCTTTTACTATCTTTTTACACGTTTTTGTGCCTCCGTCAGTCCCGTCGGCTACTTTCGGAGCGTCGGCTATTTCGCCTATCTCTTGGAGTTCTTGGGGCGGTATTGTTAAATTCGCTTGCTCATTTGTGGTATTAATCGCGTAAAGGAATGCTTTATTGTCTTGGTTTGTTACTACCGCGTTGCCTAAATAGATCTTGGGGCCAGGTAGTAATAATGGTAAATAACCTTCGCTTAATTCTGTATTTTGGAGGTCGATACTAATCTTTTTCCGCGTTCTAGGTGAGATTTGAATCAATTTTTGATTTTTAACGTTCCCGTTATAATTCAATTCGGAATGAGTACTTCCGTAACAAACTCTGAGTTTTTTGTCGAAATTTAATAAGGGGTTTTTGTTACTACGAGTTTCGGTACCTTCTTCATAATTACTAGTGCACGGGTTTTCTTTTTCTTGTTGGAAAAATGGGATGAGTGTGGTTCCGTATTCTAACCTTTCCTCCTCAAAATTTATTATCGCGTCGTTTTCTCGAAAGAATTCTGACCCTAAAATACCGTGCTGTTCAATAGGAATATCTTCTGGAATTATTTGGAAATTTCCCCGGGTGCCTTCTATGTCAATAGGGACTTCTCCTAGGGTCACAACATCTGCAGTGGAGATGCCTTTCAGACAATATTTTTTTTTGCAACACCTGCTTCGAAAGTTTGATTTTCGAGGGCTGTGTAGCGAGCGCAAAATACCTTATTTCCGAGGGGTGAGGTAAAGAGAGAGCTGGCGCATGCGCACACCGCAAATACTCTACTTTGCGCACTAGTGCTTTTGTCGCGCATGCGCACATCGCGAATACTCTACTTTGCGCACTAGTGCTTTCTTCGTGCACTGTGTCATGGCGGTGGACAGTCGCGATGTGAGGTTATATTGATTAATCAATCTGTCTCTCGAATCAAACTTTCTTCGCAGGGAATTACAAAAAATATCGT
Organism: Tenthredo livida; assembly: GCA_963992785.1. NCBI lineage: Eukaryota > Metazoa > Arthropoda > Insecta > Hymenoptera > Tenthredinidae > Tenthredo > Tenthredo livida. The sequence continues at coordinate 27,462,190 of OZ023067.1, forward strand.
GTGATACACGTGCGGATAGGCAATATCTGTCTCGTGTCATTTACAGCACTCGCCTTCGGCTCGTGCTACAAACGACACTCGTCGGATATTGCCTACCTGCCGCACTTGTATCACAATATACTATTACTCTCGTCTACCCTAACTTCTGGCTTTATGCAATTGTTTCGGATGAGGTTTAAATCTGACCCCGTGTCTAACATGAAAGTACTGGGCTTTTGTAACTCTTCGGCTTCTATCTCTATCGATGGGATTGTCGTCGTGTATCCCCCTTTAGCTAATTGTAAAAATAGAGTTACGTCATAATTTTCTTCCTCTTCTTCGGGGGGGAAGTTATTGGGTTTATCTGCCGCCGCATCGTTTATGATCGGTATTATCTCGTCACCAACGCATTTGTATTCAGGAATATAAAAAGTGTTTGCCTGAGCGTGAACCATCCGGGGTTCTTCGTCGTTATTGATAACTTCTTTTCCTATTAAGTGGATTCGTTTTCTAACGGGTAACTCTGTATCATTGTAACGGCGCGGTTGGGTCTGTTGGTGGCCTCCGAATTCACGCCGCGGTTCGGAGAGCCTCGCCCGTTTCCCGGAGTCGGCGATTGACTGTTGTCGCGCATGTTTTGTCTATATTGGTCACTTTGCTGTTTTTTGCGGCATTCGTTTATCGAGTGGCCGTAACTTCTACAATACCGGCATTGTTCGCGTTGAATTGATCGGTCTTGATTTTGACGGGAGTTGAGACCGCTTTCTCGCGAACCGTAGCGCGAGGGTCTTTGCTCTTGTTCGAAATAATTTTGATTTCTCGGATTATAATTCTGACTCCGCTGTTGATTCGAATATTGGTTCCGTGAATTGAAATCATTGGCACGCGGTTGATAGTTCCCGTGAGTTCGCGGTTGATAATTGTAGTTTGAACCTTGCTGTCGATTTGGGTATTGATCCCGTGAATTAAAATTATTGTCGCGTGGTTGATAATTGTAGTTTGGGCCTTGCTGTCGATTTGGATATTGATCCCGTGAATTAAAATTATTTTCGCGTGGTTGATAATTTCCTTGATATCTTGGCTGATTTGAATATGAGTCTCGCGGATTATTTCGGAAGTTAGGTTGATTTCCCGATTGATTTGAACTTCGATTACGCGAATCGTAATTATTTTGATAATTCGTTTGGCCTGATGGGCGGTTTGAAAACTGGTTCCTAGAGTCGGAACTATTTTGAAATTGATTTCCGCGTGGTCTACGATCATTATTATCTCTGTTGAACTGACAATCTCGGGCCTCATGATTTAATCTCCCGCAGATCGTACATTTTTGTGAGCTGCCTTGAGCGTAGTTTACACTAGCTACCTCAGTTTTAATGGCTGGGCTTTCGCGCCTAATATTTCTCTTTATTTCTAATTGTTTTTCCATTCTTCGCGCTTCATCCACTAAATCCTTAAAACTTTCTGGGATAGTGGATATTTTCCCGTCTATTTCTGGTCTTAATCCGCGTATAAATGCTCCCTTACCGTCTTTTTCCGTACTACGTTTAAATTCCTCGAAATCGCCCGTTCTACGTTCTTGTGTAAATGCTTGATTTATATTCGACATACATTCGCGTACCCTTGCCGCGGATGTTACTACACGGAAAAAAAATTGTTGCTGAATTTACTATATGGAGCGGCTACATAGGGGACAACACTTTTTTTTAGTAGAAATTACTACAATTCTAGTATTTGGTACAGTAATGTTCATCGATGGTGTCCCTGTGACTCACTATTTTTCCTAGCTTTTTTTCAAATCCAATTTCCTTTCTACAAATATTTTATTTGCTAATGATCAGTGGCTTACTTCGTGACTCTGCCCCAACCCGCAGCTGTCATATTCCTAACAACCTGAAGGTTCCACTGGTCACGGGCAAATAAAATATGCATAGAAGTAAACCTCGATTCCGGAAAAAATAGTGAGCCACGGGGACACCATCGATGAACATTACTGTACATAGGAGTAAGTACACTGTAAAAAATTTATGCATTAAAATCAATGAAAAGTGCATGAAGCAAAAGTTATGAACGCACATGAAATCAAATTAATGTTCATCTTCAAAATTTTGTAAAATGTATATTAAGGGGGGGGTATACCGGATGTGTTACCGACACCGCCTGTATCTCCGAAACGGGGCTATTAATCGACTTGTCCTTTCGGCAGCCGATGTTTGACGAGTAATGAGTTCGAACTGGTATATTCGATCGAATGAAATCGGGATTTTTTTTTTTTTTTAATCGAAAAGGGTTGGCGTGCTATTTATGTCGACTTATATCAAAGCCTACGCATAAAAAATGCAAAATCGAACGAGAGAGCCCGATTCTGTGAGGAATGGCGAACACAACCATCCCAAAACATCTTTGTTTTCGACACCGATGAAGGGGCCAGTTGTATTCCACGTTTTTGTGGTAATTTTCGCGATTGTCAACGGCTGAGAGCAGCTGAGAGCGGCCATTGCCGCTAATGTCATTATATTAGTTCCCACACCGCCCGTGAGATGTCGCCACGCTGTTACGTTGATACACCTGTAACCACGTGACTCGACCTGCAGTCCAATCGCCTCTCACTAATAAGCTAAAAATTTGCGCGTGGCTACATCTCACGGGCGGTCTGGGAACTAATATATTAACATTAGCGGCAATGGCCGCTCTCAGCTGCTCTCAGCCGTTGACAATCGCGAAAATTACCACAAAAACGTGGAATACAACTGGCCCCTTCATCGTTGTCGAAAACAAAGATGTTTTGGGATGGTTGTGTTCGCCATTCCTCACAGAATCGGGCTCTCTCGTTCGATTTTGCATTTTTTATGCGTAGGCTTCGATATAAGTCGACATAAATAGCACGCCAACCCTTTTCGATTAAAAAAAAAAAAAAAATCCCGATTTCATTCGATCAAATGTACCAGTTCGAACTCATTACTCGTCAAACATCGACTGCCGAAAGGAGAAGTCGATTGATAGCCCCGTTTCGGAGATATAGGCGGTGTCGGTAACACATCCGGTATACCCCCCCCTTAATTTCAATGTCTGATCGTTAAATTTCATGCATTCTTGTTTTTCGAGATTTCAGATATTATACATTAAAATCAATACATACTGATGAAATTATGATGCACGTTAATTGATTTTAATGCGTGCATGTGAGTGCGTAGTTTCATGTGTTGTATCACTGTTCAGGTTTTCCCGTTCAATAAATACTGATTGCATCTAAAAAGATTTCTTAGAAAAACTATCAAATTGGAATCATTTAGTGAATCCACCAAATTTTGGTAAAAGAACGTTTACTATAGGGAGGCCGAGCCCTCCCCGATAGCTGCTCACTAAGAACTCTCAGCAGAGATATGTCTGCTTTTACTGTGGCGCTTGGCGTGGACCTAAAGACGTAACCGTTTTACTTTACTTGCGAGAAAGGTTTTTAGGCAAGCCCGTGCGCCGCCGCTGCGCCCACAGATGGCGCAGATAACGACATTGAAAATTGTGCATGAATTTCAATAACATTATGACGGAAGTAATGTAAGAGTAAATTGTATTCAATGTGCATATACATCAAGTACCATTGCAAGCACTGTACTGAATTTTAGTTACCATATGTATTATTTTTCATGCACAAGATCATGAAAATAAATGAATACCTACGATTTTTAATGTAAATGCACATTAATTGATAATTTCTGAACGTGTTCTTTAAAATTAATGTGCAATGTGCATTAAAACTGCATTAAAATTAATAAAATTTTTTACAGTGTAGATATTGGTAATTACCCCGTGCCTGGCACTAGGGGGATATATCCAACCCAAAAGAAGAAGAAGAAGAGTAAGTAGATTTCAATGTCCTTATGAGTAAATGTTACCACAATTGTTGTCATTTCTACTGAAAAAAAGTGTTGTCCCCTATTATAGTAAATTCAACAACAATTTTTTTTTCCGTCTACGTCCTCGCCTTCTAGTTGATATAAATTGCCTAATTCTCCCTGACATATGCTTACTGATTTCATGGGGCTGTATATTTCGTTAACCCGTGAAGTTAACCCATTGAACAGGCAAAGTCTTTCCCCACTCTGCGACCGAGCAAGCGGTATCGGGAGTGGGGATGGCACGCCCAGGAGCGTATATGATCGCACAGTTTGAACTGAGGAATGAAACAGACGAATATTATCTACTTTCTTACGATACGTCCCTGACGCTCCGCGCGGTGTGGGTTTCACCCACACACTAATACATACAGAATTCACTACTACACTACATGACAGCACTCTCATTGGCTGTCCCCCCACCAGCCTCACACCGATACTCGAGGTGCGTTTGCCTGTTCAATGGGTTAATGCTTCTCCCTGCATAAAATGCCGGATAAGAATCCGGAGTCCAAATTCTATACGACCCGATACGGCAAAGTGTCGTATTTTGAATGCCAATTCCTTACGGTTTTATGCCATTCTATTCGGACGCCCCTTCGGTGTCCCTATCCGGGTCTATGCGTGACAGAACCGCGATTTTTAAAAATATCGGTACGCCTCTTATACGGTTTTATACGCAGTGTAGGATGCCCCCTGCGTATGCGGTTCTATACGGAGCGTATTCGGTTCAATCTGTAATGTACGCGCACATAAAAGTATGTTCGAGATACTGTCCTATCCGGAACGTACAAAAATTACATCAATTAACATAGCATGGAGCATCATCGCAGTCTTTTCTTTTTTTTTTTTTTTTTTTTCCATCTTCAAGCATCAGCGCTTTAGGGGGGAGCCCATATATCGACAACATACATACTGATAACACATGACCAATACAGGAATTAGACGACGCTTGTAGATGATATTCTCCGCCTCTATATATACTCACCAACTCCTATAAGTGGCACTCGCGAGAATATCGAAAGCGGTGGTCGCCACCTTACGAGAAAATATTGAAGTAATGTACATTATATGGAAACCGGATAGGTACGGATAGAACCCCGATCCCAACTTAGAAAATTTTGTGTGAATAATCACATCATGAATCGCGGGATAGAACCCGGATAGGTACGGACAGAGCCCCGATTGGGACTTAGAAATAATGACACACACAGCAAATATTTCTATGGCCTTGCAATGCGCAGCATCCAAGCCCGACGGTAACGGATATAGCCCCGTGACGTACTTTAAAATATTATAGACGCGATTTTGATGACGAACGCTGACCGGATAGAGCCGAATACATCACTGAGCTCGAGTTTTCGGTCCCGAATATATTCCTGATAGGGACGGATAGAGCGCCGCGTGGGACTTTGATGTTAGAAAATGCGCGAACGAAACCAGATAGGGATGGGTATAGCCCCGTGACGTACTTTAAAATATTTTAGACGCGATTCTGATGATGAACGCTGACCGTATAGAATCGTATACATCACCGGACTTGGGTTTTCGGTCCCGAATATATTCCTGATAGGGACGGACAGAGCGCCGCGTCGGACTCTGATGTTAGAAAATGCGCAACCGAAACCAGATAGGGACGGATATAGCCCCGTGACGTACTTTAAAATATTTCAGGCGCGATTTCAATGACGAACGCTGACCGTATAGAATCGTATACATCACCGAGCTTGCGTTTTCGGTCCCGAACATAATCCGGATAGGTCCTCCAGCGGCCCGAGTACATTCTGTCGATGCGATAGGATGCGGATAGAACCGCATGAACTGGTGTCGGACATAAATACTGAATTCTATACGAAATTCTATACGTTCCTATAAAATCCTATACGGCATTTTAACCAGGGCTATTGTATCAAATTGTTAGTCTTCGAATACGCGCCTAGCTGGACCTCTTATTTTATTCCTTATTATTCTCGTAAGGCTTAATTCCATTTGCGGCGTTACCATATCTTTCGCGTATTTACATCCTTGTATGAAACTACGCACCTCCGACGGTTTACCGTTAAATATTGGGACTGCTTCTAAAGCATCTTTAAGGGGAACGTAAGTGTGTGGGGTCGGACCCGTCGGTCCTGTATTTTCTGGTTCCGGCATTTCTCTATCTTTTGTTTCGTTTTCGTTAATAGGCTTTTTCGGATTTAATTCTCTGAACAAGTTTCGCCTCGCTTGCTTAGTTTCTTTAATTACTGTCTCGACTTCGTGCTCGAATAACTGCGTTCCTTGACTACTTTTTGATCTAGTTATTCTTTGATAAGGATTTTGATTGGAGCCTGGGTGAAGACTCGGAGTTGCGATTATTCCCTGACTGGGGTTTTGATTCAAGCTTGGGTCTAGATAAAGATTAGAAAGATTTGGGTTCAAGCTTGAGTCTGGATCTGAATCAGCGCTTGTATCTAGGCTGGGATTTGAAGTTAGATTTGGGTCCGGGTTAAGGATCTGGCTCGAGCTTGGGCGTGGTTCGTCCGCACTAATACCTACCAGAGCTGCTACAGGCGGACTGTGGACTACTAGCGTTCGAGTGGGTTTAAAACCGTTATTATTGATCATTTGGATTCCGTAATGATTTCGATTATTATTCAATTGATTATGCATTTTCTAGTAAATTGTTATTTAGTTATTTTTAGCTATCGTGGCTTTTATTATTCCGCGCTTCGTCTAAAATCATTTATTTATTGTCTCAACCTCGTTAAAAATCGTTATTTTAGCTATCGTGGCTTTTATATATTCCGCGCTTTGTCTAAAATCATTTATTTATTGTCTCAAACTCGTTAAAAATCGTTATTTTAGCTATCGTGGCCTTTATATATTCCGCGCTTCGTCTAAAATTATTAATTCATTGTCTTAATTACTGCGGCCTGAATCTGAGTTCCGTTTTAAAATTGTTGAATCACCGCTTTGAGAATTCTACGCTGCTTGGCTTTGCTTTAAAATAATTGTATTACCGCTTAAAAAATAGTAGTTTTTGTATCAAGGGCGTAAAATTGGGTTTTACGCGTCGAGTAGTGATCGCTGCGCACGAGGGCCCGAGCAGAAATTTGTTAGGGCTGTCCCTAATATTAGCAGGGCCCTGATAGGGATCCCGTATGGCGTCCTCAAGTAAGGACACCTTAGCAGGGCCCTGATAGGGGTCCCGTATGTTGTCCTCAAGTGAGGACACCTTAGCAGGTCCCGACTCGTCCAGAATATGGCGTCCTCAAGTAGGGTGACTTAGCGCAGCCTTTTTACGACCCTGGCCTGGTTAGCAAGTGGCAGCCTTAAGTAGGATTGTCTAGTGCAGCCTTGTTATGGCCCTGCTAGGGAGTGCATACGGCATCCATAATCATGATTGCCCAGTGTCACCCTATCGAGGCCCTGTCAGGGTTGGCATGTCGCCTCCCTGAATAAGATTTCCTAGTGCAGGCCGATTCATGGCCCTGGTAAGGGGGCATGCGGTGTCCGTTAATAGTATCACCCAGTTTCGCTTCTTTAAGGCCCTAATTCGCATCGCGTATGGCATTCTCAAGTAGGGTTACCTAGTGTTGCATTAGTAAGACCATCAAGCGGGTCGCATACGTACACATATGATCCTTTCCACGTCAGACCGGACAGTTTTTGACCTCGATGTTTCCGATTTCGCTATAACTTTTTTCAACGTGTTCTATGACACTAATTAATTCATCAAACAATTGAAGAAAGAAATTTCGACCCCATTTTTCAAGTTACACGGGATGAAATTCAGTAAGTGCTTGTGGATCTCAAGGCAAGAAATTAAATTAAGAATATATTTTACCTTCGGATGTTCAGTTAAGATATCTTAACTGCATAATTACACTGATATCATTCAGACAGATGCAAAGTTCAAAATAATTACGAAAAAGTGACTTGTATTCTCAATAGGTAGTATAGCGTAGTCGGTAGAGCGTGCGACTAATACAAGCGAATGCGAGCGTCCCCGGATCGAATCCCGGTCACAACAAAAATTTGCGGCGTTTTTTCTAATCTTAAAATTCTCACTCTGTATCATTGTGCGATTGTCTGCGATTAGTAGGTGTTGATTAACGAATCATATATTATAATTAATTGATTTTGTGTATCTAAACTAATTTTTTTAGGGCTTGATTAGGGCACCATTAGCAGGGCCCGACTAGGGTAACCCGATCAGGCCTCACCGACTAAAGCGTTACAGCCCCGACCGGGCCTTGTCCGGGCAGCCTGACCTGGGCCCGATAATTGTTAGGGGACCCTGGTCAGGCCCCGAAGTTTCCCCCAAGAAATTTCTGCACGGGCGGACGGCCAAGCCGGCCCGAGTGTCGCGTGATCACTATGAGGGCGTAAATCCTACGCCCGAGATGCAAACATTATTTTTTGATGCAGTGGGCGGAAAATTCGTATATTGATTGATAAGCATAGTTCGAGGTTTGCAATTGAATGTAAATTGATAACCTTTTAACTGAATCAACCATCGACACTGATGTCTTGGTTTCACTATTTTTTATCACGAATGCGTCACAAACCTCTGAGGGGGGTCCAGGGGCGCAGCCCCTGGTGGGGTCCGGGGCGAAGCCCCGGTGGGGCCCAGGGGCGAAGCCCCGGTAGGGGGTTTGGGGGGCGAAGCCCCCCAACTACCAAAAAAAATAATTTCCATTAGATACAATAAGAGTAGTGAACGTATTGAAAATCCGAAAAGGATGAACAACTGGAGTGAATTCCTCCCCCCCCCCCCCCCCCCCCCACCAATAAACATTATATTCAGACAAAAAAAAATAAAAATTTGACGTAATAATAATGGAATAACATTAATTAGTGGGTGCATACTGATGTATTAGCAAATACAAAGCAGTAGGGCGTGAGAGAGTAGATTCTATATTATGAGTACGTATTTTGATTTGAAATAAACTCTGTGCAGCGTAGTTTTGTGTAGTATCATACTGAGAGAAATGAAGTTTGATTTTCAGGTATTGCGAGCCCGAAATATAGGCTTCTATTACCCAAAATTGTATGGCAGTTGAGGGACACATAAATATTCTGGTAAAATATGATATATACGCGCGGCTCAATTCCATCAAGGTTCCTAGCGAATGGTCCTTATCTATATGGCAAACAATGCAACGCAAGGTATCAGACGTCGCTTGAATGAGTATCTGAAAGTGTACAATGCGTATTGTAACGAGATATAGAACTGTGAAGGAATGGTAACATATGATTCCGGCATCATTTACTGGTTTAATGGGATAAACTTCGCGGGAGTGTATGGCATTACGCAGTATATCAGTGTGTGACTTAATACGTTTCACGCTTGCAGCAATTGCCTTCGAATGATCGACTATTCGTATACCCATAGTAGGATCTCCTATATGTGTGTGGAGTAGTTCCTCATATAATATACGTAAGGTGGTGATTGATATTCTTCGAATAGATATCATTAATCCATCTAGTAATTATGATTCTTCTCTATTAATATCAAACATACATGTTATTCGTTAACTTCAATATTTAGTCATCCAATTTTAAACGAATATTCGATTGATGTATACTCATTTCATAATTATCCGAAGTTACAACTGGAAGTTAACCGATCGTGCATGTTATTCAGTTTATCGATACCTACGTTCTAATATGTCGTATCCCACAAAATTGGAAAAATTGATTTTGTTCGAAAAATCGAATGATAATATGTTCCGCAGCTTATGTTCGAGTTTTAACGGTTAAATTGTTGATTCACCAATTTTTAAATAAATAGTCCAATCCGTAAAGTTCTCTCTTTTCAATGGTAATAGTGAACCGTTTTCATCACCTGCTGAAAAAATTTCCGAATGTGGGATACGACATATTAGAATATCGATATATCGATATTCACATAATAATCGTATAAATCACTGAAATACACAATAGCAAATATTTAGTTAGAACATTTATTTCTTGATGTGTTTTCAATCGCACGCGTTATCATTATAAACGAAAAAAAACTTCGAAAGGGGATACGATGTGTTCCAAGCCCAACTCAGCTAACAAGTGATCCATTTCCAGTGATGCTCTTCTCCTGCTGACACTGTTCCCACAAGAATGAGGAATATTTGTAGTCCGACCGTTAGTGAATAAAACCGAACTGGCACTGCTTGCCTTTTATTCAGCAAGTGATGCTATTCTCTTAGCAATCACTACCCTTACGAATAGCAAGAATTGCCATGCAGACGCCTAGTGACGATTAACGATGCTTTTATCACTTGGGCATTGAAATGGACTTATACTTGTATCACTCAATCCAAGACGATACACTGTAAAAAATGTTTGTTGTAAATTTACTAAGATTGTATTGGAAGTTTTATGCATATACGGTGTTGTAAATTTACTACATATTTGTGAAGGTATTTTAAATACTTGCATCTCAAATTCACTGTACTTTTACAGCGAAGTTACTGAGCAATAGTGTAGTAATTTTAGCAAACCTGAGTATTATAAATCCACTCATGATTTGCAAATTTAAAATTTATTAGTCTATCAATTTTGATGTGCATGTATTTTGAATATGTCACACTGATCACGCAATTTTACGAGGCATGTGTACATTAAATTTAATTACTCTCGGAGTCAAGTTACTGAACATTGCGACGCCTCAACGTAGAATTATGGTATCTCAAATTGTGGTAGAATATCATGATAGTTGAAAAAAAAAAAAAATCATGATATTTCAAATTCTGGCTGAAAAACTTAATATCTCCAATTCACGTTGCAAAACATGATTTCTCTAATTCTGGTTGAAGATATATGCCGCAGTCATCAAGTCGGTCAAAAGAAACACATTCGGTAAAGAATGTGGTCTGACTCGGGAGCTGAGAGTGTCAGAGTAAATTGGCGATGCATACTTCTAGTCAACAGGGCATAGATTTACTTGCGAGAGACAGGCAGGCTTTGAAGCATCTATCGGTATAAAGCAGTACTAATCACTGGGGCACTGACGTACAAAATGTTCCTCGGCAAATGTTGACGAATCGTTGAGAGTAAAATTCGTAAACGTTTTGGTGATTCTGCTGTCCAGTTTTGTAAAATCGAAAACTTGGTTATTAAATTGAAATAAATGCTTATCGAATTTACTTTACTAGCCATATTTGTAATTTCAATATACTTGAGCCCAATTTTCTTTAACCTGTCTGTAGTGAATTCAGCAAACTGCTCAGTAAATTTCTAGTAATGTGTAGTGAATTTACGAAACAAATGAGATTACTATACACGTTTAGTGTATTTAGGATGACGTTACGTATTTCTCGTACTGAGTATAGTAAAATTAATTTTTTTTGTTGTGAATGTAATAAATATGCATAGTAATTGACTTCCCTACGTGAAATTAGTGATTTCCCAAGATTTTTGTACAGTAAATGTATTGTAAATTCACAATCATTTTTTACAGTGTACAGCAAATCCCGAACAGTGTATAGCAAATTCACAAATACGATGCAATTACTATACAAATAATTACATTTATGATACACTTTTGTATTTCTCCTATCAAGTTCAGCGAAATTGAAAATTTATTTGCAAAGTTAGAAAAACGGCTTGGTAATAGACATTGCTAAGGTGAAGTTTTGATATCAAAAATATGTATAAGAATATTCGCATGCACTTGTCTAGTAAATTTAGAAGTACGTCCAGCAAATTCTAAACAGTGTACATTAAATTCACAAATACAATGCATTTACTATACACATTAGTAAATTTATGATACACTTTTGGGTTTCTCTTATCAAGTTTGGTGAAATTGAGAATTTGATTGCAAATTTCAAAGAAATCCATAGTAATTCACATTGCTTCGCCGAATTTGTAAAATTAGGAGTATTTTGTATAGTAAATGTGTAGTAAATTCACGAACATTTTTAACAGTGTAGTCAAGGATTGCCACACAGTATCGTAGTCAATGCTTCACACTGGCCAAATATACTATTCACTGTCGGTCACCTCTCACCATGTATACCAGTCTCGTACCTATATCAGCATAGAATGTGATGCATGTCATCAAAAAGCACATAGTGGAATGTCGCATTCTGAAAATTATGACTGCTAATGCAAAGTATGCCATAATCAGTCGCAGGAATAACAGATGCGTACAACACAAGTTACCATTCGATTCGTTAGTACTTTTTGCCAGACTAGATTGTCTTTCAAACACTGCACGGAATGGTACACCCTCCGAATTTTATATTATGCGATGCCAAACGTGACTAGCGATTTATGTCATTTGTAAATACTGCCATACTAAAATCATTATTCACTATTTTTTTTGTACAAAGTTATATGCGGAAAGCATATGTCGATAGAATCTAGCATTGAGTACCAGAATGCTGAACTTCATTTCTCTCAGTGCACTCCAACACTACTCGTTTTAGTGAAAAATAATGGGTTCCGCGAACTTTTATTTTACGCCCCCGGAGGCGTGAAACTGGCATTTTACGCACGCAAAACGAGGCGTAAAATGCCTATTTTACGCCCACTGCATCAAAAAAAAAATTTCGACTTGCTTTGTTTTATTTCATTCCGATTTGGCTTCGTTTTATTTAATTCCGACTTTGCTTTGTTTTACCGCTTTGAAAATTTTATTCCGACTTTGCTTTGTTTTACCGCTTTGAAAATTTTATTCCGACTTGCTTTGTTTTACCGCTTGGAAAGTTTTATTCCGACTTGCTTTGTTCTACCGCTTGAAAAATTTTATTCTGACTTTGCTTTGTTTTACCGCTTGGAAAATTTTATTCCGACTTGCTTTGTTCTACCGCTTGGAAAATTTTATTCCGACTTGCTTTGTTTTACCGCTTGAAAAATTTTATTCTGACTTTGCTTTGTTTTACCGCTTGGAAAATTTTATTCCGACTTTGCTTTGTTTTATTCTATTCTGGCTTCGCTTTGTTTTATTTTATTCTGACTTCGCTTCGTTTTATTTTATTCTGGCTTTAAGATTATTGTTCATCCCGAACTTCGTCTAGGATAATTCGATTACCGCGTTTTACCTTGAGCTTTGTTTAAAATAATTTGGTTTCTGTATTCTGCCTTATTCGCTTTCTAATTTCAGGATCATCGTTTATTCTGTCTAAAATAATACGACTACTGGATTCTGCTTTATTCGATTTCTAATTTCAGGATCATCGTTTATTCTGAGCTTTGTCTAAAATAATACGACTACTGGATTCTGCTTTATTCGATTTCTAATCGTCGTTTCTCCTGGGCTTCGTCTAAAGTAATTCTGTTAAGAATCGTCGTCTAACGTGAGTCTTGTCTGGAAGTTGAGCATTTATTCGAAAGATTCGCTATTTGATCCCTTCAGACCGTCGATCGTTTACACGGTACAAAAGTATTCTCGTGTTAATGATCTGTTTTTCGAATCTGAAGAGGGTCTCTTGAATTTACAACTAGTGTTTCCCATCCATCGATCGTTATACGCGTCACAAATTAGTTATTCGCGTTTTATAACGCTTGGTTTTCCCGGGCCGATGCACCAATAAATTTTATGTGATGTCGGAGCGGCGTTCGCGGATAATTCTAGAGGCTAGCTACTGGAAATATCGCGGCGGACAACCTCGACGTTCACTCGAGAGTTCTGGGTTACCAAGTATCGATAAAGTATTGAAATACAGTGGACTGGATTAATCTAGTATCAAATTCAGAGGAGTCGCGCTATCTAACTATTTATGCTCTCATCTAACTACTCGTTTGAATATCTTAGTATTTGAATCTTATCTTCTTGATTCGGACTTAAAGTCTTTTTAATTGAATAATGCGAGAATGGATTATTTTAAAGTGTTATTATGATTGCTCTTACCTTGAGTCGGTTTCTTCTGGATCTTCGATGAGGCTCGTCCCTTGATCTTCGGTGTTGTTTAAGTTTGGACTGGATCAAGGGGGTGGGGAAGGATAAATGATTTCGTTTGTTCTTACTCGAATTTAACTGGTTATTTAACTTTATTGATATTATACTATGATTCCTGGTTTTAATATAACCCTCACTGGAATCTGTTATTTTAAAAATGAGTTTGGTTTGAAGCTAAGTTCCGTATTCGGAAAGATGTGAATGAATGGACGTTTGAAAACTTGAGCGTAATATGTAAAGGGTTGAGTTCTGGATCTTCGTTTGAGTTTCGATGTGTCTTCAAGTCGGTGATGTGAAATTGGAGATACTGCGAAGCTGGTGTGAAGAGTCTTCAAGTGCGGAACGGTGCAGAAGGTGCGAGGCGAGCGAGAGCGAGAGGCTGTTGCTGGGTCGTGGGGGTTTTATATGATGAATCGGGGGTGCGGGGTTCAAGATTAGGCTGGTGTGAAGGGCCTTAGCTGATTGGGCCGTAGCTTCATGGGGGGGCCTGTCAGCCTATGATTGGTCTATGCTCTCTAAAAATGAAACAGTGAAATTTTCACTGTTTGTCACAGTGATCCACTAACTCACTGTAAAGGCAGTGAATTCCACAATAAATTAGTGAAATTTTCACTTCCTGTTATAGTGGTTTGAATACCACTATTGACTCAGTATTTTCCGATGTGAAATAGTGATTTGCACTAGTTACTTAATGATAGTGATTTTGACTTTCAAATTAGTGTTTACGTCATTCTATTAATGAATATGCGACTGCCCGACAGATGGCGGACGAAGAGAATATTTTCTCGCGAGTATGATGACCCCGATAATAATACAGTTGTCTCGTCTCAACCGTGTTTAATTAAGATCATACTGCATAGGATCATTTCTATAGTATATCTTCACATTCCTTCTCTACCCAACAGTAGAGCCGATGCAGCCATCATGTGTCTTTTCTTCTAATACTTATATAAACTGTGAACTATTGCGTATGTTTTGTTACAGTACAAGTATCCTACAAATTTGATTAAATTTATTCAATGAATATTTCGAGTGAATTTCACTAATATTTTGAGTGATTTTCAGTTATAAAATGATATTTTGACTGAAATCAAGAGTGAATATCACTGATCAGAATAGTTATCGAAACGACTAATTGCCACAGTGAATTTCACTATTTCAATTAGTGTTGCCATATCACTAATTGAAAAAGTGTGTATCCACTAATTGTTAGTGGTATACTTATAGCTGAGGAAATAGTGGATTTGCACTGCGAATCAGTGAAAATCCACTGTTTCATTTTTAGAGAGTGTGTTATTATAAGCGCGTTTTCGGCAGTTTTCGATCGTGTGACCTTGCCGTTTGCAATAATTACAGGATATGGAAGAATATTGTGTATTCTGTTGATTTGACTGTTGTGATTGGTTAGGTTGTTGATTTGACTGTTGGGGTTGGTTTTGGGACTGTTGGGGCTGATTTTGGGACTGTTGTTGTTGGTTATTGTAGGCTCGTTGTCTGCAATTTTCTACTGTGTGTCCCTGGCGTTTACAATGTGTGCAAAATGTTGGAGGGTGTTGTGCGTTCGGTTGATCAGGTGGTCGCCTGTTTGGGGGTTGTGGTAGGTTATTGCGAGCGCGCTGTCTACAATTGTCTATTACATGGCCCTGGCGTTTACAATAGTTACAAAAATTTGAAGGGTTTGGTTGATTAGGTTGTCGAGGTTGGTTATTGTTTTGTGTATTTTGGGTTTTACGATTTAGGAATTCTCGTTCTTCTGTAAGGGCTATTTCGATTGCTTCTTCTAAAGTATTTGGGTGTGAACCGGCTACTCTAAATTCAATTTCTGGGATCAAGCCTCTAACAAAGCATTTGAGTACGTTGGTTTCGACTGCTGTTATCATTCCGGCAGCATCGTCTGTGCTTGAGTTATTGATAGCCTGTGTTGTGTTGTGTAATATATCTTCGACTCTCGCGCTATAATCTAAAACACGTTGGTCGCTTTTTTGTTTGACATTATTCAACTCTGCTTGCCATTCAAAAATTGATTTTTTAGGTAAGAAAGCTCGTTTTAAGACTGTTAGGATTTCATCGATACTGTTATATTCTTTGCTTCCTAGGTAGGATTCAGCTGTTCCATAGATTTTAGTTCTAATCATTCGCGTTAAGACTGGACGTTGAGCTGGTTTAACGAGAGGTTTAGCATTTTCACAGCTCCTTATGAAGTTATTTATGTTGAGGTTTTGTCCATTAAAGTATGGGATTGTATCTAATATGTCTTTAAGAGACCAGTATGAGGTTTCTGTTTCGTTTTCGGGTGGAGTAGGCATTTTGCGAGTTTGTGAGTTAGATTATTTCGTTTGAGATATGTGTATGTGCTTATTATAATTATAGATAACTTACAAGCTGGTGATGAGAATTATGAAAATTTTCATTCTAATACGGATCTTAGTTGATTTTGGAGATGAAGTTGTTGTGTTGGGCTGCGTCAGATGTCGGATGTCGAGAAGTCGTCGAGAAGAGTATAGATGTCACGGCTCGGGAATCTGGATTTGTTGTAGCGAGATCGCTCATGGTTGGATTCAGATGAATCTTTGTGGGGCTAGGTGCCTTTGAGGATGTTGTCGAACTTCTTTTCTTTTAACAATTTTGATTTTATTGCTGGGTTGTTTTCTTCGATTTTGTAAAGGTAGTTGAAGAACTATGTGTCACGTTCTCACTTTAATATCTTGTAGATTTGGTATATTTAGTAGATTTAGTGGATTTAGTAGATTTTGTTGGTTTTGTAGATTTTGTTGATTTAGTAGATTTTGTTGATTTAGTGATTTAGTAGATTTTGTGATTCGGTGGATTTTGTTGATTTAGTAGATTTTGTTGATTTAGTAGATTTTGCTGATTTAGTGGATTTGTTCTTTATGACTTGTCACAAAGATTTAGGGTGTGGTAGATCTTCCACGAAGAGTTGCACGTTCGGAAATTTGTAATCACTTGTATCACGTGTATGTAAAGATGTAGAATTCACTTTTCGTCACTATAGAATCCGGTAAACGAGGTAGTTCCGCTGCCACCAATGTAATGAATGGAGATAGAGTTGTTACCAATGTAATGAATAGAGATCGTTGTTCTTATAGGTAAGATAGAGCTATCGTTGAGTTCGTCCCTCGTTTTACACTTTAAGGTAACCGGATTTCAGGTAATAGGAGATTGATGTGAATTTATATATAATAACAGAATAATGGTTTAGTACTAGTGATTACAGAGATGGTAGAACCATCTGTACACGTTATTAAGTATAAGTGATGAGTGATTTTGAGTTAGCGTTTTATAATATCGAGAGCTAGTTAGGAGTGAGTGCTCTCTTTGATGATTTTGGTGCAAGTACTGGAGCGACTGCTCTCGTTAATAATTCTGATCGAAGTGCCCGATGCAAGTGCAATGACAATAATTCGCTACTGATGAGCTGAATAATGAGATCATCTTTCCCATTGTCCCGGGCATGAGCGTGCTTATAGGTAGGGATGAAGTTCTGGGAATGTAAGGATGGAAGCTCTTTCTGGTTAGAGACAGTGAGACTGGATGCATGCAGGATGTTATGTCTTCGGTATTGATAGTAAGGGTATGAAGATGAGTATCGGGTAGGTATAGAGTAGGTATGGAATACGTAACAAATACAATATTCAATTTATTAAATAAAAAATTCAGATGACTAACTAATTTATTTTTATAATAGTATCCAGATTATAATTTTTGAAGTTTCAATCTTTGAATAATAATTGAAGAACATGGACTGGTAGTAGGTATCCATTTCTATTGAAACGAATTGCAATAAGAAGAATCATCCATGTAAATATTGCAAATTTTCCAAATTCATGACTGTGAATAGTATATGTGATAATCAAGTGATAGTATTGAAATGTGATCGTCAACTTTGGAAAGTGAATAAATAATCAGCTGTAACATAAGATTTTCTTGCACGCATTTTTATTTATTCAGCTTATAGTTGAGGATTTTACATTATAAGGAGCGAGCAGTCGTCTCTGATAGTAGTTTAAGTCTTAGTCTGAAAATGGTCAAAGTTTAGAATGTGAAAGACGAGTAGTCGCCGGAGGAGGCATTCAAAGTCCCCACTACAAGTCGACCAAAACCAGCTCTTTTCATCTCTGGATTAGTACAAGCTGACTCCTTCCGTTTTTCTGAAGCTGAATGTTTCCTCTATTTGCCTGTTTCGACGGGTGGTTCTTGCAGGGTTCAGTCTGTGTTTGATAAATGTCTTTTATCAGTCAAGAAGTATTAATGAGTTACACGATAGTCTCAATGATCTAGAATCTAGTCCTGGACATGGTTTCACACGCAAAATCAACAAAGAATCTTGTTTGTCAGGCACAGCGTAACTTGCATTTCCTAATTTAATTGTATTTTTATCAAATCAACTTACCGTAAATTTCCAGGTTACAATTTCTTCTGTCATCACTTGAAAAGATTGAAAACATCAACTTTCGCCCGTTTGTATTCTGCGAGGGGGAAGTTATGAATTACAATTATTTTCCAACTGATTCACACGTCAATCTATAGGTTATGAGGTTAGTAGGTATTAGGTTAGATTCGACTATCATAATTTCTCCCTCTCCTTTTTTGGCTATCGGGACTGTCACGAGTTATGTGATATTCAGTGAGATTGACTAAGCTTCACGATCGGCCCACTATGTAGCGCTGTGGGATTATTTTGTGTTGCCAACATAAATGTTTTGTCCAGAAAACTAGCCGTCTCATAATTAATGACCCCAAGTGTACGTACCGTGTGTTGGTTCGGTAGGTTTCTATGTTTGGTGATAGTATGGTAAGTTCTGGTGATTTTAGGTGGTGGAGAGCGTGAATAGGGTATGTCGTCCGCTCGGACGTTACACTGGTAGCCCTGCTGGCATATATCGCCCGGTAAACTGTGACATATTCTATGTACGGAGTTCGGTCTCCTTACCTCTTACTTCGTGGATATAAGCCACAGGTTTAAAAAAAAAAAAAAAAGAAGAAGAAATTTGATGTTCTTTGGTCAGAAGTGATAATTTTTTCCACATTTGGGCTACTTTCCTCCGGGCAATATTCTTTGCCTTCGAGATAGAAGCCTAAGAAGCCGAAGAAGAGGTTTTTGAGGTTTGGTTTCCTTCATCCAGAAGATGAGCCTAAGAATTGTAAAAATAATGAGTTTTTCAGGTTATCTCAAACGGAATATGTATGAGAAAAGTAATAATATTACATGCAAACACGCGAGACGTGTATTGTTTTAAAACGTATTGAAGATACTAACGCTAACGCAAACACAAATACTGACCCGTTCTATACGCGGATCTATTTCAAACTTTCACTAAAGCCGTTAATGAAACAAATATCATGAGAATTGCTGTAGAGGGTTGTGCTCACGGAGAGTTGGAGATTATTTATGAAACTATTCTCCGTCTTGAAAAGATTGACGGTAAAAAGATAGACCTTCTAATTTGTTGCGGAGATTTTCAATCTACAAGAAATTTGAACGATCTTCATTGCATGGCCGTACCAGACAAGTACAAAGATATGTGTACGTTTTACAAGTATGTATACATCCATGATATCTTATTCTTAACTATACGAAATACAACAATCGAGTAAACATAACGAAACTACTCATTCATTCCCTGAATTGATTTGATAATACAAATCGTTGTTTTATTCATACAGCAATCTTGCCTTTCATTTCTTCATTCAATATACAATTACAGGTATTATTCGGGAGAAAAAATAGCTCCGGTATTAACAATATTTATAGGTGGCAACCACGAGGCTTCAAATTATCTCCAAGAATTGCCATACGGCGGTTGGGCCGCACCTAATATATATTATCTGGGTTACGCGGGTGTTGTAACTGTTGCGGGAATAAGAATAGCCGGGATTTCAGGAATCTATAAAAGCCATAACTGGATGCAAGGCCACTATGAAAGGCCACCATATACGGACAAAACATTACGAAGTGTTTATCACATTAGGAATTTAGAAATATTCAGATTGAAACAGGTGAGCGGACAAATCTTTGGAGGACATTTCTCAATACTATTGGAGTAAAAGTAATATTTGAAAACCAATAAAAAAAACCTTGTTTTAGATCAGCGGTAATGTTGATATTTTTTTATCCCACGATTGGCCTAATGGGGTAACAAAATACGGAGATGAAAATATATTGTTAAGACATAAACCGCACTTCAGGCAAGTAGAGCAATCCATAATTCATTTGCATCCAAAGGCCAAATTTTTTATGCAAATTGGGTGTCGAAAAAATTAACACTAGATTTAATTTTTTTCACTAACACCTAGACCTGGACCTTAGATTTTTTATATACCGTAAAACCTTCATTATTCGGGATTATCGCCACTAAAGATACCTATGGGCAATTCCACCTCAAATCGGCCGAGAAATGACCTCGTATTTTTTGAATCGACTCAAACTTTTTTTTACGTGAAATCTATGTCAAAAGAGTAGATCCGTATTTTTTCGTTGGTCAAAAAATTTTTTTTCGTGACACGTGCACCGAAAGTGGGGGTTTTTTGTCCTCATTTGAGAGCGGAAAATAAGTCTTTTTGAGTCAGGATCCAATTGGTTAGTTGTTTAGGTCCTAGGACAAAAATGCTGGTCAAATATGAAAATATTTGTCCTCCACTTCCGAACATCGCCACCATGCGGCGACGTCGATGTTGGTCGATTTTGATCGTTCGGCTATCCAGTTAGAATATATCAGTGGGTTACCTGAATCCTGACTCAAAGACTCATTTTCCGCTTCTAAATGAGGACGAACCCCACTTTCCGTGCGCTTGTCACGAAAACTAAGGTATGCAGCATGGACAGATTGACAGTGATTTTTGACGCGGGTGAAGTTGGCTGCACTCGACTGTGGCTCGGGCTTCGCCCTCGCCTTCGTCTCGTTCAACCAACTTCACCCTGGTCAAAAATCACTGTCGTTCGGTCCTTGCAGCATAATATACTATTTTTACGCTAGTTATGAATTATCGCATTTTACTGTAAAATTCATGGAGCGATTTTTCTAAGTATTTTTTTGCAATTATTTATCCGGCGTTGCGTCAGGTTGCCGCGCCGCGCGCCTCGCTACTACCGCGTCGTACGGGGCTCAGCCAATGGCGTGGCGCGCGGCTTTCCATACATGGAATGACGCGTAGTCGAGAGGCGTGCGGCGCGGCAGCCCTACGCAACGCCGGACAAATAATTGCAAAAAAAAATACTTAGAAAAATCGCTCTATGAATTTCAAAGAATCACCATCTTCAGAATCGAATAAGGAATGCGATCATATTTTTTTGAAAATTTAAAAAATGGCTCAAGTTTGCGAAAAAAATCGGTAAACATTTTAATTGCTCATAAAAATAACAAAATTATATTTTCGAAAAGTTGAAAATTTTTATCGGAAAGTGTCTTTGATCGCCTTTAAAACGCGTTTTTGAACATCTCTCTAGGGTGAAGGGGACTCGAGATATTAATTTTCAAAGCCGCCCGTGCGCTACTTTTACAGTAAAATGCGATAATTCATAACTAGCGTAAAAATAGTATATTGTGATACAAGTGCGGAAGGTAGGCAATATCCGACGAGTGTCGTTTGTAGCACGAGCCGAAGGCGAGTGCTGTAAATGACACGAGACAGATATTGCCTATCCGCACGTGTATCACACGATATTTTTTGTAACTCCCTGCGAAGAAAGTTTGATTTGAGAGACAGATTGATTAATCAATATAACCTCACATCGCGACTGCCCACTGCCATGACACAGTGCACGAAGAAAGCACTAGTGCGCAAAGTAGAGTATTCGCGATGTGCGCATGCGCGACAAAAGCACTAGTGCGCAAAGTAGAGTATTTGCGGTGTGCGCATGCGCCAACTCTCTCTTTACCTCACCCCTCGGAAATAAGGTATTTTGCGCTCGCTACACAGCCCTCGAAATTCAAACTTTCGAAGCAGGTGTTGCAAAAAAAATTTTTTGACCAACGAAAAAATACGGGTCTAGTTTTTTGACGTAGATTTCACGTAATAAAAGTTTGAGTCGATTCAAAAAATACGAAGTCAAAAAACACCCAAAATTGGCCGATTTGAGGTGGAATTGCCCCTATGTGGTGTTAGGATGTAATTCAACAGTTCTCAACATTCTTGACACGTCACCCACTGCTATTTCAACCATGTATTTCAAGTTCATTTTATCCTATCTGAAAAGTCATTTAATAACAATAATAACTACTCACAGTTAATATACCAGATCGGTCCTTGGGTAAAAATCACTTCATTGCAATTAGTATTGAAAATGAAATGACCAAGTGCAATAATAAAATTCTGTCAATAGGCAAGACATAGAGAACAATGTTCTTGGTAGTCAACCATGTATGGAGTTGCTGCAGCACCATTATCCATCGTATTGGTTTTCTGCTCATCTGCATTGCAAATTTGCGGCTATAATTAGCGAAGAAAATGGTACCAGAGTCACAAAGTTTTTAGCACTGGACAAGTGTCTGCCTAAACGGAAGTTCCTTCAAGTTGTAGATATTGAACACGATGACAGTGTACCAATAAAATTATGCTATGATTTAGAATGGCTGACAATATTGTTCCTCACCAATCATTTACTAAGCGTAAAACAAGGCCTACATTATATGCCGGGACCAGCTGGAAATGGAAGATGGATTTACACGCCCTCTGCCGAAGAGAAAGAAAACATATTGAAGAAATTTAATGATGACTTAGAAGTACCTAAAAATTTCAAAACCACAGTAGAACCTTATAAACCTGAATGCGATAATATATTGGATAAAAGTTTGCCTACATTACAAATAAATCATCAAACTACAGAATTTTGTAATACCCTGCGGATAGACGATCCAGCGGTGTTGTTACGAATGGTAGATGGTAGTCATGTACAATCGAAATCTGAAGATGAAGAGACAAGAAACTTGGACACACCAAGTATAAGGCATGAGTGCAGTGATATTTCCTATACATCTATAGAACAGAGTTCTGAAAACATGACATTCAGTGAATGTGACGATTCTCATAAAGCTATTGACTCCGAGGAATCGTCTATCGTATTGTCTACGTCAAATGATTTGAGTTTAGCTGAGATCCCGGAACAAGGCACTGATGCAAATTCATCCAGAGATAATGAATCTGAGATTTCACTCACTGGTGAGTTACCGTTGGACTTTCAAAATTCTCATTTTCAACGCAGTACATACACGTTGAAAATAATTTCTTCATAAATCACTGGTAGGCTTCGAGGAAATACATCTTTTTTTTGAAGCACTTTCCAAGTCGCTGCTATACTCCAGTCTGAAACGTACTCTGTTCTGATAGTGTTTCCAAATATTTCAAATTCGTCCCGAGGATGAAAAAAATTTAAATAATTTTTACAGAAATGTAAGCTGATTTCTTCTGTTCCACAGATGACACTGAATCTGTACGGATGGAGCCTAACTGTAAAAAATTTAAGCGACGGAACTACTCGATATATTCCACAACTTTATAAGCAATATTTTGTATTTACAATTGAATAAAGCTATTTGTATATCTATATTCTAATGAGTCATTCGACTTTTAGTCTTTGAACCATATTTAATACGTTTTTCTAGTAATAGATGATAATAAAAACCTAGTTTAGCTGTCAATAATAGTGAAATAATTTATTATACAGCATGATCATACTGCTTGCTGCTTAATGATAGGTAATGAGATTTATTTTCGATCTGAGTCTCAGCTCTAACTCAGTAGAAACATGGTACCTAATTCTACTTGAGGACGGTATTGCCAAGGGCGTCGTCAGGGGGGGCAGCCCCCCCGCCCTAGAGATTTGAAAAGTATAGATAGAAAAATAAGAATGAAATGAAAATCGGCTTAGCGATGATGAGTGTGCCTAGGAAGCTCATTTTTGATAACTCAGAGGACTTAAGTAATAGAATGGTCGAAGAGTTTGCACAAAAAAAACCGAGAAGACTATGTTTTAATTAATTTTATTTCAATTTCTTTCATTTTCAAATTCCTTTCAATTTTTTTGATAAATTATGCATGTATTAAAACCAGGAAGTAAGAGGTAAGGAGACCGATCTCCAAGACTGCCCAGTAAACACGATGTCATCTGGTAGTTGACTGTAAGATGGCGTTCGCAGACAAAAGTCGTCTATTTGCGAGCCATTAAGTCATCGTACAGTCACTGTATGGACAACGAATGTCCATCTATAGCTGTATCTCAATTGGTCAAGGGTGGTAAAGGTAACGGCATTCAACACTGATCTATATCTATTCGACTACATGTCCGAAAGGACGATAAGTCATAAAAGGATGAATTGAACTGATCTATATCTACATGTATCTATATAAATAGATATATCTTCTATGTCTAGCATAAGGGCAAGTGTACCCTTAACCACCTTTGACCAATTGGGATACGGCTTATACCGGGAGATTATGTGGAAATGAAAGGCTCCAAGCGCGCGAACTTTGATTTACCTAAATCTCATTGGCCAGCAGAATAGCGCCAGGGACTCCACTCACTTCTCAGTAATATCCCTAGTTCTGTCGTCTGCTAGATTCACACAAACCATAGAACTTATATTACTGGAAGGGGAATAGGACCCGTCGGGCTGACGCCAACATGTTGAGACAGAGATATATCTCTTTCTCCTTTCCTAACGCGGCGTCTTTTCTTTCTGCGCAGGCGCGCACCGCCCTAGTCGTAGTCATTCCTAACCTATAGCGTGAACCACGAATAACCGTTGTCAGATTGTTTGCTTGGATGATAATTTTGGATAGCATATTAATTTATAACCGTTGTCAGTAAATGTATAACTTAACTATTTCTGTGATACATAATGAATTACAACTTTACGCTAACCCTAACCTATCAATCTTCGCGCGGTACTATGCCGGCGAGGGATATGCGCGGAGAGGGGACTGCACGTTAGGAAAGGAGAGAGAGATATATCTCTGTCTCAACATGTTGGTGTCAGTCTGCCGCTCATTGCGCAAATGGGCTATTCCCCTTCCAGGAATATAAGTTCTATGGTTAGCATGGATGGACTATACGGATTCCGCCACTCGCAGTGCTGATGTTCCATGTCTGGTCGGTAAACGTACACGGAGAGAAATTTAGCTCGCGCTCTGTCTCAGTAATGGTGGCGCTACTGTACGACATGTAAAGTACGTGAGGCGTGCGCTTTTGGTGTGGTGGGCGCCCCAAAATCTGGAACGCTCAGAGTCTAAGCTAGTGGGACAGAGATCGTCTTAATGAAAGAACGTTAGGTTACTTTTGGGACGCTAGGCTGCCCAACTTTTGGCGCTCGTAGAGACCTAATGACTTGGTATAGTCGACGTCTTATAATAGTTCGCCGCCGGTACTAGCGCGGGACACACAGCGTACGTTAACGACAGACAGTTACTTTACCACCAAAAAGGACGCCCTCTGAACGACGTGGTACGTATGCCGTGCGAAATTTCTCTCCGTGTAGGGGAAGTGGCGAAATGGGGAGTTTACGGTAATTGTATGGAGGGTAGAGGTAAGGAGGAACAACTCCGTGTGTAGAAAGTGACCGTGAAATCGAGTTAATTAGGTGGCGCTGCTATAGCAAAAGGTCTTAATTTTCATTGGTGATCACCTTAGACCATATAGAATGGACTGGGCATTGCCTATGCTGAAGCATTGTACGGTCTGCTGCCGAGTAAAGCGAAAGAGACGGAAGACACTACGCCGTTGTTAAGAGAGAGACGAAGTACTCTGTTCACAGAGTAAACGTTGCCACATTGAACAGCAGCTTTGCCACGTTAGTATGCTAAACCCTATGTGTAATAAGTTTTCAGCTTAATTTCAGCGCCTACTCAATTTCGAGAGTTAGCACGAACAAGGCTTATTCGTGCGCATATATATATCGCTATGGCTATCCTTGTCTTCTTACTCGGCAGCACCCCCACCACTCCAATGCCCAGTCCATTCTATATCGTCTAAGGTGATCACCAAGGTCAGATCTTGCGATTGGTTACCCTTATTGCTTACGAGCGCCATTCGGGTACTTCTGGAACTATTATTTAATGCACTTTTACGGACACTTTTGCCGCTGATGCCCCATAAGAGAGTCCTCCTTACCTCTACCCCCTAGAATAGAAACTGCTCTACCCAGCGCCGGTTAAAAGTTGGTGGGGCCCATAGGCGCACATATTTCACGGGGCCCTGTGTTATGTATCCTTTCATTTTTTACTATCAAAGAATTATTATAAGAAGGAAAACGCGTAAATTCTTTCAATTTTTTTTCCAATTACAGTACCGTGCGTAAGTTCGGGATCATTTTCCGAATTTTCGATCGAGACAAAAAGTTGAATATCTCGGTCAAAAAATTTTTTAGTCAAATGGCCCCGTCGCATTCGAAAGTGGAAAGAACCATTTTATTTTGCTTCTCTGTTCAATTTTCCAAAAAAAATTCCGCACTCACTAGATAATGTTAAACATGACCGTTTTTTTGCGATTTTCATACTTTCGTAAATTCGCGTGTAATTTTGTGGGAAATAGATATAGACACTTTTTTCCAATAGGACTTCGAAACTGACGAGATTGAGCTGTGAATCGATTTTTTTTTTCAACCTGCGATTTTTTTCCGTCAAGTTATTCAACTTTTTATGCGGAAAATCGGTTCTCAGAAAATGCATCGTAACTCGAGCACTGTGGGGTTTCAGATGAAATGTCATAATATAAAAAATGTGTATTCTTCGATTGTTCACTCGTTCAAATTTTTTTGAATTGATTCATTTTTTTCAATTTTTTTTTTCATTTTTTGTCATCGATTTTTTTTCACATGCACAAATCCGAAATAAAATTAATAATAAATTTCTTCATAAATTTTGAAATTTTTTTTTATTTTTTTCTAGAATTGTTTTTACGTTTTTATGTTACATGAATAAATCCGAAATAATGTTAACAATAATTTCTGCGATTCTCTTGTCATTATATGATGAAGAAAGTCATTGTTTATTTTATTTCGTATTTGTTTATGTGAAGAAAATTCGGTAAAAAAAAATTGAGAAAAAAAAATCCAAAAATAGCTATTTATGTATCAAGTCCGAAAAGTGTCACAATCCGGTATGGGTAATTTCTAATATGAGCCGATCGAGTATGCTGTGTCACAAGACACTCAGAGGCGAATTTTGGAAATTACCCATACCGGATTTGACACTTCTCGGACTTGGTGCATACAATATTTTATGCGATCCGTTGTTTGAAGGTTCACTTTTTGGAAAATCGCACACCTAAAGTGTTATACACTTATACTTACTTTATAGTTTCCAAAATTACTGGTGTTATTGCGTTTTGCTGTATCAAAATATTTTGACTCATACATTTGACATTTTCAGACATTTTATTTTATAATGTGTGAACGTAGTCAAAACTAACCTGACTATGTTTATTTTGATGAAACATATTCATATTGTCCGATAATATTTTCATTATGGGCTCCTGTCCTATAATATTTCACTATATTTTAGTGACCTGAATTGGTCACTTTGCGGCCTAAATCCAATGCTCAAAAAGTGAACTTTCAAACAACGGGTCGCATAAAAATTAATTCACAAAAATTTGAACGAGTGAAGAATCAAAAAATACACATTTTTTATATTATGACATTTTATCTGGAACCCCACAGTGCTCAAGTTACGACGCATTTTCTGAAAACCAATTTTCCGCACAAAAAGTTGAATAACTTTGACGAAAAAAAATCGCAAATTTAAAAAAAAAAAAACGATTTACAGCTCAATCTCGTCCCTTTCGAAGTCCTATTGAAAAAAAGTTTCCATATCTATTTCCCACAAAATTACACGCGAATTTATGGAAGTATGAAAATAGCAAAAAAACGGTCATGTTTAACATTATCTAGTGAGTGCGGAAATTTTTTTGGAAAATTGAACAGAGAAGCAAGATAAAGCCGGTTCATTCCACCCATGAATGTCACTTGGGCCATTTGGCTGAAAATTTTTTTTTTGACCGAGATATTCAACTTTTTGTCTCGGTCGAAAATTTGGAAAGTGATCCCGAACTTATGGACGGTACTGTAAATTCTGACCAGGTATAGGGCCCTCTTGGTTAGGGGGCCCGTAGGCGGTCGCCTACTCCGCCTAGTGGTTAATCCGGCGCTGCCTCTACCCTCCATAGGTAATTGTGACAGCCAGCGGTAGCCATGACGGTTGTCACTGATGGTCGCTGTCCCGTGCATGTTGTGTTTGATTTACATAAAAAAGTATGGTTCTTCTTCTTCTTTTTCTTCTTCTTTTGTTGGTTAACCACACCATACGGTGCTCAGTACCACTTCTTTAATTTCTTAGTTTGACTGAGTTGGGGGATTTCTTCTATTTAGTTTGTTATTTTGTTTCGTTTGTTCGATTGTTTATCAATTTGTTTAGTTTTATGTTTTGTTGAGGTATTGGAGAAATCCGCGTGATAAAAAGCGAAAATCAGGCTGGATTCGGCTTCTCTAGAATCTTTTGGGAGTTGAGCTTGGTTTCTCCGTGAGTCGATACTGGTGCGAGAGCCTCGAGTGGCTGCAGTCGGCTTGGAGCTTGTCTTAACAGGATAGGTAGGGGGGTGAGCTGGTAAGACGTCACAGTTTGTTTCTACAAGACAAAACATACAGTTAGTACGGGTAGCCTGCATAGTTATATCTGTATATTGTTTTTAATAAAGAAGTTGCAGATTGGAAAGATCGCTGTTAAGTTTCTCCTGACGAATAATGAGCTCAAATCTGCCCCCCTGGGAACATTTTCCCTTCTCAATCTAGCAATAGCTTCCTCTCTCCCGGTGGTATGTAATGTGCATTGCCAGAACAAGTGATTGACATCCATGCATGGATGCCCGCAATCACATGCTTGATCTGCTATAATATTTTTCCTAAAGAGATGGGCCTTGGTCAGATTGTGATTTGATCTGATCCTGTTTATCAATCCCACTCTCTTTTTATCAAGCCCCAACCCTTGGAACCAGGGGCAAAAGTATGGTTCACATGGATGGGCAGTTTGGTAGATCGGCTTTGCCGGATAACTTAGGATGAAGAAAATAGATAGGTTATTGGCAGTTGATTAAAAAAACATATATTGACATAATCCCGTTGGATACCATAATCACTCAATCAAACTTATTACCGAGGTATAAGGTTAAATAAGGTTAGCACAAATTTTATATACAACAGTTCATTTGAATTCCAGGTAGAGAACAACAAAACCCAATGTCAACTGAAGATGAAAGCTACCTATGTAATACCTTCAAATATCTCCAGGATCGTTTGAACTCAATTCTTTTACCTTCAACGCAGTGGTCTCTTTTGCGATGAAACGATTCATTCTTTGGATTTCAGAAGGTTGAAGTAGATTAAAGAGTCAGGAAAAGATTTGCTGTACTGTCTGACAAACAGGTGATATTTTATTTGGACAATAATGAAATGCTTTTCTTAAAATTCATCAGAATCAACAGTACCGATGAATTTAGTGAACTCCTGTAAATCGTTGATGAACTATCATCATAATCTATGGAATCATGATATCTCTTATCTTTATGGGTTTTATTTTTTCATTTTCTACAATTAAAAATAATTATATTTCTGTTATATTAACATTTTACATATAATAAAAATTGGTATCTACAATGTGTCGTTGAATGTTTTATTCAATAGGTTTTCAGATTGTGCGTGGCTGTTTTGATTTAATTAATTACAAAATTGTTGCTGAAATCGGTGTATTTTCTTTGGATGTAGGTTTGGAGGTAGGCTGCTTCTTTGACGGTGCAATCTTTTTCGCTCTACTGATCCTACTTTTTGTGGGTGGAAGAATTGTGTTTTCTGTGGGATTAGCAATTTCCTTAGGTCCATCTGCGGAGTACGCAAGTTTAGAAGCTTTTCTTCGTTCCCGAGTCCTTTTTTTCTCGATATTGTCATTTTCATTAGCTTGTTTGCAGATAAAAAACATACGTGTTGTCAAATAAAATCGCACTATACTGTTCGTTAACAGAAGTTGATGCTTTTGACATCCAACATATGGTATTAATGGAATTTTTTCAACAGCACTTGTCACGCTAAATAGGGTGTTCGCATTCAACTCTTCGGTATTCAGAGTCTCCAACGTTGCTTTTTCAAGAAGGGTTATCAGTTTCTGAAGCTGCGTCGATGGATATTTCAGGAACCCTTCAGTTTTAATTTGGATGAGCTTATGACTGTCAGGGATCACGTGAGAAGCCTTTAACTCCAAAGTCTGCAAACAACTCTTGCAGACACCAGCACGACCTTCTTCGTCAAAGACTGCAAATCGAGTACCTTACCTTGCTACATACCCAGCTACGTATGCTAGTACGTAGTCTGATGTACTGCATTTGAAATAATCGTGCTCCTTCAACACAAATGCAGCATCAAACAGAGCATCCATATTTGTTCCTCTGTCTAATATTGTATCGATTTGAGCATCCCACTGACATCTTCTCTCACTGATATTTGTCAAATCTTTTACACTTAAGAGAACATTGACTGTATCCCCACCAGTAATGTTGCTCCCTTTCGGCAGTTTTACCAGGGAATAGGTCGATAAGAGTCGATACATCTGTATGAATAACGTGGAATCCGGATGATCGTTATTGCCACAACAGCTTCGCATCATTCCAAAAAAGCGCTTAAACAATGTTAGTTTGAACAGTAATGGATGGAGGTTAAAAAATGTTTGTTCTGAACATTTGCAAACTTCAACAATATTTTTTAATTAAAATGATAGTGGTCGTAAAAAGTAACTTGAAGAGTTTCACCTCCAAATTATCTTGATTTAATCTTGCCGTCATAAGGTATCTAAACCCGCACTGCTCTATTAAGTACTGGCACACCTCAAGAGCCGCTTGTTGAGAAATTTTTAGACCATAACATGTAGAATTGGAGACAAAGTCATATTGCTTTGCCTCGGCTTCTTTTTCCCAAGCACGAAGATATTCTAAGGTTTCTTTGACATCCTACAAAATTTGAAATTGAATGTACAGCACCAAAACCACTAAATACTGACATGATACTGATACATAATCTACACGAGTGTGATGTTCTCACAATCCAAGCCTGATTTTCAATTTTCATAGAACCCATCCATGCCATGGCCACATTCATTTTCTGATAATATTCTGGTCTTATGGCTCATCTACAATAGTCGCTCAAACGCAACTCACCGGTCGCAATCGCAAGACAGTTGCAAAACAAACGCATGTATTGTAACGTGTTCGAACTATACCACCCGGTAGATCGACCGAACAAGCTACATACGACCGCGCAAATAGCCTCGCGCCGATCCGATCAGAAGACCCTGACGTGACGTCACGAGAACTACTATATAAGCTGGCACGCTGAGGCAGTAGCTAGCAGTGTTGCCGTTTCAGTACAATTGTACTGAATTCAGTACTTTTTCACGCGATTCAGTACGCTAGTACGCCTTTCATAAATCTTGTACGTTTTGTCAGGATTAAGTACATTCGATACGCCTTTCATGAATCTAGTACGATTTCACGTTTTACGTTACTTCGTATAAATCGCCGAGAGGTGGTCTACATTGTATTGAGAGAAAACTTACTAGTCTCCGTTATTCGAAATAATTCGAATACATTCAGTGTATTAATAGTTTTAATTAAAGGCCCCGAGCCTAAAACAAAATGCAATATCTACGAAATTTATTATATAAAAAAAAATATGAAATATAAAATAATAATAATAATAATATATAATATAAAATATATTATATTTTGTGTAAGTTTAAAAAAAATTATTTGTGTACCTGAAAAAAAACTAATAAACGTCAAATTTCAACTATACTTCGATTGCATATACTTTAATTTGAGTTGACCGCTAAATTCAGTACGCAAAGTTCACATTCAGTACGTTTTGGCGCTGCTATCCAGTACGTAAAATAATTTCGTTGTGGCAACGCTGGTAGCTAGCGATTAGTACTAGAGCAGTCAATCGACTCATAACTAAAGATAAACTCACATAACCTCAAATAGGTAGTCACTCAAAGCGAGGTCTTACCATAGAAAAGAATAAAATAGAAATAGGAAGTTACTCAAAGCGAGATCTTACCTAACGTAGAATCAAAAATCGAGAAAATATAAATTGGCTAAAGCAGCAATTTAGATTAAACTCAAAACAAAAGAAAAAGTATAATTAGCCAAAGCAGTAATTATAACTTCAAAATAGAACAAAACAAACAGAAACAAAAAACAAACAGAATCAGAAACAAAAAGCAAATAGAAATAGAAAAACAATCAGAATAGAAACATTATCATTTGATTATATCGAGCCACATTTTTAGTTTATTTCATTTCTGTAAATATTAGATTAAGTAAAATTCGATAGAGAAAATCGAATCAATATAATAATCAATCCGAATCTATTGTCTTTCATTTCGTGTCTTGTTTCATTTCTTTAATTAACATAAATTCCTTTCAGCTAAAATCACTTGGAAATAAAATCGTGTTTAGCTAGCTTAAAAGAAGGCAGCTTCGGTAGTCTAACACTCAGGCAGCGACGGTACAGCTTTAATTGGTACCCGAGTCTGAGAGTGTAAGATTATCCAAGTCTGTATTAGGGAGGCAGCTTCGGTGCGTAACACTCAGACAGCAACGGTATAGCTTTAATCGGTACCCGAGTCTGAGAGTGTGCAATCCCAAGTCTGTATTAGGGTAACATTAGGTTTTTCACATTTTTCCTTGGAGGGGCTCCAAATCATACCCGTGACAAAGAATTCACGCGAGCTAGCGTAATTTCGCGGCCTTCTGCCGTGAGACATACGCAGAGAAAGTTACAGTATACATATAAATACATATAAGTTCTATGCATGTATGCCGTTTGCGATGTACGTTGCCACCTGCGACTTGTGTTTTGGCGACCACTATAGATGAGCCATTATGTGGTCTTTAGTTAATTTGAAATTTGCCTTCAGATTGAAACTTTTTGGATTCTCAATTTCTAATAAAGCATCCCAATGCTTTAATTGAAGCCTTCCATGCAACAACGTCCTTAGCGCTCGGCCGGTCGAGAGAGAGCTAAAATTCACGGCCTGTAGCCGTGCTATAATTTGAGCTCTCTCTCGACCGGCCGAGCGCTAAGGACGTTGTTGCATGGAAGGCTTCAATTTAACAATCCCATCTGGTGTCTGTTAACAGTGAACCAGAAATTGATAATTGATAAACCAAAATGACTAAGAACCCGAAGACAAGCAAAATTGTGATGTTTATTCCTGACCCAAACTCCATCCTGTATTCTTTTCTTTGAAATCCAATTTCGTAGATTCTTGATCAGATGTGGAAAATCAGATACGAACCACAAGCGGCGTGAGGGATCGACGATGTGCTCGACGCTTACAGCTTCTTCAGTTACGCCAAATTTGTCCCACATAGAACGGTTCCATGTAGCACCGTCTGATGCAATAGCGTCAACATGGAGACCACATTGCTCAGTTAATGCAATACATTCCATGAAAATATTATGTAATATTGCTCCTGGCGCACATCCTTTGCTGAGAAAACAGGCCAAAACCTGTACCCATTTTCCTTGAAAGGGCTGAAACATCAGAACTAGTGCATGTTCGCCCCTTTTGTTTTTTTGGTGTTCAGGAGTGTATTTGCCTAGATTTGTGAAGCCTTGCAGTTCTAGGTTTTGACGTTCGAAAGATATGGATTTCGACAATTTCATCTCATCCAGTAGTATCACACCATGCTTTTCCTGAGGATCCATGTGTCCGACTTTCTCCTTCAGAACCTTGAATGTAGCTGCGTCAAATCCATATACACCCTTGATGGCTTTGATGTATTTGTTAAGGGTGTCTATGCAGGTAAGGTGATTTTATGTGCACGGAGATGTTCATATACTTTTCTACTTTTTATGCGCAGTAGTAAACACTCGAATATCCACTCGTTTGTATAACGCATGCCTCTGTAGTCTTTAACTTGGGATGCAGTTAGGCAAGCTTGAACTGCAAGCTGCTGATTTTCCGGCAAATGTGAGATAGCTTCTTGAACAGCTTCTGCCTTTGCTTTCGAACATTCTGCTCGCATATCCTGTACTTGTTGCCTTAATTTCAATACCTTTTGTTCCAATGTCCTATTTCTACATTTTATGTTTTCATGACTGCGTTTCAATTTGTAGTTCTTCCGTTGTTGTTTCTGTAATGAATGCCCTGTTCTTCTTCTTTGGTTCAATGATTTTTGAAATTTTTTACAAGCTAAACA
This sequence comes from Tenthredo livida, assembly GCA_963992785.1. Taxonomy (NCBI): domain Eukaryota; kingdom Metazoa; phylum Arthropoda; class Insecta; order Hymenoptera; family Tenthredinidae; genus Tenthredo; species Tenthredo livida. The sequence goes on from OZ023067.1 coordinate 27,496,205, forward strand.
CCTTGTTACTTGTTGGCCAGTTTGGTTCAGTTTTTTTCGGTATATATATCCTGAACACTTATTTGCATGTACGTTATCATCTACACCTTTACACGGTAGAATATCAACGATTTTATCGAGTGTGCCTGCTATTTGATTTGTAGATTCCACCCTCTCTAAGCCTGGGATATCAATTTCTCTTTCCGCAACAAAAATTCGAAGATTCAGATCTTGCTGTACTACAACCCGCTTCAACACAGTAGCCAAGTTCTTGCTCCAACATGTAAACATCACATTTTCGTTTACAATATTTAAAACCCAAAGAGGAGATGGTACTGGAATAGACCTGAAGCTCTCTAAAAGAAATTGAGCTGCACATTCAGCTTTATCTTCCGAAACAGGCTGTCCCAAAGTATTACGGGTTTCACCCGGGTCAAAGTTAGTGGCTCCATCAATATTTAACATTTGTTGATTTCTTTGTCTTTCCTCTTCGCACGCAGGTTCGCAATCAGTAAGACTTGAGTCATTATCTTTTTTCATCTTCTTTGGTGAGCTACAGCTTTCCACTTTGAAGGGCATCGTTTGTTTATCAGTCTGTGATTGTGAGGAAGTTGATTTTAACGAGGAATTCAATAGAATTGAAGGGATAGACGTGGATTTCAGAGTCGGCCTTCCTTTCGGTATACAGTTGACAGTTCCATCGGGAATAACAGTTTTGTACTCCGTTTCAATATCATTTTCATTAAAATGTCTGGCACAGACACGATCTCTGTCGGTGAGTAATTTATCGGGTCGTGAAATCGTAACACACCACTTTTCTAACATATCTCTCTGAATAATAGACAAGGATAACAATTTTTTATACGAATTTTGCAGTGTTTAACTTTTTATATACATTGATTACTTTTTAGAAATGTTTCAATTAAAAATGTTTCGTAGCTTTAGAAGTTGATTGTTCAGGTTTTATAAACTTACCGTACGAGCCTTGAACAATCTAGGATTTCTAATTCCCAACTCTTTATTTGCCTTACTATTCGACTTGTAACCGGTCGGACACCCCAGCACAAAACACGACATTTTCACTTAATTATGACTGTTAGGTACAGATCGTTTTTCGTGAAATTCCCGCAAAAAATATTTGAACGACGAAAACAACCCCCTCCCCCACCCCCCTTGCCGCCGTTAACTGACCAGACATGGAACATCAGCACTGCGAGTGGCGGAATACTGTACTACTAAAGAGACCTGAAAATCGACGCAGATTTTGTAGCACAGAGATCGGTCTCCTTACCTCTTACTTCCTGATTAAAACCCTTGCTTTGAAAATTAGAATCATTATACTTTTGGCTACCTGCGATTACGCGAAAAGCCTAAGGAGGAAAAAAAAAAGAATCATTGTACTCATTTGTAGGCAGGAAGTAAGAGGTAAGGAGACCGATCTCCGGGCTGCAAAACCTGCGTCGATTTCTAGGTCTCTTTAGTAGTACAGTATTCCGCCACTCACAGTGCTGATGTTCCATGTCTGGTCGGCTTACGGCAGCGAAGTGGGGGGTTTGTTTACGTTTCATTCAAATATTTGCGGGAGTTTCACGAAAAACGATTTGTACACAGCAGTGAGAACTAAATGAAATTGTCGTGTTTTGTGCCGAGGTGTCCGACTGGTTACAAGTCGGATGGTAAGGCATAAAAAGGGTTGGGAATTAGAAATCCTAGTTTGTTCAAGACACGTACGGTAACTTTATAAAACTTGAACAATCAACTTCTAAGGCTACGAAATATTTTTAATTGAAACATTTCTAAAAAGTAATCAATGTAGATAAAAAGTTAAACACTGCAACGTTCGTATTAAAAAATTGTTATCCTCGTGTATTATTTAAAGAGATATGTTGTAAAAGTGGCGTGTTGCGATTTCAGGATCCGATAAATTACTTACCGAAAGAGATCATGGTTGTGCAAGACATTTCAATGTAGATGATATTAAAACGGAGTACAAAACTATTATGCCTGATGGAATTGTCAACTGTCAAACTGTCAAACCCTCCACTTCGCCTCCGTTCGCGGACCAGACATGGAACATCAGCACTACAAGTGGCGGAATACTGTACTACTAAAGAGACTTGAAAATCGACGCAGGTTTTGGCGACTAGCCAGCTTTGAGATCGGTCTCCTTACCTCATAGAACTTATATTCCTGGAAGGGGAATAGCCCATTTGCGCAATGAGCGGCAGACTGACACCAACATGTTGAGACAGACATATATCTCTCTCTCCTTTCCTAACGTGCAGTCCCCTCTCCGCGCATACCCCTCGCCGGCATAGTACCGCGCGAAGATTGATAGGTTAGGGTTAGCGTAAAGTTGTAATTCATTATGTATCACAGAAATAGTTAAGTTATACATTTACTGACAACGGTTATAAATTAATATGCTATTCAAAATTATCATCCAAGCAAACAATCTGACAACGGTTATTCGTGGTTCACGTTATAGGTTAGGAATGACTACGACTAGGGCGGTGCGCGCCTGCGCAGAAAGAAAAGACGCCGCGTTAGGAAAGGAGAAAGAGATATATCTCTGTCTCAACATGTTGGCGTCAGCCCGACGGGTTCTATTCCCCTTCCAGTAATATAAGTTCTATGCCTTACCTCTTACTAGGGATGGGCGATGTTCAAAATAAAAATCGATTTTTGAATAATCGATGTTTGGAAAGCATCGATGTTTAAACATCGATGTTTGGAAAATACATCGGAACATCGATTATTTATTTTTTGAGTGTTTTTTTTGCGTATGTCATGATGTTCCATGAAAAATTCGTCAATAGAAAATTCGACACAATTCGTGCTAGTTAATATTGTGAAAATTTACTTCGAAAATTGAATAAAATTGGTGAAACGGACGTTCTGGTATGACTTTGTTCTCAGATTGTTCGTTGAGAATGGTCCGAAATTCACTAAATTTAAAAAATCCGTTTTCGCGCCTTTTCATCGATGTTCGGTGAAATACATCGAGCATCGATTAATCGGACCCCAAAAAAATCGGTCGAAAATAATCGATTATTAAAAAAAAATAATCGACCGATTCGATTAATCGGTGAACATCGCCCATCCCTACCTCTTACTTCATGTTTGTAGGCTTAGCGTGTTTGATTCTGACCGGTATGAAGTTGGTACCACAGTCTTCTGTCTCCTTCTATCCTTCGTGCTTACATACAGGGAGAATTCCTAATGTCTGAACACTCGGAGCAGCGGTGAGGTGACCACCAGTAGAAATTGTAAATTGTTATATATTGGTTCCGGGCTTTCGTGTTCGTTGAAATTGGGAAACAATTGCCGGTGCTGGACTCTTAGCCACCTCAACACTATTCCAAGTGTACAGACGTTAGGAATTCACCCTGTAAAGACGGTAAGGGCCAGAAGACTCTGGGGACAACTTCATATTGGTTAGAATCAAACACACTTAGTGTACCTTGGGGTGCGCAAAGAAAAAAAAAAATTCAAATGCGCATCAACATTTCGGTAGAGCATCCCCACACAGCACTGAATATTTCATGTAATATTCAAATTGAATTATTACATGGAAACATTTCGGAAATGTTTCAGAAATATCCACTCAAATATTTTCTCAACATTTTGTGAATTGTTTCCGCGAAATATTTGTGAAATATTTCACGAATATAACATGAAATAATGCAATGCAATGTTCACCAATATTTCAAGAAATGTCTCATAAACATCCCAGGATTATTCCATGGAATATTTCGCAAAAAGTTTCAGAAATATTTCAAAAGGACGTTTCAAAAATATTTTACGTTTAACTCAACTTTTGGAAATATTATATATCTGTAAGATACTTGCCAGAAATATTTCAGAAATATTCCAAAGACTTTTTCGAAGATTAATTTTTTAATTTTTTCAAGGAATATTTCGGAAAATGTTTCAGAAATCTTTCAAAAATACTTCATGAAATATTATAAATACATGGGATAACGGACATAGGAACATTTCAGAAATATTTCCTTGTAATATTTCTAAAATATTTCAATCTTTCACTGAAATATTTCTGAAATATTTCTGAAATATTCAATGCTGTGTGGGTCTCGAATAGAATATCTCAGCCAAATATGTAACTGAAAGTAGTAACTAAAATAGGCAGTTCTAAATATCAATATTAAGACCTCATATTTGGCTGAGATATTCTATTTGAGATGCTCTACCAAAATTTTGATGCACGGTTGAGAAAAAAGTGTTTTTCCCAGAGTCATATGACTCCATGACGCTATGACTCAATGTTTATAGGCGAATATCTCTTAGTCGGTGAGAGTTAGGAAATTTCTATCTCAGTACTTTTTTATAAAGCGTGAAATTTCCTATATAAATTTGTATTCAGATTGTTTCTAAATCAAGCCGCTTACGAGAAAAAATAATTAAAAAATTTGCCAATTTTTTTTTGACATGTTATTCAAATCAAAAATGGGAAAACTGAGTTAGGCAGTTCTAAATATAAATATTAAGAGCTCATATTTGGCTGAAATATTCTATTTAAAATGCTCTACCGGAATCTTCATGCGCGTTTGAACTTTTTTTTTTTTGGCACACCCTAGTGTACCTACAATTACAATTTATATTTCCCCCATCCTTCTTTTCTTCTGGCCCCACCCTGGCACGTTGGCTGGCAACGCCCTTGGGTATTGCTCATTGAAATAGTAGAAAACACTAACAATGACTTTCTTTGCCGTATTACAGATTCCACAGTACTTTAAAAAAGTTAATAGAGTAGCAATTTTAGCGTTTCAGCTCTCTGATATTTTTTCCGAAAAACTGTGAAAGGATCCCAATCTATGGATTCTTGCATAGTTTGTTACCAGATTTTTTACAAAATTTCATTTCGTTAAGTTTCATAAGAACCATTGATTTGTCCCATACTTCAATTAGATTTGAAGATGCGATAACAGTGATCTCAGGCTGCTGCTCGGTCTCTTAGAACTGGTTTAGTAAACCTGGTCTTCCCACCACATGAAATCAAGCATGACGGATTACTCACTCTGTTGCGATTGCCACTTGACTATTTTGATTGGATGAAAGGGGCAGTCTGCTAATTAACTATAGCCCAACACTTTGTTATGGATTAGTAGTGGTTCTATAATGTGCCACACAGTTTCAATCACCGACTTGCCAAATGAAATGACGTTTGCTTATGGCGATTAGATGATATGACGTGAATCATATGTCCCACAAATCGAGCATGCTTATCACAAGTTTGATTCGTTTTATACGATTTTCTTTGAACCCAATTCGTGCAAATAAAATAGATATGTACAGTAAATGAAATTGATCCTGAGCCGGATGTGTTTGACAATTCTAGAAACAGCCAATCGGCGCTCTGGATTGCAATAATTTAGAGCACCGATTGGCTATTTCTTTAATTGTCAAACACATCCGGCTCAGAATCAATTTCATTAAGCATACGAATAGTTCATCGATCACTGGTTTTTTGTTCCAACTTAATCTTTATCAAAAATTATAATATGTTTACTGAAAATATAAACACTTGAACGATTATTGCTCTGAAACTCATGACGCAGAATAAGGTGTATGGGAAATATTCAATTGTACCACAACACGATAATTCTAGAATTACATACTGAAATAATTGCTGCCTGCTAAGATAGCTGCTGTGTCATTAACCTTGACCCAGAGTACCTTCAGAAATATAATCCAATCACAATGTAAACCGCTTCTGGGATGTTATGTAATATGTACACAACATATCACTATTATTCACAGTTAGTCGTATCCTTATCTTTAGTCAAACACTTTTGTATTATTTAGAGTTGATAGGATTTTCTCAACAAACTTCTAACAGATTGTCAGGCTCTCGTCAACTTCAGAATATACATTACACTACTGACTTGCAATCTGTACTTTTGTGGTTTCGAGATCTATAAAACATGATAGAAAGCGGTAAGTATAACGATATCTCAGCGCAATTCCCACAAAATATTTAACCAATTAGTGTGAGAAATAGTGCTGTACACCTACAAACTGAACATATGGATATAACTGTGGGACTTGAAGTATTAATTTAATTTTTTCAGTACTTGGACCGGTAAAGCTTACAGATCTTGGTCGGATTTTGACCCATGAACATTTTACGCTAGACTTTACAGGATTCTACGTACCACCTCCGGCTCATTTGGAAAATTATTTCCAAGATAAAATCACTCTGCAAAATGTCGGCCTTGTCAAACAATATCCGTGAGCTATTTTCAATGAAATAATAATAATAATAATAATAATAATAATAATAATAATAATAATAATAATAATAATAATAATAATAATAATAATAATAATAATAATAATAATAATAATAATAATAATAATAATAATAATAATAATAATAATAATAATAATAATAATAATAATAATAATAATAATAATAATAATAATAATAATAATAATAATAATAATAATAATAATAATAATAATAATAATAATAATAATAATAATAATAATAATAATAATAATAATAATAATAATAATAATAATAATAATAATAATAATAATAATAATAATAATAATAATAATAATAATAATAATAATAATAATAATAATAATAATAATAATAATAATAATAATAATAATAATAATAATAATAATAATAATAATAATAATAATAATAATAATAATAATAATAATAATAATAATAATAATAATAATAATAATAATAATAATAATAATAATAATAATAATAATAATAATAATAATAATAATAATAATAATAATAATAATAATAATAATAATAATAATAATAATAATAATAATAATAATAATAATAATAATAATAATAATAATAATAATAATAATAATAATAATAATAATAATAATAATAATAATAATAATAATAATAATAATAATAATAATAATAATAATAATAATAATAATAATAATAATAATAATAATAATAATAATAATAATAATAATAATAATAATAATAATAATAATAATAATAATAATAATAATAATAATAATAATAATAATAATAATAATAATAATAATAATAATAATAATAATAATAATAATAATAATAATAATAATAATAATAATAATAATAATAATAATAATAATAATAATAATAATAATAATAATAATAATAATAATAATAATAATAATAATAATAATAATAATAATAATAATAATAATAATAATAATAATAATAATAATAATAATAATAATAATAATAATAATAATAATAATAATAATAATAATAATAATAATAATAATAATAATAATAATAATAATAATAATAATAATAATAATAATAATAATAATAATAATAATAATAATAATAATAATAATAATAATAATAATAATAATAATAATAATAATAATAATAATAATAATAATAATAATAATAATAATAATAATAATAATAATAATAATAATAATAATAATAATAATAATAATAATAATAATAATAATAATAATAATAATAATAATAATAATAATAATAATAATAATAATAATAATAATAATAATAATAATAATAATAATAATAATAATAATAATAATAATAATAATAATAATAATAATAATAATAATAATAATAATAATAATAATAATAATAATAATAATAATAATAATAATAATAATAATAATAATAATAATAATAATAATAATAATAATAATAATAATAATAATAATAATAATAATAATAATAATAATAATAATAATAATAATAATAATAATAATAATAATAATAATAATAATAATAATAATAATAATAATAATAATAATAATAATAATAATAATAATAATAATAATAATAATAATATGCAACAATTGTAGAAAAAAATATTGGATAATGCTGCTGTACATATTTCTGTGTAATATGAAGTTTTTTATAGGTATGGTAGTATGTACAACGTCAACTTTAACGACACAGATACTCGCGAGGCGATTCTTACAGATGTTGATTTGTTGAATAAATTTGGTGGCGGTACAATCATAGAAAATACCAACCATGGGCTTAGGCGTGATATTTCCTTCATGAAATATGTCAGTCAAAAAACTGGTATACATGTCATCGCTGGAACTGGTAATTTCAAAAGAAAACGTTATATCGAGCCTTGAGTCAAGTAACAAATACTAGATATTGCTTTCGCATAGATTCCATAAGACATGGGTTCCATCTAGTTTCTTTTCACTAGTTGCAAGGAAGCATTACTTTGGTTTTCTCGGCATATATTTGTCTCACGGCAGATAATTTATAAGTTTAGAATAAAACTCGTTGGAAATAAGAAATACATTCCAGGCTATTACGTCGCATCCACACAAACCCAAAGTACGCTTGGTAGCAGCGTAGAGCAAATGTATGACTTGATATCGAAAGAAATGACAGTGGGATGCGAAGAGTCCCCTGGTGTCAAAACTGGATTCATTGGAGAAGTCGGCAGTACTTGGCCAATTCATGGTGAATTTAGATAAATAAATTATATTATTGTGCTTTCATATTTTACCGAAAAGTATATGTCTTAGATCTAGAATTAGCTTCCTCTTATATAAACTCGAACACAATAACATTGCATCGTCTACATGATATAATATTTGTGTACAGATTTTGAGAAGAAAGCAATACGAGCGACGGGAGAAGCACAGGCTCAATTAGGATGTCCTGTGACTTTTCACCCAGGGAGAAATCGAAAAGCTCCTTTTGAAATAATCAGACTTTATTTGGAAGCTGGAGGTGCGGCTGAAAAGGCTATAATGTCTCATCTGGATCGTGAGTTGATAGTTATACACAGGGTCGGATCTTATTGGGTAGACACTTGGGGGACAAGTTGGTCTAGAATTAAAAAAAATTGTCACCCTATTAAACACTGCAAACACATTGCAGAAGGAATACAGTTGCTACTGTATTGATTCGTATGAAAGACTGCATGTGACAAAAATGAAACACATTATCGTAGATCAGTTGTAATAATAACATCAATCAGATATAACTTTTACAAGGTACATTGTTGGAGAATGAGGATCTTCTCGAATTCTCAAAGTCTGGATGCTACTGCCAATTTGATTTGTTTGGTGTTGAATGCTCGCACTATCAACTTGACCCAGCTACTGACATGCCTTCCGATGCTCAACGTCTTGATAAAATTAAACTAATTTGTGAAGAAGGACGAACCGACAGAGTGCTACTCAGTCATGACATCCACACAAAACATCGTTTGGTAGGCGAATCATTTTTAAATTGCTTAGCATACTTGGGCAAACTCATTTTAGTCATAATAGTGAGTTCCACTAATTAAATAAGAGTACTTTATATACAACGTACTCTCGCAATAGCTAAAAAAAATTTCAATAGAATTACAGTCAGTCGTCTTAAACCTGATGCGAAAAAATTTCTAAATCATTCAACGGTCTGTAATCAGGAGAGTTATGACAGTAAAAAATTATTCGGAAATCTGAAGGGGTATTAGGTTTGGCAACCGATCAAAAATATTTTCAACTCAGGTAGATAACATAGATTTTTCCATTGCATTTTATAGATGGCCTTTGGAGGGCACGGATTTTCGCATATCTATAACAACATTCTACCCAAAATGTTCACGAAAGGCTTTTCACAACAGGTTATCGATCTCATCACAGTAGAAAACCCAACAAGGTGGCTCGCACCGTAACTGTATCAAACATTATACATACCATGAATATTCGTGCATGCGGGTCACTCCCGATTCACTCGATTCAGCCTGACACAGAAGTTGCCGTAGATGCAAATATCTGTGTCGGGCTGAATCGAGTGAATCGGGAGTGACCCGCATGCACGAATACTCATGGTATATCCATTGAATGAGAATACACTTTCACGCGACGTATAGAAGCATAAAAACATCACGTTATTTTTCAATTACAATAAAAATTTCATGGAAACTCACAAAATTTACAGAAGAGTGTTACATCCTATTCCACGCTCCTCTCGCCAATCTGCTATCATATCTCCTTAGATGATACCTTACATCCTGTCTTCCTACCTCGCTATCTTTCTCACGCTGACCCGGTGCACACGGTACTCACAAGTGCATCGATCAGCAATCCGCTAATCCCCACCTTTACATCAAGCCCTCACAACTAACGAATCATAATTACCATACCTCACTTCCAACTCAACTCTCCGACTATCTACTTCTTTCCTAACACCTTCCTTCACTCTCACCTCTCCGACATCTATCACGCTCTTCCTATCCAACCCACATCTCTCACCAAGGGTCATTTTCACTTATAACTACAAATAAACTACCAAGTTGGGGTTCCGGTCCGGCTGAGTTTCCGGTTCAGACGTGTTTCTAGAGATAGTATCAGTATTACTCCATAATTCTGTGTAAAAAGCGTAAATTTCTAATATCCACCCTAATTTCGAGTAACGAACCAAGCCTCAAAGGGCCTAAGTGAAAAGAAATCTGGAAGAAGGATCGCCAAGATATAAACAGATGCCATCTTCTACTCAACACAAGGCTCTCTTCAGCGAGGGTTCTTTCCGCCATTTTGAGGTTATTCCAGCAGCGCTTCAACTGCCAAATCGCATCACGAGGGCTGCTTTCAAATACCGGATTCAAGAAAAGGACTCAAACCGTCTCAACAGCCCAGACCAGGCAGGAGATTCCCTATTAGGGATTCCCTCTACTAACAGTCTGTATTTGTTACTAATCCCTTACTAGTCTTAAGCTAATCTCTCTTAGGGTACTGATACAGGTCACTGGGTATAAATTAAGTAACAGGGCTCAATCTCAAATTAGCTTGGGACCTCCCGGAAAACAGATTAAGCCTTGATCCATTGTAGGAACCGCCGAGGAGCCATATGGCTGAAGCCCCGGCCTCTTCATCTAAGAAAAGAGGGTTAAATAGTTCCCGTGAGAGTCCTTCGGAAGGCTCAAGTAAAGTTTATAGATTTCTCTCGCCTCCCCTACCGCAATTCCAGGCCGAGGAATCAATCAGTTCCCAAAATCAGGTTAATCTTTCTATGGACCCCAGTGATGTAGGGCTAGGGAATCAGGATAAATCTGGGCCAGGAGAGGGTAGTAGTGGTGAGACAGGCACCCCTGATGACCGCGGTACAGTAGTAAACAATTTTGACAGATCGGTATATTTTTCGCAGGCTATTAACCGATACACTGCACAGGATCCTGCCCCCTTCGCGGTATATTTAATAGACGCAGACACTGAATCTAACCTGGGCAACTTATATCCACCGGCCTTTGAAAAACTCTTTAGAACAGCCAAGATTCGAATCAAGGGAGCATTCACCGGAAAGCTCTGGGCCTGAGAAAGTGGTAATACAATTTCACACGAATTTTTCTGAGGAAGATTTTTGGGAGGGGCTGGATGACCTTTCAAAGTCTAAAATAGTAAGTGTTGAATTGATGAGAAAGAGAACAGAGGTAGAAAGGAACGGCGAAAGGGTTTGGGAGTTCCAAAGAACCAGTTCCATCAAAGTGTTCGCGAGAACAAAGGTCCCTGATGTGATCTACATCTATGATGCTTTGAGTGTCATGGAGAAATTCACTACCAAGGTGAAACGATGCTTTGACTGTCAAGGATATGGCTACATAAGTTCCAACTGCGATCACCTATACAGATGCAATCGATGCAGAGGTAACCATAACAAAAACTCTTACGAGGCGGAGATCAAGTGCGCTAATTGCGGTGGTCCGCACCAGGCGTCGGACCCGATTTGCATAATCTACGACTTTAATCTAGACCTACTCGAATTCAGAACGAAAATAGATACCAACACTAGGGAAGCGGCCTCTATAGTAGCAGAAGGATATAGAGCTCTCTTCAATATCGACATACAGGAGACGGGAATAAGGGGATCTGAGGACGACTTTACAAGGTTTCGTGAGGCTAGATCTTCAGGCAGAGCGCTCGATCTATCCCAGTGAACACGTTTAATTGCGGCAATATAACATGGAAGTTACAGGTGATGTCATAATGTTATAGGTGTGATACATAGCTGGTATATAACGTGGAAGTAACATGTTATGTACCATTTCTTAGATGCTGATTACATAACTTGTAAGTAACGTTTTAACGTTACAGTAATGTAAAAAAGTTTCGTAGCCGTTACATAACATGCTTGTAACGATGTGAGTGCAACTTTAGTGATATTTATGTAAGGTCAATGGGGTGTAACGAAGTGACATTACAGTAATGTAACATGACCCTGTAACATTTACATAACATACTTGTAACGATGTGAGTTCAACTTTGGTGATATTTATGTAAGGGTAATGGGGTGTGACGGAGTGACATTATAGTAATGTAACATGATCCTGTAACATTTACATAACATGCTTATAGCGCTGCTTATGTAACAATTACTCATACGCCCGTGACGTAAATGTTACAGAACGTTGAAGCATTACAGTTAGATACAAATCGTTGTACACCTAAAAAAGTATTACCATAAAAATCGAAAACCTAAAATGCATTAACCTCTTGACAATTTTTTTTTTAACATATTGCCATTTGAATTTTGCTGTACCGACTTTTGCGACATCTTCTAGAATGTTGAAAGTATTTTTCAGTATTTTTTCGGTGCCGATCGGACTGATGGTTTTCACGCGGCAACCATTTAAAAATGGCTCTGGTCAATTTTACCCGGCGTCACCAGCTTGATTGAAATCGGAGGTGTGACCACGAATTAAGAACGTGTCCGTCGAGCAGCGCACGCGTCGGCTCGATCCTTATAATCGTCCGACGTTTCAGTCCGATTTCTGGATGAGTATGATCGCGTCGTCTCCTGAAGATGTCTTCGTACGGCATACGCATTCGTTCTCGTAGTCCAGGTCCTTAGCTTCGTTTTTCTCGTAGTGCAGGTCCTCTGCTTCGTAGTTCTCGTAGTCCAAGTCATCTGCTTCGTATTCTCGTAGTCCAGGTCCTTCACCTCGTATTTCTCGTAGTCCAGATCCTTCGCTTCGTAGTTCTCGTGGTCCAACTCATTCGCTTCGTATTTCTCCTAGTCCAGGTCTTTGGCTTTGCAGTTCTCGTGGTCCAGGTCCTTCGCTTCGTATTTCTCGTAGTCCTGGTCCACAGCTTCGAAGCGATAGGCCCTGGACTACGAGAAATACGAGGCGAAGGACCTGGACCACGAGAACTACAAAGCCAAGGACCTGGACTAGGAGAAATACGAAGCGAATGACCTGGACCACGAGAACTACGAAGCGAAGGAACTGGACTACGAGAACTACGAAGCCCAGGACCTGAACTATGAAAACTACGAATATAATAAAATATATAATATGATTCTGAAGATCTCTTAAGATTCCTGATTCTAGAAACTTATCGAATCGTTTTGCGGGTGGTATACGCCGTTTGGTCCAATCGGAGAACAGCGTTAAACGGAAAGTCGGCCGATACGCTTGTGATACAGTTGGATGCGTTTCTAGAATACAGGTCCAGCATAAAAAAAAAGAACTCCGTTTTAAATCATGCAACCGCCGTACACGGTTATGGCACGCATGTCGTATTGATAAACGTGCTTCTTTTCTTCGTGCCTATTTCCGGCCTGTTTGTTTGATTACTTGGAGACGAAAGGTATGCGTGTACATTTATTAATCTTGGAAATTCTCCTCCATCATTATATTATCCATAAATTCAGTGATAGTTTTGTGATCTTAGGAATTGTTTCGAGGAGGTAAGCTCCAAAATATTTTATTGCACGAAAAATTTGCTGTACAATTTATATTTAATTCGTACGCACGTGCCAACCTCACTTATAACGTACTAGATCATTTTTTTTCAACAGCGTAGAGAAATTTACTTTCGATACAAATTGAAAAAAAAAGTTGAATGAATAAAACATTATATATGCACCTAAATTAAAGTTATGTATTTTGTATTTACAGATACTTCACTTCCATTGAGTCGTGCTCATCTGCGTTAAATGAGTGAGTATTTTTGTGTATGAACTAGGAATTACTATCAAAAAAAAAACTTACAATTTGCGAGGTTTATGTCGAGCTTTCCGCGGAGGTAGGGTAAAAAATGGTATGCTGAACTAGGAAGGAAAGTTGGTTGTGCATGCTAACTCTCCTAACTATATATATATATACATGGTTTCGTTCTCCTTTTTTCCAGATCTTTCTCTCAATCTCTCCCTTATCAAAACCTACCGAGTTCAAGTTCATTCATTGTACATTCATTCATTGTAGAGTAATTGCTAGGGGTGTGCGGGTAGACCTTTTTCTCGGGTCGGGTCGAGTCGAGTAATTTTTATTTTGGTCGGGTCGAGTACCCGAAATCTTCGGGTACTCGAATCGGCTCGAATACTCGAACATTTTCGGGTACTCGAATGTCTTCGGGTACTCGAACATTTTCGGGTACTCGAATGTTTTCGGGTACTTGAATGTTTTCGGGTAATTAAATGTTTCAGAGTACTCGCATGTTCACCAGCACTTAGCTAGGATACCCGTCGGGTTTTAGAAAAATGTCTCCATGCATCCATATCGTTGGGTAATTCAAATTTATTTGAGTATTGGCTATGACTTACAATTCTAATTTCTATGTAATTTACTAATTTGGGCAGTACGGTTTATAGTAGCTAACAATAAAGATCAAGATGCGGGATGTATTTAAAAAATAAAAATGTATTAATCTGTTTATGAATTTATATTATATGACAAGTAGTCATATTATAATTCAATAAATTCATGAACAGATTAATGCAGTTTTCAAATACATCCCGCATCTTAGTTCGTATTGTTAGCTAATAACCACACTGCCTAAATTAGTAAATAATATAGAAATTGAAATTGGAAGCCATAGCCAATACTGAACTAAATTCGAATTACCCAACGACACGGATGCATCGAGACATTCTTTAAAAACCCGACGGGTACCCGAGCTAAGTGCCGGTAAACATGCGAGTACTGAAACATTCCCGAAAAAATTCGAGTTCCCAAAAACATTCGAGTACCCGAAAAAATTCGAGTACCCGAAAAAATTCGCGCACCCGAAAAAATTCGAATTTACGACGACATTCGAGTACCCGAAAACATTCGGGTACCCGAAAATGTTCGAGTATTCGGGCAGATTCGAGTACCCGAAAATTTCGGCTCACAAAAAAATCTCGACTCGACGAGTACCCGACCCGACCCGAGCACCGAGTACCCGAGTAAATCGGGTACTCGCACACCCCTAGTAATTGCTGAGCTATATGGGTGCTTCGGCTGCTCCAAATGTGTGCAAGAAGGAGAATTCTTATGTAGGCGGATTACCTTTCCTGAAATGAACAGTGCTTTAAGGACCGATGATTCGTTTCGACATCAGCAATAGCCCGAGCATCATCGGGGTCAATCTGATTTACTGAAGTTGAATATCGATATGGTGTCTCAAGTTGCGCCTGATTATATGCATCTTATATGTTTGGGAATAATGAAACGCCTTCTTTGATTCTGGGTTGATGGCCCAAAACATGTTAGATTTACGAAAGACGCGATGCGTACTGCATCCGAAAGATTACTATCGATGAAATGCTTTATAACTAAAGAATTCTGCAGGAAACCAAGAAGTCTCAACGATTATGAGCGGTGGAAGGCTACCCAGCTTCGCCAATTCCTTCTGTATACTGGTCCCGTAATTTTGAAATCAGTTTTGTTAAGAAATCTATACAATCACTTTCTTGCGTTGAGCATAGCGACTCGTATTTTAGCAGATAGTGAACTTTGTTTGGTCAATAATGATTATGCTAAATCTTTGTTGCGCTGGTTTGTTGCTCATTATGGAGAATTATACGGCGAGGAACACATTTCTTATAATGTCCATAACCTTTCACATCTTGCTGATGATGTTTTACGGTTTGGCTGTTGAGATAACTTTAGTGCATTCAAATTCGAAAACTGTTTGCAGGCTATAAAGAAAAGGGTCAAGTACTCACAAAGACCCTTACATCAAATTGTCAATCGTATAAAGGAAGCAAATGGAGTTCCAATCCAAACACGATATCGCAAAACGTATCCAATTGTACACTATTTGAAGGATTCATCAAAGATCAAATTAATAGTTTGAAGGATTTTCAATCTCAAGGAACGATTATGACAATTGCTGCCGATTAGACGATAATTCGACTTTTAGCGTAACGAAAATTCTCATGAGGTTGAAGTTCGTAACGTTAATGTAACAGAATATTCGTTGAAGAAATGCGATATTTCGTGATTCGAATGTTGTTAGAATTATAAAATATACGAGATAAAGATTTTTCAGACAATTTGAGGAATTATGCACCGTTCTTGATCCATTTGAAATGTTCGAGCCTTGAATGTGAGGATTTTTGGCAAATATTTTGTTACATTAACGTTACGAACTTCAACCTCATAAATTCTCATTGATAATAATGTTCTATGCATAAAAGGGTACAAATACACAAATACGAGATCACTTTTCTTAGTACTGTGCGATTCGGAGCGATTTGGAATTTCTTTGGCTGATGGAGGGTTGGTATCTGAACAGATAATGTTGCCAGCGTCGCGAATTCAGAGAAAGTGTTTGAAATTGAAGCATCCGGTGAGAAAGGGCACAAGTATTGTGATTCCCTTGCTACAATATAATAATTGATGGGTAGGATTCAATCCTCGAAGTATGCATTCCCTCATCAAACTTTACAACTCTCATCCTATATATCTATTTATCTATCTATCCAGCTCAACCCATGGCAGTGGCGGAATACGCAGTAGTCACATTCACCGACGACAAAGACATTTCCGAAGTGCCATCGAAATGGATCCAAGAAAACGACGACGACGATGTTGGAGCGACATGTTTGTGGCCAACGAATAGTAAAAATATAACCACGCTGATAGCGAAGCAGGCTCAGCCAGATAAAAAAACGTGGACTTTAATGCCTGTCATCGTAGAGAAATACTGCGGTACGAATATTGATGAACGATATATTCTGTAAACGGTTATACAACTTTGGTATTCATGGAAAATTAATATTCGATTTTTTTTTCTTCCAGCGACCCTTGCAAAGGCCCGGAAAATAGCGGAGAATGCGAACTATCAAACTACCGATGATGATAATCTTGGAAAAGGGCACAGAGTAACGGTCCAAAAGAGATTGATTTCGAACTCGTCCGATGATGAAACCGAAGATGAACAGCCATCTAAAACTTACAAAAGGCTGAAAACACGAGCGAATATATTACGTAAGTTAAGTTAATTCATTAAGGGGTTATTCTCATTCGCATACGGAAAAAATAGGAGTTTTTTTGCGAATATGTGTTATTCAGTGAATACAATACAATTCGTTCAAAAATATGTTGACTCGTGACAATTTATTCAAATATAATCAATTAGAAAAAAAAAGAAAATCGTTTGGTATAGTTTTTTAATGTATCGATAAAGCATCAACAAATTTCAATTGCTATTGTATTATATCATTATTGAAAATCTGAAATTTATGAGCAGGTGAACAAGACATATTTTTCAATTGACATAATTTATTCTTCTCCGACACCTGATTGTCGACGTACTACAAACTCCTGCGACAAAGCCCCTCCGCACGTTATGAAGCCTCGCTGAGGTACATGTCAGCACTGGGTCTCCGATAGAGGTAGTCGTTGAGAAATAAAAATGGTTCGAGTAAAAGTCTGCTACGTTCGACAGTGGCTCATCGGTAGCCTCTCTTCGATTCCCAAGCATTCAATCTCCGATAAGTTTGGACGTATGCCATAATTCAACAGCAATGGATCCCTCGATTAACCAATAATCGTTGATAAATTTCGTTTTTCTGTTTCAGACCTAAGGACGTGGCCTGTGGGTGGCAGCCTTATCCTCGATGACTTCATTCTCTGCATTGTACTCTGATAAAATGATTCATTATGTTATTATTAAACTAAAGTTGACACAAACACCGAAAACTTTCTCACGAATTCTTAATTTTCATTAGATTGAATACTAGTATTCCGAACAGATGTTTTGAATAAAATCTAGATCTGAAAATAAATGAATCAATAAATAAATCAATAGATAAACCAATTTTTGACCATGTTGTCTTCAATGATTCACCCTCCACTTACCTGTTCCACTTTGTCTCAAATATCGCTCCTAAACACTGATAATCAATACTTAAATCCAATTGATTAATATTTGATTTTAAATTCGTTCATAAATTTCGAAAATAAATGTTCACATCAGGCAAATTCATTTTATTCGCGTTCATTCTTTTCCGTGTTCAGTGCGATGATTGCTTTTTAGGTTAAGTATCGAGGTGGGCTATGCGGACTCGGCCCAGCGCGGAAGATTCGGTAGAAGCACCACTGGTCGCTCAGCCCCGCCCGCCGAGCCTCACCCACGTGGTGCGCGCCTGTGTTGGTTTGGTCGTAGGAAGGGGATCGTTCTAGGGATGGGCGATATTTAAAAAAATATCGATATTGCATATCGATACGTATCGACGTACAAAATATCGATACGCCTAAATATCGGACATTGGTGTATCGATATTTCGATATATCGATATGAAGTCGTAGGCATTATGCCTGGGTTGCACACGCACTTCAAGATCGGATATATTTGAAAATATTCAAGAAATCTGTCAACTGATTAGTCACTTCTGTTGTGGAAATTCAGTGATTGGCTAAGACCCTGAATATACCCGATGTGAAAGTGCGTGTGCAGACTAGGCACAACTCCGACATTGCTGTCAATATCGACATTCGATATCGGCACCTACGATATCGATACGGCAATATATCGGACCACTGAATATCGACGATAAATATCGATATTTTTGCGTGAGAATATCGATATATCGATATATCGATATATATCGCCCATCCCTAGATCGTTCTAATTCACCGAATATTCCCGGTATATCAGATGTTATACCGGGAAGAAATCTTGATAGTATACAGTCGATTGCGCATGCGCCAAATAATTTATTTTCATTGGTCGGTAAGATCGACTACGTCATAATACTGCCGCGGGACGACCTTACCGACCAATGAAAATAAATTATTTGGCGCATGCGCAATCGACTGTATACTATCAAGATTTCTTCCCGGTATGTATTCTTTCCGTTATTTAATGTAAGTTACATCAATCGTTAAATATGATGAAATAAAAAACTTTCATTTGAAATGTGACTTTGCACCAGTTTCGTTATTTGTCTTTAAATTAAGGACCCGCAGTAAATTAATAGCCGCAGTATTGCGGCAATATAATTCCAATATTACAGTGATATAAATGCACTACTGCAATGATATCATTGCAGTATTGCTGTTATATGAATGCGATGTTACGGTTATAATGAAAATATACTACCATATTATGTAAATGTAACTGCAATATTACAGATACATTACCTGTAACATTACATTCCAATATTGCAATTATACCGAGAAGATTCGGTGAATTAGAACGATCCCCTTCCTACGACCAAACCAACACAGGCGCGCACCACGTGGGTGAGGCTCGGCGGGCGGGGCTGAGCGACCAGTGGTGCTTCTACCGAATCTTCCGCGCTGGGCCGAGTCCGCATAGCCCACCTCGATACTTAACCTAAAAAGCAATCATCGCACTGAACACGGAAAAGAATGAACGCGAATAAAATGAATTTGCCTGATGTGAACATTTATTTTCGAAATTTATGAACGAATTTAAAATCAAATATCAATTAATTGGATTTAAGTATTGATTATCAGTGTTTAGGATCGATATTTGAGACGAAATGGAACAGGTAAGTGGAGGGTAAATCATCGAAGACAGCATGGTCAAGGATTGGTTTATTTATTGATTTATTGATTTATTTATTTATTAACAGAAAAATGAAATTCATCAACGATTATTGGTTAATCGAGGGATCCATTGTTGTTGAATTATGGCGTACGTCCAAAGTTATCGGAGATTGAATGCTTGGGAATCGAAGAGAGGCTACCGATGAACCACTGTCGAACGTAGTAGACTTTTACTCAAACCATTTTTGTTTCTCAACGACTACTTCTATCGAAGACTGGAGTGCTGGCATGTACCTCAGCGAGGCTTCATAGCGTGCGGAGGGGCTTTGTCGCAGGAGTTTGTAGTGCGATGAGGTAGCTTTCGAGGAGCTTTGTTGCAAGGGTTCATAGCACGTCGACGATATGCAGTCCTTCTCTGGACTCTGGCCAAGCCTTGCCGCACAAAAATTTGATAGAAAATGCTCGTCGACGCACTGCGAACTCTGGCTGCGAAGCTCCTTGTACGCTGCCTCATCGCACTGCGAACATCTGCGACGAATCTCCTCCGCCTGCGACAAGACATGAACGTCGAATGCTCGTTGGACAAGTAAGAAATGTTCGATGAATATCGTCGATGTGCGACGAACCCTTGCAACAAAGCTCCTCGTACGCTGCCTCGTCGTACTGGGAACATCTGCGACGAGGCTTCTTCGCCTGCTACGAGACATGAACGTTCAATGGTCGTCAGACGAGTAAGAAATGTTTGATGAATATCGTCGACGGGCTAAGAACCCTTGCAATAAAGCTCCTCGTACGCTGCCTCGTCGCACTAAGAACATCTGCGACGAAGCTCCTTCGCCTGCTATGAGACATGAACGTTGAATGGTCGTTAGACGAGTAAGAAATGTTCGATGAATAATGTCGACGGGCTACGAACCCTTGCAACGAAGCTACTCCGTACGCTGCCAAGCCTCGCCGACGCTGTTGCTAGCTCTCGCTTCTTCGATCCCTGCTTGTCCTCCTCTTCGCAGTCTGTTGTCTGAGGTCAGTGTGGACAACAACGCCGGCGATATTTCTCCTCAAGAGTTAGCGGGCGATCAGTCATTGGGTACGTAGGATACAAAGTTGACGGACATCAAAAGACTTACAAGACTTATAAATTCTCATGATAGTCAGTTATACTCTCACCTTGCTGTTTCAGAGGAAGTAACGATGTCCTGGGATGGCAACATCTGCTTCAACGAGTATGAGTATTCTTCTCAGACACCTGATTTACGACGAACTACAAACTCCTGCGACAAAGCCCCTCCGTACGCTATGAAGCCTCGCTGAGGTACATGTCAGCACTCAGGTCTCCGATAGAAGTAGTCGTTGAGAGACGAAAATGGTTTCAGTGAAAGTATACTACGTTCGACAGTGGCTCAGCGGTAGCCTTTCTTCGATTCCCAAGCATTCAATCTCTGATAAGTTTGTGCGTACACCATAATTCAACAGCAATGGATCCCTCGATTAACCAATAATCGTTGATAAATTTCGTTTTTCTGTTTCAGACCTAAGGACGTGGCCTGTGGGTGGCAGCCTTATCCTCGATGACTTCATTCTCTGCATTGTACTCTGATCAAATGATTCATTATGTTATTATTAAACTAAAGTTGACACAAACACCGAAAACTTTCTCACGAATTCTTAATTTTCATTAGATTGAATACTAGTATTCCGAATTGTCGCAGTCACATGCATGAAATAGCACCTTTATGACTTTCGTTAAATTACCTTGCAATATAACTGCTATATACTGGGTATATAACACGCTATTATAACATGTTATATTGCTGAGTAGGAAATTGTGACTTACATGTAACTTACATGTAATAATAACTATAACGTCTTATAGATGGATTTATCGCTCTAGAAAGCATAGGAAAAATGGTTGGACATTAAAAAAAAAAAAACATTTTGGATCATAGCATAAACTGGGAACTTTATCTAGCCCGATGTAGTGAAATTCTAGCTCAAAATATAAAAAACAAGCGAAATTGTTTAGTAAACGCAAGTTCTGGAGCGTTTCGGGTATTACTTCACAATGATCTGTCACAATATACTTTACAGGCTTCAGTTAAAAATTTTAACATGTCAATGCGGCGTGCTCAATGTGATACATCAAAATTTTCACAAACTTGTTAAAATTATTTCCTCAAGATGTTACTCGGCTTATTGTCCGGGCAACATGCTCTTTCTATCTCCAGTCAACATTTCACCGTACGTTTACTGTAAGGGTACATAAATATATTGCAACTTTTACTCTTCAACAAATCATAAATTACTGCTATGCTCCAAAGCTGCTTATTTCACGAATATCAGGACAAGTTGGGTATCTGTACGCTTGATCATTACTCCATCAATAATACTAAGAAGCTGAGAAAATAAATAAATTACAATGCATGCTAGCTGCAGTAAAATCGGCTGTGCAGCACCGGCAATAACTCGAATGCAGTAAAATAATTTACTCATACATGCCTTTACTCTGTGAAGTTATAATCACTTTATGCATTTCTTTGCATACTCGGGGTATTCCATATCTCAACTTAGCAAACGATTGACCGTGTCATTTTTTATTTTTGCTCAGGATTTTTCCTATGATAGACCAAGATAATCTTCAGAGTGGGAGGACGCTGTTTCCTCTTCTCTTTATAGTATTTTCCATTTCTATACTGATATTTTGCGAGTCGAAATCCAGAATCTGTTACTATAACACATGTACCTAATCAGAAAATTGAATTTCCAACAATACTGCTCATATAAAAGAATTTTAAGTAGTAAAATATCAGTATAAAAATAGAAAATACGATCGAGAAAATAGAGAAAAACGTTTCCATCCTGCAGGAGTTGGCATGAAAATTTTTCATGTCAAAAGCGAATATTTAAATTTTTTCAGTCATCGCCATCGAGTAAGGCGTCTTCGAAATGGGTTTGGGTCGTACGTATCACAGAAAAGTTCCTGAGTCAGGGTTGATACGCACCTGGAAAACCTGGAAAACCTGCAAAAGTCAGGGAATTTCATATGGCAGGGAAAAGTCAGGGAAAAGTCAGGGAATTCCGAAAAAATGACTGGAATTTTATCTTGTTAGCATAATTGGCGTATTGATCGAGAACTGCATTTCACCAAAAATTTGTTATTCCAAATATCTATAATTACAGTCATTACCGATATCATCCTTTTTTCCATCTCCTGCTGCCGACTGTTATAAGTATATACCTAGATGATGATACAGAATGTATTCAAAAATGTATATCAAACGAGCTGTTCTAAAAAATAAGCAATTTTTTGATCACTTATGAACATTAAACAACTGGAAGATTGATATTTTAGGACTAGAATACCTGGAAAAGTCAGGGAATTTCAGATTTCGGAAAGCGTACCAACCCTGTGAGTGAAAATAAAAAATGTTATATCAATCTGTTATTGAGTTAGCATGAAATACCTATCTCATATATTATTACCATTAATAATTTTCACCATCATCATAATTCCTTATAGCACCATTTTCCAAAGAGTACCTGGCTCTGAGTTTAGTACGAGCAGTAGACAACTACGAAAGAAAGCTAGCGGAAGCATAGACAAAAATAATGGAAAGATAATAGTACCTCAAAATTGGTACGTATGCAGGATAATAAATTGTGACATTAATTTTTCTCAAAATTTCAATGGATTTGGAGTAAAAACCTAATCAGTAAAAAATTTGAGCGATTCTCACTGTAGTCACTTCCAACAATTTATATGTCAAAGCACATATATCGTGTAATCTTACTTTATAGCGCAGATTCACCTGATCCTACTTTGAATCCTGCATGTAAAGTCGCAGTTGTGACTGGTGCTGCATCAGGATTTGGCTTTGCAGCTGCAGACCAGCTACTCTGTCAAGGAGCTCGTGTGCGTTCCATTAAACAGTTTGCTAAATATTGAATCAGAGAGTGGGCTATTTATGAAATTTTTCATAATCAAATTGATGCAGGCTAAATGAATTATTGATCAATTATAGCATAATTGCATATCAAATTCTAGATCATCTGTTAAGAAACAAAACTTTCGAGACGTTTTAGAGGGTGTCATGAACTTATTTCTAACTTTCCATACTGGTCAATCGTGTCATAATGAAGTTCACGAGCCTGCTTCTAAGGGTTGGCTCTTGACTGCAAATTTTCAAAAAATCAAATTGATTCAATGCCTCATCTCTGCTTAATCTCTGGCTGGTTATCTGGGATCAGTCTCTGAGCCTCACTAATGCTGCAAACACGTTGATGAAATAATCCTCGAGAGCTCAAGATTTTGGCTTCGAAAAGTTCCCTGCGTTCTGAAAGTTGACCAAAGTTCTTCAGACTTATAGAGCTTATTCAAAATAATTTTACAATAAAAGATACAGAGTGAAATTTGAAGAACAGCTTGTGATTCCTCGTTGGTTTGTTATTTTTGTTTTTTCTTTGATCATGGGTAACAAAAATATTATAGTAAATCTTACGAAACAAACATTCTTTCGAATTAGAAGCTGTTTTCCAAATTTAGTTCTGCAGCTACATCTGTAATATGATTTCGAATAGACCCTATAAATTTGGAGCTGTGTGGTCGAATTTGGGAACACATAAAACCTTTGGAAGCCAAAATCATGGGCTCAGGTTAATTATTTCATCATAGAGTTTCTGGATTTATCGAACTCTCGAAAGTTATGAAATTAACATATTTAGCCTCAAAGGTTTTTCTAAGGTTGCAAACATGAAGCATGTAGAATTAATGTGGTCTGTGTCTCAAACCTTTATCGCAGTAAAAAGTTAGAAACTCATTTTCAGGAGAATCAGATCTTTGGGTCGGTTGTCAGAAATAATAAGATCAATTGAGGGGATGGGCGGAATAACGGTATGACTCGGAAAACATAGTTTTGAGATAAATGAGAAAAACGTAGGAGGCTAACATAGACAGATATAGCGTTTTTGCAAAAAAGCTGTTCGGTTTAACCCTTCAAACTTCAACCGATTTTTATCAAATAAATATATAATGTAGCTCTGTGGTCACTGATCATTTTTATGCAATCTCCGGAAAAACGGTATAACCCGACCTATACCGTTATTCCGCCCATCCCCTCAATTGTTGGACCAATATCAAGTTTCTTGGTCTGTGATTAAACGAGAGACACCTCTCTATCAGATGAGCATAGAACCTTTCGATATCTCAAGTTTTGCTTGAGAAAATTCAGAAACGAGCAATAAAAATTTATAAATTCGAAAATACAAAAAGTGAATGGAGAATTCAAGTGATTCTTGTAACATGAATGAAGGGATTCAATTAGAAACCCAAATGAATGGGAAAAATAATAATACCTGTACGAAATGTTTAACGAAATCGAAGATGTACACACACATACCTATACTCTAGGGTATGTCGAAAAGAAACTTTTCGAAACGCGGTGTGAGAAGCAGTGTTGGGCAAATTTGTAATTAGAAAAAATATAATTACTAATTACATTTGTAATTTGTAATTAGGAAAAATTCAATAACTAATTACATTTGTAATTTGTAATTAGAAAAAATTCAATTAATAATTACATTTGTAATTTGTAATTAGAAAAAATTCAATTACTAATTACATTTGTAATTTGTATTTAGAAAAAATTCAATTACTAATTACATTGGTAATTTGTAATTAGAAAAAAATCAATTACTAATTACATTTGTAATTTGTAATTAGAAAAAAATCAATCCCCAATTACAATTGCGGAAAGTAATTGGCAGCTATTTTTCTTCTAATTACAATTTTTCAACGTAATTAGAAGAATTATTCAATCCATTTACAGTTTTTAGATGTAATTATATCTCGGTATATACTCTTATATCTGGGTATATACAATAGGGTGGTCGTTAAAAATTAAATTTCATCAGGCGCCCCCTAAAAAGTTTCATTTTCGTCTAAAAACATGCTTGCAATTTTTTTTTTTTTTTTTAAACCCCAAAAACACGTGCCGAAAGCCGATCTAAGTTTATTTTCTGATGAAATTGTAGTTTTAGGACATTTTTGTAGGAAATTGAATTCTCTACAAAAAAGGTCTCTTTCAATTTTTTCATCAAGTTCATATTTATCCAGATATTCTCAATAAACTCAGTAACTCTATACAGTCTACATTTCGAGACCCAAAAACGTAATCTTTCCTGACATATAAATAATTTTATTGGATTTTATTTTTAATTTTTCTATTTTTTTTAATCTAGTTGTTACGTCTTTTATTGGGGTCTTGTCCCTTGCTTTAAATACCTGAGTATAACTGAGGGATTGTTGATGTAATGAAGGTCTAGTTAGCGAACTAATAACTTTTATTCGGGTTAACAGTTGGTTGTTATAATGGTAGTTGTGTTATATATGCTATCTTCGCACGAAGAGGTATAGTTGAGAAGTGAGTGAGGAAACGAGGGAAGCATAGCTAGGTAGGTAGGTTTTGCTGACTCGTTGCATTTGGCAGTGCCGGGTGCAACGAGTCTTTTCTAGAAGTAGGATCTGGTAGCAGGCAGATAGGAAGAGTGGAGACGTAGAGGGAAAAGGGGGGAAGCGTGTGAAGAGTTGAGGTACTGAAGTGAGTGAGGGGCGAACGTACGGGCGGTGATGCCCGGACGTAACATAGTTTTTTTTCTTTCAATTTTATTTCAGAAAAGATTACGTTTTTGGGTCTCAAAATGTTAACTGTATAGAGTTACTGAGTTTATTGAGAATATCTTGATAAATATGAACTTGATGAAAAAATTGAAAGAGACATTTTTTGTAGAGAATTCAATTTCCTACAAAAATGTCCTAAAACTACAATCTTATCAAAAAATGAACTTAGATCGGCTTTCGGCACGTGTTCTTTTGATTAAAAAAAAAAAAAAAAATTGCAAGCATGTTTTTAGACGGAAAGGAAATTTTTCAGGAGGCGCCTGATGAAATTTAATTTTTAACGACCACCCTAATATACAACCATATAGCGACATATCCAGGTATATCTCGGTATATACCGACATATCTAGGTATATGAGTCAGTCCACGTCAAGCGGGACGGATTTGGCCAAAAATATTCCTCGATGTTTCTGATTCTCTTGTAATTTTTTTTACATATTCTCTGGGTAAAATGAATGCATGAAACATTTTTTTTTTTTTTTTCAACTCGAAGAGCTTAGAAGATACAAGGGGTTGAATTTTCGAAAAAAACACCAAAAAACGGAATCGCGCTCTTCTTTGAACGTTAATATCTCCGGTTCCCTTGGTCGTAAATACATCATAAACAACTCATTTTGAAGCTCTTGAATCGCACTTTCATGTTATGAATTTTCAATTCACGTCATAAACAATTTTCTACTTGTTATTAACAATTATATTTTTTAAACGTGATTTTCGAGATGACTACCACCTTTGAAAATTCTGAAAAAAATACGAGCGTGTTCCTTGATTAATTCTCTACAAAATCTGTAATTTTCAAAATGGAACTCCGATGGAAACTATATTTAAAAAGCGATTGAACCGTGCGGAACGTCGCGCGCGGCTGTCTACGCGGGCGCGCCGATACCGAGGCTTGTTCGCTTTACATGTGAAGAATATAGGGGGGCATATTACGATGAAATTCATCAAATCCAATAATTTACGGAATTATTCATTCCATTTCATGCTGAATACTCGACTTGAAACTATAAAAATATTAGTATAGAGATACAAACTTAGGCTACAGATCTTAAAAAAGATGATAAGCCAATGGTTAAAAAAAAAAAAGAGATACAAACTTGACTAAAATCTTGAAAATTACTGCTGAACGTAACGTACTTTTCGATCTCATCAAGCAGAATACGACACCGTATTATTCGATCGATTACGTATTTAATTAATGAATACTAATATTTTTATAGTTTCAAGTCGAGTATTCAGCATGAAATGGAATGAATAATTCCGTAAATTATTGGATTTGATGAATTTCATCGTAATATGCCCCCCTATATTCTTTACATGTAAAGCGAACAAGCCTCGGTATCGGCGCGCCCGCGTAGACAGCCGCGCGCGACGTCCCGCACGGTTCAATCGCTTTTTAAATATAGTTTCCATCGGAGTTCCATTTTGAAAATTACAGATTTTGTAGAGAATTAATCAAGGAACACGCTCGTATTTTTTTCAGAATTTTCAAAAGTGGTAGTCATCTCGAAAATCACGTTTAAAAAATATAATTGTTATTAACAAATAGAAAATTGTTTATGACATGAATTGAAAATTCATAACATGAAAGTGCGATTCAAGAGCTTCAAAATGAGTTGTTTATGATGTCTGTACGACCAAGGGAACCGGAGATATTAACGTTTAAAGAAGAGCGCGATTCCGTTTTTTGGTGTTTTTTTTCGAAAATTCAACCCCTTGTATCTTCTAAGCCCTTCGAGTTAAAAAAAAAAAAAAAAATGTTTCATGCATTCATTTTACCCAGAGAACATGTAAAAAAATTTACGACGATTTTCAAGAACATGCGGTCAAAAAGGTGTCCCGCTTGCCGTGGACTGACTCATATATGGCTGTATATCAACAAAATCAGGTATATCCGGTATATACCCCTATATCTGGATATATACAACTATATAGCGACATATTCAGGTATATATCGGTATATACCCCTATATCTGGGTATATACAACTATATAGCGACATATTCGGGTATATATCGGTATATACCGACATATCTAGGTATATATGACTATATATCAACGAAATCAGGTATATCTCGGTATATACCCCTATATCTGGATATATACAACTATATAGCGACATATTCAGGTATATATCGGTATATACCGATATATACCCGAATATGTTGCTATATACCGATATATACCCGAATATGTCGCTATACCGGGAGATTATGTGGAAATGAAAGGCTCGAAGCGCGCAGGCGCTGATTTATTCGAATATTTCGAGGGTCACCAATTTCAGACTCGCCACGAATATCCCTAGAGTCCGTCTGCTATTTGTTTCTGATTGTTGTCAAATACAAATGGCGGCAGATCGTTGCAGAAATAGGTTATGTTTGTGTGAATCTAGCAGACGACAGAACTAGGGATATTACTGAGAAGTGAGTGGAGTCCCTGGCGCTATTCTGCTGGCCAATGAGATTTAGGTAAATCAAAGTTCGCGCGCTTGGAGCCTTTCATTTCCACATAATCTCCCGGTATAGTTGTATATACCCAGATATAGGGGTATATACCGAGATATAATTACATCTAAAAACTGTAAATGGATTGAATAATTCTTTTTATAACGCATGCATGAAAAAGTCGCTTGTTTGGGGCTCTGAAGCGGTTATATTGTGGCACTTTTCTGACGTTTGAGTAGGCGATGCCAACATGAAACTAATTGCATGCCAAACGTGCGCACTGCGTTTTGCAGTGATTTGTTGATACATGATTTTTGTTACACTGAAAGAAATACTTCTCGCTTAGCAGCAATAAATATCTGGTTGGAAGATTCTTGCTATGATTGGAGTAAAATATTTCTGCTATGACTCTGCTATTAGTTGTATCTGCAATCGAATATCGTTATATTATGAGTACAATTATTGCTAACATCGTATGCGCAATAGAGGAATATACTAAATCAATGAGACAATACACAAATGGCACACATAAGAAAATTAAGTTATTTCTAATTCAACAGTATACGAACATGGCATTGCAGGCTGATAATTTGCTACTACAAGGATATACCATATAGGTAGTAAGACTTGAAAACATGTGTCTTCATCAAAAAATTGGTATTACTGCATTGCAAACCCGTATAAGACTTCCCTAAGAATATTGTACATTCAGTACAGTGAACAGTCTTATAGCTAACCCAGCTATACGTATAGCTCACTTAACTATATACGCGTAGCGTACAATACGATCTCAACGCGTTTGTATTGTTGAGACAGTTATACGCATAGCTGGACGAGCCGTACGAATACTTCATCTTATACATGCACCAACTTGACTCGCTTATTGGAAAAATACGTAGTGTCTTGTATTCTAGTGTAGTGTGCGGAGGTGAGTTTTCATTCGTTGACATGACGCGTGTTTTCTTGATTTTTAATGACTACAGTTTTTGAAACTTGAAACTCAATATGTTCTCCGAGAGTCTGTATGTATATAGACAGCGTCGATGTAAAATAGTTGATGATAAAATTTTGATTGAAAAATCTGGGTCCTCAGAAGTTTGAGAGAGCTTCCCTGGCTGACCACTTCATAACTTTTCAGACACCATGAGAGAAAAATGGGTGCAAAGTCTTTCCAAATTTTGATTGATCAGACTTTTTTCAGTGAGTAGTGAGCGTGAAAAAAATGATCGAATACATGGGTGAAATATCCCGTGTTATTCAAACGGAGAGAAATATGTGTTGTCAGGCACGTTTTCCCATTGCGCTATAGAGGATTCGATTCCACCTAGGTCTTTCAAAATTTATTCGGCGATGATTCAGGGAACGTGAAGGTCAAAATTCATCCTTTAAAGGAAGGGCCACCCTAGTGTATATCTGTATAAAGTAGAACCAATTTTTGACTCAACAGGCTGATATACCTCACGGGGCCGTACCGCTTATGTATACACAGATAAACTAGAAGTGATGTTCGATTCAGAACAACTAAAACTGAAGTTCAACTTAACAATTCAGTATAGCTTGAGGAGCCATATCGCTCATACAGTCCAGTAAAATAAAGGAGCCATAATACTTACTCGGACAAACCAGAATCAACGTTCGACTCGGCGAAGCGATATAGTTCACACAGCTATACTGAATTGTTTCCGTAGCAATATTCAAAGTTCTCATAACCAAAGTATGTTTCCTATTTTCGTTTATCATATGGGCATTTGAACTACCCTAACCGTTTGTTCTGAGAGTACAGCTTGTGACTGTATACTATACACCGTAGACCTATCATAGCAAGACTCTGTATGCGTAAGCCTCGGTATGCCTGGTTCACTCAAATGAGCCATACGAGGAATACCTCATATCATAATCATGATATAGTTACGTCGACCATTTCAGTTCAATCATAATCGTATTGGTGTGGCAAGAAAATTTCTGGCTGTCACTATTTTAAGCATAAATTATAGCTCGGTCAACCAGAATTATTGCTGTGCCCCATACAAATTTCTTTCAGTGTACGCACGGCGTGCGAACAAGAGCATTTTATAATCATTCATCCCAGTCAGTGCCGGCTTCAGACAGTAAGCAAGTGAGGCGGCCGCCTCAGGGCGCCGCTCTGAGAGGGCGCCAAAACAGAGAGCAATTTTTTTTTTTTTTTTTTTTTACGAGAACAAATCGTTAGGGGGGGGGGGGCGCCAGAAACCCCCATTGCCTCAGGGCGCGGTAATGTCTAAAGCCGGCACTGATCCCAGTCGACGCGCTATCTCCGTGAATCGACTCAATGTTTTTGTTATGGTTGTTTACATTGACAACAGAGCCCCACAAGCAACTTTTTCATGCATTTGTTATAAAAAATAGCGTTCGATACTCCCGCGAAATGAGGCGTTTAGGGTTGTCCGATGTCTTCAGCACTCACTTCGTCTCGGCTGCCGCCTCGACTACGTTTCGTGCTGAAAACATCGGACAAACCTATAAACGCCTCTCATTTCGCTCTCGTATCGAAATCTACTATTTAATTACTTTGAAAAATTGTAATTAGAAGAAAAATAGCTGCTAATTACTTTCCGCAATTGTAATTAGGGATTGATTTTTTTCTAATTACAAATTACAAATGTAATTAGTAACCAAACTTTTTCTAATTACAAATTACAAATGTAATTAGTAACCAAAATTTTTATCATTACAAATTACAAATGTAATTAGTAACTAAAATTCTCCTAATTACAAATTACAAATGTAATTAGTAATCGATTTTTTTCTAATTACAAATTACAAATGTAATTAGTAATTGAATTTTTTCTAATTACAAATTACAAATGTAATTAGTGATTGAATTTTTTCTAATTACAAATTACAAATGTAATTAGTAATTGAATTTTTTCTAATTACAAATTACGAAAGTAATTAGTAATTTTAATGTAATTAATTACAATCTGTAATTAGTGGTGCCCAACTCTGGTGAGAAGTTCGACTTCTCATGCATAGAGAGCGTTTGAGAAACACCCGATTCACGTACTCTTACTATGAGCGTGCGTAAAAGCAAATTGCTTTGAGTACGTGAATCGGGTGTTTCTCAAACGCTCTCTATGCATGAGAAGTCGAACTTCGCACAACTCGGTTCAAAAAATAGTATACGACACACGTGCGCGTACCTGATCCACGCACTCGTGTTTTTGTCACCCTTCCTTCACTCGGGCGACAAGCTACACTCATGCGAGAACACTTACTTCGCGCACCTGTATCATAATCTACTATTTTTCCCATGTTCTTGCTGCCTCCAATGATAGATTTTGATATGAAGTACTAGCTTGTTTGTGCCTGTAGCTTAATTTTAAGTACTTGCTCAAACGTAATTTCTGTTCTCCATATCAACACAGCAAACAAAAAACATTTCCATTGAAGAAATTATAACTTGGCCAAAAAATTGTGATATCGAGTTTGTTTTGAACTCATTTTGAAGAGAAAGGATTGTCGTATTTCTAAAAAAAAATGAGTAGACTTCAAGATTAAGCTCGATGAGTTACGGGATGGACTTAAAAGATCCATTGGTTCAAGGTGCAAAGGTATTGGAAGCTTGATCTTAGAGCCCACTTATTTTTTCATAGATATCTCGATTGCTTCCTCTCAAAAGAAACTCAAAACGAACTTAAAATCATAATTTTTAGCAGAGTTGTAATCTTTTGAGGAAAATCGCTTTTGTTCTTCTGTATCAATTATATGGGAAATGATAAACTCGTTTGAGAGAGTATACTTAAAATTGAGCTATAGCCCCTTTTTTTTAAGAAAAGCCACCCCACATCAAAATCTATCATTTGGATTGTCAGCAGTGAAAAAATGAAAATAAAAAGAGTTTATTTTCGACACATGCTATAGTAAACACCCTGAACTCTGAATTTGAAATATTTTGTGAAATGCGAATGAGACTAAATCACAAACTATGTAGGGTGTGGTGATAACTGATACTGATACTCGAAAAGGTATGGAAGCAGCGCAAGAGCTGTGTGAAATGCATGGTAGGGAACGAGCACAATTTGTGCAATGCAATGTGCGTAACGTGTGTCAACTTGAAGGTTTGTTAAATTACTGAAAATTAGCTTTGCAATAGGGATTAATTACTAACAATTAACTTCAACTATCCGCTCACTTACATTATCTCAATTTATGCATAAGAATATGATGAATAGTATCATTTTTTTAATCAAATTTCAGGAGTATTTTTGGAAACCCTCTGCAAATACCCTGAAATCCACATTATATTTAATGACATTGACAACCTGATCCCGAGGAACGTATGCCCCCGAGTGTGCTTTGACAATCCAGAGTCCCACTGGGTGAGAAACATAAAATTCTGCATATAAACTCACTCACTCACACAAGTTTGTAATTATGGAAGGTCCGCGTCCAATGACCGTTTAAAAAGTTCAAATAGTGGCAGAGTACCGTTTTAGGATTTTTGTTTCCAGAAAATTGAAAATGAACAAAGTTTCCTCGGATAATAACAGAAAAAATGTGCTAGCTTATTTTCCTTCAATTTCACTACCAGGGTTACACGGCGCGAGCGATTCACATCGGTATGAAGTATGTAGGAAAGCATAACGGCGGTCCAGGTGGGATTATCGTCAATAGTACAAGCATTCTTGGTTTCATGGGTTGGCCAGAGGATCCATACCCAGTTTACTGTTGCGGTGAAGAAGTTATACAGATCACACAAGAGCTTCTGGTAATATTGGACTGACGTTCTTACTTCCAGCCATAATATTTCTAAGATTCTATTTCCATCTTCACATTGATACAGAGCTACAGTACACCGGGTTTCATTGTTCGCATACTTTATTTTCCTGTACAAAATGAATACACCTTCATCAAGGCTAAAGTTAAACTCGTAAGGTGGATATCTTTACAGAAAGAATATCCATTAGATCGGACAGGAGTGCGTCTAGTCACGTTGTGCCAAAGTAATAAGGAAATTGAGTCCATTGGATTGCCTTATGATCCCGAAGAAAAGGTTCCTAACAAACCGTCGAAACCGTGTATCCCAAATTCGTAAGTTCTCAATAAAACATGACCTTGCCAATTTCACTATCAATGCAATAGTGAATATCAAATTTAGATCAAAGAATAATGTGAGTAATCCGTTCTGAACATATTGCGGTGGTAATGATAATTTGATAAATTGTGGAGATCCTTGAGAGGGAATTCTAATATCAAGTGATTACGCAGTTTCAATTATTCTTTCAGATTATTCGATTTTACGAACTATTCGATTCGCAACATATTATTGACACACCCTTAATTCATGTGCCATAGGAAATCTAGAATCGGAACAGCTCTGTCGCATGTTATAGCTTGGGCAAAAACTGGAACTACTTGGGTGTTGGAACCAGACCCATGTCTCCGCGAGGTACCACATTTAATTCATTTCCCAAAGAACTCGAGGAAAGTTCATTGAAAAGACTCTGCTGAAACGGTAACCATTTACTTGTGTTGTCATTTTGCAGTAGGTACCCTTTAGACAAATGTGTATATCGCATCTGACGATTAACTTGCATTCAATTATCTCAGCACATCAGCAAAACTAACTTATTCTAGCACTAAGATTATCGAACTGAAGAAATTTCCGAGTACCCCAGTTACTATATGCGGAGCCAATATCTTTGCTTTCTTTTTCTCAGCCGTGTCCAAAGAGAGGGTGAATGAAGAAAATAATATTATCTGTGAAATCCGGTTAATATGATACTAGACCTATAATTTCACGATGTATTACCTCTGTAAAAGACATAAATATGATATTCAAATGTAATCTAAACAATAAAGATGCATTTCAATCGATTTCTTCCTAGTAATTAGGGTATACGTGATTGTCTCTGTATGCTCATAGAATGTAGACCACACAGTGAACTAGGAGAGTTGGGATAATAACAGGATAACGTTTGAAGAATTCAAGCCTATGGACTTACAGTTCAATCTTTTAGTGCTTAGGATAGGATAAGATGGAGTTGTGGTTGAGGAAGGTAGTCTAGTAGGTCGTACGTATTATAAAACTGGCCTCCTATTGTTTATTGAAAGGTTGTTTAAACTCAATCTGAATTTCGTCTTATATCAATCATAAGAACATCTTTGAACTGGTTGCCTTTAAAGGAGGAATGAAACGGAACGAGATTGGATGAGGTGTATGAAGCAGGAAAAGTTAGAATAATATTTGTAATATATTAATAATAATACCTATATATAATAAAGAATTAAAAGATATAATTTCTCTTTTTATCTCATCCATAGTCTTCTACAAATGTTTCAGTCGGTAAAATTACAATTAATTTAAATTGGAATTATTTCCCTCGCCCAAACACTTCTTCTTCTTAATCAACAACCATTTTCTCTATTTACGATTAAATGCCTCAGATGGGACGAACTAATATAAGATATATTATAAATCGACAACTATTCCAGGAAAAAACAAAAAAAATAATTGAAATTTTCTTAAAAAAATAAAAAAACGTATTTAGGCCTATGGAAGAACCTAGCTAAATATTATCATTTAAGCCGACAAATAAATGATGCGCTTCATTCTGCAGATCATAGGCGTCTGTAAAATATGAACGGTAGAAAAGACAAACGCCGTATTGTTTCCTATTAGATTTTATAATAAAAAATAAATGCTATTTAAAAATGAATGATTCCAGCTTCATTATACCAGCCAAAATAACATAATATCAGTTAAACAGCTTCTGCGCTATATCTATTCGTTAGTTGAATTATACGAAAGAACGTTGTGGCGATCGGAATAAGAAATATGAAGGTCCCAATTGTTCGTGGTAGACATGAGGGAGACGTCGTTATTTGTATCTTCTGCTTGTTCTTGTTTTATTTTTTTTTCTTTTTTTTCCTATTTGAAATAACTCAACGTTTCACATAACGGTAACGCGGTTTTGTTCCCACTCTGTGCCACGTGACGGAGAAGAAAATATATTTGAAGTGAAATTGATTTTCTTTGATAATGTACTAGGTTACAACTCATCCTTCCTTGGCGCGTCGTCGTCTTCGTCTTCCTCTTCGGCCTGAAACATTATTTAGTCAAGATTAATCCATATTTCAAATACTTATAAACGAAAATTAGATAT
Source organism: Tenthredo livida (assembly GCA_963992785.1). Taxonomy (NCBI): domain Eukaryota; kingdom Metazoa; phylum Arthropoda; class Insecta; order Hymenoptera; family Tenthredinidae; genus Tenthredo; species Tenthredo livida. Next base: position 27,532,172 of record OZ023067.1, read on the forward strand.
AACTTTCATTGGAGTAATAATTATTATAGATTCTTAATAACGTTAATCACCTCTTCGGCACTTTGGCCATAGACGCCTCCGGTCTCCAAGAATTTCGTTAATCCTTCGAGCGTTCTTTCTCCACTGTATTCAATGACCTGTAGACAAGATTTAAAGCATCAGTACATCGACTTATGAACATATTTCGAATTATAAACATATTTCAAATTTACGCTGAGCATTAACGAGCATTGTAAGAAATTGATTGAAAAGTTTATCAATTAGTTTTGTATCGAAGTAGATATTAGAAAAAACACAAACAAATTGGCATTAATCAATCATACGAATTGAATCGATCAATTTCTCATACATACCTTGTTATCTCCCTTTTGGAAAAGTTTTATTGTAGGGAAGCTAGTGATTTTTGTATGTTCCAACTCGTTTGTGGTAGCATCCATCTTCGCGATAAGAACTGTTTCACTGTCTTTGTACTTCTCACCAAGCTGCAAGAAAAACAAAACAAACATATTACAACATTCTATGATAACAATTACAAAATTGTTTCTTACATTTCATGAGAGAATACTAATTGCAATGGGCTCTAAGACGGATGATCGAGATTCTCACTATATCATTTCTCTGTCCTTCAATATACACTCAATTTCCTGTTTCAATGAGGACGGTAATCGATCAAAAACCAACTTACAGCATCATAGATGGGCACCAGTTGTTTGCAATGTCCGCACCACGGGGCATAGAACTCTACTAAGACATCTTTGTCAGCGTTGAGTACAACCTCGTCAAAGTTGGTGCTAACAAGTATCTTGACAGGCTCCTTGTCCCAGTCTTCGGGCAGATCTTCTGATAGCAAATGCTTCTTCAACTTGTCTTCGGTGAACGCAGTTACGAATGCAAGTACATTTTCAGGCGATAGATCAGCCTTCTCTGGCTTATACTTGGCCATGTCTTCTTCTAACTTGATCAAACGCATAGCTGGTACTTCTTCTTTCTTCATACCAAAGAATTCGAGGATTCTTTGATGATCTTCTTCATCGGCATTGATGGTGACGAATAGTACCTGTGGGATGAACTGGCTTGATACCTTTCTGAATGATTTTTGGGTGGTAAAAATTGATTTATTTTTCTTACCCGTTCTCTGAACACCTTTGCTGCTTCCTTGATTGGTTCGACGTATTTTTCATAATGTCCACTTTCCTTGCTCAAGAACATCAGCAAATGGCTTTTTATCTCACCGCCAAAGATTTTCTGAGCTGTGTCGTGGTTGAATTCTACGATAAGAGGGAGCGATTGACTTGCGACAAAACTTTTCAAAGCTTCTTCGGTTACTTCGCCATCAAATTCAACCTTTCCTTCATCAAACTAAAAGAAATTCTCAGTGTTAATTATGTAATTAAACATTTTTACCATAGTTGAGTTGTTGAGTACAAACAAATAGCATACCTTCTTGAACAGAACGATCTTGCCGTCTTCGATCTTGTATTCGCCAAACACATCGTCGCTGCTAGATATTCCGAAAGGTTGATCGTCAATGCTGTTTGCAACGGTCAAGAATGTTTTGGCAATCTCTGAATCCTGGTCCTAGAATAACAAAGTTATTGTATCATATTATCGGGTCATTCAGATCAATAGATATTTGGCAAAATGATATTCTTTTTGTTTGAAGAACTGAGTTTAACAGGAAATTGAAATTAAAGCTTCATGATTTACCTTGAAGAATCCAACAATGGCAACGTTGTTGCCATCGATGAAGGTCTTGGCTTCTTCTACAGAAGTCAAATCCTTAGCTGGAGGTCCAGTTTTTTTAAGAAGCCAATTGACAATGTCGTCGGCTTGACGACCTCCGCCATATTCAACAGGGGATCCTTTACGGAAGAATTTGAGAGTCGGGTAACCCCTGACACCATACTCTTCAGCAAGTTCAGTCTCTTCAGTTGCGTCAACTTTTCCAAGTTTTACAGCAGAGCCAGAATCAGCCAATTCCTTAGCTGCTTTGACGTACTCTGGAGCCAGAGCCTTGCAATGACCACACCATGGAGCATCTGCAGAAAGCAGTATCAGATCAGATATATCTTTCAAGGGGCTCTATCAATTTCCACATTAGATTTTGTAGCACTGTATTACAGAGGCTGTGTTGCATAATAAAGCCAAGTGAAAAAGAATACAGTTTAATTTAATATTTGTTTAAGGGGATACATACACCTTGGAAATAATTTTTTTCTAACCCATCGTAATATAAAGGTGTAATACTATGAAAATATAAAATTCTGTGTTAAATCTGTTATTTGTTCCAACTTGTTAAATGAAAAACATCAATGGATTGATTTGTCTACAGATAATGAGAATTTATTATTATTGTTTTTCGAATCGCTTGTAAGGATGTTATTCAAAAATTATTCTCAATAAAGTGACTCATCAAATTAACAGGTAAGTTAATGAATGAACTTAAAATCGTAAAGCAAGAAGCTTGTCGAAACCTCAATATTTGACATATCGATGGCTCCTATCGAAAAGAGCGTAACTCAGCAGTGCAAGAAAGAAGAGCGTAACTCGGCGAAACAGTTAAGAAAGGCACTTGTCATAGGGTGTCATAGGGGACATACGCCTTTCTTAACTGATTCACCGAGATACGCTTTTCTTTCCTGCACTGCTGAGTTACGCTTGTTTCGATAGAAGCCATCGATATAATCAAAATGCTTCTTGCAACACAAATATCAATTTTTCTAATTAAAACTTTTCTGGCTCATTTATGGGTATAATTTGAACAGATTGAAGTAGCTTTTTGGAATTCAGAAGCTTCGTCCCATAGTAGCGATTATTTTGTGACATTGGTCAAGTCGTTTGAATAGGTCCTCTTCAAAGTGATCAGATCTGAAGAGACGGAAATGATAAGTTGCTATGATTGGACCAAATCACAAGGGGCAAAGTTGAAAGGTAGTTCGGGAAAGCCATTGAGGTAATTAGCCGTAAAATCAAATATTGAAACGCAAGTAACTAACTAACATGACTTTTCATTTGTAAGACTAGGAACTTTCATTGGGTGAATCCTACTAGTTAGGAAGAGTATGCGAATATGATATAACAGTGAACATCTTGCAGCTGATAAATAAATGCAGCATACAAATTTAGAAATTCGAGCAAGAATTCAAAAGAGAAAATTAGAGTAATCAGATTTACGTATCTCATTGTTGACAGCGAGTGATGAATCACTTATGCAACACTACCTATTTGGGATAGTGCTTTGGACTCGGATATCTTTATACCGATGAGGTACAAAAATTTAAAAGCCAGAACTTGGAGTACAACCAATATAGATTATCAAATATTTATGAAGTTATTTGTAGAGCTACCATTTCAAAAATCAAATCCCCTGACTTTTTCAGGTTTGCCCATGAAAAGAAAGGCAATTTTTACCCGATTCTTTGTTCTAATATGGATTTTATCTCAGAAAACCACAATTTTCAGTCGAGTTAGGAATTGCCAGAACAAGAAATGGAGATTTTCGAATTCCATAAGATTTCTCAGTGGTATATTACCTAGTAGTCTTTCGATTCCCTGAACTCTTTATTTCATTCGGCAGAACATTGATATGTTTATTAATGGATGAAATACTGAAATAATCATTGAACAAAACATCATTATCTGGTTTATATGATACCTATGAAAACAACGTACTGTACTTTAATGAAAGAAGAACAGCAGAAAGCTACTATCTCCCATATCGCTTTACAAATAGAGTTAGAGGTCATTGAAATCTTCATTAAACTTACAAACCGAAAGAAAACAATTAAACCTAGTTGGGTCAAGATATTTTCATAAAAACTCAACCAGTTTCTTTTATCAACTTTAGTTGACCCATCCTCTCTTCTCCTTTAGCTTATAATAAGTATAAAAGAGCAACAGATGGTCAACTTCATTCAAGAGCTCTGTCTTACTTTAGACATTTTACAAGACACGTTTTTATCTGGGAACCAGACACGCTGGGTATAGAAAAGACGTGGCTCCCATTAACATAACAGAGTCTTTCTCAGCACCATTTTCCTAGATTATAGGAGGGCGCGGTGATTTTTCAGATCCGGATTAGCAGAAAATTTGAAACAATTCACAATCGCCTTTTAGAAATCTAAGTATCTCATCAAGTAGACGATAAAAGAAGATATGTTAAATCATAAGGCAGAATAATCACTATGAAATTCATACCCAAATTCACGAGATTATATCGGCAATTTGTATAAATAGGGTAACATACGTGGTACAATTGACGTTGACCGATGTGTGTAATAGCGTTTTAGGTTGGGACAATTTTTCGTGCACCGTGCTGAACTGGTGCAGAATTAAGCGCACTCTACAAGCAAATTCTGCACCAGTTCAGCACGGTGCACGAAAAATTGTCCCAACCGAAAACGCTATAAAATATTCAAAGAATTCGGAGCGGTCACGTGTAGAGTTTGGTAACATACGTTAGACCGAACGTATTTGGCAAGTGTGGGCATATCGCTTTTTTAAATTCTCCTTATTGCCGGTAAACTCGAATTACGGTAAATCTGTTGGCGCCTTCTTTCGCGAGTGACGTGTCAATTCTGTAGGACATTGACTGTACCTACTTTGCTCACGCTACGGAATACGCAGTCGTTATGTCCAGATGACGTTCATTACACCGCGACATCGAGATGATTTTATTCAGCGGTTAAAAGGTTTGAAAATAAAGGAGCGGATAAGTATGGAACAGTTGTATGTGGACATAGGGTAAAGGAAACGATAAATGATGTTAGTCGTATCTAAATAGATGAATGAATAAACGATATTGGCCATTTACTTACAGAATTCAACTAGTACAAACTCGTAGTCGGTGACAATCTGTTGGAAATTTTTTTTAGTTATTATCAAAACGCCGTCTTCTGCTCTGATCGGTTCTTCGTCTCCAAAAACCGCGGCGACAGCGAAAATTGCAAGAAAAATAACCGCCTTCATGGTTGCCAGTAAGCTACGATATATTATGTAGTGTAGTACTTTGCCTGCCGCGAAAACGCTGCACCGCTACACCGCTACACGGAACAAATGCCGGCAACAAAGGACGCGGAACAAGTGACGAAAGTGCCGGACGAGCAGCAGCCCCAGACACAACGAAATACAAGTCAGCCAACAATCGGCGGAGGATTGTATACGCGTGGCACGGCGTCGGTCGTGGTGCCCTACGATTGGTCAATCCAGCAGCTTACACAGCCGGCGGCGATGATGCGCCGGGAATCGGACTAGCCGAGCACAGTTCGTCGAACATGGAGACGCGAGGTTCGCCTGAATTTCAAACAGCCACGTCGTTCACATTTTCGCCGTTAGCGCATCACCGAATGTGACGTCAGATCAGAACATAAAATCGTAACGGAAAACATCGGAACTGTAGATTCCGCATGGATACAAAGAGCTTATAGACATAGAGTACACGGAAAAAAATATAAAGCACTGGTTACTGTTCTGCACAGTAATCGGCGAAAAGTATAACGTAAAATACTGTTGAACATGACTGATTCCTATTCAAACAGGAGTGAGTCATGTTTGAACACGTACTATTACTGTTCGAATAGTAACCAGTGCTATGCTACACAGTATTCACTCCTGTTTCAATATGAATCAGTCACGTCTATCGCCGATTACTGTGCAGAACAGTAACCAGTGCTTAATATTTTTTTCCGTGTAGGAAAGAAAGCCGAATTGCTGAAGTGGACTAAAGATAGCTACATGCGATTACGCGAAAAGCTATTAGGATTTAAAAAAAAATAAAAAGAAGACTAAAAAGAAGGAGAAACATTGTACGAGGAAACGGGGTATCAGAATCTGAAGTTAATTATATCTCAGCACTTCGGACACCGATTTAATCGATCTAGGGCTCAAATGAAAGCTTTTCATGCCCACATCCTAAATTATAACAGTTTCAATTCGTGTATCATGTGAGGTGAAAGAAAACGAGGATACTAATTCGCGGTATAGGTTAGGGTAGTTGCCTCTCGGGTATATAGACTCGTTGAGTCTCGCGCTTGAAATTTTTTTTTTTTTTTAATGTACTTGGCGCGAGACTCTACCGAGTCTCTTGATGGGGATACCCTATCCATTGGTATATAGAGATCAGTGTACGCCACACAAGCTTAATTTACTTTGCGTGTATGTTACGCAATGGGCGTATAAAGGCACGAGTATACTCAGTTCGACAGTAATCAGTGCGATCAAAGATGAACACCGCAGTTACTCCCTTCTCTTTGTGTCGCCAAGTATTGAGAAGAGAGCAAATCGATGGCTCCGCGGAATAACAGGCTATCTCACAAGTTGCTTGAAAAAGCAGCTATCTTCAAATCGTGCTAGCAAAATCTTGCTTCAAAAACGTGAAATTATGATTCAAAAGCTGAAAAACAGGTGGGAGCAAAAGCCCAGACATTATAATGCCTGCGACAACCTGTTTTTTCCGTTTCCGAAATTTTACGTTTTTGAAGCAAAATTTCGCTAGCACGATTTGAAGATAGCCGCTTTTTCGAGCACAATCTGAGATAGCCGCTTTTGCGAGCCATCGAAATGTCAACCAAGAATGGGAAGCTTTCTGAGCGGCAAAATGATGAAGAAACCAAGAAGCAAAAGACCGAGATAATTGTCACGCGATTAGAATTAAGCGCAAATGGAATTCAAGGCAGCTAATTTATATTTTGATTTGACATACTAACCCATGTAGGGTTTGCCGACATTAACAATACGGCCAATCATCGGTCCAATATATGCGTGCCCAACTTTGGGCCCCCGTTCGATGGCCATCTTTCAGCCGATCATAGGTCTGCCGATCTTCGGCTTATCATACGGAGGCCATTGATCGGCTGATTATGAACTCGCCGAATTCGGCACATTGATCAAGGGCCACTGTTTGGCCAAACGTATACCTACCGAAATTGGCTTAACATTCGTAGGCTAACAGTCGGTCGCACTTGGGCACGCCAAATGGTCAACTGATGATCAGATGTTTAGATTTGGGGGGGGGGGGGGGGTAATTTGTTTGAACAATTCGAAAAATAAATAGTCGTTATTGGATAAACAATTTATCATAGATTAATTCGCTCGCTGAGAAATCATAAAGAACGAATATTAGAAGAATTAGTTTGACAAGAATAGGATATTTTGAAATTATTATTGTTATCATCTTCATTGTTGATATCATCATTAGTTTTTTCATTAATAACGTGACTATTAAATTGTTGAGTGTTAGAATACTTGACTTGGCTTTGGACTTTACATAGACACATAGACTCTTAAGGGGAGGGGATACCGGATGTGTTACCGACACCGCCTATATCTCCGAAACGGGGCTATCAATCGACTTGTCCTTGCGGCAGTCGATGTTTGACGAGTAATGGGTTCAAACTGGTACGTTTGATCGGATGAAATCGGATTTTTTTTTTTTTTTTTATCGAAAAGCGTGGTCGTGCCATTTATTTCGACTTATATCAAAGCCTACGGATCGAAAATGCAAAATCGGCTTCCTGAGCCCGATTCTGTATGGCATTCCGAACACAACCATCCAAAAACATCTTTGGTTTCGACAACGATGAAGAAACCACATCTAATCTACGTTTTTGTGGTAATTTTCGCGATTGTCAAGGGCCGTGAGCGAAAATGGCCGCTCACGGCTGTTGATATGATGTAGTGGTTCGCAGAACGCACGTGAGATGTCGCCGCACGCCCATTTAAGCTTCTCCTTTTACCACCGCTGTTACGTTGGTACACCGTGTAAAAGGTAAAAGGAGAAGCTTAAATGGGCGTGCGGCGACATCTCACGGGCGTTCTGCGAACCACAACACGTGGGTTACGACCTTTTGGTCCTAAGCCCTCGATATAATACCACAAGAGCTTCAAAATTATCGGGTATTTTCCGATAGATTAACCTAATGAGAAAAAGATATTATATGTGAGACTCGTTGAAAATTTCCTAATGATCGAGAGTACACTATGTGATAGAATGAAATTAAAAAAAATAAATCGAAAAATTATTACGTTGAAGAAACGAGGCCAACGCTTTCCTGGAAATTCCAAAATGGTTATAGTATACACATAGGGTAAAGTCGGGATAGATGCCCCAGTGGGAGAGATGGCCGATATTCGATATCAGATGAAATAATCGTCGGATACCCCCACTGAATTTTTTCACTGTTCCTCGTATCTAAAATGCCAGAAAGCATGTACGAACGCTCGAAAAAAACCGATCATTTTCACGAAAATTGTAGTTTACTGATCAGTATTCGAAAAATTTTCGTTGCTGTAACTTTGGTATATTTTCTGTGTAGTAGGTCTGACTATTTAACAATAACTAGAGGGTACTATGGCCTATGGGCATGGGTAAACTCAGATAGGTATTTGAAGGTCATGTAGTGTCAACGTTAACGTCAGAACGCCTACTACGACGAAGGTGACTACAAAAAGGGCATCTTTCCACATACGTGGGGCATCTCACCCATACCCATCGGGTAAGATGGCCAAAACACTATATTCGTTTATCGCAATTTTCATTGGGATTGAATTAAAAAAAAAAAATTGTGTTCGTATCCAAATCTTACCAAAGCCTTATAAAGTCACTTTGTGCAATGAAAAGATTTTTTCATGGAACACGTAATTTTTTAAAATACATTTTTCTTAGGTGGGGCATCTATCCCGACTTTACCCTAGTACTGTACGAAATGTTACAATAATCGACGCAAAGAAAAATTATAGTCGATTTACAAAGACGTGATGTGATCGTTGCACAGTTAAGGAGGTTCGATACCAAAATGCACATGATAACAAATCTTTGAAAGTTTTATCATCGAAAGTAGTGCTGGACACAAGATCAAGACCGGACTTGGTCTTGCCCTGGTCTCGTCTCGATTTTCAAGACGAGACCAAGACAAGATCACGATCGAAAAATTCGAGACGATACCAAGACTACACTGAAGTCTCGTCGAGATTGTCGAGAGTCTCGACAAGATTAGTCAATATTCCAATATTCAAGGAAAAAAAAAAAAAAAATGGTGATAAATAAAATTCAACATTTCGTTCTTGTAACATTTTTATTGAATGGGAACTAGATGTGATAATAATTAGGGCTATTAAGGGACAAGCAATAACCTGACAAGACCAAGACGAGACCTGAAAATCGAGTTTTTTTCGAGACCAGGACCGAGACCAAGACCACACTTCACAGACCAAGACAAGACGTAAAAAATGAGATTTTTCCAAGACCAAGACAAGACTCTGCAAGGTCTCGTCTTGTCTCGTCTTATGTCCAGCACTAATCGAAAGATAGATAAATGAAATGCTTACTGCCAAAATTTCAAGTCGATTCACTACACCGTTTTCAAAAAATTAATTTTTGAAGTTGCTTCTTATACACGTAGAGGTATAGAGAGCCGATAAGATTAGTTGAAATCTTTCGTATCACCCGCGCGGTAAGAGTAGATTCCATACTAACCTTATCGGCTCTCTATACCTTTGCGTGTATAAGAAGCAACTTCAAAAATTAATTGACCGATCAAACGAACTTACCTGTATGTGAAGTTCGATCACTGATCTCTAATATACACTGGATAGGGTATTCCTATGCATTCTTATGGACAGACTTGTGCCTACTTGAACGCCGTGGGCCGCCATGTTGCAAGCAGCCCGTGCGAACATTTCAATATGGCGGCGCCCATAATCGAGTCGTGATACTCGTGATAGTTAGGTTATGAGGTGCTATTAATTAACACAGAACATGGTCCTCAAGTGCAAATATTGTGGCCAAAAAGCAGGGGTGGAAGGAGCAACATTACACAAGTAAGTATCATATATTTGGTACTTTCCCTGAACCAAAGTTCGGGGGATATAGCCAAAGGAAGAAGAAGAAGTATCATATATATAATCGCGAGGTTATGTTTATTTCTCTGATTTTTATAATAATTATATTATTTCAAACAAGGATTGGTTCCCTGTCAAAATTACCCAATGTTTAATACGTGTACTTTTTTCTTCGTTGGCTGTCATGAAAAGTATTATTAAGATAAACGTACTATTCCACCGTTAACGGAATGTATATTTCTTTAATCCACCTCTCCATATTTCACTAGCTCACACAGCAAGGTCTACTCGACGTCTTTGAAAAATTCCTGGAAGATGACATTACTTATCATCTTTGAACTCTGGAAATGAATCCAATTTCCATGACGAAGTCATCGACAAATTTCGATGTGACGAAGAAGTCTACCTACGTCTGTCTGGATCCTTCGTATTCGCAATTTTACATATTCAATGTATTTGTGTAAGAGAAGAGCGTGATTCGATTGCAACTGCATAATTGTATTATATGTTTAATTAAATATTTATACCTTTTTGTGTATTCAAATCTACAGTTCTTTCTAGCCTATGCACACTTTATTACGTCATTTCTAGTGACTATAATCCGAATTTACCTATCCCATATGATATTTGCAATATTTCTGCATTTGTCAGAAATATATTTTATACATTTGGAAAAACTCTTGTTCCTCAGGGACGCTATTTTCGTTGCTTCGACGAATTCTCAATATAAATAATTTTTGGTCATAAATTGCTAGTCTCCACTTTTTGTATTTCGTATATTCTGAATAAATCTTTGATAAAAATGCAATGTCAACTCCATTTCAATCTCCAGATGGAAATATTTTTATAATAATATCTAATTTTCAATAAATTTGCACCGTTTTGTGCACATCTGTTTGCGGTATCATTTGAATTTCCCGGTAAATTGTTCGCACGGGCTGCATCCAACATGGCCGCCGCACCGCTTCAACTCGGCACAAAAGTTCAACACGGGATACCCTATCCAGTGTATATTAGAGATCAGTGAGTTCGATCGTAATTATATGTAGTCTCGTTCGAAGATATTACCATGTAGTTCCCCTCCGGTCCGCTAGATGTCACAACCTTTAGCGAGACTGTGGCGACTACGCCTCCGTCGATTCAAACTCCGACTACTGCGCGGCGTGACGAGTTACCGCAAGGCGCATCGGCATCGCAGCGACAACCGCGAAAACAAGTACTCCGTCCACGATGTGATGTGGAACACATCACATCACACCACACGTTTAGCGACTAGCGAGCACGCACGCACCCGATCTTTTTACCTTAGTTTTGTAGCCTTGAGCCTGATATAATAAAGTACAATTAGTGATAACCACATGTGTGTGTTCAACTGTCTTGGGGTAACCTTCTCATATATCTACAAGACTAAAAAGGGGAGGGGGATTGCTTAGCTGCTCGCCAGCAGCGCCCATCCACCTTCATATTCTTCAGAGGTTTGTAAAATTTGAATTTTGGGGATGAGGGAAAATGAGTTGGTATCATTTGGGTGGGATTTGTAATATCTTCGAACGAGACTACATATAATTACGATCGAACTTCACATACAGGTAAGTTCGTTTGATCGGTCAATTATATTCCGTCTCGTTCTCAATATTACCATGTAGTTATTTAGCGAAAATAAATTTTACAATATAGTTGATTAACGAACATAATTATATCTTTATTAAATTAAAAAACTTCCTTGTTTTAATATATATACTCTGCATATGTCATATCTTCTCCTTAACTTATATAGTCTTTTAGCTTAGATCGTCTTTATTCTTAACTAGGCTTTGGTGTCTGTATAGTTTAGTATTGCTTTAGCAAATTTTTGAGAGTTCAACGGTATAATTGGTCTGTTGTAAAATCTGGCGAAGACTTGTGAGGATTCAGACCACCCAGCTGTCCTTCGTATGGTGTCTAGGTCCACCCCTCGTGACAGAGCTGACGAAGTGGTAGCATGGCGCGTGGAATGTGCTGAGAACACACTTGTATCCACTCCACTTCTATTTAGCACAATTTTGGCCCATCTACTTATCGTTTGAGCACTTACTTCTTTGTAAGGTCTCTTAACCGCAATAAATAGCTTTTCTGACTTATTCCGTAATTCTTTAGTAACTTCTATGTATTTTAGTACAGTGGAGGCGACACAGTTTTTTGGGTTGTCATTAAAGAAAGGAATTGTTAACAATGGTTGAAAATTCCCTGGTGCCGAGGTCTTAATCAGGTCGCTTATATGAATCAACAAGCCCTCTGGTGTAAGTGTGATATTTTTTAGTTTAACATTGGCAATGGTCTGAACTCTGTGGCCTGTACTTAGTAGTATTAGCATTACAGTCTTATAGGTAAGGTCTGGTAAGGAAACTTTCTCTAAAGGATAAAATTGTTCCAGGTACTGGAGTACTATATTCACATCCCAGGTATAGGCATACTTTGGTTTTGGCGGACGTAGTCTTGCAACTCCTTTTAAAAATCTAGACACTGAGACGTCCTCCCCTATTTTATTTTTTGAGACAAGTGAGATTGCAGACCTTATGGAGTTCAATGACCCGTAACTCGCGCCATCGTTGTATTTCACTGTCAGGTAACTAAGTATCGATGCCCTGGTGGGGTTGAAGCAATCTATTTTATGATTAGAGCAATACTTGAACCAGGGGTTCAATGCCGAGCCGTATTGCTTGATTGTCGCTGCCGACAATGAAGACACCGTTATCTCTAGGGCTTCGGGAGGGATACCCTGCTGCATGAAGGCTTCCCTGATACCCTGGCTGCTATTAACGTTAGATGTTCTGCTCTCGGGTGACTGAGGGACCTGCAGGGTGATAGTAATAGTTCAGTACTTGGCTTCAGTTTTATCTGTTCCTTAACTAAGGACAGGAAAAGAGGGTACCAGGGCTGTCCCGGCCAATAAGGTACCACAATGACTCCTGTTGCTTGCTCTCTGTGTATTCTCATTAATGATTTTAAGATTAGTGCGAATGGCGGAAAAGCGTAAAAATAGAAGCTGGACCAGCTTGTAGTGAACGCGTCTATTAACATGGCTCTGGGTTCTGGGAACCAGGAACAGAATTTTTGGCACTTCTTATTACTGTTATTGGCAAACAGATCTACTTCAAATGGGCCAAACTTTCCCTCGATCCGCTCAAACGCCTTAATGCCTATTTCCCATTCCGTGTAGACGTTCTTAATTCGAGATAATGCGTCTGCCTCAATATTGTCCTTGGAGGCAATATATGACGCAAACAGGAAAATGTGCCTCCTTTCTGCCCACTGCCATATTTCTCTTGCTAGCTTATTATAGTTAGCAAGACGAACACCCCCCATTTTATTTATATATGAGATGGCCGTTGTGTTGTCAACGCGAAGAAGCATTTGGCAGTTTCGTAGTTTTCCCGCCAACTTTTCTAAACCCTTTTTCACGGCTAATAATTCCTTAAAGTTAATATGCAGTCCTTTCTCTTTGTTATCCCAGAACCCAAAAACCCTATTTTTCTCATCTGTGGCCCCCCACCCTGAGTTAGAGGCATCTGTGTAGATGGTAACGTCAAAGGTAGTAGATTTAATCGTTCCCACTGAGGTTTTAATATTCCTATACCACCATTTTAAGTCATCAGTTACTTCGGGGGAAATGCTCATTTTCGCCGAATAGTTGTAGTTATTTATCAACAAGCTGACCATCTTTCTTGATTCAAATCTTTTTGTATATAGCCAACCGTATTCTACAGCGGGACACGCGGCAATCAAACTTCCTATCAGCTTGGAAAACTCTAGGATCGTACACCTTGATCTTTTGAGAATTGAGGATATCAGCTCTAGTAATCGTTCTTTCTTTTCAGGAGGTAGTTCTACTGTAAGCTTTACTGAATTGACATTGAAACCCAAGAATTTGCAATTTCTTGATGGGCATAGGGAGCACTTATCTGTATTTATCTTGAATCCCAGGGAGGTTAATAATTCGCAGGAATATCTGACTATCTTGGCGCAACTAGACTCATCCTGAGCCATGAAAATTATATCATCTAGATATATGACCAGTACGATCCCTTTGGATCTCAGTGATTCCACCGGGGGTTTTAGGATTTTCGTAAAGATATATGGGGCTGTACATAACCCAAAAGGAAGACAGGTAAATTGGAACAGTGTTCCTTCAAAAGAGAAGCGTAGGTATTTCCGACTCTTGGTGTGTACTGAAACTAAATAATAGGCATCTTGAAGGTCTATTGTGCACATGAAGCAATTTTTGGAGATTAAGTTTGTGACTGTTCTCAAGTCCTCTAGTTTGAAATGTGAGGGTTGTATAAAGGAGTTTAGCTTCTTTAAATTTAAGATAAATCGGTCGGTCCCATCCTTCTTAGGAGTTAAGAAGTAGGGTGATAGAAACTGACCCCCCACATATTGGCAAGCTTCGATCGCTCCTTTAGACAGTAGTTCATTTATAGCTATTCTATATCTGTTATAATCCTTGTTTGGTATGTCAATAGTCGGTGGCATGTATTGAACGGGTTTTTCATGAAAACTTATTTTATAACCCCTAATTATGTCCAGTACAAACTTATTATTTGTAATTTTTTGCCATTCTTGATAGAACAACTGGAGTCTACCAGCCACCGTCCTCGACTCTTTACTTACATCTATTTTGATCGGTGATGTGATGACCCGCTGCTTCTCGATGTCCGAGACGTGTTGTTGAAGTACTGTTGTCTGCTTTTGAACGTCAGGGGTGCTCTGTGTTGGGATCTGTTTTGGGGGTTGCCCGACTGTCCAGCAAAGGGCTTCTTTTGTTGCTGGTTTTTGAACAAAAAAGGCTTCTTAGCGGCTGCAGTTGACGGTGGTTTTTGTTTTATTTCCTGACTTAATTTTGTCAGAGCCTTTGATTCCTTAATGCGGTCCCCGAGGTTGTTACCGTACAGGGTATCATCCATGTCTGCCTTCTTTATAAGGTCTGCTACTTGCGGCGTCAGCTCAGGTATATATATATTGGCCCTTCTTGAGACTGATAATGCATGATGCATGGCAATGTTGATTTTTGCCACATCACTTATTTTTTTCAGGAACGACAGTTTATCGAATTCATCTTCCAGCAACATCAATGTGAGTACCGATCCAACCGCCATAAGGGCCGAACCCGCTAGGTTTTGGAGATCTGCCATATAGCCATCTTTCTTGATATTTTTTGGTGCCAGAGAGGCAAGGATTTCCGCATTGAGCTTTTTTGCTTCAAACTCGGGGATCCTTTTATAGTTCTTTAACAATTCCTCCTTCTCTTCTTTTGGTAGGCCTTTGTTGATCAACTTTTGCCATATCCTGACGAGATCGTCGTCTATAGACTTGGTCTCAGCTTTCTCCTTGCTGGCATCGATACCAAGAAGGTCGAGAATCTCTGGATCCACTGGTACCTTTTTGGGGTTGAGTTCGGGGTTTGGCTCAGCGTTTTCTGTGACAATATATATATATATATATATATATATGTATATATTTATTTATTTATTTATTTATTTTTTTTTTTTTTTTTTGTGTACATGTGTCTTGTTATGAATATAACAAGCATGCGTGTATATTTGAATACTATGTAACACATTAGGCATGGCAAATCGTTATTCTTGTAACGTTCTGCCTACAATGTATGCATATATAGATATATATATGCATACTCATGGCATGGCCATGACACAAAGTAGTTACTTTTGTAACCCTTGTATACAATGTAAGTATACGTATATAGATATACACTCAGTGACAAAAATAACGGGCCACTCAAGTTTTCCGAAAAAAACACCGTTTTTCGAAACAGTATTACTCGATGAAAAAATATTAGAAGAAAATGGTCAAGGAAGCATTTTACAGGTTGAAACGTCATCTTCGAGCTCGTTCCCGAAAATTTCACCTGCGATTGTTTTTCACCTGTTGGCGCAGGTTTGAATGAAGAGCCGAAAAATGAAAAAAAATCCGACCATTTCAAACTTGGCTGCGGGGGCGAAAAAAAATCGCAAAAAATTTTCACGACGATGGTTGTGTAGCCTCAGGTCTGCTCTTCAAAGCGGTTCTCGAAATTTTTGTCCACGACTTTTTTTCACCAGGTTATTGAATTTTTAGTAAGTATAGACCGTTTTGGCGTTACCCAGGATGCACCACGTGGAGGTACGGTCTTCAAGCACCCCACGTATTTGTGTGTGTTTCTGTATGTTTGTGTGTGTAGGCAGCGATCAGGACCCCCAGGTGCTTCACTTCCAAGGTATTGATGACTCCAAACTCTCGCTGTACTGCATGTGTTAGCTGCTGTGTGCGTATGTGTGAGTATGAGCGAGTGTAAACTGGAGGCTTTCTTAAAATGTCGTGTTACCACCTTTATTCTGCATCACCGCATCCAACTGTTTGCACATGTTGATGCACGCTAGAATTTTGATCTGAGGAATCGTGTCCCATGCTTCGACGAGCAGCGCCGGATTTTCACAACTCGAGCCCCTAGGCACTGAACTCCGCTGCGCCCCCTTTCCCCGTATTTTTCGACGGTATATACATTTTGGCCACGTTAGAATTTGGGAATTTGTATACTTGACTTCGATACTGGCTGACCAGCGCCCCCTTGCACCGCGTGCCCCTAGGCAAGTGCCTAGGTTTGCCTTGCCGCAAATCCGGCCCTGTCGACGAGCATTACCTCCCTCAACTCGTGAAGATTGAGTGGCTGTACGGTTCACTTCATTTTTCTGCAGGATAACGCTTGGCTTTATACCGCGCGGCATGAGCAGAACTTTTTGGCCAATCAAGACATCACAGTGTTAGATCACCCGTCAATGAGTCTTGATTTGAATCCGATCGAGTATGTTTGGGATATGCTGAATCGTGAATTGCGTAATCGACCCGTACAGCCAGCCAATCTTCATGAGTTGAGGGTAATGCTCGTCGAAGCATGAAACGCAATTCCTCAGATCAAAATTCGAGCGTGCATCAACATGTGCAAACAGTTGGATGCGGTGATCCAAAATAGAGGTGTAAACACGACATTTTAAGAAAGCCGCCAATTTACACTCGCTCATACTCACACCTACGCACACAGACAGCTAACACATGCAGTACAGTGAGGGTTTCGAGTCATCAATACCTTGGAAGTGAAGCACCTGGGGGTCCTGATCGCTGCCTACACACACAAACATACAGAAACACACAGAAATACGTGGGGTACTTGAAGACCGTACCTCCACGTGGTGCATCTTGGGTAACGCCAAAACGGTCTATACTCACTAAAAATTCAATAACCGAGTGAAAAAAAGTCGTGGACAAAAATTTCGAGAACAGTTTTGAAGAGCAGACCCGAGGCTACACAACCATCGTCGTGAAAATTTTTTGCGATTTTTTTTCACCCCCGCAGCCAAGTTTGAAATTGTCGGATTTTTTTTTATTTTTGGGCTCTTCATTCAAACCTGCGCCAACAGGTGAAAAACAATCGCAGGTGAAATTTTCGGGAACGAGCTCGAAGATGACGTTTTAACCTGTAAAATGCTCCCTTGACCATTTTTTTCGAATATTTTTTCATCGAGTAATACCGTTTCGAAAAACGGTGTTTTTTCCGTAAAACTTGAGTGGCCCGTTATTTTTGTCACTGAGTGTATATATGTATACGCGGGACTCCTCGAGGCTTTCTTTCCGACGAGTTCTGTAACATCAACAAAAACAGGGAAAAGCAGGGCGGCATTTTATACTACCTTTATTATCCTCGTCTTTATTATCCTCGTCTTTAATCTTCCTCGTTAATGCTTGGAACGCTAGTACTGATGAGGAAGTTGATTCTTCAGAATCACTCTCGTTCTCGGAGGATTCTTCGAGTAGCGGAATTAATTTGTCCATGTCCTGCTGCATCCTTCTTATCTTAGCCCGAACTGATTCTAATTCTGCAGGTCTTTTTGGCATTTTTTTTTTTTTTTTTTAAGTGTCTCACTAAACGTGTTGACTCGCGCGCACAACGAAGCGATATGAAGGTGGATGGGCGCTGCTGGCGAGCAGCTAAGCAGTCCCCCTCCCCTTTTTAGTCTCGCTAAAGGTTGTGACATCTAGCGGACCGGAGGGGAACTACATGGTAATATCTTCGAACGAGACGGAATATAATTTCTTGTAAACGGTGTAGTGAATTGACTTGAAATTTTGGCAGTAAGCATTTCATTTATCTATCTTTCGATGATAAAACTTTCAAAGATTTGTTATCATTTGCATTTTGGTATCGAACCTCCTTAACAGAAGATTTGAGTAACTCGAAGCCTGAATGCCTATGTAAAAAACATGCGTTCCGTCTCTACTCGCTGCGGCACGTTATCCATGCAAAGAGCTTATAGCATAGAGTAGGATACGCATAGGAGCCTACGTACGTGGAAGTGTGGCCCGAGTGAAAAGAGACACACAACCGACTGTACGTTCGATCCTTTACTAATGTTGAGTATTAAACAGAGATAGCACTGACACTAGGTTTTTTTCTCTCTTTCTACGAAGACCACAGCCACGAAGTAATAGTAAGGAGACGGAACTCAGCCGCGGCCTCGTTTCAAAATGGGGCAACGGTTTCTGTACGACAAAGCAGCAGTCCGCTGAAAAGAATAACCGCAGTCTTCGCGCCTGCGCGTTGCACATTCTAGCGGTGTCTCTTTCTCTCTCGCAAAAAGTGCGAGAGAGGTAGCTCGGCCGTCACCACGAAGTAATAAACAGTGATTTAGTGAGGTTATGGTGTTTTGTTTCGGAGGAAACTTACCTGTGATTCTTCGCCGTATTTTTAACTAGTCACGTATCTTTCAGAAATAATAAAAGATCCGCCGTGTATTTCCTTCACGATTCACCAGATTCAGTTTATCCACCAGATCACCATAACCTCACTAAATCACTGTTTATTACTTCGTGGTGACGGCCGAGCTATCTCTCTCTCGCTTTCTGTGAGAGAGAAAGAGACACCGCTAGAATATGTAACGCGCAGGCGCGAAGACTGCGGTTATTCTTTTCAGCGGACTGCTGCTTTGTCGTACAGCGAACATAGTCAAAATTGTATAACGGAGTTCGGTCTCCTTACTATTACTTCATGCTTTATAGTCTTCTTCCCAGTAAACACGAGTGTCTGAAAGTTGCCTTCAGGATATCTGTTTTTAGATAACTTACCGACACGAGTAAAAGTCGACCACAAAATAACTTAGCTAAGATATCTGGAAAACGTACACCAGGAGTTAACTTGTAGAAGTCGTCAAGAAGTCAACTGATCAAGACAACTGCTATTCATCTTTTTTTCATTTACCGAATGTCAACATATCCTAGTAAACGCAACGTCATCTACTGGTAGATGTCTGTCAGATCGATAATATTGTTATCTCTAAGCCATCTTTTCTAGTTATAACTATAGCTGCAGAATGCAAGATCAAGATCATTTAAGATGGAGGCTGAGGTGAACGTCTATACCACGACTTTAAGACGACTTTTATTTTTGTGTTTACTGGGAAACTTTTTTGCCGAGTTAAAGCGGTGCGGCGGCCATTTTGCTCGTAGTACAGTAATGTTCATCGATGGTGTCCCCGTGGCTCACTATTTTTTCCAGAATCGAGTTTGACTTCTACGAATATTTTATTTGTCCGTGACCAGTGGAACCTTCAGGTCGTTAGGAATATGACAGCTGCGAGGTGGAGCAGTGTCACGAAGTAAGGTACTGGTCATTGGCAAATAAAATATTTGTAGAAGGGAAATTTGATTTGAAAAAAAGCTAGGAAAAATAGTGAGCCACAGGGACACCATCGATGAACATTACTGTACATTTGTCAAATTTACCGGGAAATTCGTAAGATACCGCAAACAGATGTGCATAAAACGGTGCAAATTTATTGAAAATTAGATATTATTATAAAAATATTTCCATCTTGAGATTGAAATGAAGTTGAAATTACATTTTTATCAAAGATTTATTCAGAATATATGGAATACATGAAGTGGATACTATAGCAATTTATGACCAAAAATTATTTATATTGAGAATTCGTTGAAGCAACGAAAATAGCTTCACTAAAGAACAAAAGTTTTTTCCAAATGTATAAAATATATTTCTGACAAATGCAGAAATATTGCAAATATCATATGGGATGGGTAAATTCGGATTACAGTCACTAGGAACGTTGACTGAGTATTCTAAAGACAGCTCACCCTGGGTTATTCCGTGAGCCGACCAAGTGGGCTTGAAGTGGGCTTGGGGATTGAAGAGTGCCCGAATTTACCGACCGAACTACCATTGCAGTATATCTATATATTCGCACACTATAGATATACTGCAATGCTATTTCAGTCGGTAACTTCGGGCACTCTTCAATCCCACTTCAAGCCCACTTTGTGGTGGCGTATACATGCATGAAATTGGTATCCAAGTTTTGGCAGGCATCCGCGTTATGCCGGCGACACAGACTTTTCGTGTCGGCTCACCTTCGGAGATTGTGACCAGTGTGCACTGATCTCTATATACTGACTGGATAGTGGACTGGGGCTGCTGAGTGAAACCTTAGACCATATAGAATGGACTGGGCATTGGAGTGGTGGGGGTGCTGCCGAGTAAGAAGACAAGGATAGCCATAGTGATATATATATGCGCACGAAAAGGCCTTGTTTATGCTAACTCTCGAAATCGAGTAGGCACTGAAATTAAGCTGAAAACTTATTACACATAGGGTTTAGCATACTAACGTGGCAACGCTGCTGTTCAATGTGGCAACGTTTACTCTGTGAACAGAGCACTTCGTCTCTCTCTTAACAACGGCGTAGTGTCTTCCGTCTCTTTTGCTTTACTCGGCAGCAGACCGTACAATGCTTCAGCATAGGCAATGCCCAGTCCATTCTATATGGTCTAAGAGTGAAACCAATTGATCAGCGCCATTTGCAATTTTTTCGGTCAAAGTCTACGCGGGCAGTTCAAATTTATACATGAAATACACATTTTCTTTTGAAAACTACTTTTTCAAAGTTACTTTTCGGTCGAACTATGCCAGAAATAACGGAATCCTGAATAAAGTACACATATTCAGTCGGACCCGGGTCTTAAACTGTGCATCTAATCGTAATTCCCGCGTAGATTTTGACCCAAGTTTCGGCGTTCCTCCGACCCCACCAAGCCCCTGGCCGGGCTTCTAATGGTTTCACGCTGCGCCTGTAGTAAGAGTACCAGTCCACTATCCAGTCAGTATATAGAGATCAGTGCCAGTGTGTAACGTCCGAGCGGACGACATACCCTATTCACGCTCTCCACCACCTAAAATCACCAGAACTTACCATACTATCACCAAACATAGAAACCTATTGAACCAACACACGGTACGTACATGTTGTCCAAACCCATTCCACATCTAACTAATCCCATAAACACCAGACGAACCCTGCATTACTTCCCCACCGATAACCCACTACAGATCCCTGCATTACTTCCCACGCCAGTAACCAACTATGGATATACACCCTGCATCACCTTCAAAACGAATAACCATAACGTTCACATCTCTATACTCACTAAACCTACATTACCCAAATGTTACTACATACTTATAACCATTATTATAATTATAAGACTTACGAATTTAACATTTACCATTAAAACTATAAGCACCTAATCATAATTATGATACTTATCCCTTAAGCTGATCTATACCCTTCTCAATATTATTCACGTACATACTACCCATAATGTTAAGTAATTATCGTACCATTATTATATATATATTTTTCATAGAGGCCTATTAAACATAAGTAATCAAACATATATTAATATTAAGTTATACGCCAGACTTAGTTAATCCTAAATGTAAGCACACTCCTCTAAAATAAACAATGTGCACCCAGACATCCCTTGCACATACCAAGAACGAAAGCCACCCAACAACCGCCTAACGGTCAAAAACCTATACGACACTAACCATACGAAACAACTCAAATACTAACAAAATAATATCCTCACTAACCATACAATACCCAGCCCGGCTCAACGACCATATATCCCCAACAACATCATACCATTAACTATTCTATAAACAATATCAATCCTTCACATGACCAGATCACTACAGATCCGTTATTTGAATATCATATTCATACTACACCCTAATCCCACATTCGCATGTTAACTATAAGTTAAACTCATATACGAAACACCAAGTTATATCTTTACGTTGTTACTTTATATATAATCGAACTATTACGCATTTGTTCCATGTCTTATAATCTTAACAAATGCCATAACGATACATATATACTCATATATTATAACCATATACTCATTTAACCATAGTCGTTGGACTATGCTATATACGCATGTTACTCTTTTACAATTACTCCTTTATATTATCCACCTTAGAATATTATATCTTGCATGTTAATTATTTAGACAATGTTAACCCGATTTTTGGTTGATGCTAAGTTAAGTTATCATACTACACTCGGGCCTCCGCTATTTGACCGAGTCGGGACCGAGCGTTTCTGCTATTTGACGAAAGTAGGGGTCCCCCACTCCTTGTGGACGGTTTTCTGCGCAGCCAGTTCACGCCACTCCGTGTCACTCACGGCCCCGATGTTAAGGGGAACGCTGCCGAATAGTGGGGGTAACGCCCGTCAAATAGCGGAGGACGAATGTGGTCAAATAGCGGAGTCCGTCAAATAGCGGGTGTTCAAATAGCGGACGTCCGAGTGTA
This sequence comes from Tenthredo livida, assembly GCA_963992785.1. NCBI lineage: Eukaryota > Metazoa > Arthropoda > Insecta > Hymenoptera > Tenthredinidae > Tenthredo > Tenthredo livida. The sequence goes on from OZ023067.1 coordinate 27,554,710, forward strand.
TAATATTACCTAAATAACTATACTATATTATATACCACTACTGACATATATACAGATGACCAAACCAGCAAATTGCCAATCACTCTGTACTCTTTTATAACACCAACCCATTAACTCGTTAAATCACCGACCATACTATCTTATATTATTCCCAAGTACCAAGTCATCAGTCCATACTATGGCAGTATCGGTATAATCCAAATCATTAAGACTCAAAACTAGACTAGAAATAGATATAAGAGAGAAAACCCCTAAAAATTGTCAAACCCAGGTAACCTACTCTGAACTGCGCAGCGACAGAATATATTAAAGGGAAATCCCTCAAAATACTAATTATTAGGGCTGTGCGATTAATCGATTAATCGAGGTGATCGATTAATTGTTTTTTCGATTAATCGATTAATCAAGAAAAACAATTAATTGAAAACGTCGATTAATCGATTAATCGGGAAAATAATTAGTTGGTTTTTCGATTAACCGATTAATCGAAAAAACAATTAATCGATCACCTCGATTAATCGATTAATCGCACAGCCCTACTAATTATTAAGAATTAACGTTAAGAAGGAAATCGTAAACTACAATTTATTGTATGTATCTTTAAATAAGCTTCACTGGAAACTCCTAAACTCATAAAATCTCGAAACAGTATGAACACGTGCGAAAAACTTAAAAGAGCGGGTAAAAACAAACTCCAGGTATTAGAAGATCATATAAAACCTAAAATCACCCTTACGGTCACAGAGGAAAGAATCGCCCTAGCAACAAGAGAAAACGCAACGCGACAAACATCGAAACTCAACACGCACCAGGCACGTGAAGAGGCATAAACAAAGGCAAAGATCAAGGAACTCTTCGAGAGACAAAGAACTCTATGAGGAACAAGAATAAGGACTACGAGAGGCGAACACCAGCCGGGGGGCTAGTCGAAGGGAAGGAAAAACCCCGCAAGAACACCCCCCAAAGGAAGATTTAAGTCCATATAAGGCAATGTCACCAACATCTCCGGGCCCTAGACCAATCATAGGCAAACCAGACCCCCACGCGAAACTGCGGCCCAATCAGCTAAGGCCCTTCGCACCAGCCTAATCTTGGACCCCGCACCCCCGATTTATCATATAAAATCACCGCGACCCAGCAACAGGTCTCGCTCTCGACCCTCGCCCTCGCCTCTGGTCTCTCGACGTCTCTTCACACCAGCTTCGCAGCATCTTCAATTCCACATCTCCGACTTGAAGATACAACGAACCTCGACGAAGAATCAAGACTATTAACTTTCACATATCACGCTCAGTTTCCAAAAACGTTCATTCATACTCATTCTTTCCGAAGACGGAACTTAGCTTCAAGTCAAATTCATTTTCAAATCAACCATTCCAGTGAAGGTTATATTAAAACCAGGAATCCTAGTATAATATCAATAAAGTCAAATAACCAGTTAAATTCGAGTAAGAACAAACGAAATCATTTATCCTTCGCCACCCCTTGATCCAGTCCAAACTTAACCAACACCGAAGATCAAGGGACGAGCCCTCATCGAAGATTAAGAAGAAACCGACCCAAGGTAAGAGCAATCATAATAACACTTTAAAATAATCCATTCTCGCATTATTCAATTAAAAAGACTTCAAGTCCGAATCAAGAAGATAAGATTCAAATACTAAGATATTCAAACGAGTAGTTAGATGAGAGCATAAATAGTTAGATAGCGCGACTCCTCTGAATTTGATACTAGATTAATCCAGTCCACTGTATTTCAATACTTTATCGATAATTGGTAACCCAGAACTCTCGAGTGAACATCTAGGTTGTCCGCCGCGATATTTCCAGTAGCTAGCCTCTAGAATTATCCGCGAACGCCGCTCCGACGTCACAAGTGTACAGTCACTTACACGCGGCGCCGACCAATCACAGACATGTGTAAGCGATTCAATTCATCCTTTTATGACTTATCGTCCTTTCGGACATGTAGTCGAATGTGTAAGCGATCGTGGCGCCTGTAGATGAGGCGAACACGGAACACGAAAAGTCTGTGTCGCCGGCATAATGCCGCGCTGTCGGCCGTATATGTACACAGCTCTCACGCACACTAGTAGCGTGTCTGTATGTCACGCAATAATTTAAACGCAGCATCTTCGTTGACACACGTCATAGTTGTTGCATATCGCATATGCGTTGGTATGAATTATTTGCGTATACCGATGTATGACACGTCGATGCATTATGTAATCAGTATTATCTAGTAGAAAAATTCAGCACAAAGAAATAACCATTTACCTACACTCTTCAACGAGAAGCAATTAGATCTCAGAACTGAGAACGGCTAAAGTTGGAAGTATAAACGGTAAAATTCCCTGACTCTGACCCTCTTTTTCTATCTTCCTGTGCCTCTACCTATACACATTAGACGATTCTCGATATACAAATACGCCAAGATAACCTACAATTGCTAATAGTAGGTATGCCTTGAACTAATGGACGTCAGTCTCTGCTAATCGGTGAATCTCACGTTAGCATAATAATTAACTTTTTATAGATTCACTTTGCTAATTATAAACGGTAAATCAAGTACTGATAAAAAAGAATCAAAGACTAGTATTCACGACACTTCATATTACCGTTTCGACTATATAAACCCTGTATACATTATTGTGAGTAGAGAATAATACAATGAATAAACAATATTGTCTGGATGAATTCACTTGATACCTACTCAAAATAATGCTAATCGTTCTGAAAACAAATCTCGTTTTTTTTTTGTTCCCACACTATTTGATTATACCGACCGCTGCTTTCTATGAAAATTATACTATATGGCTGGTGTTATACAGATAAATCAGAAATTCTGGTAGACACACTTCACTATAGAATGTAAATGTCTCTAATAATATACCTACCTATACAAAAAATGTAGTCAAGACTCCAGGTTGGCATCTCAATTCTAAATACTGCCCCAAAGCCTTACCGAACTTTCCCATTTAAATAACAGACGTTTTTTAGTACTTCGGAGCTATTTTTTACTTTCTATCGCATTATCGCTTCTCTGAATCTGAAATTCCGCACACCTCTTACCTAATGTAGTGGGTATCTGTGAAAAATTTATAGATTGTTACCGACAAAATTTTAGTTAACACAATTTGAAGATAAGAATTTTTTTTGTGTGCTGTAGCTTCGAAAATTATATCTTCGAAAATCTGTCGAATTTTCATGAAATAGATACTACTACAGGTAAGGAGTGTAGCAAAAAGAGAAAAAATAATAAAACCGCGAAATGTCACAAATCGCGTTTTACTCAAATGGAAAACTTCGAAGGCTATTTGGGGCGGTACTTAGAATTGAGATACGACCCTGAGGTTTAGGCTACATTTTTTCGTATATATTTGGAGATGTCCTGGCCTACGGGAGCATAAAAATTCGAAAATGCTAGTATTATACACCTATACATATTGCTATATTGTATGATAATTTTACATGAGTAGAAAAATGTAAGAAAAAAAGACAAAGTTAAAGAAATTGTACCCCAGAAAACCGGCAGTCGTCGAAACTTTCAGATCAATTAAGCAATCATCTCTCATTCTAAATACAATCTATTGCAAACTGCTTGTGCATTTCTATTAATATATTTGTTCTGAATAGGTTTATGACAATATACTGTAAATACACAATGTTTAACAGAAGAAATATGTCCTCTGCAGGTTTATACAAAAGAGTGATAAAGAATTGACTCGTTGATCATTTTTGTTTTTCAAGTTTATCGCATATTGATAACCCACACAGCATATAATAGTACCCAATATTGTAGCAACATTGCAGCAATATTACAATGTTGCTGCAATGTTGCTACAATATTGGGCAATATTAAATGCTGTCAGGGAATAGTTTGCTTGTACTGAATCATATTTTCATTAGAAAATTAGTAGCAAGTATGAGAAACGAATGAAGTACTTGAATGACTAATATAATCAGATGATCATAATATTAACAATGAAAAATGATGAAGAAATGGTGATAATATAAGTAATGTTATTACAGATACTGTACCGGCCCAGCACCCAAGACAGCTGTTTGTGGCATATTGTTTATGATCTTTTAAGCGCATAGTAGTACAGAGTTATTCGTTTTTATTTTTTTAACAACTTTCCATGATGAGGGTTATTTACGAGGATTGCCTTGTGTTGGCAGTAATATGTCCAAGTAGTAACTATCATGCTCATTCAGCAAACAGCTTAAGCCTAATAATCATTTGAATTTGTCATCGTTGTTGCACAATATCAAAGATAGAAGATAGCCCAAGGTAGGCATACAAATGAACTGACTACATATTTTCATTTTTTATGTCCACCAGCTCTAAGCTTGCATGTTTCTCGTGTCTTACTGCAACTAATCTAGCATATGCTGATGAAATATGCGATGTGTATTCAAACAATACCCCCATCCATGCCTGGAACAAATGACATGAATTAGAAAGAAACAAAGTTAACATGCTTTTATATCTTATCCTTCCTTCTCATCATGTGCTCCCAAGGGCGTATGCAGCCTTCTGGGTAGGGGGGGGGGGGGCAGAATAAGATGTGATGTGGAGGATACATAAATACATGATGTTAGTTCGAAGGGAAAGGAGCCATTCCACGTCAGACCGGACAAAATCAATCAAAAATTGACCTCGATGGTACCGATTTCGCTATGATTTTTTTTACGAGTTCTCCGTAACAAATACATTCATCAAACAATTCATTTTTCAATTTTTTAGCCCCCATTTTCCAAGTTACACGGGGGTGAAATTCAGCAAAAAGAGCCAAAAGTCGAAAACATACTCCTCTTCAAACGATCATATCTTTGATTGTATTCATCCTAGAGACTTCAGTCAAAAACCATTTGAAAGCTATTGAATGACACTATTATTATATATTTATTTGATTCTGCATTAACGAACAATTTCATTTGTTATAGACAAATATATTATTCAAACGTGATTTTCAAAGCAAGAACCACGGATGAAATTCTGAAAAAAAATATGAGCGTATTCCTTGATGAATTCTCTACAAAATCCTTAAGGGTAGGAGATACTGAAATTTGAGTGCCAAAATTTCAAAAAAATCGATTTTCGGTTTTTTACGGAAAAGTGTTATTTGAACCCTTATCTATACGTACACAAATCCTTGAGCCGACAAAAATTTAGTATGCCCCGTTTACCCAATAAAACGTATAATATTACAGTAGAAGTTCCTAATTTTCTTAAGGGGTAGACGTACCGGTTTTGGCCACCTTAGTACCGTTTGTGGTCAACACTTGCTCCATTTGTGGCCATACCCATTACCATGTAAATCGAAGCCTGGCCACAAACGGTACGAAACTATTTTAACAGCTTTAATAATTAATAACTTCACTTTAAACAATCAAGTACTGAGAAAGTTGGGTTTAATATTTGCTGTGGGGTATGTTTTCGTGATTAATTCAATAATTGAATAGATTTATAATGCCAGAAGGGAGAAAAGCATTAGTCAAGCATGGCCACAAATGGTGCGTCTACCCTATTTCGGTTATTGCCATTTCAATTTGTGAAAATAAGTAACTTGAGATGCATTTTTCCATCAAGCTACCACACTCAAGTGATTCACGTGAGATGAAAAAATAATTACAAAATAATAATCATAATAAAAAATAATTTTTTTCAAGTCACTGCTACGCTCTGAGAAAACATTCTAGTGACTCCGTTTTTTTACAGTTGATTAGTGCTATTTTGATACATAGTTTATGATTTTACCAGATTTTATGTGCTCCGCTGAACAAAAATTCAGTCCATCGAAGAAAAAGTAGTTGTATTAGGGTACAGGTCGCTGCGTTGCATGAAATTTCTTCAAATTTGGAAAAAATATTCTGTATGAATGTAATTTAGGGGCAAACCAATAATATTCCATGTAGTATTCAAGTTGTAGACATAGAAATTTGTGATTGTAAAATATTTCTTTCAAAACGATGGAAAACAAAGTCCTACAATCAAAAATTTGTACGTCTATAGAACTTGAATTCATGAAATATTATTGGTTCGCCCCTCAATTACATTCATACGGAATATTTCCTCCAAATTTGAAGAAATTTCATGCAACGCAGCAGCCTGCTCCCTGCGACAACTACTTTTTCTTCGATGGACTAAATTTTTGTTCAGTGGAGGACATAAAATCTGGGAAAATTATGGACTATGTATCAAAATAGCACTAATCAACTGTGAAAGAACTGGGTCACTAGAATGTTTTCTCAAAGCATAGCAGTGATTTGGAAAAAATCATTTTCAAGGTGTGTATACTCCCATAAGACAACAACTCCAAAATATGTTTTTCTACGGTTGGAATCATATTGAAGTTTTTGGTCACACACTCCACTAGAGATGAGCATCGAAATTTATATAGCAAATCAATATTCTTCCAAATGCTTATATTCATTTTACAGAACCAGATTTACAAGTTATCAACCGTACGATTCGCTGCCCGCAGGTCAAATTGCTTAGACTCGATATAACCAAGTTTATATCAACCGAACTGCTAGGATATAAATGTTGAAATTTTTTCAAGTCACGATAATTTATATCCTTTATAATGCTTTCCAACTTCCTTGGAATCCTAATTTCTGAAACGCATGACGAAAATGTGAATTCCACTCCAATATTGTAGAAACTATTTTTTTTTTTAACGTAACATGCTCCAAAACTATTGGCGATCTCATCTGAAACTAGCTTGGTTGATGCAGTAATGAAAATCTTGAATTTTGTGAATAATTTGAAAAAAAACTTCAAAGCGATTTATCTCAGAACTATGTTTTCGCCAATTGAAAAAGTCCCATGCATCTGAGTTTTTGTCGAAGACTTCTGAAATTTTCAGGGTACAGTAATGTTCATTAATGGGTTCCCAGTGGCTAACTGTTTTTTCCGGACTTTTCCGGATACAATCAACAAAATCATATAATATTATTTTTATAAGGGGTCATAATTATTATTATTATAATTTCGACTATCGGCACATCAAATACGACTAGAATGGAGTCTCGTTTCCAAAAAAGTCCGAAAAAAACAGTTAGCCACTGGGAACCCATTAATGAACATTACTGTACATTTCTACACACACTAGCTACAAATTCACGTTAGATTTTGTAAATCGAAACAAAATTACGGATTTGAGGAAAAATAATTGAAACTTTTTTTTTTTTTTTCATAAAAAAAATTGTCAAAATCAAAGTATCGTAGCTATCTCTAAAAACCAACGTGGGTTTGTGGTTTATGCATCCTAAAATATGTGTGTGCAAGCCCAGCAAGATTCAAGAATAATTGAGACGCATGGGAGGTTTTCGATGAAAGGCTATTTCAGAAGCATTATGAGGAGTAACTCTGTACTTATTGTTTCAAATGACTTGAAATTTGCACAATGTCTATGTTTTGAGATGGCAAACATGTGTTACATTTTATTTGAAAATAGCAATTGGTTCATCTGATTTGAGAATAGCAATAGATGGGCAATTTTCAGTATCTCCTACCCTTAAGTCAATAGGATGAAGAACCAATGGAAACCATGTTGAAACGATTTATTTATAAGCGACGGCGCACGCTGCCACCGAAAAACTGTACCCGAGCCAGGTCTTCATGGCATGGTTTCCATCGATACTCCATCCCTTTGACCTAACAATTTTGTAGGGAATTGATTAAGGAATAGGCTCATATTTTCTTCAGAATTTTGACGCGTGGTTCTTGCCTTGAAAACAACGTTTGAATAATATATTTGTTTATAACAAATGAAATTGCTTGTTACCGCAGAATCAAATAAATATATAATAATAGTGTCATTCAATAGCTTTGAAGTGGTTCTTGACTGAAGTCTCTAGGATGAATACAATCAAAGATATGATCGTTTGAAGAGGAGTATGTTTTCGATTTTTGGCTTTTTTTGCTGAATTTCACCCCCGGGTAATTTGGAAAATAGGCGCCAAAAAAAAAACGAAAAATTGTGTGATAGACTTATTTGTTCTGTAGATCCCGTAAAAAAAATTATAGCGAAATCGGTAACATTGAGGTCCGAAAGCTGTCCGGTTTGACGTGGAATTACTCGATTAGGCGAAAAACCCTAATGTCAGGGAAGTCTAGGGGGGGGGGGGGGCAGCTGCCCCCCCCTGCCCCCCCTGTATACGCCCTTGTGTGCTCCTTTGTATAAATAAAGTAATATGAATGGTTGGTGTTATACTAATAGTAATGAATATCACCTGTATTTGACCATGGCGTGGCAAAGAAGTTTCTTTAGTTAAGATAATAGTATTTGCCTAACGAAAACAGCTGCGGCTCTCCAGTTGACTCCATCCGTAGAAATTTTCGTGTTGGATGATACCATTTTTTTGTCCTATTGGTTTGATAACATTCTGAAAGTTACGGGTTTTCTATTCTAACGAAGAAGTTCAGCAGAATTTTCTCAATTCTATTGACACAAAACATGGCATACCTTCAGTCCTTTTTTCATTTCACAACGCAATCAAAAAGCACCGGCTACAATGAAGAGTCATCAGCTTCTAACTACTCCGAATGCTCCAGGTTCTTCATTCTGAAATGCCTGGGTGGTGATAGAAATTGGAAGTTTTCTGATGCTTTTACCTACTTAAGTGGTAACGTACCGTGAAGTTAAAAGGAAACCGAACGATGGCCGCACCGAGGCTCAAGGATACTCAACTATAGTTTAGTTGAGGCGCTGGGCGAATCGAGTTGGCAGTCACTAGCAGCGAGTAGAAGCTCACGAACGCAACGCGAGCGTTAGGGTGTCAGAAAAAAATAATTTTTTTTGCTACCTTCTGAACGGATAGTTCTCGTCAAGACAGAGAGTTTCCCCGCTGGAAACTGTCCCATGTCAAGGTTGAGTGGTTCCGAAACTTCATTTTAGTTTTCCATTTTCCATAAGAATTGGAATTTTCCATAGGAAAATGGAAAACTAAAAAAAAATTCGGAACCACTTAGCCTTGACATAGGACATTTTCCAGCGGGGAATCTCTCAGTCTTGACGAGAACTATCCGTTCAGAAGGTAGCAAAAAAATTTTTTTTTTCTGACACACTCTAGCGAGCGTGTGTTGGTCGAACTATAGTGCGGCCATCGTTCGGTTTCCTTTTAACTTCACGGTATAGTCACAACACAGCCACTAACTTTTATCGCTCAGAATTATCGCGGATACAAACATTGTACAAATGTTAGTGGCTCTTTTTGCGGTTTGAAGCCACCAAAAATTTAGTAAGAACAAAACTTTGATATTTTGTTCCGAAACTGAGGCACACCACTGCTTTTTTTAAACTGCTTCGCACCGGCTAATCTTCACTCTGTGAATATAGGTAAATTATAATCTTTGATTTCTTAGGATTTCAGATGGAAGCGCACAAGGTAACGTCAGAAATTCATACAGAAAATGACAATTTCTCTGTCCCAGCGAAAGAACTAGGCAGTTAGTATTTCACGATTTATTATCATTTTCTATAGTAAAAAAATTAAAATTGATCAGCCTTTGTCTACCTTGTACTGAACATTTCAAATGATAACCAAATTGCACTGATTGAGAACCGAAGTAACACGTCAAAATCTTGTACTATATTCACTTCCAAGATTCCTGTTGTTATTAAATAATGATCACAGCGATTATGCTGCTGTTGGAGAATATATTTTTCTCCTGGCTGAGAAAGCGTCAAGCGAACCTAATTCTTACCTAAAGTATACCATCGACTTCTTCTGTAGTAGGAAACTTTGAACCGTATCAGAGTTACAGGACATGAATTGTTACGAGGCTGAAGCTAGCAGCCAGAGTTAGCAGCGTTCGGCAGCCGAACGCTGCTAACTCTGGCTGCTAGCTTCAGCCTCGTGAATTGTTCCAGATGAAATATCGAAGTTTTTCTTTAAATATCCGCAACACTCAATAGAAATTGAAAAGAATGGATTCAAGTTTGACAGCGATGGAGATTTTGTCATTAATCAAACGAAAGAAGGGGAATTAATAATTGGTAACTGAAAATATTAATGATTAGTTCGTCTACAAAAGTATTTTTTAGAGCAGGAAATTAGGTTTACCTCAAAAACGGATATATTCTTTCAGAACACAGTATATCGACAAAACTAGAGCTTGTTGGCCTACAAGTATGGCGCGGTGCATTTTTACTTGCAGATTACATTTTGCATAATGCAAAATTTTTTCAAGGCCAAACTGTCTTAGAGTTGGGATCCGGCGTTGGCCTTACAAGTATTATCGCTGGAATGTTTGCCAAAGAGGTCATTTGTACTGGTAAATAAAACTCTGCTTCAAACACACATAAACACAAAAATCACACACACATTTACTCCGCTTGTGTAAGTATCGGTAAGATTATTGTCTTTTCAGAAAATGAACCTTGCAAACTATATAGTGGACCTATAGTTTGTCATTCTTTCAAATCGTACTAGTAATATAATAAATAAAGTAAAATCTAACGTACCAATAATTTGCTATACTTGCCACACTAGCTACACAGAAACAATAACATCTGAAAATTCGGTCGATCGCCATGAATGATTTACAATTGCGTTTGCAGATGTGAATATAGGAGGGATACTCAAATTATTACAACGAAATGTGGATAGGAATAAGCTCTATATTAAATCAACATTCTCCGTTATGGAAGTAAATTTTCTGGATTTGAATTGGTCGGCAAGTTTGAAAGAAAAATTGGATGCGGCTTCTATTATTCTAGCAGCAGATGGTAAGCAGTGATCAATCCCATCAATGATTTACTTCATCAGGATATAACAGTCTATGTCCTTTCATCATTCTCTATTTATAACGCATACATTTTCGTGTGATATTGACTTGTTACAGTAATTTATGACGACCAGATAACGGACGCATTTGTTAGAACCCTAATAAAGCTGCTGGACTCACGCTCTTCGAAGACTATTTTTATAGCTATGGAGAAACGATTTGTATTCACCATTTCAGATCTGGACTCTGTAGCTCCAATGTACGAAGAATTTTTGAGATGCGTTGAGAGATACAAGACCAATTGGAACATCCAATGTTTGGATATAGGATTCCCTCAGTACTTCAAATATGACAGAGTAAAACAGCTGATGTTGATGAAAATTGAAAACAATCCTTTGTGTACACGAAAATGAAATTAGGCGAAATTGTTAATAGACCAACGTGGCAGCATTGCTGATTCGCAAAACGATGTATATCTGTTATAAAGGGGCTGAGTTCATTGAGAATCCCTCATGTACATCAGAAGACATCTAGGTATAATATAAGTATAATAGATATGCCATGTTATTACTACAAATTGAATTGTTCTATAAACGTAAAGACAATTTCCGAACAATGTATAGGTCTTATTATTATTTATGGTACACCGTTACCCATGGGTCTCGAAATTTACTAGTGTTAAATGCAGAAATTAGATTTTTGTTCAAAGTCAATTTGATGAAACCATTACGGCGGGCTTGTTGATCTGTTTCTTCGCGCAAAGGTTCCATTTTGCGGCGAATCACCTTCCCTGATTAACATGGGCAAAAAAAATTTGTCTTTATGCAAAAGAGATTCACATTATACTGTGTTCACTTTACCAAATAGCATACCTCCATCCGTATCCCCTGCATAATATATGACGTCAACTTCGGAATTCCACTGCACAGATCTTCTCCTAGATTCATAATCCTGTTCCTGTCTTTGCTCTACTCCAGTCATTTTACAAACGCTCTCCAGCTCATCCAATGGCGACTTCAAGGTCAAGTTTCTTGTGTCATCTCCAGAACTAAAATCCACTCTAGATGGACACGATTGCAGGTCTATAAAACTATTATCCTTAGCCGCTTCCGTTATTGGATAATTCACAGTCTTACAATGTATTTCATTCAGGTCTTGGAAATTCAGTCCACATTTCTTTTTATATTCCTTGAGAAAATTTGTCCTGTCAACTCGCTCTTCGAACCAAGTAGACAAATCATTTTTCTGAAACGGTGGCTTATCATATGGAGTTTGATGCGAAGTCTCCACTGATTTCCGTCTCACGATTGCTTCACACATTCCTTGGTTCAGGTTCAACTGTTGTAACGAGTGCAACATTTCCATGACGGAGTAAGAATCATTCGGAGTGGATGAAAATTTGCTTGCTTTGTTTGCTGACAATCCAGATTCATGTCCAGCTGATTCAACATCTGTACAGCAGCTGGCTCCCAAGAGTTTGGAATCGTTTGATGAAATTCCTAAATCAATTGCATCATCTTCGACTTCTTCATAAGATAAACCCCTATTCAAGGCATTACCAAATCGGCCGTTCGAAGCGTTACCTTTAATTCGGTTTCTAATATTCTGACCAAATCTGCCTATAGCAAATCTGTTGATTACTTTCCTCTCTTTTGCCAATTGATATTGCAACTTTTTTCCATTCACCTCTGGGTAAGTATTACTTTTCGATGTGTCTGGCTGATTACTTTCACCCGCCGCCTCATCCTTGTTAGGACGCAGCCTTCTTCTTGGTCGTTTCTCAAGACAATTAGCTTTGACGAATGATCTCAGTAATTTTCTTCGTGGGAATTCACCATATCTTCGAATTCTAATAATATTTTCTAAAGAATCCTTAGCACCAAGTGGCGGTAACGATTTGAAACTGAAGTTTTGACATGGATGTTGACATCGAAGGGGCAATATTTGGCTTGGTGAATGAAGTAGAGATTTCGAAGAGGGATTTTTATCAGAAACGTGTAGAAAATTCAACTTCCGACTTGTTGTTTCAATTAATTTTGTCAAGCTATCTTTTTTCAGTTCATTTGTATCTGTAATCAGATGAAAACTAATTCATCTCATAAAGTCCAACTACCTTTAGGCCAATAATGTTAATCTAATTTTTATATTGCGATTTTGTAAAACGAAAAGACTGTAGACCGAAAAAAGCTTTTTTGCTGACTTAGGCACAGAAATATAAAGGGCTGTTCTGTGCATGCTGTGCGGGTTCCCGAAATTTCGGGTCGAGTATTTTGGCACTCGCGAAAACTCCGAGTGTAAAATTGTCACATCTGCGTCCTTAAAATCGTGACAAGTGTAATGAAATCATGAAACTTTCAAAAATCCTCGGAATTCCCGGATTTTCTGAATGTCCCGACCCCAAGAAGAATCACAGTACCTGCACAGCTCTACTGCTCTGTCATATGGATAGCTATATCGGACATACCTTTGAGTGTGGTATCTAATTTCCTGCAATATGTGACAACAGTCGAATGATTTGATTCTGACATAATCCTTAGTTTAAAATATACAAAATTTTAAATACAATTGAAAATTTTAAAGAACAGAACTTTGCAACGTATGTATACATTCCAGTCACAAATATCTTAAAAATAATATACATATGTTTTAAAAATGAAATTTTTCCAATAGTACTGAACCGGGACAAGTTCACACATGTAACAAACTTTTGTTTTTTAATTTTATTGAATTTTTTTCACTATTTACAGTTTAGAGTGGACAATAATAATAATAATAATAATAATAATAATAATAATAATAATAATGATAATAATAATAGTAATAATGATAATAATGATAATAATAATAATAATAATGATGATAATAATAATAATAATAATAATAATAATAATGGACAATAGTAACGACGACCAGATTAGATAAAATTGTCCTGTCCTTGAAAAAACTGACGCGCTACTATTTGGCTAAAGGGGCTTAAGCTGTATTATTGAAACATTGAGACAACCCTTTATGTATTGAAGAAAAAGTTATTCAGCATCTAATGCAATGAGTAGTACATACATAGACAAGTTAGTCACATGAAATTTGTATAGATTAATCAAGACAATCTTATTTGTTCTAGCGATCTCTTTTGATAATAGTTAAATATATTACACACACATGTTACATTAAGACGTACCTAACAGGTGAACTCCGAAAGTATAAGTCATGGGAGAGCGTTGAATATCAATATTGTACGGTATATGTAATAACGAATATATAGATAGCTGTGACTCATGCGATTTTCTTACGCATACATCAGCCAGGACCCCTAAAATATTAATCTACTCACATTTGTTACTAATAATGAGGGTGCAATAAAAAAGTATAAAAACTTCTTCTTTCATACAGTGAATTACATTCAGTTTATTCATATATATTTTAATGCTCCGTAATTATTTGTTTTTATTTTTTCTTTGCATTTTTTTTTTTTTTTGTTTTCCGATTTTCTGTTACTCACGTTTATACTGTGAATTAACTTTTACAATAGATGCTGAGAAATTTTTTTTTTTCAACTATATTTAATTGAAATGCCGTTTAATTACTTATATATTGACGTACAACGCTCTATATTACTAATACTCTTAGTTTTGGCAAAGGCACTTTCAACTTTTTAAAATTTATTTCTTAAACCCAAAAACCAAAGGTTCTTTCTTTTTTTTTTTTTTTTTAGTTCCAATACCAGGCAGCAACTACCGCTGTGGTTGAGGCTAAATCATTTAAATGCATTTCATTAAATCACTTTCCTTCTTTCTTTCTTTAATTTTTTCATTAGTTGTCTACAGTGACATGATCTGCCATAACGGAACAGATGTGATTTAAAATTCATTCAACTTTAAACGGATGAACAGACCGTTACACAATCATCGCATCGACTTTTCAAATTTCTTTTTAATTAATCAAGTTGTGGAAGATGGGAATTCCAAATAATAGCGAAGGATCGTTTCTTAGTATAGTACCGCCGCAAGAGACAACATTTCTGGGCAGTCATACTGACACAATACCAGCTCTATTTTCAGCCACACAATCACAATTCGCAATTACAATTATCAAGAGTACATATGGCTTTACTTTAAATACATTTAGAATTAATTGCAATCACAACGCCACAAGGACATTTATATCATTACAAGAAAGAAACGAAAAAAATGCAAGACTGTATTATCCAGAAAATCAAATTTCTCCTTCAATTCATAGTTTACAAATTTTTTCGGGTCCACGGGGTTTAGAAAAGAATCCATAATATTTTTGTACAATATAATCATAATTTGAACAGCTCCTTTTTTTCTGAACAACTAGCGTCAAGAAATTTATTTGGGTAAGAAATGACTTGAGATGTGGCATTAACCAAAACTGGGGTAATTGAATTTAGTAATGTAGCATTTGTATCATCTCCATTTTCCATCATTTTTCCATCTGGCTTACGTCGAAAACATCAAATTCTGGAAACAGAGAGAGGGAGGGAGAGAGAGAGAGAGAGAGAGAGAGAGAGAGAGAGAGAGAGAGAGAGAGAGAGAGAGAGAGGGAGAGAGAGGGAGAAGAAGTCTCGATCGCAAAATTATAAAGACATTATACCGTATCTCAATCCGTACTGATGTAAAATCTCACTTAGTATTTTATGGTCAGTTTCACAATCTTTCCACCTTGTTTTACCCTCAAACAAATCGCTGAATCGCGATTCTAGTATGCTGACATACCTGACTGAGTAAAAAGTTACAGTTTCATGGTTCATTTGAATTGGACAGTTGAAAAGAATTGAAAAATTCGATTCTTGAAAACTATAATATTTATTAAGCTACGCAAAGACCGATTGCGTAAAAGTCACTTGCACGTATCTAAATTGTACGTAATCAATCAATCATCTTCCCAATTTGGCGACTGCAACGACAAAAAAAATTCTCCAGATAGTACTGCGTGCATTATCAGGATGGTCATTAAATTTTAACCGATAGTTGCGACCCTTTCAATCATTGGATAATAATCGTAGAAAAGTATACAAAGCCTCGGTTCTATTGCTTGATTGAAAAACGTGCTTAACTCCATTTAGAATTAAGAACAAACACAAATATTTCTTGAGAGAAAACGAGGTAAAAAGTTCACTGATTCAATAATTCGTTATCAATAAAGAAAAGAGAAAACTTTGAAGTTTTATAACGCAACTAAAAATAATGGAACTATTTGTTATGAATGGCTGCATTAAAAACACACGAAATATGATTTCGTCTTTTTTCCGCTTTTTTTCATCACACTATTGAATCAATAACTTCTTTTGGGAGAACCATGAAATTTTCTCAATTTTTCTTTCTCGGTGAGAAAAAAAAATTGTCATTTTCATATTTAGCTAGTCTAGCTAGTTTTCCAACTGAGCTACAGATCTGGGATTTTTAACGCACCCTTTTCTCTCATTATTATATAAAGATTCAAGGTATTGTTATTCAACGACCATATGTATATATTACAGTTAATATATATCTGTACTAGCGTGTTTACTGGCGTTATTATGTACGGTAACAGTTATTTTACTACTCTGCGGATTCGGCGGTGACCCGAGAGGTAGCGTCGTCTTTCTGCGCGCGTTTGAATTCGAGACTTCATTGTTGAAATTGGTCTTTGCACTGGATCCACTTGGCTTAGTGGCCTCTAAGCTTGATGCATATACGCCGGTGGTGACCCACCGTTCTACTTGTGCTTCATGAGACTTTTGTAAAATCTTTTTGACGTCGCTGTTCTCACCACCCTCCTTCATTATTTCTTGCAACTTTTGAATAGTTTGATACAAAATCACTGGACTGACTAGACCAAAGTCGAACAAACTACACATATGCAATACGAAATTGCGGTATAGATTTTTCATCAACAACTCTTTGCCCTTTGTTTCTAAGAACATTTGACATGCCAAAGGTATTTGGCAATCACCGACATACCCATGCTTCATCACATGAAGATTCCACATTTTCATTAACTCCTTTTCACCTTCGTTAACGTCCGTGAAATCATCTATCATCATCATTGTCTTTGTCTGCAACCATTTCGGATCATTCTCACCTTCTGAATCTGCATCCATTTCTTTGGGATAGATTGGTAGACACGTTACCGTGTGATGATAGAGCCTAGGATCAAACAGAAATCGATTTGTTTTTATCTTTCGCAAAATTAAATATGCTGATTCAGATAGTAAACAGCAAATTTTACAAAAAAAAAACGTACAAGTTTCAGGGAATGAAAACTTTTATCAAGTCACCTGTTATGGCCTGTGATGTAAGGCCGCTGACTTTCAAAGTCATTTTCATCCAATTCTAAAAATTCTGATAGACTGGGCTTAGTCCTTTTCGGTCGGCAAACCAGAATGTTGGTGACGCTAGTACGTCGGGTTGGTCCGGTTCGAGCAAACGCAACTCCGGATGGTTGAGAGATCAACTCGTGTGGACTGCCAGAATAAGAGCCGTCATAGCATTCGTTTATCGCCACGTCTATCCTAGCTCCTTGTGTGATTGGCTGTAATAAATGATGAACATATTTTACAATGAAATTTGTAGCAGAATGTAAATTGCTTTGCGATACTTACCACGTAAGTAAATGTGAACCTTGAGTGGCACAATTTGAGATGCTTCAGAAGTGAGTACAGCTTCCCACAGTCCAATGAACACCAAGGGCAGTGAAGATCTTCGCAAGCTTCCGTTTGCTGCCGACTATTATTATTGTACAAAAATTGGTAGACTATTTGCTGAGTAGTCGACATGTCCATTTTTTCAACAGACAAAGATAATTTCGTAGGTGTTAATGGACTAGAAGTTGGCAGTGTTGTGTTGTTGTTGTTATTATGGTTTGTTGAACAACGTTCCAGCGCACCTATAATTGAGAAAATACATTCTTATAAAGATATTCTAATATCTGATTTCCTGTAACTCGGTGAGAAACTTTCATGTACACCTCAAGTATAAATATCAAAAGATCTTCTCTTTGTCTATTCGAGGCATAACTTTGCGACCAAAGATCAGTGAGAGATTATAAAGAGACTTGTTTGATAGAAGCTCTAAATCAGGGTGTATACGGAATTCGGGGAACAAAAATCCCGGGTTTTCCCCGGAATTGAGGGGCAGGAAAATATTATTATTCCCAAGTACCTTGATATAGATTACTGGCACTACATACATGTCATCAAACAAATTACAAATATTTTACATGTTTAATATCATGACCACGATATTTTTTAACGTTTATTTGACATCAGGTACATCTTATATAGAAACAAGCAGTCTCTGGGGACTAGAGTAGTATGAGAATGAGAAATCCGCGGTAATTGGACAGAATTTTGACAAATTTCCCGGACCACGAGGAAATTCCCGGGTTTTTCCCGATTTTTTCCCGGTTGAAAAAAATCCCGGGTTTTTCCCGGAATTCCCGTTTTTCCCGGAGCGTATACACCCTGTAAATAATTCACTGACTAAGTTTATTTTCCACCTACAGACTTGCAATGAATTCTCAACGGAAATACAGGAAGTACTATTTTGAAGAAGACATCCTAGCAGGCTCAACAACTTTGAACCAATTCATGACAAAACTCACCATTCCCTGGTCTGTTTTCTTTATTATCCCCGTTGGGAAGTGGATGAATGGGCACTGGCCTATCGACTAAGCCGTTACTTGGTTCTGTCGTCCAACTGAGTCTGAACTTTAACGTCGGACCACGACTGAACACTTCGAAGGGACCGCACTGCAACAAAGTATTATTATCATATGAAATTGCAGTGGCGCAAGAATAACAGGTGAAACATTAAAAGTATTTGACAATTCAGAGGCATGACTTGTACAATTACCTCTTTAATTTCACTAATGCACTCCCAGGAACTGTGCTTCTTAGGGCTGGCTCGAACGTTTGTTTGAACTTCTTGTAAACCTAATTCGTAATCACCATCAGTCAATAGGCAGCGATTATGTTTGTCGTATACTATAAGCTCAGAACCATACAATTTGACTTCCTCGCCACCATTTTTTATCGAGCCAGTGGCAGACTTGCGCCTCTTTTGGGCGGGTTCTGTAAAGGGAATTACTTATTTAACACGAGACATATCTAGAATTTTCAGAGAGTATAAAAGCCGGAAAGTAGATCATTTTCCAGATCAGAGCTAGTTGCTGTTTCCTATTTGATTACATTTCATGATATACAATACAGTTCATAAGTTCGACATCACCTTTTCAAACTTGAACAGATATAGAACTTACGAATGAAATATATTCTTACCATCTAAATCACAGTTGGATATAAGGCAGCTATTGTTTGACATACAATAAACTCTGAGAAGTAGCATGTATGTTTTCACAATGTGACCATTGCTTAGACTAAATGATTCGTTTGGTATTGAAATGGTTGGTGCTTTTGGAGGAGGCTGGTCTTCAGATGGGTTGATCGGTACCTCGCTTGTACCAACGGAAACCTGTGAAAATGAATTTTCGCGGAGGTAATAAATAAGTATGAAGTGACAATGTGAAATCATTTTTCAATAAAAAGGAATAACTCTAATCATATTGAGCAATAGTTGTTTACGTTTGGATGCAGTATCAACGTATAACACATAGATAGAAAAATTATTAGCTATCCTATTCTCTTAGGAATATGTCTTTTCCCTATTCATCCTTCATTTCTGTATGGCGATACAATTTCCAAGCAATCGCACTTTGTGCAAGCAATATGCCCAAGTATCTGCACCGGACGATTAGTTAAATCGGAGAGTTTGAATTCATATGAAAGAAAAAACCATACATACCTGCATTATTGGCAAACTAACGTCTTTTCGTTTTTTATGACAAATTTTCAATAATAATGTTTCTACTTTCACCGGCTCCTGATAGGTTTCAACTGTAAAACGGAAAGCAATAAACAGATATGCATATTTACCTCATGTTTAAATATTTATATTATTGCTTGATTATTCAGAGGAAAAAAAAACTATACCAGATGTATATTAGACTGTGTTAAAAAAAAAACGACATCTTCTTTTTGTTCGGGCCCTTTCGAAAATAGTTAGTGCTTAATATAAAGAAAATTGTCCCCACAGCTCAGCTATGTAGCTTGAACACAGAATTAGCGCATTTGAAAATAACATTTCCTATGTATTTCAAATGGCCAAATTTGTTTATCTTAGTTTTATTTTTATAACTCTCTCTATTCAACTGATAAGAATAAAGTAAATATACGGTTTTGTAGAGAAAAAAATTTCTTAAAGAATGTATGAAAATAATTATTTAAATTAATTTGTCGAAAAGTAAGTAGTAATCAACTATACATATGAGTTTTAAATCACTGTAACTCGTTAACCCTCCGTTGTCACACTACCAAAAAATAACCGGACCGTCACACTGGGTGGATTCCACCCAGTCCATTTTCAAATGACGATCGTGAGAAAACTATCTGTCCGATTTGGATCAAAAAATTACGGAACATTCTCTGAATATTGTAGATTATGCGATAGAAGTAGTTTTGTTGGAAATTGATAGACAACAGGTTAGAGAAAAATCGTAATTTTGTCAATTTGTGAAGATAGAACAATTTTGCTCAAAAGTCGATGGGTTGAATCCACCCAGTGTGACGACGGAGGGTTAACGGTTCAATTGAGCAACTTGGGCCAAAGGACTATTTTTGTAGATCCTAAAATTCTCTACAAAACCGTAGACCTACTTTATTCTTATCAGTTGAATAAAGAGAGTTATAAAAATAAAACTAAGATGAACAAATTTTGCCATTTGAAATACATGGGAAATCTTATTTTCAAATGCGCTAATTCTGTGTTCAAGCTACATAGCTGAGCTTTGGGGACAATTTTCTTTATATTTAGCACTAACTATTTTCGAAAGGGGCCGAACAAAAAGAAGATGTTGTTTCTCTTTGACACAGTCTAATGTGCATGCTTTGAAACTGAGAAGTGAGGAGAACTTCGTTCATTTCTTTACATACTTTATCGAAATTCTGTAAGCAATGAAAATTGTTTCAGAAGTAATTCATCAAAATGTGTAAAGTGTGTACCTTTTTTATCATAAAATCCTAAAAAAGTCAGCGTCATGTAGCCCCGCACACCAGGATTATGTCCTTGGTTATTTTTGGACATTAAACCATCCAAAATTGTGTCGATTCTGAATGCACGTCTGGACTTGTGACTTCTGGACATACGTTGTCTCATGTAAGACAAATTTCTGTATAGAAATATTGGCTGGAAGTGAATTAGCACGTTTAATCAAGGTGTTTACATTCCAAATGACGAATATTGTGCAAATTTGGATAAAGTAGAATCTATAGATTTAGTTTCATTGTTAGTCATCTCTAACGACAACAAAAACTATTCTACTTAATAGGATTCATATAACAACATTTTAAATTCCCCGGGCAGTACGTATTTGTGATTATTATACACTCACTGTTGCATGGAGTCACAACTGTGTGAGGTACCTCCACGTATTCAATGTTTTCGTATATTGTTACCTGTACTCCAACTTACTTTTCTATATCAACTTGATATACTTTATTTTTAATAATTAGCCCCGTATTTCCAACGCAAGATTATTTAGTATAGGCGCTTGACCAAATTAGAAGCCTGCATTTAGTTCACTGAAATATAATAATACTGGAACGCGCCGACGGCTATGGGCCGTATAGAGAGAGATAGCTTCGAAGCAGCGCTGGTAGTATCCTCGTCTTTGTTGGTACAGTCCCGTCCAAAACTTTAATTTATCAATATGTAAGTGTGCGAAGAATCGCCTAAATACAGGAACTGACACACTTATTGCAGATGCTGTACGATACTTCATGTGCGCAGTCGCGACTCAGTAAGACAATGACAAAGATACTACTGGTGAGCTATCTCTCTCTATACGCTGCTTCCAATGGTACAGAATGGTCGGCGCGCATTCCAGCATTATTATATTTCAGTGATTTAGTTCTAATACATGCATGTTCATATAAACTTAGCCTTGCACTCACATTCAAGATTGGAGAATGTTCTCTATAATGACTAACATGGCGATATTCATGTACGTGTGTCTTTAAGTCTTTTTTTTTTATGAACAGTTACCTTACAAAACCCATAATCATACCATTAGAGTAATATTTCAGTAATTTAACAATTTTAATCGAAGTCCTACTGCAAGGGGACTTGTCCCAATAGCGTGTCAACAATTTGGCAGCTATGTTGCACTTGACGGCTCGTACATAAACACATATCCTACAATTTGTCTTTTGCCTGCCTATAGATAGCTGATTTATTCCTCTAATTGAGCTGATAATTCTTTGTGAAACGACTATAAAAGCAAAAGGTTCTAAGTGTAATCCATATGTTGAGGCTTTGTGAAAATTAGATTTCGAAGTTCAGCACGGTAAATGTTTTGCAGAGTTTTGAGCACTCTTGAATTTTCTTTGAAGTAACAAATGCAAGTTAAAGCATGGAATGCAGTCAGCCTTCCTAAGCTTCCTTTTTAACCCTAGAACGCATGTACGGGGTAGAAATCTACCCCAGTGGACTTTCAAACTGCGCTCCTAAACTGGAAATTGAATGACGTTTAGTTATTCAAATCAATTTTTCACTAACTAAACTTCGATGAAATTGAATTTACTTTCCACCATTCTCTTCTTTATGAAGAAACGAAGAGATTGGTGTACTTGCGAGTCCCGTTATAGCTCTAGAAACGATTTTATGAACAAGAAACGCATGGGGTAAATATTCACCCCAGTCATGAGTTAGAAGGTAGAAAAAAAGATACATGATTCTAGGGTTAAGGATATGATTTTCCGATATGTACTAAATCTTGAAACTCACCGAAATTTGATTTCTTGTGCGTAGAAATCTGTATATCTGCGTGGGCTCTGAAAATAATAACCATGATAATCTATGTACATACGATTATCTCTCCTGTAATATACAGTGAGTTTTCGTATCTGCGGGTCACTTGTTGAATGAACTTGCGCTCATTTCATTGTGAATTCATTGTCAAGCATCAACAAGTGACCCGGAGATACGAAAACTCACTGTTTGTACTCGTATATGGGGGGTTCCATGGCATTTCACCTAATCGATGAAGGTCACTGACGCCGATCTTGATGTCAATTTTTTTCTCAATTCGTCTTTCGAAAAAAAGAACCCCTGTGCGGCCGTTTTTCGATTAGGCCACCTGTATTGATTTTATGCATTTTCCGAATTTTCAACTTTTTCGCAAACAGACTTCTTTCAACTGGCTGTAACTTCAAGAGCTTTGATTCTTTTCGAAAAATAATACAAGCATAAAATGTGTCAATAAGTCCGAGCTTTCTGACAAAAATTTTTTCAAATTTTTCCAACGACACAATTCTAAGATTTTTTCGATTATAACAATAAAATCAACATTTTTTGAATTGCGACACCTTCGATTTTCCTGAAACTTTTTGCCTGCATTTGACCAGTTAAGGTGCTATTTCTAGGGATGTGCCGGATAGCGATTTGGCCGGATAACCGGATACCGGATATCTGGCCGAAGTCATTTGCCGGATACCGGATATCCGGTCACGCAATATCCGGCCGGATATCCGGTATCCGGCACACGAAAATCGCCCAATGTTGGGTTCCCATTGCAACTAAAGTATTTTAACTTTGTTCCCTACCAAGGAAATAACTGAGCACAACATAGAAATAACATGGCATTGAAGTTCAAACAATAAACATCAAAGTATGAAACTGAGAATTTGTATCTCCTGCTTATTCTATATTTGACTACTTTACTTTTTTTTTTCTATTTCTTTCATTTTGACTAATAGTACAATTATTTTTCTGGGCAGTACATTGAAGATTATTGCTATCCGGTTATCCGGACGGATAGCGGTGCTATCCGGTTATCCGGCCGGATAGTAATAAACAGGCCGGATAGGCCGGATACCGGATACTTACCGGATATCCGGCACATCCCTAGCTATTTCATGCATGCGACTGCGACAATTGTCGCGCGACGGAAGCACGCTGTGTGGTTAAAAATTGACGGAGAGAGGGTTACACCCATTCCCCGCCAATTTTTAACCAATCAGCGTGGTTTTGTCGTGCGACAATTGTCGCAGTCGCATGCATAAAATAGCACCTTTACAATCAAGTTTTCCTCCAAAGGTAATCATGGACTTCCGATTTGTTCGGGAGTTGCACCATCATCAGTGCCGAAAAATCGGAAAAATTTCATGGAAATCAATCTCAACTTCGATGAGACAGGTTTTCATGTTATAAGAATACGTGTTCGCTAAAAAATAAAACCCTTCGGAATATACCAAACAATATAACCCTAGAACTACAGACCCATTTTTTCTACCTTTAAACTACAAGCCGGGGTAAATATTTACCCCACGCGTTTCTTGTTCGTAAAATCGTTCTGAAAGCAGTAATGAGACTCGTGAGTACATGAATCTCTTCGTTTTTTCATGCTGAAGAGGATGGTGGAAAGTAAATTCAATTTCATTGAGGTTTAGTTGGTGAAAAATCGATTCAAATGCCTGAAAGCGCTGAGAAAACGGCCAAAACGTAATTTTTCGTAGTTCGCCTGGGGTAGATATATACCCCGGCTGTCGTTCTAGGGATAAATAAAAACGAGATTGAAAATTTCTACATTTTGTGCCCGAAAATATATTTGGCATAGAAAAAAAATTGTAGTCTCGTTTTTATTTATATTGTTTGGTATATTCCGATAAGTTTTATATTTCGGCTAACACGTATTTTTATAACAGGAAAACTTGTTTTATTGAAGTTAAGATTGACTTCCGTGAAATTTTGCCGATCTTTCGGCACTTATGATGGTGTAACTCCCGAACGAATCAGAAGTCCATGATTTCCTTCAGAGGAAAACTTGATTGTAACTGGTCGAATTCAGGTAAAAAGTTTCAGGAAAATCGAAGGTGTCGCAATATTAAAAAAATGTTGATTCCATTTTTTTCATCGAAGAAGTCTTAGAATTGTGTCGTTGAAAAAATTTGAAAAAATTCTTGTCAGAAAGCTTGGACTTATTGACACATTTTATGCTTGTATCATTTTTCGAAAAGAATCAAAGCTCTTGAAGTTACAGCCAGTTGAAAGAAGTCTGTTTGCGAAAAAGTCGAAAAATCTGAAAATGCATAAAATCAATACAGGTGACCTAATCGAAAAACGGCCGAACAGGGGTTCTTTTTTTCGGTAGACGAATTGAGAAAAAAATGTACATCAAGATCGGCGTCGATGACCGTCACCGATTAGGTGAAATGCCATGGAACCCCCCCATATACATAGTCAAAAGTAAAAAATAAAATGTTGTCGGACTGTATTAGTAGCCTTTTTTTGTCATAGTGAGTTTGAGATACATTTATATAATCATGCAGTCAATGTCAATGCACCTACTCAATACGGTAGAGCGTCGATTATCCGAACGTCAGTTATCCGTAACGTCAATTATCCAAAATTGAACGAATAGGCGTTTTTTTTTCGCTCACGGATAATTGCTGTTCGGTGATCCGAATTTTCGAATATCTGAAAGGTGCTCGGTCCCAATTGATTCGGATAATCGACGATCTACTGTAATTCGATTATGTTGCTATTTTCTTTCCTTTTTTTCATATTCATTAAGTAATGGTAAACATACAGTATTTTTTCTCAACTCTTTATCGATTACAGATAAGATATCGCGAACGATATGATTTTTCGGATATTAACAACGTTTGCCGAAAATTCTTGGTGCACGTTTCGGGTAAAATGTTTTAGCAGCATTCGAGCGCATATTATACATACATACATAAACAAATGAAAAATCTGTATTCGTGGAATATCGATACATTGAAAAGTTTGCAGCTCATGAAAATCGATCCGCCCTAAACATAAATAATATTTCGGAATGAGAGTATCCATGAAATGCAACCGCGAATATATCTGAACGGTACGCGGTTTATTCAGCGTATGTATACATTCGAAAGTCCATTTCTCAAATTCAAGGGTCTTATCTGAAGTAATTATAGCTATGTACAGAAGTCCCCTCAAGCTATCACGTTGATGCGCGCGCCGATATGAAAAGAAAGCTATTGCTAAGCTTCGCCGGCGTGCCAACAGATGGACATTGCTAGTAGATTTCTGAAATTGTTCTCGCAAGTAAAACGAGACCCCGGCTCTTGAAAGCACGGATGAATACTGGAGGGGTCGATCCTTCTGAGATTCAGAACGGGAGATGATGACGCGGTATAGCCTATCTAAATGGGACGCCTGCACCGGCAAACCTTGTTACGATAACTGCAGGTCAAACCTCTCTGATCCCGTTCACTATATCAAAAGAAACTTAAATATCAAGGCAACGACAGTGGTATGGAATTATTAGAATCTGAATAGATTGAAGGAAAGAATATGGAGAATTTGCTGATTAGTATCTCGGGTTGAAATCAACGGGAAAAATAATTGATTCTGACGCGAAATAAATTCTTTGGAATTTTTTTTTCTCACCTTCTGAATCTTTATGCGAAATCAAAATTCGAGAAACACGCAATGTACGTATCACTGTCATGATAGCTTTGTGAAAATTTCAAGTCAGAAAATAGTTCGATAATACATTCGACCCTTAAGAACCTAACAGTTCAACAATTCAACAAAATACGCACGATCTGTTGAGGAAAACATTTTATTTAAATCTGGCGTAAACAAATTTCGGCGGGAACTTATTTATTCGTTGTTTGAAGACATTTCAACTGTTTGTTGGCAATAAATCAATAAAAGATTGTTTGGACCGAAGGGTTGGAAAGAGTAAAATTACTAAACGGAAACTCTGTTACAACTAGATTAATGAATAGCGGCCTCATGGATTGGAAGTTGTACTATGGTTTCCTCTGCAGGAGGCACTCGATCTATTTTTGTTTTCAAATACTAAACTTCATAATAATTTCGGAAAAGTCTAGGCTTTGATTAATTTTCTGTGATTCAAAAAAATAAAATTTTTGATAAATACAATTGAATCCACTATTAAATGATAGTTATAAGTTATAACTTGACAAAAAACTGAATTTGTAATAATTCTGATAATTTGTACCTAACGCGCGTGAAAAAGTAATAACAGTAGAAGCCGTTTCGTTTCGTTTCATCCGTAGAGCCTAAAGAGGTGTTAGAAATGAAAAACAATCGTCTCTCCACTGTTATTAACTAGACGCGAATTGCACGAAAGCGGGTAGACATAAAATAACCACGTAACATAACACTAGGTATGTCGAGAATTTATATCGCGGGAAAAGAGATTTTTCCACTACAAAGCTTTTTGTCGAGAATCAATGTGTGTGTTATAACATGATCACATTAGTATTTTTTCATAAGAAAATTATGACAGGTGTCCTGCTGAGTGTTGGGCCAGTCTGGTGACCTGACGCGCGCCTAAAAGAGAATAACTGAGAGAAAAATGGGGTTATGTTCGATTTGTGGCATCGGCGATGCTCATTTCATTTTCACATAAAATTTATACCATACTGTTAGGCGATGTTAGATCGTCGTTTGGTAGATATCGTAGTTGATAATCACGGGCGAAGCCTTTCCGAGTATTGAGATAAATGAAAGAAAAATTTTTCACTCACTTTCGAAGGCCTGGAGAAAGAGTTCGTGATCGGCTTGAATTTGATCCATTCTCGGTACCTTTTGACCCTCAGCTTCTTTCTCGCGCTTTTTAGGCGGCATCGTGTTTAGTGATTTATTTTAGATTTTTCACAAATACTGACTTTAATCACCTAAAAATACAACGAAAACACGCCCCGCGGGAAAACTTACTGCAGCAGCTTATTGGGCAGCTGCAGC
Organism: Tenthredo livida; assembly: GCA_963992785.1. Taxonomy (NCBI): domain Eukaryota; kingdom Metazoa; phylum Arthropoda; class Insecta; order Hymenoptera; family Tenthredinidae; genus Tenthredo; species Tenthredo livida. The sequence continues at coordinate 27,582,271 of OZ023067.1, forward strand.
GCGCTCTGGCGGTACGTTCATTAACTTAACAAAGAAACACGCGCTCCTCATTGGTCTAATAAAAACAACCGAAGACACGGTCGAACTTCGAGCCTGGAGTACAAATAAAAACTATTCTAATATTATAACTCGTAATTATTGAAAGAAAATTTCAGCCAACATAATAATACAAGAGAATGTAATACTCTTACAAATTTAATCGAGAAAAGCAACTATGTACTATCATTTTATAGTCATACTGAACTGTTCAGTCTCGTCAACAAATTGGGATTGAAGAAACTACATCGTCATACATTAAATTCTTGGATATATACACGAGATGTCGCACTGGTGCAATATTGTACAGGCGCATGGAGGTATTCCTATGTCCATGTACAGGCGTTGTTATTGGTGGAGAGGGGTTATGCCTGGTTCACACAGTGCCGTAACTTGGCTTAATTCAAGGATTGACCAAGCAGGAGGCTCGATTCACCTGGCGCGTAGCTGAAGCAGCCTCCTGATTGGTCAATCTTCAAATTGAGTCAAGTTACGGCGCTAGAGATGTGAAATTACCGGTATTAAGATTTTCGGTAAAATTACCAAAAAAATACCGTAATTTTACCGTGAATTGACGTCATTTTCTATCTGCTTTAGCCACGCGCCAGGTGAATCAAGCCTCCTGATTGGTCAATCTTTAAATCAAGTCAAGTCACGGTGCTGCGTAAACTAGGAATCAAAGCCGATTATGAATATATTGTGATTTGTGACCTTAGGCTACATTCTCTGATAAAAGATAAGCCAAAACGGCAATAGAAAAAAAAATTGTGATTTGTGACCAATGTGGTAATTTATTCGCCGTCACGTTACCAGTTTGTGACGGTAAAAATACGGTAATTTACCGGTCACGTTTGCCAATTACATCTCTATACGGCGCTACGTAAACCAGCTATTAAAGGCCCTGCCACGATCAAACGCGAACGCGTGCGCAAACGCAAACGCAGTGATCTGACGCTCTTGATTGGCTTAGCTTTGGACAAATTTTTTCAACAACCAATAAGGAGCCTTAAATTACTGCGTTTGCGTTTGCGCACGCGTTCGCGTTTGATCGTGGCAGGGCCTTTAGGCCCGAACATACTCAAACGCCAACGCGGTCGCAAACGCAGTGATCTGACGCTCTTGATTGGTTTAGCTTTGGACAAATTTTTTCAACAACCAATCAAGAGCGTCAGATCACTGCGTTTGCACCTGCGACCGCGTTTGCGTTTGAGCGTGTCCGGGCCTTTAAGCGATTCTGTCAAATTTATCGAACAGTGATCCGAGTCGTAGATTCGTGCGCCACGCCATCTCGGAAGCGTCACCGACACCACAAAAACCCTATAGAAAATCGCCAAGTGTAAAAAATAAGCGTTTTTCATACATTACTTGTCTATTTCAACTCAAAACGTACATGTTTTGGGCCGTACGTGTCGGTATCGCGCCTGAATTTGCGCGGGGCATTTTGTTTCGTTGATTTCGGTGCCCAGGACCCTAATTCTAGAAACGTATCGAATCGTTTCATGGATAGTATACGCCGTTTGGACCAATCGGAGAGCAACGTTAAACGGAAAGTCGGCTGATACGCCTGTGATACCGTGGGATACGTTTCTAGAATAAGGCCCCAGGCAGAGATATTCCGTTTAATAGCACTTTTTTTTAAAGATGTTGGCAGCTCTGGTCAGGTTCGGTGAAGATGCGTCCGGCAGCACCTTAACTTAATTCAAGGATTGACTAATCAGGAGGCTGCTTTAGCCACACTCCAGGTGAATCGAGCCTCCTGATTGGTCAATCCTTAAATTAAGTTAAGTTACGGTGCTGCATGAACCAGCCATCACAGTTTCAGAGATGAATTGCGATTTTTTTACAAATCTTTAATGGCTTATCTCCTCTTATAGATAAATTGCTATGTACATATTCGAAAGCTTTTAAGCTACATACCGAGATTTTACGTGGATGCGGAACACCAGGGATACCAACCTAAAATTCGCGCGGCTAGTGAGATTGCGTTCAACCATACCCTGTTCAAGCTAACTTTATTCTGTTCGAACTCGAAAAAAGCGCGCGTAGAATTTGAAGGTTAGGCGCCTATTTTGAACCTTAGACCATATACCGGGAGATTATGTAGAAATGAAAGGCTCCAAGCGCGCAGGCGCTGATTTATTCGAATATTTCGAGGGTCACCAATTTCAGACTCGCCACGAATATCCCTAGAGTCCGTCTGCTATTTGTTTCTGATTGTTGTCAAATACAAATAGCGGCAGACCGTTGCAGGAATAGGTTATGTTTGTGTGAATCTAGCAGACGACAGAACTAGGGATATTACTGAGAAGTGAGTGGAGTCCCTGGCGCTATTCTGCTGGCCAATGAGATTTAGGTAAATCAAAGTTCGCGCGCTTGGAGCCTTTCATTTCCACATAATCTCCCGGTATAAGAAATATATCATCAGTCATCACCTATGCAGTCATTATTTATATAATCGCATCCAAATATTGTACCAAATATGTATTATACTCTTAGAGCATTTATACCTGGAGGGAGCATGTCCTATCTTTTCCCATAAGTGGCGAATGCAGCAGAGACAGACATATGCCGCAGATAACCTCTCTTTGTCGCGCAGGATCTGATTGGTCGTCACATTTTAGTCACGTGACTAGCTACACCCGTAAATAAAGAGTCGCGGTGCCCCGTGCATTTATTTTCACTAGTTCCTTTCGATCTGTTAAGTATGATGTGTGTGTTTGGGGGTTATACCAATTGATTATGTAATCAGATAGTGATTTCAAATCATTTTAGAGACGACTTGTAACCTGTGAATATTTCATGTCATGATTTCTCGTTCACTATAGCGCGGGTACCCGGCTTGTCACGTTACGCTCCTGGCGTAGAAAGAGAGAGGTTATCTGCGAATTGTTTTCTTCTCTGTCTGCACGCTTTTCGACCGACATGCTCGCTTCAGGTATAAATGCTCTAAGATTATACTGTATACATCTTGCTATATATGTAATGAATAGAAATTATTATATGTCCTCAAGATAAATAAATATATATACAGCGTGATTCCCAAGTCGCGGAAAAGATTTCACATGCAGATTCCTTGTCGAAATCTAAGAATAAAGTTCCTCATCAAAAACTTCCAGGGTGCCGTCGTTGCTGAGTTATAGAAGGTTTAGTCCACTGATCTCTATTATACACTGGATAGGGTATTCTTATGTATTCTTATGGACAGACTAGTGCCTACTTGAACGCCGTGGAACGCCATGTTGCAAGCAGCCCGTGCGAACATTTGAATATGGCGGCGCCCATAATCGAGTCGTCATAGTTAGGTTATGAGGTGCTATTAATTGTCACATTTTATTGTGTTTTGACTAATTGTAATGGTAAGTAATATTTTAAAGAAAGTGCTAGTCCACTGTTTAGTAATGTTAGATTTTATTGTGTTTCGACTGATTGTAATAATAAGTAATGTTTTAAAGAAAGTGCTAATCCACTGTGTAGTATTTTTTTTATCTAGTTTATGTTTATTTCTCTGATTTTTATAATAATTATATTATTTCAAACAAGGATTGGTTCCCTGTCAAAATTATCCAATGTTTAATACGTGTACTTTTTTCTTCGTTGGCTGTCATGAAAAGTATTATTAAGATAAACGTACTATTCCACCCTTAACGGAATGTATATTCCTTTAATCCACCTCTCCATATTTCACTAGCTCACACAGCAAGGTCTACTTGACGTCTTTGAAAAATTCCTGGAAGATGACATTCCTTATCATCTTTGAACTGTGGAAATGAATCCAATTTCCATGACAAAGTCATCGACAAATTTCGATGTGACGAAGAAGTCTACCTACGTCTGTCTGGATCCGTCGTATTCGCGATTGTACATATTCAATGAATTTGTGTAAGAGAAGAGCGTGATTCGATTGCAACTGCATAATTGTATTATATGTTCAATTAAATTTTTATACCTTTTCGTGTATTCAAATCTACAGTATTTTCTAGCCTATGCACACTTTATTACGTCATTTCTAGTGACTGTAATCCGAATTTACCTGTCCCATATGATATTTGCAATATTTCTGCATTTGTCAGAAATATATTTTATACACTTGGAAAAACTTTTGTTCCTTAGGGACGCTATTTTCGTTGCTTCGACGAATTCTCAATATAAATAATTTTTGGTCATAAATTGCTAGTCTCCACTTTTTGTATTTCCTATATGCTGAATAAATCTTTGATAAAAATGCAATGTCAACTCCATTTCAATCTTCAGATGGAAATATTTTTATAATAATATCTAATTTTCATAACATCTGCTCTGAAACGTCAGCTTTCAGTGCCTGTTTCGCGAGTCGAAACAAGCTAATTTCATGCGAATGCCGCGAAAAGCTGTGACGTATGCTTCCATCGCGATTTCAATGTATTAGCGGTCTGAAAGCAGCGTTGCTTTCGTCCCATGGGAAGAAAGCAACTGCTTTCGTCCCTTGCAGTTGCTTTCTTCCCATGGGAGGGAAGCAATTTGAAACCTGAAGTTTTTTGCAAATGTTATGAAAAACATAGTGTGTGACACGGGATGAAACATGAATGCAGGCACGGGTGATGTCAGCCCTCGCCTTCGGCTTCGGGCTGACAACTTCACCCTGGCCTGCATTCACACTGTTTCATCCCTTGTTACACAATATACTATTTCAATAAATTTGCACCGTTTTGTGCACATCTGTTTGCGGTATCATTTGAATTTCCCGGTAAATTGTTCGCACGGGCTGCATCCAACATGGCCGCCGCACCGCTTCAACTCGGCACACAAGTTTAATACGGGATTCCCTATCCAGTGTGTAATAGAGATCAGTGGTTTAGTCTAACCAATAATACGGCCGTAAAGTGACTTGCTCAGTCTCGTAGCAATTCTGTCAAACTGATAGTGCCCGCGTCGTATGAACTTTGCCCGAAATTCCGGTTTTTTATTTCGTAATTTTTATTCGTTACGTCGCCCGGTCGGTCATTCTCGTGCCCTACGTCGTTCACCCCGTAGTTGACGTTGTCCAGGTGGTCGAACTGGTGATTGACATTCCCCAGGTCTTTTACTTCGTAGCGTTCGTTATCCAGGTCGCCAGGCTCGTGATTTCCGTACTCCAGGACTCTTGCCCCGTAGTTTACGTTGTCCAGGTGGTCAAACTGATCATTTACATTCCCCAGGTCTTTCGCTTCGTAGTTTACACTATCGTTGTCATCGAGTCGTTGATCTCCGTTCTTCAGGACTTTTGCCCCGTAGATAACGTTGTCCAGCTGGTTAAACTGCTGACTTACGTAACCTAGGTCGTCCGCTTCGTAGTTTTCACTATCGTTGTCATCAAGTCGTTCATCTCCGTGCTTCAGGACTTTTGCCCCGTAGTTTACGTTGTCCAGGTGGTCAAACTAGTGACTTACGTTACTCAGGTCATTCGCTTCGTAGCTTTCACTCTTTGTTGTCATCGGGTTGTTGATTTCCGTCCTCCGGGACTTTCGCCCCATAGTTTACGTTGTCCAGGTGGTCAAACTGATGACTTACGTTGCCCAGGTCGGAAGAATGATTGTTTGCTTTCATGCACACGTCATCATCTCAAATTAATGTGATGTGTTCTTAATGTCACTGGCTCGCCGGCACTGCTTCGGACTAGAACGCGTTGCTGAATTGGGGTTTATAATAGGCGTACGTGTGATTATTAATTTTACTAATATTGCATTATTATGACGACTCTCGATTTTTGACTCAACCGATGTATTAAATTATTTCCTCCATTGGTGATTATTCAAATTGAATTCTGAAATTATTCTGCATTTTATCCGACGATCGGGTACAATGAATTGCATTTTATAATTGTATTTCATTCGAATATCAATATACACATGTATATATATATACATATATTTATTTATCTATCTCTAGTACATATATTAATAATATATATTAATCTAATACCTGTCTAATACCTAACAATTTAAAGATAACGTCGAGTTGACCTGCGTGAAAAACATTGAGATGACTCCAAGATACCGTTTTCTGATACAAGAAGATGTCGGGTAAACGTCGACTATCCGTCTTGTCCATAGAACTTATATTACTGGAAGGGGAATAGGACCCGTCGGGCTGACGCCAACATGTTGAGACAGAGATATATCTCTTTCTCCTTTCCTAACGCGGCGTCTTTTCTTTCTGCGCAGGCGCGCACCGCCCTAGTCGTAGTCATTCCTAACCTATAACGTGAACCACGAATAACCGTTGTCAGATTGTTTGCTTGGATGATAATTTTGAATAGCATATTAATTTATAACCGTTGTCAGTAAATGTATAACTTAACTATTTCTGTGATACATAATGAATTACAACTTTACGCTAACCCTAACCTATCAATCTTCGCGCGGTACTATGCCGGCGAGGGGTATGCGCGGAGAGGCGACTGCACGTTAGGAAAGGAGAGAGAGATATATCTCTGTCTCAACATGTTGGTGTCAGTCTGCCGCTCATTGCGCAAATGGGCTATTCCCCTTCCAGGAATATAAGTTCTATGGTCTTGTCAAAAAAGACATCTTGAGACCATCCCGCAGGCAAGAAAAAGTTAACATATAGATGAACGTTCGTTGTCCATACAGTGACTGTACGATGACTTAATGGCTCGCAAATAGACGACTTTTGTCTGCGAACGCCATCTTACAGTCAACTACCAGATGACATCGTGTTTACTGGGTTACTGTACACGACATGTCTATACGAAACGATATCGTTGGTCCTTTCCATTAGATCTAACCAATGATGTCACTGTGTGTATAATATCGTCGTCAGCTTGTTAACTTTCTGAAAAGCTCACGTTTCAAGATGTGTATAGTTAGTTAATGAATACGCTGGTGTAGCGATATTGGCTATTTATACAAAAATATTGGACATAACAATTGGAACAGGAAATATTGGGATCGGTGAGGTGCAGTCGGGTTTCTTCCTTGGTGCTTCCTGGTCATAGATACTATCATCACGGTACATCATGGAGTACGTTGGTAAGTGGAAAAATTTGTTTAATTATTCAAAATTTTCATCCAACAGATTCGGCGAATTGTTTTACTTTGAATTTTCTCTTGATGAACATTGATATTTTGTTTTTAACATTTTTTTACATCAAAATTGAACTGACACTTTGAGAAATTTAATACGATATATCCGACTTTTACTCAAAAAAACTATGCAAGTCAGTCTGGTTACGTTTTGACAACAATGATATTTCATATTGAACATTTGGCACAAATCGTTCAATACCTTTCCTCATATACCAAACTACGATCATCTAACCAACTCGGATTGTCATATGATCTTTATTGCAAGAAAATAATATTAACATAATATAACACAACATAACCTTAATTCAATTCGGTATTTTAAATTTAAATACACAGTCATCTTCCATGAATCGCTATTCTCATCTCGCATTCGAATACGTTAATTTTTTTTAATCCTTTCGCCGATTTAGCAATAGTCTTACCTTTTGCGTAACTAGTATTATAATTAACAGATTTGGAAAATTAATTGGAAAAAGAAAAATATTCTTTGATTAATAACTTACTTTAAGGTAGTTAGGTAAATAACGTATTTAAATTCATAATCTACCATTGAAATCTTATACTACTTGTAGTCCAAAGACCACCCTCCTCGTCTGGCATGGAGTGTTTGATATCCAATCTGAATTAGTAACTCTAGATTGAAGTTAATAACGTTAATGCTACAGAATGATTAGAATGAAATTATCTATTTCAGAAAACGTATGTTTTCATGAACAGTAAGATCCTGAAACAGTGAACTTTTGTTTTGAAAAATTTCTGCATTGGATTTTTAATTCATTGAGAATAAAATCAATTTTTGGATAAGACAGTACTCGGTACTACATTGCATTGTCTTATTTTGTAAACATACCTTAGTCGGTATATTTATTTCACAGGTACTGCAACGGGTGACAGTAACGACAACTGCTGTGTTCCAGAATTGATAACAAAATCAAAAGTCAATGACAATCCTGAGAGTTCAAAAAAGGAATTGGCTGAAACTGGTTCAAAACCGAACGACAACACGGCAACAAATTCGGAAGAAAAGGAACCCAAAGAAACAATAGACTTCAAAATAATTTATAACAAACAAAAGATTGACGTGAATTTTCCCCTCGACAATACCGTCAAAGATTTGAAAGCTCATTTACAGGATATTATAGCAGTACCACAGGCGATGCAAAAAGTTATGATCAAAGGTTTGGCTAAGGATGATCAAACTTTGAGAAGTTTAGGCGTTGTCAAAGGCGCTAAAATCATGATAGTCGGTTCTAAGTTAGACGACGTATTAGCCGTCTCTATTCCAACAAAACAAGACATTGTTGATGAGGCAACCGCCGCAGCTAACAAAGAACCTTTGTCGCAACAAAAAATGCACCGCAAGGTCTTGGACAAAGGTATTCCTGAGGATGTAATACCTGGTATACTGGAGAGCAAGGTTTGTGATGAGTCATTACCTTTCTCATCAACATCAACTTCGCAATACTCAGGATAATGTTTATATGGCGCCTGCCTTTTCATTATGGAATATGGTCTATGATATAGGAATCACTTCCGGATTTCCCGCTTGCTGGAATGCTGAATAAATCGGGTGGAAAAGTTCGCCTAACTTTTAAATTGGAACAAGATCAACTGTGGATCGGCACTAAGGAACGAACGGATAAGATACCAATGAATTCGATAAAGGGTGTTCTCAGCGAGCCGATACATGATCATCCTGAATATCACATAATGGTGAATTGGCAAAAAACGAACCATAGAAAGATTTACCAATTTGAACTGTTTTCGCGTCTTACATTCATGTTTAAATTGATATCAGAGTCTTACCAAACTCCGAAATTTCGTAGTAAGTATAAGGCGAATAACCAGTCTTTGTTTTTAAAACATTTTACAGGCAATTCAATTAGGCCCTACCGAAGCATCGAGGTATTGGATATATTGGGTACCTGCGCAATACGTCTCCGCCATAAAAGACTCTATTTTGGGAAAATGGCAGTATTTCTGATTCAACATTGAACTAGAAATATCTCTTTGCAAATAAAGTGAAAACGTGGTGCAAAGATCGACACGAACGACTGTGCTAGTCAAGCATTTTTCAGAGTAAGTTATTACCGGTATCGTTTCAAGCGATAGACCGAGGTGTTTCGAATAAAGACAACAAATTCATCCTATAAAATAAATCTGCAAGCGTAACTAGCGCAATCCATCATATAAATTAGCTAGAAACTGAAAATTAATTTAGTTCACTGTTGGGACTTTAGACCTCAGAAATATACTTTCTATTGCTTGTCGCGCGAGAGACGGGAATTTTTGTTACACTTTTTACCTTTCAATACATGTATACTTCAAAAAGTATTCTCGCTCGGGTAGCACCTCGAAAAGTTTAAGCTTACCCCCTAAAACTTTCCAAACATTAGATCCGTGAACTGAAGTTATTAATTTTATTCGAATAATATGATGAAATACCGTCTCTGAATGTAAAGCAAGTCAGCCAAAAAGATTTATTTGTGTTTATTTAATGTAATGATCTAGAATGTTTTTTTATTTTTATTTTTAATTTTTTATAATATATACCAATAATGAGCCACAGGTAACTTAATGTGATACAAGATTTTGGTGCATTTAGATACAGTTTTCAAATTTCACATTGACATTGCATTTCTTATTGAGTGTTTTATTTAAATTCAGGAATATGTGAGAAGTACTTTGATATACCTATTTATTCAACAATCGCTTATTTGAATTATTCTTGTAGACTAATAGTGAGTCCGGCCAAAGCGTGATTTTATAATAGTCTTGAAGTATGTAGATCTGATGCGAAAAGTTAAATCGTAAATTCGTTGGATTGCATAGTAAAGTCAACGTTTGGTATTAATTCGAGTCTGCAAGTGAAGTTTGATACATTTTTTTTCCATATTTATTGACGAAATATTTCAACGGTGGCGTCTGATTTTTTTTTTTCAAACTTGCGGAATAGCTGTACCAGGTTCTATAGCAGTAAAAATCTTATTTTATTAAAACTCAAATTTTTGTCATATCCGAATGAGCGATTGAAATATTATTAATACAAAAAAAATTTTATGTCAATGCTTTGTGATAAAATCGATACGTATGTGTGTACGTGTATAGTATACACATATTTGTATACATTCATGTATACATGTACCCAAATAAATATAATATGAAACAAGAATAGGTATATATTGCGCGCAATTATGGAATATTATAATATAACAACGAATTTCACGCCAAATGAAATGTAACGAGTGAATTCCCCATTACTTGCCCAGTGGCCTAGATGTTAGAACTAAACTTAAAACAAAGTCTGAAACAGTTGCGCTACTCGAAAGCACAAATTATTGAATTTCAACTAGGATGTAGCTTGTAAATTAGGTTTTTATACCGTCTTAAGTACATATAAAATATTGAAAAATATGTGGCAAATATAAAATTAGCCAGAACTATTGAAGTCTATAGTATTGTCCGAGTTTATTTGTTGAAAATATAAATTGTATTTCAGAGCTGAATTTTCAATACTTTCTCTACGCAACACCGTGTGATTTAAAAAATAAATAAATAAAACGAGTGAGAAACAATTTTACATTATTCCTTATTGTTACCACAACGTAGTTTCCTTGTCCAAACGGGTGAAGGAAATTTCACTAATCGTAAATCTAACTGAAATCTTGGTGCTATAATGCAAAAAATATAATCTTTCTACGTCCGTTGATGGTGGGGAATATTTCCTTCATCCATACAGTACCCATTTTCAATTGAATCCACGTTGATTTGCAAATGAAAATCGTAATCAAGTGGGTAAATGGAAAAAATGATGGAATTCGAAAATAATTACTCGAATTAAGCGGCGAGAAGGTAGGAATTAAGGACTTTTACGAGTAATTGACATAATTATCTGAAATCCTTTTCGAATGGATCTCTAGAAAGGGAATGCAATTCGAGTAAGAATTTCAAAACAAGTATCAATTTGACTTTATTATATTTGAAACCATTTTCGGAGATTTAAGGCTCATCCCCAGTCGCCCACCTCTTTTTGTTCGAAAAAGGACACATTTCGATTATTATCGGACTCAGGCGTCGATAACGCAAGAACAAAATGCACAGCGTCAATTTAAATTCAATTCCGGACACATACGCCCAAACAAATGTTCGTTTCGTGTGAAAATAGAGTCTAAAAATGGTTTTTAAATTATTAGAATATTAATTTCCTCGGCGGCCGTAATTCGAATTACGTAAAAAACATTTTTAGACTCTATTTTCGCATGAATCGAACATGTTTTTGGACGTATGTGTTCGGAATTGAATTTCAAATGGCGCTGTGCATTTTGTTTTCGCGTTTTCGACGCCTGGGCTCGGATGATAATCGAAATGTGTCCTTTGTCGACCAAAAGGAGGTGGGCGACTAGGGATGGGCCTTAACTATAAATAAGCTATTTTGAATATTGTGAGTTCTAGAACTCATACACCAGCTTCTCCGTAGTATATTCTGTTTTACCTTCTGTGAATTTAACTTGTTGGAATTTAACGAACAAGCGTTGACAGCAAGTCAAGATTATCCACTGCACATTATATCGTGCAATATTACAGTTGCGTTGGTCTTCCGCTTTCCATAATGCTAGTATCGTTAATAAAAAGCATCAAGTCCCACATTTGTTTAACATCGGAATACAGGAAACTCCTAATTAACACCACTTCAAGCGTCGTCAGCTGAAGAATCCGGTTACTTTAGCAGTTCTCCAGCTGCTCCAGCACTCCCCGATCACTCTCCGACATTCAAATTTGAAATACCGACGCGGTATCTGTCTGCGCAGTATACCACGCGTCCCTATTCCGAAGTTCTTTGACCAATCAGAGAGCAAATGTTCGGTTATGCCGTAGCCTGGTTTCTCCATGGCTGTGTATGAATGTGTATACGTATATACATACTTCATATGGAAAAATTATGCATGCGCTAGTGATTTAGCTCGAGATCAGAGGAGAAAGAAAATTCAGCGTTCCTTCATTTGCAGTTCACTCGCGCCTTGTCATGTTCGTCTCATATTCGTAAGAGGAATATCAAGGTTATACGTGAACGTGAAAGCGTGAAACTATCTGATAGCGTGACAAGTGGTTTCAAGTTACATTTTATCAATTCTTGGCGGTCATTTGACACAAGTTTTGTATTTACAAATTACGTAAACATTTAACAATATTGATAGTACATACATTATTTCAAAGGTATAATCTATCGTACTAGTGTTATGACTAGAAAAAAGTATTGACGCAGTCAATTTCCATTCAAAATATTATTGCCCTATAGTTACAATGTGGGGCTGCAATGTGAGGAGGGGAAACTAACAAGTGGCGTAAATAACGGTGCCTGTCGCCACTATAGGGATTGTATCTGCTCTTCATTCCACACGCACGCGGCGCGAGTCACAGTGCCTAGCGCTTGCCTAGCTAAATAAACGAAATGAATGAAAGTTGAAACTGTCTTCGGGGTTCTGGGCTCGCGAAGATAATAAAAAAATGCGAAGGAATTGATAATGAAAGTAAATGCAGCGCGTATATAGATAACATAATTATCAAATAAAGACTGCCGAGAATTTGTAAACGATTTGTAGAATGATAAACAATTAATCGCATTCCATTTATAATGCATAGCGTATATTATTATGTTAGAAATGACAAATTCGAGCGAGATTTTTTCTAAGGGAAACAGCGACACAAAGAATGACGAAAAAATTCTAGAAACTATACGAGACGCTTTTTTTTCACTCAACGTAAATTATCTAAGACAAGGAGCTTTAATCGTCGATCTACGATCTACGAGCACTGTTGGCAAATCTGAGACAAAAAATGGCAACATATCTATCGTGCAGCTGACTTGTTCTAAGAAAATATTTTTTCTTATTTTTTTAACGTCGCTAATTTATGGTTTACTGTTCCAAAATTCGGGGACCAATTTTCTTTCAAAATATGCTCTGGGCACGCGCTGTTTAATTCCAAACAATTACTTAGCTTGGGAGTTCACGCGGCCAGTGTCCAACTGCGATTTTTGCCGTGGGGTAGATTCTGCGCTGATCCTACCCAACTTAACAAGAGATGCGTTCAAACCGTACGCATACTCATCGAGGCCAATGGTGATTAAAAATGCTGCAAATCATTGGCCAGCAAAGAAAGTCTTCAGTTTATATTTTTTCAAAAATCTTTACCAAAGCATTGATGGTGCTTATGAAGAGGAGTGCCAGTTCCTTCATTTTAAAAGCAACTTTGCTAGCCTCGAGGAAGTATTCTCAATGAGTGATCAAAGGGCCCTCAATTTGCCTGGTGAACAACCTTGGTATGTTGGGTGGAAAAACTGCCATCCTCAAGTATTGGAAATAATGAAAGAATTTTATGAGACGCCGCACTTCTTGCCTGAAGATGCAGAAACTCCGCACACAAATTATGTCTTCCTTGGATACGAACAAGGCGCAGTTATGCATGTGAGTCCACCAAGTTCCGACTATCAAGTATTATTATCGAGTGCGAGGCGGTGAAAAATCAAATCTCCGGAGTTGGAGTCTAGATGTTACGAGACCGATCTCTGTAATACGGAAGTGGTGCAAGTTCTTTCGTTCATCTACATATCTATACGATAGTCTATCATACGATGTGCCCCTACCGGCAGCCAGGAGCAATGGGCTCCGATACAACATTAACAGCAGATTTTCGGAAATTAGTTGATTTTTACGATTTTCATGAGGACCTTAGCCTTTGCTTAGTGATACTAGCAGCATGGCCAATGATAGGCTATATGTATGCAGCGGCAGAAACGGGGGTGTTTTCCAAGGGAGGGGATGACTTAGTTCGGTCTCTTAACATCTAAATTCTAGACTGTATACTCCAGAGTTGGAACTTCGAAATTCTCTTCACCAACCAACTCCTTTATTATGGATTCCATGAAAGTCAGAATCAAATCAGCATGGAATACCACACGTAGCCACAGGTCATCAGTGGAGGTCATCTTTACCTCTATACTCATTATAAGTATAATTAGGTGTCGGAAAGTGCATCTCAAATTTCTTTCTAGTGTGATGCTTAAATTTTATTTCTAGAACTCCAGTTCTTGTTTTATACAAAATATGTACACATGGCGAGATTGATTCTGGCCCAGACGTGATCGGGTTAGCGTGTTCAATTGTATACCAAACAATCACTTCCGAGCCACAATCAACCTCGCCAAGTATACAATATGTTACATCAGGGCTGATCATGAGATATCATACCACCAAGTGCAAGAGTAAAGTAGGTACTGCGCTTCACAAGGTTCAGTACGGTACTTTGAGTTACGATACCTTGAGAATGGCTCTTATAGTTTCAATTGCCTTTTTCATTATTATATGCAAGAAATAGATTGAAGTTCATTCGATGCAATAGAGGTGACCTCGTCATCTTGAAACAAATGATTTCATCCATTATGTCGCCTGAGCACATTGAATTCTTTGACCTCGATGTATAATCTTCATCAATTATTTGGTGTTGCAGATTGGTAACCGAAATTCAAAACAATTTACGTATGGAGTATCAAAATTAAAACCAAAAGCAAAAGGCACAAGAAGAGTAAACATAAATCGAAACACAAAAGGTGCCTGAACAGCGTATGTGTTAGAAACCTCATCGTAATTGAAATAAGGAAGTACGATTCCATATACAGTGAGGATTCGTGGATGCGGGTCACTTGTTGAATGAATCTGCGTTCAATTCATTGTGAATTCATTGTCAAGCATCCACGAATACGCACTGTATATATATTGTATCTTAAAATATTTGTGAATTGTACTTTCTTTTCTTATTGACAATGTGGTTGCTAAGACATGCACTGTTTAGGTACTTTTCATTTTCGGAATCATGTTTCTTTTCGGTGCTTTCATGTTTATTAGTTCCGTTTTTGATTTTGTATCGGCTATATAGGCTGTTTCTAAA
Organism: Tenthredo livida; assembly: GCA_963992785.1. Classification (NCBI taxonomy): domain Eukaryota; kingdom Metazoa; phylum Arthropoda; class Insecta; order Hymenoptera; family Tenthredinidae; genus Tenthredo; species Tenthredo livida. Next base: position 27,597,315 of record OZ023067.1, read on the forward strand.
CTAACAAGTAACGTTACCCAAGTGTCACTCTCCAATTTTAATCAAACTATGAAAAACTTGTAGAACAGTCAAAAATAATCGACACGTATTTTTTTTTATGTGCAAAGGCTGCATTTTAAGCGTGGTAACCACCCGATGCATTTTTAACCACCTCAAGAAACGGCGGGTGACAACTGCAATACAAGGCATTTCAGAAGGAAATGTTTATAACAAAAGTTATAGACTTTCAAAACGTGCATCGAATGGTGGTATTGGATTGACATTCACTGCCGGTGTCAAGGCCAGGTCAGGGCCAACTTGCAATATATGAAAACTCATATTTTTATTATATCTTTAGAATCCTCTGCCAATTTGGAGGAATGGAAGTTTTGTCATTTTTTTCAACGCTCGTTAATTGTGAGGTAACAATCATTGAAGACTTGAAAAACTGTGAAAACGGATGCATGTTTTTAAAGTCTACAACTTTTCTTATGAACATTCGCTTCCAAAATGCCTTGGATTGAAGTTGTGATCCACCGTTTCTTGAGGTGGCTAAAAATGCATCGGGTTATTACCACCCTTAGAATGCTGCCTTTGCACATATAAGAAAATACGTGTCGATCATTTTTGACTGTTCTACAAGTTTTTCATAGTTTGATTAAAATCGGAGAGTGACACTTGGGTAACGTTACTTGTAAGATATATTACTAAAGAATATTGAAGAGGGCTCTCTTCATAAGGACTCGGAACGTCAAATTCTTTGTACTTTTATTTTATGCCCTACAACAAATAATTGATAAAGATCATTTCTCTTTCTTGGCAGTGCAATATACCGTGATTATTCGGTGAAAGTGAACGATCTTCCTACGGCAAAACCAACACAGGCGCGCACCGCGTGCGTGAGGCTCGTTCGGGAGGGGATGCAATGCTACTGGCACCTCATTCCCTTCCGAACGAGCCTCACGCACGCGGTGCGTGCCTGTGCTGGTTTTGCCGTAGGAAGGGGATCGTTAACTTTCACCGAATATTCTCGGTATGTCTGAAGCCTTTTCTGATTTTATGGATAATGAGAGAGTTATTGAGGATGATATCAACTTCTTGGATATTTTTCATATCTTCCCAGTTCAAAGTACTACTTAAAAGAACTATTTGTAAATTTTTTTCAGACCTTCAAAGCCCATCGTTTAAGAGTGTAACTTTGGATTTTATTGAGCACATCGTGTAAACCATATGTCGTAGTAAACTCTAAATGCTTTGTTTGCAGCTGGATTATATTCCGCGTTTGATGTGGCAGGGTCAGATACTTGGAAGTAAGACCTGGTCAGTTGCGCCAACACCGGAGTGCGAAGAAGTTTGTAAAAAATTTGACTTCTCTGTTGATGCCGGGGACGTAATTCTATTAGACACTAGGGTTTGGTACCACGGCACCAACGTCAAAGACGGGCAGTTCAGTCTGACTGTAACGTCTGAATATGGGTAGGCGTGGATTATTTTCTTCCAAGTCTTTACCCTCATAATAATTGTACATATAAAATTTACTGGGCTACCTAAACAGTTAGGTAGCCACAGATTTTAACTGTTTATTTTCTGTAACGTTTAAATCGTAGATTTTAAAACGATCATTAGCTAATGCACAAGCCATGCCGACTAGCATTCCTTTTCAAATGTTCAATTTATTTTTTTTACATTTTTTATCTTTGTATTCGTACAAATATGCCTCTATTTGCGTTCATTCTATACCTTATTTTTCGGCTCGGAAGAAAAAGGTGTTTTTTTTCTTCTTAAGACAGCTGAAAGGATCTTCTGGATTTTTTATCACACATGAAATGTTGCCTGTCTATGTTTACAGAAATGTATTAGATCTATCAAATCTGTTGAAAAAATTTTCTCGCCAATTTTTTGCTGTTTAAATGACGCACAAATAAGTAGGTATCCCGTGTCTTTCTTGATACTCAGGGTAAATGAAAATTGTCCAACGACGCAGGGTAAATCAATTGAATCCCTCAGTTATATAAATGTGTACGCGTAACGAGATTATTATCTCATTTTGGAGACAACAACAAGCGAATCTTTAATAAGCAATAAAGTAAGAAATGGAATCTCTTCTGAGATCAAATATATATCTCAGGAAAGGTATTATCTTTAGAATTAAATTTGTTGCGGCTCCGCTCGTGTCTTAGATTAGATCTGAAAAGTCTTTTTGTTTACTATTTAAGGTGTGATCAAACTAGAAGTGCCTGATTTTTTCCAAATATACCATGTGCCATACTAGTTGGCGATTTTGACTAATTGTAATGATTGATGATTCTTGAGTAATAAATGTTAAATAGCATAATATATGTATAAGTGGATAGAAGAGATTGAATCGTCAATGTTATCGACCAATAATATGTAACTAGTCTGATTGATTATATATAGTTTGTTATGAGATATTATTTACAGGGTTCGCACCCTATGAAATGCCATTTTCTTAGCCCTCGTTGGAGTCAGCTTCAATACATACACACGAAAAACAAATTATTGTTAGTTTAGGTTTACGATAATCCAATTTGATACAATATGTTAATGTATGATATAGAGGTTTTCCCATTTTGAGAACACTAGAAAAGAGTATTTTACACTCTGTTTGTGTGAAATCGGCTCCATTAATATATTCTTTGTATGTTACTGCATAACATTTGCATGTTGATACCTATAATCATGATGATATACTTATACATCATTCGTGTTCAATATAAAACGAAGAATTAACAAGTTGGGATTTGTGTGCACAACGAATTCACAAATCCCCAAGTATTTATATATGTCTAAAGGTGTCGAAATCCATTCCAAATTTTATGAAAAATGTTATAAAACGTATCAGTCCCTAGAAAGACTGATGGTGCTCTAATTTTAGTGTTTCAAATTTTGCAATTTGAGATTCGTACTATATATATATATATATATATATAATACTAAAATCAAAACTTTTGACCTTTGATTTTACCGTATAACTGATGTTGATAATATTTTTAAATTGTATTCAAATACCATTGTGTATTATATGTGTACACTAATCAATAAACTGTTCACACAAATGAAAAATATGTTATTTAGAATTAATGAGATGTCAAAGTAGTAGAAAAATTACTACTAACGGTAAAATCATTTGAACCGATAAACTGAAAGTATTCAGGTGATAACACGAATGTTACAACAAACTTTTTACACAAGCTATGCTTTATTTTTAGTACATACATTGGATTGAGTTAATGTACAATAGGAAAAGTGCTTACAACATGTACCGACTCTACGACCCACTAACATTTTGAGTTTGTTATCACTTCAACAAATATATGTCTTATAATACTCGATGCGAATGTCGCTGTTGCCTAAAAAAATCAGAAAACACTCCTTTATACCCAAATTTTTCTCCAAAACTTATGTAGAGAGGTTCAATGTTGTTCCTTCCTGAAACTTTGAAAGATAGAATATAATAGCTTCATACCTCTGGTATGATGCTGGCAAAACAATCAACCGGAATATGGATAAGCTCTATCATCGAGTTTGTAAATAACTCAGTAATACTGCGCGAAAGCATTAGACGTTTCAACGAAGCAGGGTAAACGTGGAAGCTCACGGCAGTTCATAAGCCATAAACAGAATGCATAGCCATAGATATAGATATGAGATCTGCAGTAAAGGCGAAGTGATGCGCATGCGCTATGTATTCTGCTTATGGCTTATGGACTTCTGTGTGCTTCCACCTCAAGAGTGCATAGCTCAGTACAGCACACTCCTTGATTTTTATTTATAATAAGCATAATGCAATAAAAACGGTGGCATTCACTCGACTGAAGAATAAATTAATAGGTATTTAAACGATTCTAAATCGCGTAAACTGGATATTAGTTTTATTACTATATTACACAATATTTTGGTGCTAAATTTATTAGATAACAGTGATTATATTGCATTATTATACATTAAATATATTATGTATAGGTATGTGCATATACATAACTGTATGCATCTCGCGTGTAAACATATATGTATATTATATTTATGTTAAAAATTTACAATGAATGTTATAGGATCTGATTTATAATTCTTTTGAATTTTACTAAACATATAGATAGTAGAAATTTAGTCTGATAATAATCGTGTAATAAACTCGATATATTCTTAACAAAAAAATCAAAATTTAATGATCTCTAGCTTGTGAACGTTGAGTTTTAATGGAAAAATACTTGCCATCATATGATTTTGTACATACATTCGTAATAACCAGGGTCCGAACGTTCGTGCTGGATTCGTCACGGAAAGATTGTGAGCGCTCGGAAAAATGAGCGACGTTCAATTTTTTTGGATTTTGGACTGAAATATTTCGTGATTTCAGGACTTAGAATATTATTAACGAGTAAATATTAAATCTTTCTCCTTCCGCAGACGTAAATATTTCCTATATTCATTGGATGCAAAATTTTTCTATGTCCCCATCAAGCAATTTTTTTTATAAGTTCCTCCTCGGCAAAAATATTCTAAGTCCTGAAATCGCGAAATATTTCAAAGTCCATAAAAAAATTGAACGTCGCTCATTTTTCCGAGCGCTCGCAATCTTTCCACGACGAATTCAGCACGAACGTTCGGGCCCTGGTAATAACCAATCTTGACAATTACACAGAACGCTAAACAAGTCTGGAATAATTGCTCGATTGCTATAATTGTGATATACCTATACAGTAACGTCCATAAGTTTGGGATCACTTTCCGAATTTTCGATCGAGACAAAAAGTTGAATATCTTGGTCAAAAAAAAATGTAACCAAATGGCCCGGGTGCACTGATATCACTGATATATATAATCACTGGATAGAGGCTCGCCACCATTGTGGTGTACCCATTAGAAGCTTGGATTCACTTGGATTTGACCATGGCGACGCTTGGCAGTCAGTCTGAGTACTACGTTTTTTACATTCACATAAACACATACATATTATACATTTAGATCAATGTTGTTTATGTCAGTATAAACAACGTAGTACTCAGGCTGACCGCCAGGCATCCTAATGGGACAAGCGCCGGGCGCTGCCGACCATGGTGAACCGCTATCCATAGTATATATATCAGTGACTGATATATATAATAACTGGATAGCCGATTGCGTATGGTTAACATGGAAACCCGTGCTTCTATTCTTCTAAAACATCGATGGCACTGATATATGTCAGTGATCGATGGCAATTATTTATCGTCGATAATAGGGAAATGCGTAGTTTTCCAGAACAGGGGAGAAATTAAAATGTTCTATTCATAGGTGAGTGTGAAGGTAATTATATCAATTCAAATTCAAACTCAAATTCATAGTTCGGATTGATATCCAACCTTATCGATTGCTATATCTACGGGTGGCAACTAATCAAACTGACGCACAGGTGGCGATACATGGGGGCTCCAATAGGGAGCGGAATTCAGAGCCGATCGGCTATCCAGTTATAATATATATCAGTGCCCGGGTGGCATTCAAAAGTGGATAGAACTGGCTTCATTTTTCTTCTCTGTTCAATTTTCCAAAAAATTTTCCGCACTCACTAGATAATGTTGAACATGACTGCTTTTTTTTTTGCAATGTTCATACTTTCATAGCTTCGCGTGTAATTTTGTGGGAACTAGATACAGAAACTTTTTTCCAATAGGACTTCGAAAGAGGCGAGATTAAGCTGTAAATCGTTTTTTTTTTTTCAAATCGCCATTTTTTCTCATCAAGTTATTCAACTTTTCGTGCGGAAAATCAGTTTTCAGAAAATCCGTCACAACTCGAGCACTATGGGGTTTTAGATAAAATGTCATGATATGAAAAATGTGTATTTTTTAATTTTTCACTCGTTCAAATTTTTTATCAATTTTTTTTTCGATTTTTTTTTTTTTTTTGAATTTTATTTTCGAATTTTTTGTACATGAACAAATCCGAAATAAAATGAACAATGAATTTCTTCAGGAATTTTGAAATTTTTGTCATTTTTTTCTAAAATTGTTTTTACTTTTCTATATTATATGAATAAATCCGAAATAAAGTTAACAATAATTTCTGCGATTCTTTTGTTATTGTATGATGAGGAAATTCATTGTTTGTTTTATTTCGGATTTGTTCATGTACAAAAAATTCGAAAATAAAATTTAAAAAACAAAAAAAATCCAAAAAAAATTTGAACGAGTGAAAAATCAAAAGATACACATTTTTCATATCATGACATTTTATCTGAAACCCGATAGTGCGCGAGTTACGACGGATTTTCTGAAAACCGATTTTCCGCACAAAAAGTTGAATACCTTGACGAAAAAAAATAGCGATTTAAAAAAAAAAAAACGATTTACAGCTTAATCTCGCCTCTTCCGAAGTCCTATTGGAAAAAAGTTTCTGTATCTATTTCCCATAAAATTACACGCGAATTTATGAAAGTATGAAAATCGCAAAAAAAAAAAACGGTCATGTTCGACATTATCTAGTGAGTGCGGAAATTTTTTTGGACAATTGAACAGAGAAGAAAAATGAAACCGGTTCTATCCACTTTTGAATGCCACCCGGGCCATTTGGCTACAATTTTTTTTGACCGAGATATTCAAGTTTGTGTCTCGATCGAAAATTCGGAAAGTGATCCCGAACTTATGGACGGTACTACGGTACTGTATTAGTTCTTATTGTATATACCAAACAGCGCTCGACATCGGAATGTGCAGTGCTTATTCATCGATACAGCACAAAAGTTGAAAGTGTTTGATTAGTATATGAAATGCCTCAAGTGATTCATCGTCAATAATCCATCTCACTGGTCTTTTTTATCTGTAGCCTGTTGGTAACTCGGTGGGCTTTCCTGAAAATTGAGATATCGTCATTAAATTTATAAGCAGCCTCAAATATTTCATTTAATGTCATCGACATGGATTAAAAATGTCTACTTAGCACTATGCATGAATTTCTGATCGAGGGCATTTTCTTTTTACGGTAACTTAGAGTGTAATGAGATTATAGGGTGAGTAAGTAGTAGCTTGTAAACCCGAAACCCCCAGCAGTAAGGCAGATAAATAAAAACTCTATGATAATTTGTGAATTAAAATAAAAAACTTACGTAGTACGCAGGTGGTGGAACGTACGCGCATTGAGGCCTGTTTGGATCATAGTATGCGCTTTGCGCGGCTTCTGCAGCTTTTGCATCTGTGCAAAAAAATAGATATTTTTTTTTGTTAAGAACAATATCACTCAAACCAATGACACTTTTTACCTTAGGTAATTTCAAATTCGATGTTAAATTATTACGAATCACTCACACGGATATGCTTTGGATACCGCAGTTTTAATTTGTTGAGGCATAGTATTTGGCTTCAAAAACTTTATGATGTACAACACGCGTTTTATTCCTGATCGCTAATATATGGACACAAGAGTATTCTTCAAATAAACTCACACTGAGTTAAGCCTTGGGATGAGTCATAAGAGTGATTCGACATATGTGCCCATAGTATGCTCTCTATGAATTTATATGATATCTACAAAATTAAGACCAATGAATTCTTGAATCTTCAAATTGTCACAAATCTTAGCGGCAGAACTGTCCAAAAACTAATCCAACTCATCCTGAATTATTGTGAAACTGCATTGCATTCGTCATTATCGATGACATATATTTATGAAATGTCTACACGATAAGCAGCTGTACCAAAACGGCAGAGAAAGTGTTGTACATACTATATGTGAGAATGAATTATCTTTGGCAATGGATCTCTTGCCATGAATTCAATTCATCCTTTTATGACTTATCGTCCTTTCGGACATGTAGTCGAAATCTCTTGCCATGAAAATATGCCAATTCTCAGCTTACAGCAGTGGGAAGTGTTTGATATCTTGTTTAGTCAACAAGACACAGTACAGCACTGCACAAAATCCCTGTTACAACCTCAGATCATGCCTTGGACTTGATGGTAGAGAAGTGGTCGATATGGTAGTGACTAATTTTTATTTTACAAATAAATAACGTAACTGCAGTGTATTGAAAAGTAATTGAATTCAGTTAAGAAAGGCTCTATGGATTTGTTGTTTCAATTCAAAGACATCACACAGAGCTGCTCTAGTATGTCTATGCGGAGGCTATGAGATAACAACTGAGCCGGGTGAAAGTCAATGTAATGGCAGATAGGCTAATGAACTTTTGCGCAATAATGTTGCATAATCTTGTCACACTCAAGTATAGGAGGTCTAATACCTGGCCTACACTGTGAAATGCCCTAATGTAGTCATTTTCACCTCTGACTCATAGACTTATAGAAATTCGTACTTGTCCTCTTCTATTTCATTTGAAAGTGACATTATCACATAGTTAAATCGGAATAATAAATTGTTCATAACTGATATTGAAGTCTCTTGAAATAACAAATAGAACATTTTAGTTGACGACGCCTCACTTCAGTCTAATCCACTTCTGACATTAATTAATCTTATGTCAAGATCTCGAGTAGCGAATATCGATTCACATAATTAGTACAAATATATCACTTTTACGAATTCAATGTGAAGACCTAATGTCTTCATCTGTCAAAGCTAAAAAATGATGAAAAGCAGAATTTTTATATTCGATTTGAACATAAACTTGAACATTTGAGGTAAATATTAAAGCAAGGTTTCTTATAAATACGATTTGATTTTTTGGCTGAAGGAATGGTCATTTGAAGTCAAAGCCTTCTTAAATTCAAGCATGGCGTTAACTTAAGAAGAAAATCTACTGAGTCAACAATTGATGCGAATAGAAACATTTTTGTGGCTTCTGAAGAGAAAAACGATCAAGAGGTTTGTCTCATTTCTTGGCCAGGAAATAAAAATTAATGGTTTGTGGTATTATCAGTTTCAGAATCAAGATATGACGACGGCATGAAGATAAAGTGAAACTTTTTGACGTTGAAAGGTGCAAATAAAAACAGCAACTGATGTTCAACATTTGTATTTTAATATTGTTCCATAAAGCTATAATTATATGACAAAATACAACAGCATTAATAAAACATTTAAACTATTACCAGCAGCCAAGAATATAATGACACAACTAAAAGGTTTGCGATGAATTAGTTGTCGTATAAAAAAATCATTTCAAAATAGGTAAGGCCCCAAAAATGTTTAATTGTAAATTATGCCATTCTCGCACTGGCTATTCATCGTTATCAATTGAAGTATATTCTGATATTAAGAAGGAGTAAAGTATTTAAGGTGATGGTGATATTCCTACCTGATCGACCGAATTATTGACATGACAATTTTTCTATTGGTCAACAAATGGTATGAGAAAATAATCGACAATTATAATCCAATTAAACATTCATTAGATGTAGAATTGCGAAAATCAAAGAATTCCACCTAGTCATAAAATGTGATATTTCTGCGCAAGCTGTGAAAAGCATCGCTCAGAAATGATCAAATGCTACAAAAACATTTCATTCTTTGGTTGATTTTGTTGTTTACTGCAATCCTACATGCATTTAGTGTTCAATAGCAAGAGAGACAATTCATATTTTGTCACTCAGCTTTTCAGCTTTGCAGCTTTTCAATGACTATTTATTCTGCCACTCCGGTTTTTCAACTGATAGAAAATCTATAGTATTGATAATACGGTCGATCAAGAACGAGTATGGCATCTTCATATGATGCCATACGAAGTTTATTTATTACTATATACTATATAGTTCCGAAAGAAAAATGATTTGTGAAATTTACTACTGCTAGAAGCCAAAAATCTTAATTGTGTCGTCAATGCACGAAATTATTTAAAAATGAGTATTTAGATCCATGAGACGAAAGAACTGAAAGTTTCTAATAGCAATAAGATTGTCACTCGAAATGGTTCCTTGACTTCACAGGCTTGAATATATATTGAATTCTAGTGGGTCTTTTGCACAAATTTTGGAGACGAGTTAAGTAATTATCAATGATTTTAGAATTAAAATGTAAGTATAATTTACTTTATGCGCTAGTTTGCTAATAAGTACTTATTATAATAATAATATGGCTGTAGTGATTAAACTAACTGTGTCTAGGTCTCTAGGAAAAATTATAGCGAGGATATTATCTGTGTGGTATAGGAATAAGGTTTGTAGAGAAATCTCTGGACGCCTATTGGGAATTTTTGATGCATATAAAAATGTGGAAATATTGAAGACAATCCTGCCCAAGTAGTTGGATGAATAACAAACCGAACTTAGATTGATTCTCTCGTTGTATGTCTTTCGATTGCCATAACTGAAACTATTTCTCCTCAATTTCACAAGAGGTCAAATTAATATATTCAATGTGTATCCCCACATATTTAAACCCAAACATAACTGTGTAGACGCGAATGGCCGTAATTTTGTGGGCAATCGGTATTGCGGTCTAAAATAATCTTTTATGTACAAACAAGAAGGTGATATTTTATCTAAGGTAAAAGCCAGTTCTAATTAGGTGTACAAAAATACTTCACAGATTGTAATTACTCATTTTGCTACTAGTACGGTTTTCCTTGTGGGTATGCGCCTTGTTGACCATAATATCCACCCTGTGGGTATTGCGGGTTCTGAGTATATTGCGGATATTGCGGTGGAGGTTGTGGATATTGCGGTGGGTTTTGTGGATATTGTGAATATTGTGAATATTGGGGTGGACCTTGTTGATAATTATTGTAAGTAGGCTGTCCATAATTTGGATACGCACCTCCTTGCGACATTGGTTGAGGGTTGTATCCGGGGTTACCCCATCCAGGAGCTCCGTTGGATTGAGGCTGGCCCCAGTTGTTCGGCTGTGCGGACGCTCCCCAAGCACCGGGCTGTGACTGCTGTTGCGAAGCTTCACCGCTAGCGTAACTTCGATAAGGTCCATTGATGCCAGGGTATGGTGGTGGTGAGTCCGTCATATAGACACTATTTGCTAAATAATGACATACCAATTTCAGTTTGGTCTTAAGATTTTCAGTAGATGGATCGATTAGAACAATTGCCGTCAAAGGCGAACATAATATCAGTTCGATAACGTCAATAATTGACATTGATTTGGATTACCAAAGGTCGTTAGAATATGACAAGCTTCAACTCTGTCAATCTTACATTAGTCATTATCCATGGTAAATACATCTTAATTACGACAGAGGAGAATATTGCCTTTAGATTTGTATCAGAGAAAAGTATCAATAAATATTACCTGGTGGTGAGTCAGGAAACACATTTGTCGGTGGCTGCCAGCCATAATAACCAGCTGGAGCTGCCTGATATGCTGGGGGAGGTGCGGCGTACCAATCAGAAGTAGGTGGTTGATACGGTGGAGGTGCATCAAGACCAGGACCGTTGCGGCTCGCTGAAAATTCACATAAGAATTTTTGTTCAACTCCGTACTGCACTGTGAGTCATATACAGGGGGAATGCCTAGCGTCTGTTCAATAAGAGTCGTGTTGAGGTGACCAAGAGGCCAAATCGGCAGTTGTTTCAGTAGCTAACGGCTTCTTGATTGGCTGTCTTGAGCCAAATAATTTCCAATTTGCATACTTGGCCACTTCAACACAGCTCCAGTGTGTATGTATTGTACAAACTAGTTTTAGGTTTCGCCTGAGACGTGAATAAAACATTTCTTTCCGTTGAAAATGAAATTGAAAATTATATTTATATATATAATTGAAGTACTCACCCATAGAAGCAGCTCTCAGCATTGCTTGACCAAACTCAATGGCTCCCCCATTTTTGAAGTGCAGTTTGAATTTACACTCTCCATTCCAATTACCATTGGGTTGAGCGCGACATTTTCCTTTGATATAGTTAGCGCCAAACATTGGCTGTTCAAGTTCGACCTCACTTAGCGTAATGAAAGGAAAGCTGAAGGATTGCATTCTTTCTTTTTGATCTTTGGCATTGAAAATCATTCGATGGGTAGTTAAGAAGAGCCTGCCTCGTTTTGAACCGATAAATTCTGGCTGATCTTGACCATGAAATTCCATGGTAACATTGTCGGAAAATAGTAGAATACTGAAATAGAGAAATACAGAAAAATGTTATTCAAGCATCTGCAGATCGAACATCAGTATGCTGGATACCCCAGAAGACTTGGTACACTAATGACATTCTAACAATGCTTTCCAGGCCTCATTGGCCAATGCTTGACCTATTGCCAGATATTTCCAGATTTCTTAGTTATCCTGATGACAGAAGTACTTTCCTCAGATGGAAACAAATAATGCAATAAAAACTTATCAAAACTGTCCACAATGTGTCTTCTGAATGTCCGCAGCCCATTGCCATTCGTACTAACATAATCATTCCCCGATTAGAATGAATTTTAGAATCTAAAGAGCAATTATGCAGCAGTTACGTTACAAAAGGTCTGATAATATAGATTTCACGATTAATGCCTTGACTTAAGAGGGGATGAAAGTAAGTCGATAGCTCAGGTGCCAGAGTAGCGTTTTCAAAGTAACATTTAACATATTATTACAAAGAGGTGTGAATAGCAATTCGTAGTAAAGTCGATATGGGAACAAAAAAAATTTCTAATATCTCATTGCACACTTCTTGATGAGTAACAAACACACGATATCCCTATCGAGAAGCATGTCTGTTGAGAAGTTTTTGGCATAACGAGAACTAGTATTTTATTACAATAGACTTTTTTGGCTTCTTTGAATTATAATTGTTTAGAACACAATTCTCTATCAAGTGAAGAGAGTTTCATGTTAACTTTCACATTTTAGAATAATCAAAATCAAAACTGAGTTAAAAGATGAGGTTGAAGTTCTTAACGTTAATACATAAAACAAAATAATCTGAATCAAATTCTGTATTTTATGACTCGCACTTTCCAAGAATAGTAAGATACGGTGCATAATTTGTCAGACCGAATAGAACACTTATACTAGATTTTTATTTTCCAAAAGCTCACATGAAAATTTGTTGGTTTTATAGATTTCAAGACTATTTGAAAAATTTTAGCCGAATGAAAATTTTTTGACTGGTAGCTCAATAAAATTTGGAGAGGTTTCTTAAAATGCATAAAACTGACAAATTTTCGTCCGAGCTGTCAAAGAGAAGAACAAATTCGTAAAAATACTGCCACCCTATTGTATGGGTATCTCGAATTTCTAATAATATTTGATTCCTGAAATAGTGAAATTTTTTTACGAATATTCTATTGCTTTGACATCGCGACTTTCAACCTCATGTAAGAAGAGCTTCTCAATTTCTAAATTTCTCTCTTCATCTAATGGAGGGTCATTCTCTTGACCCTGAAACTGCATGCTGAGGTGCAACAGAAAATTGACTTCTGTACAATTCTTTTTTTATGAATTTTCCTCTGCGCTCAACTTATTAGAATCAACTGCAATAGGTGCTTAACTTTTCTCTAGATCATAAGGAACAAATGTACTGTCGATATTAGTCAAAGTTGGTCCGCTATGAGTGCATTTAACTGTGCGCAGCAATGGCTCACAAATCTTAAATTTCAACTGATTATCTTTGAAGAGACTGTAGTGCATTATACAGTTGTAGAAACTCTTCATTGAAATATTCTTTTCAATCACTTGTATATTTAAAAGCATCTCCTCATAATGGATATACAGTTGAACATACTGCAGTAGGTACAGTTATTGTTTCGTCAATATAAATATGATTTCTGTATGCTATTGCATTGCGTGGCATACAGCTGGCATGTCTCGTTCTCAAATGACAGTGATGACAAATGGAAACTTGAATGTAACATACAAGAGGACGTGAAGACCTGTATACATGTATGGATGTATGTGTATACATATATATGAAATGGTATTTTCGACTAATACACCAGGACCAGTTGCATAAACTTTGACGAGCCTTTTTTTATGGGACGTGATAAAATTCCGTAGTGATAGTTATACATGGGTAGGGGGGAAGTTGTTTAGAAAATAGGCGGCGATCTGACGCATGGATATTGCGCTTCTGGGAATTAACGTCATTGCGAGAATATTCCAGAGATAAGTTTTGGTTGCAGAGACGTCGCTCGAAGAAATTTGTTATTCGTATCAACTTACCACTCGCCGGAATGTATAAGAACACCACCGTTCGCGTGAGCTGTATTCAGAGACATTTTCCAGCAGGTTTATGCTCGCAGAAGAAAATAAAAAATGCTCAAAGTTTATAAGTCTAGTGAGCAATTCACGCGATCAGCTGATTGATAAATTATAGACCGTAGGCAGCTCACGGCTCACGGCTCCCGAAGCCGAACGCTGATTTGCTGTGGATAGAGAATTTCGGTTATATCAGAAATACAAATAATTTCTCTTCCGATTTCAATTCGCTTCACGCCAGTGTGTCGAACTTTGCTCAGAAGAATATTCACTTTTTTATAAATAGTTATTTGTCACGCGACGAAACAGCGTTTCGATGTGTATTTTCGGTGACACGAGCCGATATGTCACTTGTAAATGTTGTAATAGACTAATAGTGATATTTTCGAAAGTAAGGCTTAGTTTACAACGAAGCGGTTGAAAGCACACTCTTTGCACCGTGGATTGAATTGCGACCTACGGAAACTGCTACGACTGGTGTGATCGTTGGTAATAGTGAATGCATACATATCCATATAAGATAGGTAAAACGTCTAAAAATGACTACGTTTCCACCGGAGGGTCAGAGTCAGGTTAGGTTCAAATTTGAGCCAATGAGAAGTAAGATTTGAAAAGACTACCGTAACTTCTTTTCAAATCTTATTTCTCATTGGCTTAAATTTGAAGCTGATCCGACTCTGACCCTCCGGTGGAATCGTAGTCAATACAAAGAGCTTATAGACATAGAGTAGGATACTCATAGGAGCCTACGTCAGTGGAAGTGTGGCCCGAATGAAAAGAGACACACAACCGACTGTACACTTGGGGTCATTAATTATGAGACAGCTAGTTTTCTGGACAAAACATTTATGTTGGCAACACAAAATAAACCCACAGCGCCACATAGTGGGCCGATCGTGAAGCTTGGTCAATCTCACTCACTGATCTCTATTACACACTGGATAGGGAATCCCGTATTAAACTTGTGTGCCGAGTTGAAGCGGTGCGGCGGCCATGTTGGATGCAGCCCGTGCGAACAATTTACCGGGAAATTCAAATGATACCGCAAACAGATGTGCACAAAACGGTGCAAATTTATTGAAATAGTATATTGTGTAACAAGGGATGAAACAGTGTGAATGCAGGCCAGGGTGAAGTTGTCAGCCCGAAGCCGAAGGCGAGGGCTGACATCACCCGTGCCTGCATTCATGTTTCATCCCGTGTCACACACTATGTTTTTCATAACATTTGCAAAAAACTTCAGGTTTCAAATTGCTTCCCTCCCATGGGAAGAAAGCAACTGCAAGGGACGAAAGCAGTTGCTTTCTTCCCATGGGACGAAAGCAACGCTGCTTTCAGACCGCTAATACATTGAAATCGCGATGGAAGCATACGTCACAGCTTTTCGCGGCATTCGCATGAAATTAGCTTGTTTCGACTCGCGAAACAGGCACTGAAAGCTGACGTTTCAGAGCAGATGTTATGAAAATTAGATATTATTATAAAAATATTTCCATCTGAAGATTGAAATGGAGTTGACATTGCATTTTTATCAAAGATTTATTCAGCATATAGGAAATACAAAAAGTGGAGACTAGCAATTTATGACCAAAAATTATTTATATTGAGAATTCGTCGAAGCAACGAAAATAGCGTCCCTAAGGAACAAAAGTTTTTCCAAGTGTATAAAATATATTTCTGACAAATGCAGAAATATTGCAAATATCATATGGGACAGGTAAATTCGGATTACAGTCACTAGAAATGACGTAATAAAGTGTGCATAGGCTAGAAAATACTGTAGATTTGAATACACGAAAAGGTATAAAAATTTAATTGAACATATAATACAATTATGCAGTTGCAATCGAATCACGCTCTTCTCTTACACAAATTCATTGAATATGTACAATCGCGAATACGACGGATCCAGACAGACGTAGGTAGACTTCTTCGTCACATCGAAATTTGTCGATGACTTTGTCATGGAAATTGGATTCATTTCCACAGTTCAAAGATGATAAGGAATGTCATCTTCCAGGAATTTTTCAAAGACGTCAAGTAGACCTTGCTGTGTGAGCTAGTGAAATATGGAGAGGTGGATTAAAGGAATATACATTCCGTTAAGGGTGGAATAGTACGTTTATCTTAATAATACTTTTCATGACAGCCAACGAAGAAAAAAGTACACGTATTAAACATTGGATAATTTTGACAGGGAACCAATCCTTGTTTGAAATAATATAATTATTATAAAAATCAGAGAAATAAACATAAACTAGATAAAAAAAATACTACACAGTGGATTAGCACTTTCTTTAAAACATTACTTATTATTACAATCAGTCGAAACACAATAAAATCTAACATTACTAAACAGTGGACTAGCACTTTCTTTAAAATATTACTTACCATTACAATTAGTCAAAACACAATAAAATCTGACAATTAATAGCACCTCATAACCTAACTATGACGACTCGATTATGGGCGCCGCCATATTCAAATGTTCGCACGGGCTGCTTGCAACATGGCGTTCCACGGCGTTCAAGTAGGCACTAGTCTGTCCATAAGAATACATAAGAATACCCTATCCAGTGTATAATAGAGATCAGTGCTACGGACAGACGGATACCCGAGATAGAGCTGTCAGTTCTGTTCATATTCGTACATCTGAACATTATGCAAATTTCATTGTCTTTTATGCTTCCTATAGTCGCTTATTATGATAAAATCCACATTTAAAGTGGAGGGCGAAATTATAACAATCTCTCATGAAATGACGAAGCGTGCAATTTTGAGGTTAGGTTATAGGTATACGGTTATTTAATCGCATAAAGTTTAGTCTTCAACTTGAATTAATAAGTGACATAGCTTTCAATCAACGTGGCAGGTGTTCAATATACTATTATTCATTTACAAATATTTCGTATATATTTAATGGGTCAAATATATCATATATAGTACATGCACATAAGAACTATGGAGGGTAGAGGTAAGGAGGACTATCTCTTATGGGGTATCAGCGGAAAAAGTGTCCGTAAAAGTGCATCAAATAATAGTTCCAGAAGTACCCGAATGGCGCTCGTAAGCAATAAGGGTAACCAATCGCAAGATCTAACCTTGGTGATCGCCAATGAAAATTAAGACCTTTTGCTATAGCAGCGCCACCTAATTAACTCGATTTCACGGACACTTTCTACACACGGAGTTGTTCCTCCTTACCTCTACCCTCCATAATAAGAACATATCTTTACAGGGCTTGGAAAGCAACGAATGATAGCGTGTCTCATTATTTCAGGCCTTTGTGCTTTAAACATATTTATATTATACAGGGCGACCCAGGTTGAGCGCACCATATTTGGTGGGTGTACTCCTCCCGAAAATCTAAGACTAAAGGTCCTTTACCAAAACTCCCAGGGTCTAATAATTCAGGAGCTACAGGAGATCTTAGTCGACCAATCAGAGGGCTTATGATGGACCAAGACAGGGCCGGTTCAAGAGTGTAAGGCGAGCAGTGCCCGCGTCGGATTAATTTAGGTGGTTCGCTAAGTATTTCTCGTAGTCCAGGTCCTCGGCTTCGTAGTTCTCGCTGTCCAGGTCGTTCGCTAAGTATTTCTCGTAGTCCAGGTCCTCGGCTTCGTAGTTCTCGTAGTCCAGGTCGTTCGCTAAGTATTTCTCGTGGTCCAGGTCCTCGGCTTCATAGTTCTCGTAGTCCAGGTCGTTCGCTAAGTATTTCTCGTAGTCTAGGTCCTCGGCTTCGTAGTTCTCGTAGTCCAGGTCGTTCGCTAAGTATTTCTCGTAGTCCAGGTCCTCGGCTTCGTAATTCTCGTAGTCCAGGTCCTCGGCTTCGTAGTTCTCGCTGTCCAGGTCATTCGCTAAGTATTTCTCGTGGTCCAGGTCCTCGGCTTCGTAATTCTTGTAGTCCAGGTCCTCGGCTTCATAGTTCTCGTAGTCCAGGTCGTTCGCTAAGTATTTCTCGTAGTCTAGGTCCTCGGCTTCGTAGTTCTCGTAGTCCAGGTCGTTCGCTAAGTATTTCTCGTAGTCCAGGTCCTCGGCTTCGTAATTCTCGTAGTCCAGGTCCTCGGCTTCGTAGTTCTCGCTGTCCAGGTCATTCGCTAAGTATTTCTCGTGGTCCAGGTCCTCGGCTTCGTAATTCTTATAGTCCAGGTCCTCGGCCTCGTAGTTCTCGCTGTGCAGGTCCTCGGCTACGAAGAACCACGAAGCCGCGGACCTGGACTACGAGAAATACTTAGCGAACGACCTGGACTACGAGAAATACTTAGCGAACGACCTGGACAGCGAGAACCACGAAGCTGAGGACCTGGACTACGAGAATTACGAAACCGAGGACCTGGACTACGAGAAATACTTAGCGAACGACCTGGACTACGAGAACTACGAAGTCGAGGACCTAGACTACGAGAATTACTTAGCGAACGACCTGGACTACGAGAACTATGAAGCCGAGGACCTGGACCACGAGAAATACTTAGCGAACGACCTGGACTACGAGAACTACGAAGCCGAGGACCTGGACTACGAGAAATACTTAGCGAACCACCTAAATTAATCCGACGCGGGCACTGCTCGCCTTACACTCTTGAACCGGCCCTGTCTTGGTCCATCATAAGCCCTCTGATTGGTCGACTAAGATCTCCTGTAGCTCCTGAATTATTAGACCCTGGGAGTTTTGGTAAAGGAACTTTAGTCTTAGATTTTCGGGAGGAGTACACCCACCAAATATGGTGCGCTCAACCTGGGTCGCCCTGTATTACCACATTTAACATCACTGCTTATCGAGAGATTTTAATGATATAAAATGCATCGGTGTATACATGCATTGAGATACCCATAGAAACATTCGGCAGAATGCTGACAGCGAAGCGAGCCTAACAAGCAAGGATATAAAAATACCTAATCGAGTGAGCGTAGCGAGCGAGCACAATTATGAGGTAGTCAACCAAAATTTTACAAAATAGTATTTTTCGTACCTAGGCCGTAAAGTAGGATTTTACGGCCGAGTGAGGATGACGCGTCCGAAGACCGGCTAAGCCGAGGCGAAGCCGAGTCGGAGCAGTCCGAGGAACGCACAATCCTCACGAGGCGGTAAAATCTTACGGCCGAGGTGCTAACAACACTTCTTGATCGAGTATCTGTAAGAAGTACGCCTTTTTGGTCGTGTTTCGACTTTACGGACACGTCCGTAAAGTCTTTTACGGCCGCTAAACACGACCGAAAAGGCGTACTTTACGGATACTCGATCGAAATAGTATATTGTGATACAAGTGCGGAAGGTAGGCAATATCCGACGAGTGTCGTTTGTAGCACGAGCCGAAGGCGAGTGCTGTAAATGACACGAGACAGATATTGCCTATCCGCACGTGTATCACACGATATTTTTTGTAACTCCCTGCGAAGAAAGTTTGATTTGAGAGACAGATTGATCAATCAATATAACCTCACATCGCGACTGTCCACCGCCATGACACAGTGCACGAAGAAAGCACTAGTGCGCAAAGTAGAGTATTCGCGATGTGCGCATGCGCGACAAAAGCACTAGTGCGCAAAGTAGAGTATTTGCGGTGTGCGCATGCGCCAACTCTCTCTTTACTTCACCCCGCGGAAATAAGGTATTTTACGCTCGCTACACAGCCCTCGAAAATCAAACTTTCGAAGCAGGTGTTGCAAAAAAAGTATTTACACTCCAACCTCCGCTATTTGACCGAGTCGGGACCGTGCGTTTCTGCTATTTGACAAAAGTAGGGGCCTCCCCTTAGACCATATAGAATGGACTGGGCATTGCCTATGCTGAAGCATTGTACGGTCTGCTGCCGAGTAAAGCGAAAGAGACGGAAGACACTACGCCGTTGTTAAGAGAGAGACGAAGTGCTCTGTTCACAGAGTAAACGTTGCCACATTGAACAGCAGCGTTGCCACGTTAGTATGCTAAACCCTATGTGTAATAAGTTTTCAGCTTAATTTCAGTGCCTACTCAATTTCGAGAGTTAGCACGAACAAGGCTTATTCGTGCGCATGACGTGAAGTTATGAGGAAGCGGAACGATGGGCGTGCTATAGTTCGACCAACACACGCTCGCGTTACGTACGTGAGCTGCCAGTGACTGCGAGTAGAAGCTCACGTACGCAACGCGAGCGTGTGCTGGTCGAACTATAGCACGCCCATCGTTCCGCTTCCTCAAAACTTCACGGTATATACATCATATATATATCGCTATGGCTATCCTTGTCTTCTTACTCGGCAGCACCCCCACCACTCCAATGCCCAGTCTATTCTATATGATCTAAGGGCACTGATCTCTATATACTGACTGGATAGTGGACTGGGGCTGCTGAGTGAAACCAATTGATCAGCGCCATTTGCAATTTTTTCGGTCAAAGTCTACGCGGGCAGTTCAAATTTATACATGAAATACACATTTTCTTTTGAAAACTACTTTTTCAAAGTTACTTTTCGGTCGAACTATGCCAGAAATAACGGAATCCTGAATAAAGTACACATATTCAGTCGGACCCGGGTCTTAAACTGTGCATCTAATCGTAATTCCCGCGTAGATTTTGACCCAAGTTTCGGCGTTCCTCCGACCCCACCAAGCCCCTGGCCTGGCTTTTAATGGTTTCACGCTGCGCCTGTAGTAACACGGAGAGAAATTTAGCTCGCGCCCTGTCTCAGTAATGGTGGCGCTACTGTACGACATGTCGACGGCTGCGTGGAATAACCGGCTATCTCAGAGTCCGGTTGAAAAAGCGGCTATCTCAGAATCCGGTTGAAAAAGCGGCTATCTCAGAATTCATTCGAAAAAGCGGCCTGTGCCTATATGAATAATATAGGCAACAGTCGCTTTTTCGAATGGATTCTGAGATAGCCGCTTTTTCAACCGGATTCTGAGATAGCCGCTTTTTCAACCGGACTCTGAGATAGCCGGTTATTCCACGCAGCCGTCGATGTAAAGTACGTGAGGCGTGCGCTTTTGGTGTGGTGGGCGCCCCAAAATCTGGAACGCTCAGAGTTCTAAGTTAGATCGTCTTAATGAAAGAACGTTAGGTTATCTGAGGGAACTTTTGGGACGCTAGGCTGCCCAACTTTTGGCGCTCGTAGAGACCTAATGACTTAGTATAGTCGACGTCTTATAATAGTTCGCCGCCGGTACTAGCGCGGGACACACAGCGTACGTTAACGACAGACAGTTACTTTACCACCAAAAAGGACGCCCCCTGAACGACGTGGTACGTATGCCGTGCGAAATTTCTCTCCGTGAAGAGTACCAGTCCACTATCCAGTCAGTATATAGAGATCAGTGTCTAAGGGCCTCCCACGCCTTGTGGACGGTTTTCTGCGCAGCCAGTTCGCGCCACTCCTCATCACTCACCGCCCCGATGTTAAGGGGAACGCTGCCGAATAGTGGGGGTTAAGCCCGTCAAATAGCAGAGGACAAGTGTGGTCAAATAGCGGAGTTCGTCAAATAGCGGGTGGTCAAATAGCGGAGGTTGGAGTGTATATTATACCATCACATTTAACATTACTGCTTATCAAGGGATTCAGATGGTATGAAATACATCACCGTACGTACTTCAAGATAGTCATAGAAACGATTGGCAGAACGCCGACAACTGAGCGAGCCTAGCGAGTTGGGATATAGGAAAACCTAATCGAGCGTCACAATTATCAGGTAGTCAAGCAAAATGTTAGAAGAAGTATTTATATTATACTACCACATTTAACATTATTGCTTATCAAGGGGTTAAGATGGTATGAAATGCATCACCATACGTGCATTGAGATACTCATAGAAACAATTGGCAGAATGCTGACAACCAGGCGAGCCTAGCGAGCTAGGATATAGGAAAACCCAATCGAGCGAGCGAGCACAATTATTAGGTAGTCAAGCAAAATGTTAGAGAAAGTATTTATATTATACTGCCACAATTAACATTACTGCTTATCAAGGGATTTAGATGGTATGAAATGTATATAGTGTTCGTGCATTGAGCTACTCATAGGCAGAATAGGCAGAATGTTGACAAGCAAGCGAGGATATAGGAATACCCAAACGAGTGAGCGTAGCGAGCGAGCACAATTATTATTATTATTATTATTAGGTGATCCAGCAAAATTGTACAAAAAGTGGTGATATCAACCCCAAAAGCACCTCTGGTGCAAAAACCCTTCACCAAGTACAATAATGTGATCACTACCCCGAAAATAATCTACCAACGAAAGTGATACTATAAAAATGTCTACTTACAAAATGATTGAAATCAGATACCATTGCCAAGTACGTGTCTCTTCTGTATACATAACAAAAGTTTACAACAGAAGAACAGAAAATTGAATAGTCTTGTACTCGTTCACTCGCTACGCTCGCTCACTCGATTGGCTTCTGATAATTACAGGAAAAAAATTAGAAAAAAAAAACCTTCGTTATAAAAAGGTATGTATTCAATAAATTATACCAAAATTTCTGGAAACATATCCACTTAAAATTTCGTGACCCTACCTCAACTCACCTGCGTCTTGTGAGTTCTTATTCCAAAAGTATTACCGTTTTTTAAGTTTTTTAGTTATTTTCAAATTGCATTCACTATTCATGGCCGAATGCGGCCGAGTATTACGCGATTGTCCGTCGATCTACACGTCGCATTCCCTTTGGAATCTTTGGCAATCTTTCGCGTCGTCTGGCGTCGCCTCTCGGTAGTCTCTGTCGACTTATGTCGTCTCTGACAAACTCACTGAGAGATTTCTCAGTGAATAACCCCTCGCGTGAACGGCTAAAAACTATGGAGCGGATGACCTGGACCGCTGAAATTAGAAAGCGATTGACTAGAGAGACGCTCTCATTGGTCGATCACGATTTTTAATAACTCGAGAACCGTTGGCCTCAGAGAGTTTTCGTAGAGGAACTTTCGTGAGGAATCTACCCACCAAATATACTGCGGTCAAACTGAATCACCCTGACATATGTTAGTGGTAACACCCTGTATAATTTGAATTCAAGAGAATCAGGATTTTTAGTTTTTTCCATGACCGAAATCAAAATTCCCCGACAATTCCAGGTTTTCCATGACCATTTTTAAATTCCCTGACATTTCCAGGTTTTCCAGGTGTGTGTGGTTATCATAAATATATTGTGCTGTATGAGTACTCACGACATCATTGTTGAGAAATTAACCATGTGGGAGATTTTTTTTTGCGAGCCATATCCTGCATAGGAGAATTAGAGAGATGAGTATTGAACGTAGCTCGTAGATGAAGGTATCGAAATGTAATCCGATAATATTTCCACAATTAAAGGTTCGTAGTATTTGAAATTAGAACTATCAATTTTACACGAACGACTGTATTATAAAACCATAAAACGAATTACAGAGAGCCAGACAGAGGTCACATATCAGGTACAAAATGGAATATTTCTAACATAGCAGCAGGCACTTATGCTAAGAATGTAACTTACATTACATGTAAGCCCAAGTATAGTAGAGGCTTAGAAGAAATAACCGTCCAGATAGGAAATTCTATGCAGACTTAGGACTTCAATCTTCCATATACATCCCTTACCTATTCTGCGCCCTCTTTATTATTTTTGTATTTCCAACGATACAAAAATGGTACAATTGTCAAAAAATATACGCGAATTTGACTATACTATGTATTTACATACTGCAATACTAATATATATTTTTGTTATAGTCATAAACTTCCTATATACTCGGTAACACATATTCCGACTCTCTTTCTATAGATATATTAAAAAATTCTAATACATAGTTAATAACGCATACAAAATGGTATTTTAAAATGTACACAACATTGGTACGGGTTACAACAAAAATTTAACGAACTGGCATGTAATAGAAGAAGAATCATGTTTGAATGATGTGTATACATTAGACCGGGTTTTTTCAATTTCCCTTTTTTGCTGCGTATACCTTTGGAAAAGTGAGTTTTGGGTGTAAAACGAAGTCTCGTGATTTAGACGGTATGTGCCACCTTTCGAAATTGAGCTACCAGGCTCCGGTTCCACGAGGCTTCGTTTTACACCCAAAACTCACTTTTCCACGGGTGTACGAAGTAAGAAAAAAAAGGTTGAAAAAAAAACCGATCTAATTTACATGTTTCTTGGCTGTGCAGCGTCAATTGAGCGAACCAAGTTACGAGCAATGGGATATTTGAAACCCTTGACTTTGAGAAGTTCTGATTTCCTTTATCATTTCGAAATCCCATGTTGCATCATATTAACGGATAGAATATACTCTCGCAATATGAATCATTCGTTTGGCTGTCAGTTTTTTTTTGTCTTTTCTTTTCTTTGACCAAGAAAATTGAATACAACTTAATTTGGATCTAGTATTACTCTTACGCCGCATAAAGATACAGAAACGAATGTATAATCTGCTAATGAAAAATTAATGCTCATTTTCTCAATAATTAGAATACACGTAATTGACAATGCATTAATACATTGATTGAGCATGCATTCTTCGATTAGAAGCTACGCCAGATGTAATACTGTCAATATCATTTGACCAGCAATGAATTGAACGAAATATTAATTTGGCCGTATACCTATTACTCAATTAATTGCATATAAGACAAAGGAAATCAAATGAACACTTATTATTTCAAGTTTCGCAGTAGTTTTTCCAGAAGTATGTATCTAACGTCAAGCCTGCAGTATTTATCTATAATCGCCGTTGATGAATTCACTCTCTATGAAATTTATTTTATACACCTCCAAGTAGGAGATTGGAACGGGCTTATACGATTGAAACTAGATACAAGCATTGCCTGACATTAAATATATACCGTTGCCTCCGCCTTTAGGTGCTTTCTAACGATTTTCTACTTCCAAAAATGCTTCAAGGCACATTCAAATGGAGACAATTATATTATGAATAAACTATACTATTCTATAAAGGAAGGAAATCATTTGTTGACTATGCAGGCCAATAGATATATTTATGTTATGAGTAACTAAGTCTGGGAGGTATTGTGAGAATTTACTGTTCATTTTATATCAAGCCACTTTTTGAAAGTATCTTGAAATAATTTGTGTATACGCATACTTATTCGGAAACGTATTTAGCAAAACTAGTGTGGTGCCTTACCTATATTTCAAATATTATACTACATACTTTTTTTGGTAATGTATAAAATAAATATTATTTTCGTGGGAAACAGAAGATAATTTTTTACGAAAGATTTGCGATTGGTCGCTTGGTTGGTTGGCAGGAAAATTTGTCATATGACAATATGGTATAAGATGCCATTTAAATAAATTTTAGTTTCGAACATCAAAGAATCTAATTATGAATCTATTATAATTCGGTAGAATAAATCTTTAAATCAAACAGATCTTATTGCCTCACGAACATGGAGGTCATTTAGTTTGGCTTCTGATATGATCCATAAAGTCTTAGACAAATGAAAGCAAAATGTGAGTCATGCCCTATATTTATACTCTATGAATTCAACATTCTGAGCGGCCAATCATCTGATGCTAATGCTGAACATCAGATTCATGTTGTTTACTCTACACCATTTTCAGCCCTCTCTGGTGCTGCTAATCTGAAAAAATATCAAGAAGGCTAATTATTTGTGTTCGGACAGTTTACAGACACATTTCTATAATTATTCATCCACTTACTGATGTATAGTAACAAAATCCTCAGCTAAAATATTTGATGTGTCCAAGGGCGTCAAAAATGCGAACTGATTACCTGGGTGACCTCTTGTATGGTCTAATAAGATGTCCATGATAATCCGTCGATTAACTTTATCCTGAGCAAAATAATTTCATAAAGGATGAGATTTGGTGAAACAAAGCTCGATTCAAACGAAATGAGAAAGAGAAAGTAGAAAGGACCCCGCACAAATCTTATGGAAATTGGATCCCGGTCAAATTGTCCAAAATTGTAGTATGTTGTGCTTCAGGTCATCCTGATCAAAAGTCATCATGGTCACAAATTTGACCGGGATCCAATTTCCATAAGATTTGTGCGGGGTCCTTTGTGATAATATAAGCGGAAATAATTGATTGCAATCGTATTTACAGTTCAAGTATCGACCACTTGAGAGTCTCAACAGGCTCATGACTGAAATGCCAAAGTCACATCGTATTTGGAACAGATAAATAATAATTAATGGCTCACCATGAATACATCAAACTCATCCAGAAAATAGAATGGCAGTTCTATGCAATCCCACAATGCTAAAATAAAGGCCACGGTGGAATATGATCTTTCACCTCCGGATAAAGATCTAGCGTCATTAGTTGTTCTTTTTGCACTGCCTGCGGGATTAACTTCAAGTTCTAGCCGTCGATTACCATGATCGATTGTCAGAGTACCCTGCGTTCATGTATTTAAAAAAAATTAGGAATCACATGTATTATGTGAAATTGAGATATCTTGATCGTTGGTATGCATCGCTAACATACCTTGTATTTCCGCAGTGCTAATACACTCTGGAATGAATGTTGTACTTTGCTCCCAATACTCTTCTTCATTGTTTCATAGTCACGTCGTCTCCCTGCCAATCGTTTCAACTGTTCCTAATAAATAGATAGAAAAATCAGAGTAAGACAGATGTATCAAGCACCTCATTCACGTTAGTGCTTTTTGTCCAGAGATGAACTTGATGAAATATTTGAGTAACACGCTATAAACCATGTTCATGTAGTGAGAATACCATACATTGCCCAGGACTTTGTTTCATCCAATTCTTCAATTGTTACATTGAAAAAAATCAGAATTCGAAAGATTCTAGATTCAAAATAGTATTATACTTGGGAAATAATTTCTCTGTAAGTCAAAGTTACACTGCGAAGAAATATTCTATTGACTCGGTTCTTTCACAGCTGATTACAAGTATTTTGAGGCATAATTAAAAATGATCAAAAATCGTTGATAATGAAATTATGTCACATGCTTATGACAATGGACGACTGATCTTATCTTTAAATTAAATCATTTTCCCTCCTCCAGCTCTCCAAATATCAACAAGTTTCAGATTCACAGGCTGATACAAATAGTCCAGTCGAATTAGTTTGCGTTCTATTCTGGCATAACATAGGTCTGCCGATTTTTTCGTAGGTAGATTAGACCCCCACAAACATACCCTGAAAATCCCAAAAATGTTAGGTCCGGGTTTGGCCGTAAAAAATGTTTAAACTATTGAAAAGTCACATTTCGCGTATAAAATTTTTCCCTATGGGTTGTACATGAAAACTGTTCATACAAAAGTTGTTCGTCCCATCATTCTCTAAAAAACAAGCCCTCAAGGGGTCGATTATCATTATTTGTTTATCTGCAAAATGGCAAAAACCATGAAAATTGAGTCTTCTCATTTATTGTTATAAATTGATGAATAATCAACGCAGGTCGTTAAAACTCATGGTACCGGTAATATAAAGTGTCCCCTCGAGAACAGTGCGAAGCTCACTTACCTGTGTCATATAGTTAAGCAACAATACGCGACAAGCCAAAATCCGTACAACGGCTGTCGTTGCCGGCCATTTTGGACTACGGGGTTCAAAAAAATTATGGTGTCAATTCATTCGAAGTACTTTCCATGTATTGAAAAAAAAAAAATTTTTATCAAAAAATGGCAACTTTATGACCATTCAAAAATTTTTGCTTTTAAACAAATGGAGATATTTATGCCAATTGACATATTATAGTAGATATTGTGATGGATTCTTCTTCCCCTTTCTTCGGCGGATAATTTAAAAAAAAAGAGCTGAATATCTCCATTAGAACCTGAGATAACGGCGTTTTGGTTTTATTTGTTTTGTTATTATTTAGATTGATATTAAGAAACGAAAAAAATATGAAAATTTCCTCAACACCTCAAGGAATTGCCGTGAATTTTTTCAGATCTCTAGGAGCATTTTATTTGAATCAAAAAAATTATTGAATTTCGTCGAGCGCGGGCAGTCGGCGAAATGAGGCCGGGCGGCGTGGCGGGGGCTCGACTCTCCGCTCGCCGAGCCGTACTCGCCGCTTTAGTTAACAAATAGATAACTCCGTTCAAAATTATAGTAGAATTGAAAATTTTTTTTCCAACTATGCTGTTTTTTTCTCAAGAATTCGAATATGCAATTGGATTTCAGATTTTTATAACACTTTGCTTTTTTTTATACTCGATAGTCATATGCTTTGGAAATATTGCTGTAAATAATTCAAAAAACGTACGGTAATGGTGAAGAAAAATAAAACTCATCCAAGGGTAAATGGTATTTAATATTAGAATACTTAAAATTATTGTGATTATGTAAACTACGCCTATAACCATAAATATGCATACATATCGAGTATTGTTTGTTGTTAGAAATTGTGTACACGTATTTAGAGTATATTAAATTATTTTAAATCATATTGGTATAAGTGTGGATTCACACGACATAGATTTGTGATACGCTGCTGAGGAGCATCATGAAGCATTGATATACCATTGATATACGATGATCTTGCAACGCTAACAGATCCGATTGAAAATGACGAAGATCGTACGTGCACGTTGGGTAGCGACGTTATACAAGAACCGAATGACGATTTAATGATAGAATATTCGCCGACTTGTAAAAAAATGAAACGTGCGATATAACGTTGTATAATGTTACATGTTCACAATAATTTTAAGTATTCTAATATTAAATACCATTTACCCTTGGATGAGTTTTATTTTTCTTCACCATTACCGTACGTTTTTTGAATTATTTACAGCAATATTTCCAAAGCATATGACTATCGAGTATAAAAAAAAGCAAAGTGTTATAAAAATCTGAAATCCAATTGCATATTCGAATTCTTGAGAAAAAAACAGCATAGTTGGAAAAAAAATTTTCAATTCTACTATAATTTTGAACGGAGTTATCTATTTGTTAACTAAAGCGGCGAGTACGGCTCGGCGCGCGGAGAGTCGAGCCCCCGCCACGCCGCCCGGCCTCATTTCGCTGACTGCCCGCGCTCGACGAAATTCAATAATTTTTTTGACTCAAATAAAATGCTCCTAGAGATCTGAAAAAATTCACGGCAATTCCTTGAGGTGTTGAGGAAATTTTCATATTTTTTTCGTTTCTTAATATCAATCTAAATAATAACAAAACAAATAAAACCAAAACGCCGTTATCTCAGGTTCTAATGGAGATATTCAGCTCTTTTTTTTTTTAAATTATCCGCCGAAGAAAGGGGAAGAAGAATCCATCACAATATCTACTATAATACGTCAATTGGCATAAATATCTCCATTTGTTTAAAAGCAAAAATTTTTGAATGGTCATAAAGTTGCCATTTTTTGATAAAATTTTTTTTTTTTCAATATATGGAAAGTACTTCGAATGAATTGACACCATAATTTTTTTGAACCCCGTAGTCCAAAATGGCCGGCAACGACAGCCGTTGTACGGATTTTGGCTTGTCGCGTATTGTTGCTTAACTATATGACACAGGTAAGTGAGCTTCGCACTGTTCTCGAGGGGACACTTTATATTACCGGTACCATGAGTTTTAACGACCTGCGTTGATTATTCATCAATTTATAACAATAAATGAGAAGACTCAATTTTCATGGTTTTTGCCATTTTGCAGATAAACAAATAATGATAATCGACCCCTTGAGGGCTTGTTTTTTAGAGAATGATGGGACGAACAACTTTTGTATGAACAGTTTTCATGTACAACCCATAGGGAAAAATTTTATACGCGAAATGTGACTTTTCAATAGTTTAAACATTTTTTACGGCCAAACCCGGACCTAACATTTTTGGGATTTTCAGGGTATGTTGGTGGGGGTCTAATCTACCTACGAAAAAATCGGCAGACCTATGTTATGCCAGAATAGAAGTCACTCGATTTTATGACTAATTCGACTGGACTAAAATAAAATCTGAATTATACAGCGATTTTCGATAAGATTAGAATAAATGCTTCTAGAATAATCAAAATGCTTCTCGTTTACAAAATGACAGATAAAATGAATGACTTACATTGTTGGTCGTCTCTATCTCAGTAGCACACTCCAGAATCTCTTTATACTTTTTTCGTTCTCTCTCCAATTTGGCTGTTATCTCCTCCTTAGAGCCACACTGTTCTTCGATTGTCTCAATATTTGCTCGCAATTCTTTTATCATGCGATTGATTTCACCCGCTGACCTATATTGAGCATAACACATGCATTAACTTCTGGTTTTATAGAAGCATGTCTTAGAGAATTAATAACGGTCATAATCGCTGAAACTACGAACAAAATTGCGCCTCTAACAAGTTTTTTATATATTATCCCCAAAAAGCACCTCCCACGTGTAGAAGAAACAAAATCCAAAATCAGTTGCTACTGCCAAGTACCTAGATCACATTAACTTTTTCTCAAATTCATAACTCCCCCTTCCATTACATGGTTTATATAGCCATCTTGTCTTCCTACGTAGAAGCATAGATATAGCAATAGGCAATTGACACTTCTATTGGTGAAAACAGAAAATATAGGAAAATAAAAATGAAGATTAGAAAAAAAATTGGAGGTAGTGGTACTGGGTGGACTTTTTGTAGAAAATTACGAGGTAACAGCAATTATTGGCCCGCTAAGTACCACTACCTCCAATTTTTTTTGTTTAATCTCTTTATTTTTCTATGTTTTCTGTTTACACCAATAGAAGTGTCAATTGCCTGGTGCTATATCTATGCTTCTACGTAGAAAGATAGGATAGCTATTGGAAACTAGCATGTGGGAGTGACTTAGGAAAAAATGTCGGAAAGTAGCTTACACTTTTATGTATTATAGCGTTTTCGGCTGGTCACAAAAGTGTACACTCGTGTAACACCGTCGCACTGAACCGACACCGCATCGCACTGATCTCTATTATACACTGGATAGGGTATTCTTATGTATTCTTATGGACAGACTTGTGCCTACTTGAACGCCGTGGAACGCCATGTTGCAAGCAGCCCGTGCGAACATTTCAATATGGCGGCGCCCATAATCGAGTCGTGATAGTTAGGTTATGAGGTGCTATTAATTGTCAGATTTTATTGTGTTTTGACTGATTGTAATGGTAAGTAATGTTTTAAAGAAAGTGCTAGTCCACTGTTTAGTAATGTTAGATTTTATTGTGTTTCGACTGATTGTAATAATAAGTAATGTTTTAAAGAAAGTGATAGTCCACTGTGTAGTATTTTTTTTATCTAGTTTATGTTTATTTCTCTGATTTTTATAATAATTATATTATTTCAAACAAGCTTTGGTTCCCTGTCAAAATTATCCAATGTTTAATACGTGTACTTTTTTCTTCGTTGGCTGTCATGAAAAGTATTATTAAGATAAACGTACTATTCCACCCTTAACGGAATGTATATTCCTTTAATCCACCTCTCCATATTTCACTAGCTCACACAGCAAGGTCTACTTGACGTCTTTGAAAAATTCCTGGAAGATGACATTCCTTATCATCTTTGAACTGTGGAAATGAATCCAATTTCCATGACAAAGTCATCGACAAATTTCGATGTGACGAAGAAGTCTACCTACGTCTGTCTGGATCCGTCGTATTCGCGATTGTACATATTCAATGAATTTGTGTAAGAGAAGAGCGTGATTCGATTGCAACTGCATAATTGTATTATATGTTCAATTAAATATTTATACCTTTTCGTGTATTCAAATCTACAGTATTTTCTAGCCTATGCACACTTTATTACGTCACTTCTAGTGACTGTAATCCGAATTTACCTGTCCCATATGATATTTGCAATATTTCTGCATTTGTCAGAAATATATTTTATACACTTGGAAAAACTTTTGTTCCTTAGGGACGCTATTTTCGTTGCTTCGACGAATTCTCAATATAAATAATTTTTAGTCATAAATTGCTAGTCTCCACTTTTTGTATTTCGTATATTCTGAATAAATCTTTGATAAAAATGCAATGTCAACTCCATTTCAATCTCCAGATGGAAATATTTTTATAATAATATCTAATTTTCAATAAATTTGCACCGTTTTGTGCACATCTGTTTGCGGTATCATTTGAATTTCCCGGTAAATTGTTCGCACGGGCTGCATCCAACATCACCGCCGCACCGCTTCAACTCGGCACACAAGTTTAACATAGGATACCCTATCCAGTGTATAATAGAGATCAGTGCCGCATCGGCACGGCCACAGTGTACACAGAAATGTGCGCGGTACAGTTGCGCGATGGTTTAGCCGTTCAGCTGGTCAAACGATCGGGCACGTGCAGGAGTCAGATGGCGGTTAAATAAAGATTCAATTTGGGGGCAAATTGAATTGGGATTCAAATCAAGGGCCGCCATATTTACAAATCGAGTGGACTTGACTGGCACGGGCTCTCCACTTTTTCTACACCGGGTGTAAAAGTGTTGCACTACCGTGCCAGTAGAACATACTACACCAAAAATGTGCTGATAAATCGTAGTACGAGCTGAACACGCTACACTGCGCCAGTGCACACTTAGTGTACACTTTTGTGACCAGCCGAAAACGCTATTAGCTCTTTCAAGTGGTTACACCAGTGTACACCGAGAGTACACCTTTGCACTAGGGAAGTTAGCTTGTGGTAAAAACTGTACTTGCGCAGTACAAATGCGCAGTAAGCGAGTGCAGCCAAGACGCGACTTTCGGCAAATACCGGCACTACGCTGTTTACGCTACGTTACTTCGGGCGCAGCCATTTTATTGCACTACACTGACAGGAGCCCCCCACACTTTCGTGCACTACGGGCGAAAGTGTTGCACCGCCACTCCAGTAAAACGTCGGCACTGAAATTACGGCAACCAATTGCGGTACGAGTCGAACGCGCTACACTACACTAGTGTACACTCGGTGTACACTGGTGTAACCAGTTGAAAGAGCTATATGTATACGGGGTAGTCCAGGAATTTGCGAACGGTCCGGAACCCTCATCCCCTCCGATTTCGAAACGATTTTTTCTGATTGTAGCCCTAGACCTTTGGAAAGTTCATGAATTTTTTCAGATTCTTGCCAACAGCCGTTCGCTAGTTGCGAATTTTACGAAATCGCCCATTTCAACAATTTTGTTTTTTTTTCAGACAATTTTAGTTTGATAACAAACAATCGTACGAAAACGCTATCTGCATATAATGTGACGGGATTCGAACGTACTTCAAGATGGTAGTCAAAGTTCAAGTATTTATCGATTTATCGCAAGCCTATAACTATCGATTTTTTCAATAATAAAGCCTTTGAGTATATAACCCTGGACTGCTAATGCCCCCCACTATTCCCATAGGCCGTATGCATAGAACTTATATTACTGGAAGGGGAATAGGACCTGTCGGGCTGACGCCAACATGTTGAGACAGAGATATATCTCTTTCTCCTTTCCTACACGGAGAAAATTTTGCGAGCACCGCCGTCGCACTCTCTTTTTCAAGCGGTACGGCCGCACGCTCAGAAGCCTGAGCGCGTCACCATCGCAGTTTTAGAGCTCAAGCGTCTCAAGACCTTCAGCGTACGGCGATCGCATAAACGATGACGCTTACGTATAGAGAGAGCCCTGCCTTACCACTACCTGTGAGATGGCCCTGTTCGCACTCTGCGAAGCCCGAGCTCTCGTGCTGCGAGCTGGCTGCGCGCACAAAGCTAAGATGGTAGTCGTCCTACTTTTTCGACTACGGCACTCGCATATGCGACGGCAGCGCTCGCAAAATTTCTTCAGTGCACGCAGGCGCGCACCGCCCTAGTCGTAGTCATTCCTAACCTATAACGTTAACCACGAATGACCATTGTCAGATTGTTTGCTTGGATGATAATTTTGAATAGCATATTAATTTATAACCGTTGTCAGTAAATGTATAACTAAACTATTTCTGTGATACATACCCAGTAAACACGAGTGTCTGAAAGTTGCCTTCAAGATGTCTGTTTTTAGATAACTTACCGACACGAGTAAAAGTCGACTACAAGATAACTTAGCTAAGATATCTGGAAAACGTACACCAGGAGTTAACTTGTAGAAGTCGTCAAGAAGTCAACTGATCAAGACAACTGCTATTCATCTTTTTTTCATTTACCGAATGTCAACATATCCTAGTAAACGCAACGTCATCTACTGGTAGATGTCTGTCAGATCAATAATATTTTTATCTCTAAGCCATCTTTTCTAGGTATAACTATAGCTGCAGAATGCAAGATCAAGATCATTTAAGATGGAGGCTGTAGTGAACGCATAGACCGAAAGTAATTTATACATTCAGCTTTTATAAAACAGACTACAAATGTGTTCATATAATATATTAAAGTAGTTATAATGGTATATTGCTAAAAAGTGACGTATATGCTTAAAGATACAAAAACTATTAATAGGTTATGATTGAGTGTAAAAAACTAAAGAATTTTATAATTAGATAAGACTAATGCAAATTCAGCTATATAAGAAATATATCATCATTCATATACAGTGCTCCCTCGCTAATTTTTACGGATCCGGGGTATGGGTGCCTGGAATTGAATATTAGCGAGGCCTCCACTGATCTCTATATACTGACTGGATAGTGGACTGGTACTCTTACTACAGGCGCAGCGTGAAACCATTAGAAGCCAGGCCAGGGGCTTGGTGGGGTCGGAGGAACGCCGAAACTTGGGTCAAAATCTACGCGGGAATTACGATTAGATGCACAGTTTAAGACCCGGGTCCGACTGAATATGTGTACTTTATTCAGGATTCCGTTATTTCTGGCATAGTTCGACCGAAAAGTAACTTTGAAAAAGTAGTTTTCAAAAGAAAATGTGTATTTCATGTATAAATTTGAACTGCCCGCGTAGACTTTGACCGAAAAAATTGCAAATGGCGCTGATCAATTGGTTTCACTCAGCAGCCCCAGTCCACTATCCAGTCAGTATATAGAGATCAGTGGAGGCCTCCCACTATGTCCAGGGGCGGAGTTAATGACGTATGCACATGAGTAGAGGGGAAATAGCTGACAGCTGACTTACTGGAAAACCACAGGCTTGTGAGGTTATGTGACGTGGTTACTGCGCATCGTTATGCGCCAACCCAAACGACCAGGCTATATAGTGGGGGAACCTACTCCTCTCCGACGGCGGAGAGGTAAAATGTTAGAGAGGTGAATATTAGTGAGGGAGCACTGTATATGTCATTATTTATATAATCGCATCCAAATATTGTACCAAATATAAATAAATAAATATATACACATGTATATATATATATATACATATATTTATTTATCTATCTCTAGTACATATATTAATAATATATATTATTCTAATACCTGTCTAATACCTGACAATTTAAAGATAACGTCGAGTTGACCTGCGTGAAAAACATTGAGATGACTCCAAGATACCGTTTTCTGATACAAGAAGATGTCGGGTAAACGTCGACTATCCGTCTTGTCAAAAAAGACATCTTGAGGCCATCCCGCAGGCAAGAAAAAGTTAACATATAGATGGACATTCGTTGTCCATACAGTGACTGTACGATGACTTAATGGCTCGCAAATAGACGACTTTTGTCTGCGAACGCCATCTTACAGTCAACTACCAGATGACATCGTGTTTACTGGGTAGTTATAACTAGAAAAGATGGCTTAGAGATAACAATATTATCGATCTGACAGACATCTACCAGTAGATGACGTTGCGTTTACTAGGATATGTTGACATTCGCACGGAGAGAAAAGACGTGCAGTGAGTCCCCCGCGACGGAGAGAGATTGTCATTTTTGTAGTAGCGCCGCTATCCGTTCTTTCGGGGGAGCCACTACTCCTCGAAGAGTACTGACTGCCTCGCAGGCGGGTTTTCATTGTACCGACGGCGTGAGTCCCACTCTTTCGTGTAACGTCTGCAGCAGCCCTCGAACTTTCGGGAGAGCTGCTGCCCCGAAAGCGTGTTGCTACTCCTCGAATTCGTGGTACAGCAGCGCCACTACCGTTCGTACAGTGACTGCACGTCTTTTCTCTCCGTGCGGTAAATGAAAAAAAGATGAATAGCAGTTTTCTTGATCAGTTGACTTCTTGACAACTTCTATAAGTTAACTCCTGGTGTACGTTTTCCAGATATCTTAGCTAAGTTATCTTGTGGTCGACTTTTACTCGTGTCGGTAAGTTATTTAAAAACAGACATCTTGAAGGCAACTTTCAGACACTCGTGTTTACTGGGGAATTACAACTTTACGCTAACCCTAACCTATCAATCTTCGTGCGGTACTATTCCGGCGAGGGGTATGCGCGGAGAGGGGACTGCACGTTAGGAAAGGAGAGAGAGAGATATATCTCTGTCTCAACATGTTGGCGTCAGTCTGTCGCTCATTGCGCAAATGGGCTATTCCCCTTCCAGGAATATACAGTAGACTCTCCATAAAGCCCGTGACACAAGAAGAGCCGTGTGCCGTAGAGACGGATCACCTACAGGCCGGCCGGTCACGCACACCAAGCGCCGACCAATCACGTACGCGTGTAGGTGACCGACCGGCCTGTAGGTGATTCGTCTTACGGCACACGGCTCGTCTTGTGTCACGGGCTTAACTCGCCGATCGGTAAGTCGCCGCAGCGGCGGGTGAATTTTCACACAGACGCACACCAGCGCAACTAACTGTCCCCCACCACAACAGACTGCGCCCCACCACCGCTACTAAACTGGATCCGTGCGGCTTGATGTGCGCGTGGCGAAGGGTGGCGCAACACCGGAGTGGGGACTCTCGCTAACTCGCCACTTCCCCGCTTTACTGTCCGTCAGGCGGCGAGTTATCGAGAGTCTACTGTAAATTCTATGGCCGTATGCAGCGGCTTGCCACTCTTTACCCCCTCCACTTTCTTAATTGACAACTTATACCAAACGCATACCACAACAAAAAGCATAAAAATGAAAAGAAATATTGAGTGGCAATGGTGGCACCACTACTTGAAATAATAACACTAGTGAATTTTTACTAACCTCAAAAGTACTTCCCACGTGTGTGAATATGATATATACAAATAGGTGCCATCAATTTTATAAACAATAAACAGTTATTAATTTCGAAGGATGAGTGGCGATAAAGTAATTGTTAAGAGACAAGCCCACACAAAATGCTTTGCAAAGGATTGCAATCATAGAAAAAATATGCATAATTGTATTTATTTTACTCATAAACTCTGGAGAGATTATTTGTTAGCTATTCTCGCCGGTAGATCGCGCTTTTAGAGGTTAATGTCCCTAGATTGAACATTTTTTCGTTTTCTGCTCAATTCAGTTGGTAATGTTGTGGTATAAGTGAGTCGAATAAGGGTCCTATCTAATAACATTGAGTGGCAAACCGCTGGCCGTATGCGAAGCCGATGTTCCCAACATCTACCCCACTCCTTGGACTTCTCGGCAGTCAATTCCGCGGCAAATTTGAATAAGTACTTCGTAGTCTGGATGAACGCTCGACAAAATAAGAATAGTTTACTAAATAATATCATTGATTAATGCCGGGATAGTGAAAATTCTTAATAAATGACGCATATGAGTTACGAAAATCTAGGAATGTTTACAACTTTCAGCCACGTAACTACCTGATCTGAGCGAAACAATGGGGTCGGCCAGACAAAAAAAATTTTGTTTCACTTTTTGGGGCGCATCAAGTAGAATATAACTCAAAATAGTGAGATAATTTTTTTTTCCCGATGAAAATTGCGAATGTATAGGCAATTGAAGTTCACTAATTTTGATATAAACTACTCAACAAAATTAAAGGCCCCCCCCCCCCTGGCATAACCTGCCATTTCCAGACGCCTTGACCGATTCACTTGAAATTTGTACCAGGGCTAGTCCAAAGTATTTCCAACTTGGGCCCAAAGCCGACTTTCTATATCTTCAAGGGTTGCGATGTGGCACTCTGAAAACCAACCCTCTGCGTAAAATTAAAGTCACAGGTCTGTAGCGACGGGTTCCAACACCGATTTTGCGCCAAAAAAATGTTTCAGCAACTTTTGGTCGAGCTAGACGATTCGATCCACTGCTGAATCATACACCCTCGCCTATTCAACCCCTCCGCTTCCATTCCTCTATCATCCGGGGGGAGACAAAATATTTTGACACATTTTCGAGCATCGGAGACACAAAAGTGTTTCCGAATTGTTTTTACGGTTCAGCCGAGCACTTGCAACCCACCCGCCCCTGAGCAACTGCAACCAACCCCTGAACAACCCTTAGCCTAGCAGAAACTTTTTACTCCAAGCTACGGAATCCTAGACTAGGCGCAAAATCGATGTTGGAACCCGGTGCCACAGACCTGTGACTTTGATTTTACGCAGAAGATTGGTTTTTGGAGTGCCACATCACAACCCTTGCAAATTCAGAAAATCGGCTTTGGGCCCAAGTTGGAAACACTTTGGACTAAGCCTGGTACAAATTTCAAGTGAATCGGTCAAGGCGTCTGGAAATGGCAGGTTATGCTAGGGGGGGGGGCCTTTAATTTTGTTGAGTAGTTTATATAGATATACCTTAATATGGGTGACGTCATAAACTAGTAGTTTTCAATTCGTTATATATACTACAATTTTTGTTTAAACAAAAAAGGAAAAAATACGTCCCAATTATTTTTCGCCGAACTACTGGAATATGAAATAAAAAAGAAATCGTGGACGACCCTATATTACGTAAACAACTCTACTGAGTAGTTCTGAACTCGACCGTTGACTGCCTGTAGCGCCACATCCTGAGAACACGCCTGAAGTTAGCGTTAGCAGTCCAGGGTTATATAGTCAAAGAATAAAGCTCATATGTTGATTTGCGAGAAAAGTCCATCTTTTTTTTTCTTGAAATTTTTATACAAAATCTGCATAGAAAACGTGAACTTTTGACACCTAGCTCACAATGGGCCGAGCATGAGTTTTGAAGTTACAGCGATTTTAATATCTTGAAACGTCCAATCAAATAAGGTCTGAATCCGATTACTTTGGAAACTGCTTGCATTTTCGGTTTGAAGGAATTTTTATCCCCAGAAACTCGAATCCAAGGACATTTTTGAGCTGCTAGGCCAAGATTTTGAGGTAACAGCAAAATCTGACGTTTGTTGCAACTTTCTCGAAATCGGCTATCGATAAGTGAAAAGTAACTCAACCATCGTGTAGAGCGGAAAATTTGATATCGAATTATGTCCTCATATGTCGGAAATAAAGTCAGATTGACAAATGAAGAAATAATTTGATCGTTTTACCAACATTCCCTAGAGACTCTCGATAAAGGAGAGCAGTCCATCGTGACTACAGCTGAAAAGCCTAGTTCGACGTGCGCGGTACGATACGGCGCAGTATAACGCTCTTCTAGAATGAATTGGGCCCGATGTTTATTGTCTATGATTGTTGAGCTGGGCTCGTCGCCTGCTTGCTACTACGCACTGCTCTCCTTTATCGACAGTGTCTACGAAATTTTGGTAAAACGATCGAATTTTTTCTTGATTTGTCAATTCAAATTTGCTTCCCATATGAGGACATAATTCTTCTTCTTCTTCCAAGCGTTATACCCTCTTAGAACTCATCTTCGAGGGAAGTACCAAAAAGCAGTGGCGTAGCTATCATAGGGCAAAGTGGTGCATTGCACCGGGGCCCCCAAGCTCTGGGGGCCCCGAAGCGGGTAAACCCTGAAGCTACTCCCGTGTTTTCTTTTTCTACGATATTTGATAAACATCGCTCAATAATCATGGTTTTGAGTCATTCAATTTAATAACGAAATAAAATATTCACGAGAGAGTTAAGTATGAATAACCAGCAGTGTTAACAAAAAAGCTCTGCTTTTTTGCAGCAGGCACGATCGCAGGCTTATGATGATGATGAATTTTTTTTTTTTTTTATACTGACATTCTTCCAATACTTTATTTTACTGCACGTAGACGATTCTGATAAGATATTGCAACGTCTCAATTACCAACGAATGATAAAGTTTTACAATGGTTTGATTAGTAACGAATAAGATCTCAAACGCAATACGGTTATTCAAGACATAAAATTGAAAAAACATAAGAAAAAAACCAGTGCCCGTTTGTAATGTCCACACGGGATACAATCTCTGAAAGTTTCGTAGATCATCTTCAACACTTGACACTTCATAACCGGCAGTGATAAAATCTTCAAAAGGTTCGTGGATCATTTTCACCAAACACTTGATTTTCTCCCCAAATTCCGTTCGAATCGGTCCAGTCGTTTTCCCGCAATTCAGGATACACGTAATAATAATTATTTTGATGGTGAAACACTGACCACTTCGTAACCGACAGTGGTAAAAATCTTCAAAAGTTTCGTAAATCATCTCCACCAAACACTTAATTTCCCCCCCGAATTTCGTTCAAATCGGTCAAGTCGTTCTCCCGCAATTCAGAATACACGTAATAATTATTTGAATGGTGAAACACTTAACACTTCGTAACGGGCAATAGAATTGAATAATGAAATCTTCAAAAGTTTCGTGGATCATCTTCACCAAACACTTGATTTCCCCTCAAATTTCGTTTGAATCGGTCAAGTCGTTCCCCCGCAATTCAGGATACACGTGATAATAATCATTTTAACGGTAAAACACTGACCACTTCGTAACCGGCAGTGGTAAAATCTCCAAAAGTTTCTTGAATCATCTCCACCAAACATTTGAATTTTCCCCAAAATGTCGTTCAAATCGGTCGAGTCGTTCTCCCGCAATTCAGGATACAAACAAACTTTCGGCGTACACACGCACATACATAAATGTTGGAAAATGCTAGAAAATGATTGTGTGAGTGACGAAACAGATTTCGAAGTTGAAGAGAATTTTTTTTCTCGCTCCCACGTTCTTGCGATGACTGAATCGTGCCTAAAAATGTGTAGGTAACATAGTAGTTCTATTCGTCGGAATCCCAGGCAGAAGAAATAATACGGAAAAGGAGCCTCGGAAAAGCATAACATTTCTTGAACTGTTTGAGAAATTTTCAAGTTTCTCTTAGTCTACGGCACCTGGCCTTTATTCTCTCGTGGATAGACTGTTTTTGACATATTTGATCAGACTCTCACGACTTACGAAACTCTTCAAAATTCGACACATTTACCCGAACAAGTAACGCGTTTTTTTCTAACATTAATTGAAGTTCAAACTCAGTTTATCCTATGTCAAAACTATATTCAAAAAATTGAATGAGTCTAAACCGCGTCGGGGAAAACGACCATGAGGGCTTCAGCCACATAGAGGGAAGGGGGCCCATTTTTGTTTTTCACCGAGGCCTTTGACCACCTAGCTACGCCACTGCCAAAAAGGACATAATTCGATGACGAATTTTCCGTTCTACACGATGGTTGAGTCACTTTTCAGTTATCGATAGCCGTTTTTGAGAAAGTCGCAAAAAACGTTAAATTTTGCTGTTGCTTTTCAAAAATGACTTTGGATTTGAGTTTCTGGAGGTTAAGATTCCTTCAAACCGAAAATGCAAGCAGTGTCCAAAGTTT
The DNA here is from genome assembly GCA_963992785.1 of Tenthredo livida. Classification (NCBI taxonomy): domain Eukaryota; kingdom Metazoa; phylum Arthropoda; class Insecta; order Hymenoptera; family Tenthredinidae; genus Tenthredo; species Tenthredo livida. The sequence continues at coordinate 27,638,800 of OZ023067.1, forward strand.
TTGGATTCAGATCTTATTTGATTGGACGTTTCAAGATATTAAAATTTGCTGTAACTTCAAAACCCATGCTCGGCCCATTATGAACTAGGTGTCAAAAGTTCACGTTTTCTATGCAGAATTTTGTGTAAAAATTTCAGGAAAAAAAAGATGGACTTTCTTCGCAAATCAACATATGAGCTTTATTATTGAAAAAATCGATAGTTATAGGCTTCCGATAAATCGATAAATATTGCCATTTTGAAGTATACGTTCAAATCCCGTCACATTATATGCAGATAGCTTTTCCGTACGATTGTTTGTTATCGAACTAAAATTGACGGAAAAAAAACGAAATTGTCGAAATGGGCGATTTCGTAAAATTCGCAACTAGCGAACGGATGTTCGCAAAAATCTGAAAAAATTCATGAACTTTCCAAAGATCTAGGGCTACGATCAGATAAAATCGTTTCGAAATCGGAGGGGATGAGGGTTCGGGACCGTTCGAAAATTCCTGGACTACCCCATGTATATGATTTGGTTGATTGTCTCATTTTATTATTATCTTAGGTTATTTTGTTTTATTTTATCTTTCTTTACTTTACTCTATCTTATTTTATATTGTTTTTGTTTTACCTTATTTTATTTATTTTGTTATCTCGCTTTACCTTACTTATTTTTTATTTCTTTTTTCTCTTCTTGTTAACTTGCTAATTATGTGACTCTTCTCATGTTTGTATTGGGATCCTTAGAACTTCGATACGCCAACTAGTGGCAGAAAATAGAACTGTTGAACGACGACTGCAGTAACCAGCTGTTACCAATGAGAGGGCTTGAAACCTCGATACGCTTACTAGTGACGAAAAATAGAACTGTTGAAAGTCGGCTACTTTTACGAAGCCACGCCCATTCCAAGGATCCCAATATTTGCCTGTGGTCCTTAGGGAGCAATAGCTCTAGGATCAAATAAATGATATTCTCTCTCTCTCTCTCTCTCTCTTTCGCTTTATCCTATCTCTGTATTCTTTCTCTGATTATTCTTGTATATAATATTTTCCAACATTGTAATGGAAAAATAAATTTATCTATCTATCTATCTCTCTCTCTCTCTCTTTCTCTCTCTCTCTCTCTCTCTCTCTCTCTCTCTCTCTCTCTCTCTCTTATATGCGCGCATCTGGCGTCTAATTTCTATCATATTATCTCGATTTCGGGAACTTGGCTTCACTCGCAAATCTCTGATGATCTGGTGCGACTTGATAATTACATGCTTATTCGTAACGATAGAGAAGGAATGAGGGGCGGGGGTGTAGCTTGTTACGTCCACAACTCGCTTAAGGTTAAAGTTTTGGCTATGTCTCCGAGTTTATTTTCTAACTCACCTGAGTTTATAATACTTGACATTCGCCGTGGCGATTCTCAACCGCTTTTATTTACATCCATCTACAGGAGGCCCAAAGGGCTTCTTTTCAAGGATTTTATTCTCACATTCAATAGACTAGTTCCGGCTTATAATAATGTTATTATTTCGGGTGATCTAAACTGTAACCTACTTAGTCCTAGTCCTAGCGCTGAAGTTACGTTCCTTCGTGAGTTTGTTCTAGCTCAAGCATTGCACTTCGTTGAGTCTGACGCCACTCATCACACACGGGCCTCTGACTCCGCACAGGCCTCTGACTCCTGGCTTGATGTCTTCATCATCGATGACCTTGACAAAATTTCTGCTTTCTCGAAATCTGAATCTCCGTTTATAGCTGGTCATGATCTGATCGAGCTCATCTATAAGTTCAATGTTGAGCGTGTGCAGCATCGCGAAATTTCTCGCCGCGATTTCAAGCGCTTTGATTTGAATGGTTTTTTGACCACGCTAGCGAACGAGTTAATAGTCAACGTTCCAGAGGCGCCAACACCTGACTCCACTGCAGTTGATATTAAGGCCTTTGTTAGCAAAATGAATGATTCTGTGGTAACTTCGGTCGACTTGCATGCGCCCTTGCGAACCTTCCGTGTTAGCAGGCCTCCTGCTCCGTGGCTCACTGACCAACTTAAGTCCAGGATCAAAAAGCGTAATGCCATGTATAAACAAGCTCGTCGTTCAGGTAGTCTTCTTGGATTGGCTACTTACCGGCTCTATTGTGACGAGCTCACAAACGATTTGCGACGTGCGGCTAGTAATTACACCTCACTCAGGCTCTCTACCGTTACTGAGCCTGCCAAACTGTGGAAAGAGCTGGCGAATCTAGGTTTAGTCAAGTCGCGCCCAGCTTCTCCGCTTAATTTCTTCTCTGCAAACGAGCTCAATGTTTCGTTCGTGGCCGTTGCCAATGCGTCGCCTGCGTGCAGTATTGATGATCTCGCTGGACTGCTGTCTGATATGCCTGTCCCGTGTGGAAATTCTGCCCAGGCGTAAGCCGGGGCCAAGTTATTTGTCCCAAGTTTAATCTTGGCCCCTTCCAGAATTGTCCCACATTTCAATCTAGGGCCTAAATTATCTTCCTAATGTTGGACATCGATCTTGGGCCAATGTTGGATATCCAATTTGGGCCATAATATTATAATATTATCTTGGCGTCCAAGACAATGCCAAGCTGGGGCCTGCATTGGCTGTTTTTAGGCAAGCCCGGATGATATTGTCTTGGCGTCCAAGGCAATGCCAAACTGGGGCCTGAATTGGCTGTCTTTGGAAAGCCTGTGATTTGGATGCCACGATTACGCCCGTATAGGGCCTTTATTCAATATAAGATGCCATGACAAATTTCGACACGGGGTGCTGCCGTTGGGTCAAGCCCCGCTCGAGCTTTCACCGGTTACTCCGGCGGGCGTTGCCAAGCTCATTGTTACCACCACCAAACCTTCACATGCAGCGGGACCTGACATGTTATCACTCTTTGTCATTCATCAGGCTCTTTCCCTGCTTTTCGTTGAGCTTGCTGCGTTGTTTAACCACTGTTTGAGACTAGGTCACTTTCCAACTTGTTGGAAACGCGCTTTCATTCGTCCTCTCTTAAAGACCAGTCATCCGCGTTCTCCGTCTGACACCCGTCCTATAGCTAATCTGTGCGAACTAGGCAAACTTTTTGAAAGGGTTGTTCATAGACAAATCTTGTGCTACGTCAATGAATATAATATCTTAGACCCACGGCAGTCTGGTTAGCGGGCGAGATTTAGCACTCAAACGGCATTGTTGCGTCTTTGCCATGACGTCAGGCGAGGTGTTGATGAGAGATGTATCACCATTTTAGTTCTTTTTGACTTTAGTAAAGCCTTCGATACGGTGCCTCATCTTCGCTTGCTTGAGAAGCTCAGGGGGATTAGGTTTTCTGCGAGTGCCCTGCGTTGGGTCTTTTCATACTTGCTTGGTCGTAGTCAGGCTGTTGTGGATGCTCAGGGTGCTTGCTCGGCTTGGCTGGGTACGTCATCCGGGGTCCCGCAGGGGTCAGTGCTCGGTCCTCTTCTATTTTCCTTGTTTATTAACGATATTGGGTCCAAGCTGAGGTATTCTCAGCATCTCACCTTTGCGGATGATACGCAGATTTATCTTTCGTGCCCTCCCTCTGAGCTTATTGATGGTATTGCGAGGATCACCCATGATGTAGGCGTCATTGCTGACTTTGCGCGATCTAATGGACTTCAACTCAACCTAGCCAAGTCTAAAGTTCTTATTCAGGGTAGTGGTACTTTTATCAATCGGCTTAGCGTGGCTAGTCTGCCTCTCATCTCTGTTGGAGAGACTACTCTCCCTTACGTTAATAATGTCCGAAATCTTGGAGTCATAATGTGTTCCAATCTGTCCTGGCGTAGTCACGTCATGTCTGTCTCCAATAAGGTTAATTTTTCGCTCTTTCGCCTTAAGTACCACCGTAGTGCCCTATCTCGCGAATTGAGATCTTCTCTTGTTGTTTCTCTCATCTTCCCCTTACTTGACCTCTTAGATCCATCTGCGCATGCCTGTACCTGCTACTACGTCACGCCTGGCTTCGATCCAACTATAGAGGGTAGAGGTAAGGAGGACCATCTCTTATGGGGCATCAGCGGAAAAAGTGTCCGTAAAAGTGCATTAAATAATAGTTCCAGAAGTACCCGAATGGCGCTCGTAAGCAATAAGGGTAACCAATCGCAAGATCTAACCTTGGTGATCACCAATGAAAATTAAGACCTTTTGCTATAGCAGCGCCACCTAATTAACTCGATTTCACGGACACTTTCTACACACGGAGTTGTTCCTTCTTATCTCTACCCTCCATAGATCCAACTGTCGACCGCATCGCCGCTGATCGCTGATTGCGCAAGAGGTGACATCTCCCGGGATCTGCATATATACTTACCGACACTTACACTTATACATTTACTTATATAAGATTCTTCGGTCGGTCGGTTACTCATGGCTCCCACCTGCTCTAGATGCGGCAAATCCATAGCCACGGAGGCTGTCAAATGCACCGGTTGCACTTCTGTTTTTCACCCCGGGTGCCTTAAAACGAGGGCCTCTCAAAGCGGTGCTTTTCTTTGCTGCCGAGACACTGCTCGGCAGTATGCTAGTCGCGACTTGCCGCTCTCGTCTTCGCCTCCAACGCAACCCGCGTCTGGCGCCTCTGCCCTGCTACCGGACTCCGCTGTTCCACCCTCATCCTTGGAGCAGCTGCTGAATCGTAGATTCGATGCGCTTGAACGCCGCCTTGATTGCCTGCCGGCCATGCAGGCTGAGATCGAGTCCAATTCCGCGCGCATCGCCAATCTCGAACAATTAAATCTTGCAGAGGAGCTCACTCAGCTCCGAACTACCGTTTCTCAACTCCTGCGTTCGCGCGCGGCTAGCGAGTCAGAGTTCAGACGTACCTCTGCCCGCCTTTGCAAGGCTCCGCTTATTATCTCCGGGGCCCCCTGCCTATCGCAGGATAGCACCCAGGCCGTCGTTTTACAGGTTGCTACCGCAACTGGCTTCACTCTCGTTGCTAGTGACGTCGTGTCCTCGCGTTTTCTAATCCCTCGATCCCGGGCCCGCAAAACAGATGCCCCGCTGCCTATTATCGCCGAACTGCGCACGCCGGACCTTTGTCATCGCTTCATAGCTGCCAAGAAGAATCTCGGTCACCTTCGTTCGTCTAGTCTCGCCCATTCGCCTCCAGGCCCTGTTTTTTCTATTAACGTCAATCGGGTGCTCCCTGCCGATGTTTATAAATTGTTGCAGGCTACTAAATCTGTCGCCAAAACCAGGGGTTTCAAGTACGTATGGCACAGTGATGGCGTGGTCCTTTTGAAGAAATCTGATGGTTCGCGTACGCTTCGGATTCTCTCCGTGGAAGACCTCGAGGCTCTGGAAGCCGACCCTCCGATTGCCGGTTCCGCGTCTAGATCGTTTTTCGATCTCTCGTCTCTGCCCGGACCCTTCGCTCCGCGCGTCTCAGCCCGTGGCTCTGCCTCTACTTCTGTTCGGTCCCGCCCGGGTACTCGGTCTTCTCACCGTGGTACCTCTCGCGGCAGCCAGCTTGGATTGAATGGCCCTAATCTCCCGCTCTCTGGCACGGAACCCCTGGTCCGGTCCTCGACCCCTACGTTCGATCTCGCTGCTGGAGCGCGCTCTGCCGATTTATCGGCTTCTCGGGCCTCCTCATCTGACTGACTCCACCCCGCTGGACTTGCTCCCCTTTCTCCCTTCTTGAACCTGTGTCACCTCAATGCAAACTCTATCCGCGGCCTTCTATATTACCTGCGCTTCCACGTTGTGGCAGCTGTTGGTGTCGCGTCGTATGCTTTCCCCGACTCTCCGCACTCTATTGGTTACCGCTCTTATTTTTCCCCTGTTGGATTACTGCTCAGTCGCATACCACGCCGTCTCTGGTGCTCTCGTTAGCCGATCGCAGCGATTGTTTAACTGCTGTACCCTTTTTATTTGCGGGTTCCCCATAGATGAGCATCTTACCCCCATCTGTCGGGATTTTCTTTGGCTTACAGCCTGCGACCGTAGGCCTTATTTCCTCGGAAGCCTCTTTTTATCAGTCATCTGGTCAGGTAGGCCCGCCTACTTTCGGGCCCCCTTTTTCGTGGACCGTGCTCCTGCGTCCCCTGGCCCCTCCCGTCGTGAAAGGGGAGATTTTCTCATCCCCCGTTTCGCCACCGAGGCCTATCGGAGGTCTTTTACCGTCGGCGCCCTCTGTCTCTGGGATTCTCTCCCGTCGGACATTCGGTCTGCCAGCTCTCTCTCGGTTTCCCGGTCCCGCCTGCGGCAATATCTTTTCGTCACCGAGGCCGTGCGTGTGCTCTCTCCCTTCTTCTCTATTTCTTAGTCTCTTTAGTTTTGGTTTCCTTAGTTTAATTTACTCTAGCCCAACCTTAGTTTAAGTACCTATTTTTAAGTTTTTCTGTACTGCTCTCATGCTTGCTCTGTTTTTCTCTACCTTCTCAGTACATATACTTCTGCTTTACTTACTTTACTATCTTTGAATACGCCTGTATTATTAGCCAACATTGTTATGGTTATAATAAATATATATATCTATCTATCTATCTCTCTCTCTCTCTGCCGGCTATCTTTCCATATCTGCTCTCTCTACTGAACACCTCCTTAGCCACTGCTATCTTTCCGGCGCAGTGGAAGCAGGCGAGGGTTCTCCCGCTAGGGAAAGTCAAATCGCCTACTTCCCTCCAGCAGATCAGGCCAATCTCTAACTTGTGCCTTCTGTCGAAGGTTTTCGAGCGTGTGGTGTTGCTGCAGGTTTCCGCATATCTCGAAGAGCGCGGTCTATTAGACCCGAGGCAATCAGGCTTTCGTCCGGGTTTCAACACTCAGTCTGCGCTGCTTAGGCTGACTGAAGACATCCGCCAGGGCATCGACAATCGTGAACTCTCTGTAGTCGTGCTCTTTGACTTCACTAAGGCCTTCGACACCGTCTCTCATGCTGCCCTTCTGCCTAAGTTGGCTGCCCTCGGGTTCTCGCAGCATGTTCTGAGGTGGTTTGGTTCCTACCTGACGGGAAGGTCGCAGATGGTGGTTGGTAATGATGGTCGCTCTTCGTCATGGGCTCCGCTCGATCTTCGAGTCCCGCAGGGCTCCGTCCTAGGGCCTTTGCTGTTCTCTCTCTTCGTCAACGACCTCCCGCAAGTACTACGTCACTCGTCACACCTCCTGTATGCTGACGGCCTGCAGATTTATTCGCACTGTGGCGTGGAGGGACTCTCGGGTACTATTGCAGAGCTGAATGAAGATGTTGAGGCGATCTCTCGCTGGTCTAAGCGTTATGGCCTTCAGTTGAACGTGGCCAAAACCCAGGCTATGGTTGTCGGAAGCTCGGCCTACATCGATAAGCTGAAACTTGCCGCTGTGTCGGCAATCTCTCTGGATGGGGTTCCTGTGCCTTTCTCCCACTCGGTACGAGATCTGGGTGTCATTATAGACAGTAAGCTGTCGTGGTCTGAGCAGGTTGTCGCTTTCTCTTCGCGTGTGCATGCCTCTCTTCGTCAGTTCTCTACCTCTCGGCGTTTTCTGTCTTTTTCGCTGCGCAGGATGCTTATGATGTCACTTGTATTCCCGCTCTTTGATTATTGCTGCTTAGTTTTTAATGAGTTATCTGGGGTGCTCGATACCAAGTTTCAGCGGCTGATGAATTCCTGTGTGCGCTTCGTCTGCGGAGTTCCTCGTGCCGAGCATATCACGCCGTACCGCCGGGGCCTTGATTGGCTTTCGGTTCACGATCGTAGGGCCTATTTTCTGCTCGTGCTCTTTTTCACAGTCACTCGCTCTGGCCGCCCCCATTATCTTCGCGAACTTTTTGCCGAGCGCGGGCCAGCACTCTGTGGCTCCCCGCGGCTTCCTCGTGGCGATTTTCTCGTACCACGCGTCCGTACGGAGACTTTTAAGAAATCGTTCGCCGTGGCCGGGGTGTACCTGTGGAATGCGTTACCACTGCAACTCAGGGAGGCTCGCACGTTGTCGGCCTTTAAGCGTGGGCTACTCAAACACCTTTTTAGGGCTGAAGCCATCTGAGTATGAGGCGTTTCCCTGTTTATCTGTGTTTCTGTTGCTGTCCTTGCGTCTTCGTCTGCTTTTTAGCTTTCTGGCTTTTAGCATTTTAGCTTCCATCTTTCCATCTCTGCTTTTATCTGTTCTATACTATTTTTTATTATTTTATTTGCCTTTTAGTATTTTCAGCCATCTTGCTCAGCTTTTTGGTTTTTATCTTTCTTTCTTTGCTTTTTTCTAATATCTCATCCTTCTGCAACCAATCTGCTTTATGTGCTTTTTATTCGCCTCTCGACTCGTGCTTGCTTGTTTTTCTTTTCTTTTGCTCTCTTCGCTCGCCTCGGTTTCCTTAGTTGTATAGCTAGCTTTACTTAGTTTTACGCTTAGGTCAAGGCCTATTTTGTTCTTCTCTCGCCTGTTTTGTGCTTGTTGCTCTGTAATGTTTACCTTGCATGTCCTATTGTAAATGCAAGGTATTCTTATCCAAACTTGTTATGGATAAATGAACCCAATATTCTATATTCTCTCTCTCTCTCTCTCTCTCTCTCTGCACTCCGCACACCCCCAACTCGTACTGTCGCCCTTCAGAAGTCTTTTCTAGTAATGGGGATCCATTTCTGGAATTCGTTACCGCCGGAAATTACTACAGCTGTATCTCTTGCTGACTTCCGGCAGCGCTGCTACAATTACCTGATAGCGGAGGAGGTGCGTGAAGTGAATCCACCTGACTAAGTTTCTAGGTTATGTCGGGTTAGGCTAGGCTAGGCGTTGGTATGCTACGTCACGTTATGCTAAGTTAGACTACCTAGTTCTAATTCCTTGGTTCTTGTAGCTTGCGATTGCTTCACCTACTTCACCTACTTGGTCGACACATATATTTATAGTATTTGGTTGAATGTCTCACCTTATTATTACCTTAGGTTATTTTGTTTTTATTTTAGTTTTCTTTACTCTGTTTACTTGGACGACGCATGCATGTATACGATTTGGTTGATTGTCTCACCTTATTATTATCTTAGGTTATTTCATTTTATTTTATTTTATTTTATTTTTCTTTAGTTTTCTTATTTTATTTTATAATGTTTTTGTTTCACTCTACTTTATATTCTGTTATCTCGCTTTACCTCAACTATTTTTATTTATTTTTCTCTTCTTGTCCACTGGCTAATTATGTTACTGTTCTCATGTTTTGTATATTTGCCTGTGGTCCTTAGGGAGCAATAGCTCCAGGATCAAATAAATGATATTCTCTCTCTCTCTCTCTCTTTCGATTAGCTTATTTGTCAACAGTACGCGATCTCTCATCTCATGGTGGCCATTTTTTCTCTGAAAAAAAATTCCCTGACTTGTCCCTGCCTTTCCCTGACCAGTTGTTCAATTTTCCCTGACCAAATTGCTCACTGTCTTCATAAGTGCTACGTATCAATACCCCCAATTCTTCATTCCATTTTAATGTAAATTCATCAACATTGGAATCAACTGTTTTTTGTTTTTCTGTAACGACGATTTTTCGTTGACAGTTTCTTTCAATATAATAACACATTCAGAAAAAAGTGAATTTTTGAATTTTCTTCCAGTCATTTATTGCGAATGTTTGATCATCTTTTTTTTCCCTGACCAAGTTTGAAATTCCTTGACATTTCCCTGATTCCCTGACCATTTTTTTCCCCGGAAATTTCCCGTTTTCCCGATTTTCCCTGACCGTGGCCACTATGTATCTCTATGTTAGTTCATCGAAAAACAGAATCCCAAATTTTTTCAGATTTTTCTACCATCCATTTTCGAAGTTATTGTAGGGGATATTCCATAAAGTGTTATAGTTCTTGTTCCATTAATTTTTTTCTTCTATTCCTGTGAAAAGCTCTTAAAATTGAGCTTGGAATTTAAAAAGCTGTTTTTTGCCACCGCCTAAATTTTGAAATTTTTTTCAATGTTTGTTCGAAAAGCTTAGAAAATTTTACATAATACACGTAATTTTCAAGGTAGGATTTCGATAAACACACGAGAAATGAATTAATGAACGAAAGTTGAAGAAAATTTCCAAGTCATTCCATGCATTCAATAATTACCTATTCGTCTTCCTCTTTTTCTTTCTTTCTTTCTTTTTCGCTTTCTCTCTTTCGCTCGAGAAATGAATGAAAGAACAGAAATTTGAGGAAATTTCAAATTTATTTCATATGTTTATGTGATTATTTTTCCCATCCAAATTTCAGGGAATAGAATTGCACCATTCGACGTTATTTTGCATAGCCTACACGATATTTAACTGACAATTTTGATAATTTCACTGGTAATTTCACGTGTGCTTTCACCGCGGTAATTTTTCACGTAGCTATATAAAAAACAAACGATTTTCCAATATAGTCAACCCGCTCCATCGAATCTGACAAATTGAATGATAATTATAATTCTGTGACTTTTCAATTTTGATTTTTAACTGTGGATTTTGACTCATGATGCGACTATGCGCCGAAATTCGGATGGAAACATAATCCCCCGAATACCACTCGAGCTTCAAAATTAATCAGGTCAAGTTTATTATTAATCACTCGTCAAGTTTTTCAGAAAAATCACTCGCGCTTCGTGCTCGTGATTTTGTGAACTGAAAAACTTGATTCCTTCATTTGTTTGCAACGAACCTATCGGGAAATACCCGATAATTTTGGAGCTCTTGTGGTATTATACCGTGAAGTTTTGAGGAAGCGGAACGATGGGCGTGCTATAGTTCGACCAACACACGCTCGCGTTGCGTACGTGAGCTGCCAGTGACTGCGAGTAGAAGCCCACGTACGCAACGCGAGCGTGTGTTGGTCGAACTATAGCACGCCCATCGTTCCGCTTCCTTAAAACTTCACGGTATGTGAAAATAGATACATATTATTATGTGAGAAGTATGATGAGAATCAGCTTAAAAAACTTCAGTTATTAAAGATAACTAAAAGAGCATTCCACAAGCATAAACGGAAACAAAATATTTTTGTGGAACGGTGAAATTTTTTTACACAAAAAATCTATTTTATGATATGGTGACAAACAGACGCAAGAAAAAAATAAATAAAACGAGAATTATAAAACTATATACAGTCGGACCTCCCGTAATGTGGTACCTCGGTTTGAGAGAGTCTCGCGATCAATGTGAATTTCCAAGAATTCCCCCGTCGCCCCGACCATTCCTCTTGCGCCTATACTTCATCTATGTTCGTTACAGCTAAACCGGTTTCGGTGACGTTCACCTCTCTTCGCACCCCTCTACAGCCTATGAGCTCACGACCTCCCAGAACGTGGAAATCGCCCAAGTTGAGCGAAATTCTGAGAATTATTTCTACATTACGGGAGGTTCGACTGTAACTTCGAAAATAAAAGGGGAAAAATCCTGAAAAAATTGAAATGCTGTTTTTCGATAAGGAGTTTCAGCTCAAAAAAATTCGGAAAGATTTGAGGACGTGAGACCGGGTCCATTTTTTTTTTTTTTTTTTTTTTTGAGCTTTTTGCGTTTTAAAAAATTTTTGTTTGCTAAAAATTCTTTTCTATTTCGAAGACAAATCAGCCTACGTAGGTTTGAATGACTAATTGAAAGACACCCTGTATATAATATGATATCTTCTTTTTTATCCGTTTGCTGAACCCGTTATTGGAGGTAGGACGAAACGTTCACTAACGGCCATAGACTATAGTCTATATAGATATTGTTCACGACTGGACGGGAAAACGCTCTTAATTTCCCGTCAGCCTAGCCTAAGTCTTTTCTTGCACCCAAGAAAAGAAGGGACGCCTCCACTGATCTCTATATAACACTGGATAGGGTATCCCGTGTTAAACTTTTGTGCCGAGTTGAAGCGGTGCGGCGGCCATTTTGCTTGAAGTACATTTGTCAAATTTACCGGGAAATTCGTAAGATACCGCAAACAGATGTGCATAAAACGGTGCAAATTTATTGAAAATTAGATATTATTATAAAAATATTTCCATCTTGAGATTGAAATGAAGTTGAAATTACATTTTTATCAAAGATTTATTCAGAATATATGGAATACATGAAGTGGATACTATAGCAATTTATGACCAAAAATTATTTATATTGAGAATTCGTTGAAGCAACGAAAATAGCTTCACTAAAGAACAAAAGTTTTTTCCAAATGTATAAAATATATTTCTGACAAATGCAGAAATATTGCAAATATCATATGGGATAGGTATAGGATAATGGCTAGTTTTTTTAAAGTTATAGTAGATAATGCCATATCACTTGATTCCATCGATTAATCGATCGTTTTCCGACGCCATGACAGTGCTAGTCAGTTGTTGCAAGCAACAATACGTCTGTGGTAAGGAATTCTGCATTTTTCATAGTTTTCTTACGATTTTCGCCAAAGCATTTATGTGAATTATGTGTACTTATTATTTAGCAATTCAAATTTACCTTACCTGGTAGTCAAGGCTATGGATTACCCTCTTCTATGATATGTTAACTTTTATTAATATTTGGCTTCAACAATTCTTCTCATCAAGTTGATTTCGAAAAAGACATACCGGGCAAAGCGGATACGGGCAAAGCGGATCTAAAGAAAGGCATGGAGAAATACTCCTGCGCCTAGTTTGCAGTGAAGACTATGTTAGGCCGGTAAAACAAGACTGGATTCAATGTAGTCAATGTCTGAAATGGGTCCACGAAGCTTACACATCCTACTTGGGCTGTGGAAGCTTCTCCGTGATGAATGTGAAGACTGATACATAGATTTTGGGGATATTAACTTCGCTCGTATGTAGTATCCGCTTTGCCCGGCTGTTTCGGTAACGTATTGATAACTGTTGTGCTCGTTTTTGTTAATTGCACAGGTTTGAATTTTAAGTTTCAATTATTTTATTATTTTACGCTAGAACCGATGCAAGTAGCGACACAGAAGTCTATGGATCAGGCGCTACAGCCACCATAAATCTGACCCTGACCTGGCGTCATTCTAGCAAAACGCAGTTTTGAACGACAGGTTTCGTTTGCTGGGTAGTGAAGCTATTTTCGTTGCTTTAACACTGTTGGAAAAATTGTGTATTGCTGTTAAAAAAATTCCCAGTAAAAAATATTATGTCAAATTCTATACATATTCGAATGTTCATTTAACGAATTCGATTTAAGTTAAGCTGGTATTTTATGTTGAACTATATTATTAACATATTCACGCGGAATTTGACACAGCATTCATGTTAACTTTAGAATAATAGAGAAATAACTTTCTGTTTGTGTTAAATCTTTGAAATAACATGTAGTTTATGTATACGAGAACTAATAATTTTTGTCATTCAATTATAGATTAACGGAAAGATTTGATCCAAAATATAAGTCAATTCAACTCTTCTCATATGTTATTTTGACGAAGAATATTTGTTCAGATCTTTTATTACATTATCAGGCCAGTTAAATTGACACAAATATAATGTAAAAATTCGGTTCATCACTAAAGAAAAGTGTTAAAATGACACATTTTGGAAGTAAAGTCGATACTTCGGACAAACCCGTGCTTGTTCGGTCGAAGCTTCGGGAGTTGGTAGTGCGTGTAGGGGTAGCGAAAACCTCAGTCGTAGTGTCGGACGCAAGCGAGCAACACGTACGAACGCCGTAAGGATTATTACAAGGTAAGTCTTCAGTTCTTCCCAGTAGTGTGAAAATTAATGATTGTGGAATTTTATTTGAATGTATCATTATTATTAGATGGAATCCCACGAAGGGTTTTTCCCGACACCGGTACCACCTTTATTTTTCGTTCTCCAATACGGCGAACGAAAAGAATGGGTCAAACTAGCCCCACCTCATGAATATCCCAGATTTGTACTCAAAGGTATAGCTTTATTTACGCTAACGCTTCATTTAATAGTTGTGTTCCTATGTCTTGTTTCCCATCACTAGTCGCCCACCTCCTTTTCGTAAAAAAAGGTTCATTTCATGCGAAGATAGAGTCTACAGATGGTTTTTACTTCATTCGAATGTCAATTTCCTCGGGTCCACAACGCCGGATTTTCGCAACTCGCGCCCTTAGGCACTGAACTCCGCTGCGCCCCCTTTCCCCGTATTTTTCGACAGTATATACATTTTGGCCACGTTAGAATTTGGAAATTTGTATACTTGACTTCGATACTGTCTGACCAGCGCCCCCTTGCACCTTGCGCCCCTCGGCAAGTGCCTAGGTTTGCCTTGCCGCAAATCCAGCCCTGCGGGTCCATGAATATGAGAGTCGGCGGCAGAGTTCAGCCCCCATTACACGATGCGTGATTAAATAATTAAAAAAGTTACTATTTGTTATTAACTTTTTTGAATTATTATTATGCAAAATTAATTGCCCGAGGATCTCCTACATGCTTGATTTTTTTCAGATTTTTTCCCCATCGAGCAGTATTCAAAATCTGGTCTGAAACTCACGTTTGGTGGGACTGTAGGTACAGACCACCTTAAGAGGACCATTACAGCGACTTTTCGAGAAATTATCATAGTCCGAAATCAATTTATTTCATCACCATAGTTCATTCACATCAAAATATTCTTCTTTTTCCAAATCATGTGTCGTAAGGCTTTTAGAGCACCGTTGGACCAATTCAGGTCATCTTGGATTCATTTTCTTGAGAAAACAAATCCTCATCATGTGAATGTAGGAATTTTGAAAAATTTTTCGTTCTGGCCAAGTTATTTGAGAAATGAGTGATAATAATTTTCGCAAATTTGGTAAATTGATCATAACTTATGACATGATTTTTTATTTCAAAATCCCTACATTCACAAGATGTGGAATGGTTTACCGGAGAAAATGAGACGTCAAGAGATTGAATTGGAACAACGGTGTGCCAAAATCCTTACGACACGTGATTTGGAAAAAGAAAAATATTTTGATGTGGAATGAACTTTGGGTATGAAATAAATTGATTTCGAACTATGATAATTTCTCGAAAAGTCGCTGTACTGGTGACCTTAAGTGATCCAAATCGATACCCACACGTTTTGATATGTCGTAACCCACATTTGAAAAATTTTCTAGCAGGAATATTTATTTAAAAAAGTAAATCAACAATTCGACTGCTAGAACTTAAACATGAGCTGCGAAACATTATTATCATTCCATTTTTTCAAAAAAGTCAATTTCTAAAATTTTGTGGGATACGACATATTAGAACGTGGGTATTGAGATGTATTATATAATTGTAAGTAATTTTTCACTTAAAAAAAAAAAAAATTATAACAATGAACAATACTAAAATATTATAGTTGAAAGTATTATATGTATTATTGTAAGACATTTTTCACTTAAGAAAAAAAAAATAATAATAATTAACAATACTATAATATATTATATAACATATTATAATCAGAAGGTCTATATATTTGTAAGAAGTTTGTTTACTTGAAATATAAAAAAATGCTACTAATGAACAATACTAAAATAACAAAATCTGAAATTTTTTTTTTAACCAAGTCATCCACCCTTTCACCATAAATAATTTATACTATAGGAAAGAGTGAAGTCGAAAGTAACATAAGGCAATTGTAAGAGTGATTGAAAAATTATTATCTAGTTTGAAAAATAATTGTATTTTCCATAGTTTCATACAATAAATTGTCAAATATTGTATTACTGTGGAAAAAAATTATTATATTTTTAACTAGATCATATTTTCTCAGTGCAGTTTGAATTGCTCCGAGCTATTTATCGCACCCCTCTCCAATACAATTAGATAACATAAAAAAGAAGTGAAATTAACATTTTTATATAGTTAGGATTAACATTAAAAGAGACTCAAAATTGACATGAAATTTGATTATTCCAACATTTGAAATTAGTAAATTCGAGTGAATCTGCCTATCAAAGTAACATAAGTAAAATGTTAATTTTAACTGTATTTTTAGTTTATTTGACTCAGCTGTCATTCATTATGGACATTTAATTGTTTTCCTTTCAACATATTTGTTGTGTATTATTGACATATGATTCGCGTCGAATGAAACTACAAATATGTTAAAGTTTCAACTTATATCCCATGTCAACGGTTTACATATCATGTTTCTGTAAAATTCACTAAAAAAAGTTAGTGGACCTAATGGGACATACGAAATGAGTTAAAATTGACATATTTTTTCCAACAGTGAACGAATTCTCAATATAAATAATTTTTGGTCATAAATTGCTATAGTATCCACTTCATGTATTTCATATATTCTGAATAAATCTTTGATAAAAATGTAATTTCAACTTCATTTCAATCTCAAGATGGAAATATTTTTATAATAATATCTAATTTTCAATAAATTTGCACCCTTTTCTGCACATCTGTTTACGGTATCATTCGAATTTCCCGGTAAATTTGACAAATGTACAACAAGCAAAATGGCCGCCGCACCGCTTCAACTCGGCACTAAAGTTTAACATGGAATACCCTATCCAGTGTTATATAGAGATCAGTGGACGCCTCTCTATGTTATTTATATACCCATACAACTGCCTCGTGACATCATTGTGGAAACAAAGAAGACCAAGAAAATTCTTGATCAAACTGACCATTTCTATGAATCGGAATATTAGATCTCAGCTCTCCGTGCATCGATTGCATAAAAGTTGGGCTCAAATGAAAGCTGTTTGAAACCATATTCTAAGATAAATATTTGAATCTCGTGTATAACCCAAGTCGGAATAAAATAAGGATAACATCATCGCCGTATAGACCGAAGAGGTCTTATGCGGGTATAGAGACTCGGTTGAGCCTCAGGCCGCGCGCTTAAAAATGCTTTTTTTATAACGCATGCATGAAAAAGTCGCTTGTTTGGGGCTCTGAAGCAGTCATATTGTGACACTTTTCTGACGTTTGAGTAGGCGATGCCAACATGAAGCAAACGTGCGCACTGCGTTTTGCGCACATCGAGCGTGCACAACATGATACTTACTACGCACGGCGTGCGAACAAGAGCATTTTATAATCATTCATTAACTCCCTCACTCTAAAACCAAGTGCGTTAATTTACCACACTTTCCTGTAGTCAATTTTTAGACGTTTTAAAACGCGTTAAAACGACACACGTAAGATGTGTAATGTGTGAAAACGACACATTCGAGTGCATTGTTTTAACACATTACACATCTTACGTGTGTCGTTTTAACGCGTTTTAAAACGTCTAAAAATTGACTACAGGAAAGTGTGGTAAATTAACGCACTTGGTTTTAGAGTGCTAGGCCTGTCTACCAAGGCCAATCCATTGATCTTGGAGATAAAACAGACACTTTACAATTGCAGAGCAAGAGATTTAAGGATCTCCCTAGTGTGGGTTCCTGTGCATTGTGGAATCCTGGGGAATGAAGTAGCAGACTCTTTGGCAAAATCGGCAATTAACTTGGTCATGGCCAACGAGCACATCACTAAGTGCGCAAGCTTGGACTTAATTATGAAATTTAAGGAAAAACTAATGGAGTTCGGACAGCTCTATCAAAACACAAGGTCTAGAGAAAGGTACACAATTGGGAAGTATCCCAGGGGCGGAGCTTAAAATTTCGACCCGGTTGCGGTAGTTCCTCAGTAGTCCGCCAGAGAGCGAACAAGAAAACTTGCAGGTTCAAGGGGGTATGCACTGAGAGAAATAATTTGGTTGGGGGTACTATACTATTTTAGTTTACGTGTTTTAGTCAAGACAACCCAATTTTATAGTGCAGCTTACTGAAAAATAGTTCAGCGAACTATTTCAAGCTAGTTAAATCAACAAAATGGATAAGTTCGCAAGAATGACTATATCTATACACGGAGAAACTTTTCCTGGTAAAGATTCCAATAACTGCGAGTAAATCTGGGATATATCAGCTGATTTGGCAATATTTCTTACGGTACCGGAAAAATCTATTATTCGGATAATGCATTTTGATATTCTGTGAGAGTAACAAATAATAAGCGAATAGCAAAAATTACTGTCCGCGTATAGGAAAACGGAGAGTAGTAAAAGATGGCATAGATATTAGTAGGTATTCCTAGAGGGATTGGAATAATAGACTAGTCGAATAAGACGTTTTGCTACACACGTGAGAATGATTACCAGCGAGTATGGTAAATTTCGTCGCTGCGAATTGACGAACAAGTTCGGCGGGTCTCACTTCGGCGATAGATGGCGAAGCATCAAAATATTTCTCTTCCTAGTGCCAAATAGTTGTATCCGTTTGTATATAAGGAAAGCTGAAAACTACACTATAACATATATCTGCGATGCGTCCGGAATTGCGAGCGTTGAGTTGAGGTTAGGTTGAGTAGGTGAAGTTAGGCTAGTGGTTTAAGACGACGACTAGATTTACGGAACAATTGCGCCAGCCCCTAGAGTGCGGACGAACACACACATGTAGTAAACTCTGTACAACAAAGACCACACCAGTGAAGCCACACAATGTAAGATCCAGAAACTGCCAAATGGCCTATCACCTCCTTCCAGCTTTTTAATTTTTAACGTGGAATTTTTCCTAAGATGACTGGTAAAATTTCCAAGCCAGTATGGTAAATTCCATTGCGCCGCGATCACGACTTTGCCATACTGACTTGGAAGAGGTACTGCTCGCTTTAGGTATAAGTATAAGATTCGCTAGACTTATTACCATCCTGACTAGTAAACTTTCTCATTTGTATAAGAGTTTGTACAAATATCTTAGGTTATATTCCAATGATGATAGTAACTTACAGAATTACTAGGCAAACTAGTAATAATTGCTAAAATGCCGATATATCCCCAAATTGCATCGAAAATAGTAAATTCTGGTAGGAATTTTAAGAAATATTACTAGGAAAAGTCTCTCCGTGTAGTACAATCAACTACAATTTTCAGTCAGCTGGTAACTAAACCGTCATAGTTATGAAACATATCTTCATTAGTTACCACAATAGTACTCATAGTCCAACCCGCTGCATCTTTGAGTAGTTGTTACCATGCACAATAATCACTGATAAAATAAACTCTACATAGTACATTCAACACTATTTTTCCGTTCCCACAAACGAGTTAATAGTTGGAGGTGCCGACTCATCCAGTTTTGCGGACTACACTCTAAAACCAAGTGCGTTAATTTACCACACTTTCCTGTAGTCAATTTTTAGACGTTTTAAAACGCGTTAAAACGACACACGTAAGATGTGTAATGTGTTAAAACAATGCACTCGAATGTGTCGTTTTCACACATTACACATCTTACGTGTGTCGTTTTAACGCGTTTTAAAACGTCTAAAAATTGACTACAGGAAAGTGTGGTAAATTAACGCACTTGGTTTTAGAGTGTATACCTATATATTGTCAATCTGTACCATGTACACTGTAGTTGAGTCAATACTTTTTTTCGTTACCGAAATACTACTCATAGTCGATCCTACTGCATCTTTCGGTATTTGTTACCATGTACAATAGTCGCTCACGCGATACATACTATGGTTGAGTCAACACTATTTTCCCGTTGCCACGAACGTGTTAATAGTTAGAGGTGCTGACTTATCTAGTTTTGCAAACTTTATATAATGTCAATCCGTACCGAGTACACCATAGTTGAGCCAATACTCTTTTTCGTTACCGGAATACTATACACTGAGAAAAAAGATGCGGTTGAGGATACTATAATAAAATAGTTAACATTTCAGAGTGGAGACGACTCCTTTTTATAGTGATGTTTACTAATAAATGGTTCGCCGTATCATATGACGATAGTGAGATTAAATGTAAACTATAAAAATAGTAACGGAGACTATATTGTTATAGATATTACTACATATTTATTGTAAGCGTTACAGTTGAGAACTTTTGGAACTCTAGGAAAGAAATTGAATTAAAAAGATGTTTAGAATACAGATATTCAGTTAATCAGATATCTTAGCTGCATTAAAACATTGATATCATTGAGACAGATGCCGAGTTCAAAATAAATAGGAAAAAGTGATTAATGATTTCAATAAATAGTTTAGCGTAGTCGGTAGAGCGTGCGACTAGTAATGCGAGCGAATGCGTGCGTCCCGGATCGAATCCCGGCCAAAATAATGCGATACTTTTCTAATCTAAAAATCCTTACTTTGTATTGATATGCGGTTGAATGCAGTAAGTAGGTGTTTCTCGACGCATCATACAATGTTGTAAATTCATTGTAACGAGCTAAATTTATTTTCTGAGCACAAAAAAAAGAGCCTCATTTAACTATTTGGTTTGTTTTTTTACATAGTACCACTATAGTACATCATACCGTTGGGATTAGTCAGTAAGACTTTCGTCATATGGTAAGGCTAACCTTGTTTTTAGTTGCAGGGGTATATTGTGCGCTTCACTATGTCCAAATAGTTGAGAAAATAGTAATTGGAACTAGCGATTTTAGTTGCGTTAACTCAACTTCGTTGGGGTTATGTATACTATAAATCGGTTTAAGTCCGTTTAGTTACTACTTTTTTTAGTCGAAAAATAGTTCCCACAACTATAATTTTTTCTCAGTGTGGCGAGGGTTGGGGCAGGAAACACCGATCAATCACTTGTTCTGGGATTGCCCGCTATTAGATAATGGCAGAAGTAGAGCAGTAGATAAATTAAGGAGAGAAAGTCTTCCCAGGGGGGCGGATCTCAGCAGGATATTCTTGAGAAGAAATCTGGCCTCTGTTCCCTATAATGTAAACGGCCCAGTTTCCGACCCCCCTGGTCGTTTTTCGCTTTATTCTATAATATCTCGCTTTGCTGACGGAGGAGAGGTGTTACCGAAGAAAGTTTAGCCTTTTAGCGACATCTGTGCACCAATAGCGGGGGTGCAAATACATTTTTGCATAAAGAAATGTACCTTCCAAGTGTGCCCTGCTCCATTTGACTGCTGTCTCGGACGCGTTGTTAGCCAAATATTAAGAGTAGGCCGGGCACAAAAGCCGACTAATTGTAACTATGTCAGTGGAAAATACATTGAAACTTATATGTAGACGTCAGGAATACATCAAATAATCTTTTAGAATCGTGTAATTATGTTTGAATATCTGTTCACGTGCGAAATAGGGGGGGTCGGATACTGGGTCACTTGTTTATAGTGATGTCGCAGTTTCCGACCCCTGTATTCACGAGTCGTGTAACCTCAATTGCAAAGACATTATATTTCACTAAAAACTGAAATTCTAAAATTGTTTGTTGAAAATTGAGTTTGAAGAAAACAGAAACGAAAAGAGAGAACATGAGAGTCAGAAACTGTGATATCGGAGAGGTCGAAAACTAGGGTAACGATGAATCGTGTAAAAATTGAGGGTCGGAAACTGGGGCCTCAGGGGGGTCGGAAACTAGGCCTTTCACGAGTCCCTTGTATGAGTATGATTATAAATTAATAATTCAATTATGGATTAAAAACATGGTCATTCCTTGGCCATGAAGTATCAATTAACGCAATAAAGCCCTTCACGTTCGTTTTCACGTTATTTTACTTGATATACACGGGAATAACCTCAGCTAGGATCCTTAAAGGGTCGGAAACTGGGCCGTTTACCTTATGTAACTTCTTCCCAAAGAATAATATCTAAATTTGATAGACTCTATAAGTGTTCTAACCGCATGTGTATATTCCAATAGATCTGCACTGTGATGTCTTCCCGGTACAATCCCCTTACCCAATTAGAAGCACGGACAGATAACCGCTCCAAAAACCAAGCTCAGCCTCTTGAGGCTACCTCATCCGAAAATCAAGGCTAGGACCTGTCCGACAGCCGACAGGGACAATACTCAAACAAGAAAACGACGAATCCAGACTGATTTTTCGCTTTATAACCAGCCCGATTCGTCCAAGCAAAATTAAATCAAAGAGCGACTCAAATAAAATGAAAAAAAACCAATCAACTCAGACACCAGAAATAATTAAGAAAGTGGTACTTAGCACCGTTAGGGGGGGGGGGGTATACCCGATTTGTTACCGACATCGCCTATATCTCCGAAACGGGGCTATCAATCGACTTGTCCTTTCGGCAGCCGATGTTTGACGAGTAATGAGTTCGAACTGGTACATTTGATCGAGTGAAATCGGGATTTTTTTTTTTTTTTTGCTCGAAAAGTGTTGGCGTGCCATTTATGTCGACTTACATCAAAGCCTACGCATAAAAAATGCAAAATCGACCGAGAGAGCCCGATTCTATCGGGAATTCCGAACACAACCATCCCAAAACATCTTTGTTTTCGACAACGATGAAGGGACCAGTTGTATTCTACGTTTTTGTGGTAATTTTCGCGATTGTCAACGGCTGAGAGCAGCTGAGAGCGGCCATTGCCGCTAATGTCATTATATTAGTTCCCACACCGCCCGTGAGATGTCGCCACGCTGTTACGTTGATACACTGTTAAAAAAAATGTGGGTAAATTTTCCATTTGGGTAGTGCAACGCCCCTTACCTCAGTCGGGTTGAGAAATGTGCCTACCCATGGGGTATACAATTTTCAAACTTTTGGGTAGATGAATTTACCCACAACTTGGGTAGACAAATAAAATTTATTACCCAAGACAAGTAAAAATACCTACGTCATGTATAAAGTTGACTTCACGACCCAATACAGGTAAATTTATCCTGCGCGACAAGCGCGTCCCGCGAATCGATAATTTTATCGGTAATACGTACGGATAAATTTACCATTCTGGGTGTGTTTTGACAGTTTCATTACCCAACCGAAAAATTTACTATTCAGCACAGTAAATTTATTTGCGTGGCTGCGAAAATTATGGACCATGTGGGTAGTGAAAAACGCCTGTCTGGGTGGTCAATCACCTAATCAAATGACTTGGGTAGAGAAAACGACTTTACTGTGAGCGGCGGTAAATTTACCTACCCAAGTGACGGGTAAATTTACCCTTATTTTTAACAGTGTACACCTGTAACCACGTGACTCGACCTGCAGTCCAATCGCCTCTCACTAATAAGCTAAAAATTTACGCGTGGCTACATCTCACGGGCGGTTTGGGAAATAATATACTGACATTAGCGGCAATGGCCGCTCTCAGCTGCTCTCAGCCATTGACAATCGCGAAAATTACCACAAAAACGTAGAATACAACTGGCCCCTTCATCGTTGTCGAAAACAAAGATGTTTTGGGATGGTTGTGTTCGGAATTCCCGATAGAATCGGACTCTCTCGGTCGATTTTGCATTTTTTATGCGTAGGCTTTGACCTAAGTCGACATAAATGGCACGCCAACACTTTTCGATCAAGAAACAAAAAGAAATCCGGATTTCATTCGATCAAATGTACCAGTTCGAACTCATTACTCGTCAAACATCGGCTGCCGAAAGGACAAGTCGATTGATAGCCCCGTTTCGGAGATATAGGCGGTGTCGGTAACAAATCGGGTATACCCCCCCCTTAAGGGCTAGATAACCAATAAGGAAGAAGAAAAAAATATATAATCATTCGTCCCTGTTGACGCGTCATCTCCGTGAATCGACTCGATGTTTTTGGTATGGTTGTTTACATTAACAACAGAACCCCACAAGCAACCTTTTCATGCATTTGTTATAAAAAATAGCGCTCGATACTCCCGCGAAGTGAGGCATTTAGGGTTGTCCGATGTTTTCGGCACTCACCTTCGTCTCGGCTTACACCATGGTCTCGGCTGCCGCCTCGACTTGTAGTACGAGAGCCCACGACCAAAATTTTTGTCTCATCGCACCAAGCATAAAACCATATAAAATCGATAGATTAGATGACCCTGAACCCAAAAATGCGATTTTCAGAAATTTTGCGTCTTGCGTCTGACCTGAGCGCATTTTCAAAAACTCATAAGATTTAGCTGACGTGTCCCATAGGAAAACGTCTGATTCACGGAATGTAGTTGCATGATAGCCCTGTGATACCAAAAACACAGTTTTCAGACAAAAATCGCGTTGCGCCTGCCCAGGAAACCATTTAAAAAAAAAATAAAAATGAGACAGAAAAAAAGATGCATAGCACCGTGTCTGAAAATCGTTTTTATCGGTATATTTAGGTTAATTGATGCGAAATAATCAATTTTCAGAAAAAAATCTACTTGCAGGACATTTTGAGAGGATTTAAAAAATGTGAAGAAATTTGATCGATCGGTATCATCGCAAATCGTCTGAAAACTGTTCGACATGATAAAATGAATTGCCCAGATGTAGAAGTAACCGATATCAGACAAGCTGCGTCAATTCTACGACCTCGCACAAAGCGAACGATCCGTTTATTTATGAATATTCCGTGAAAATGGAAGCGTGAGTTGTAATGCTGCATTTCGTCGACTCCAACCGAGTCAAAGCGGGTCTTGACAGTTAGCGCGAGGGAAGAAAGAGACAGAAGACTGTGGGGTGAACTTCATACCGGTCAACATTGAACACGTTCAGTGTATGCAGTGCCGGATTTACCCTAAGTGCCGCCCTGGGGCACCGTGAAAAATGCCCCCCTACCTTAAGCGTACATAAAATGGGTACAATTTTCAAATAAAAGGAATAATATATTCAGTCGAAAATATTTTTGAGAAAAAAAATTCTCACGTTCCAAGTTTTGCCGCCCCTGAAAATTTGCCGCCCTGGGCACTGGCCCCTGTGGCCCCTAGTGTAAATCGAGCGCTGAGTGTATGTAACTGTCAAAAACCGCTTTGACTCGGTTGGAGTCGACGAAGTGCAGCATTACAACTCCCGCTTCCATTATAATATTCATAAATAAACTGATCGTTCGCTTTGTGCGAGGTCGTAGAATTGACGCAGCTATATATTTCAGTGCTGGATACCGCGCGAACTTGAATAATAAGGTCAGCATATGAGAGTCGAGCCCCGAGCGGCCATTTTTTTTACCCTATTTTACAGATCGTAATTTACGAAAACAAAATATTTTTCGATTTCAATACGTTTATTCGTCTACGGCAATACTTCACCATATAATACGTCGAATGCCTCTGCGAAAATCCATTCTGTGCCTTCGTTGCGATATGCAGAGTAAGACAAGAAAAATTGGTAAAAACACCCCCTACCTCATCGACCTCTGCCTATCACATCCCGTTAATGGACTTTTAAAATAAATTCTACAAAATAAAGCAGGGATAAATTATGAGTCAAAAATATTTTTTTTTTTTTTTTTTTAACGGCCGTTCGTGAGATAGGAGCGTAACGAGCGGTTAGGCATTGGCCGGGCGGTCCCGAAACGATTTTATCGTTTTTAACATCAAAGGCAAGATGCAAAATGTCTGAAAACAGTGTCTTGGTAATCTGGGTAGCCATACAAAAGATTTAAAACAAAGTTGAACCGAATTGCTATGAGACAGGTCGGCTAAATTTTTTGACATCCTCAAAAATACGCACAGGTCAAACGCAAGACGCGAAATGTCTGAAAACAGTATTTTTAGTATTAAAATAACAAAAACTACGTACATTATTAATATCAGACGAATTGTGATGAGACAATGTGGCTTTTTTTTTTTTACACAGCAGAAATCACCCCCCGCGACCTTGCAAGATTTCTGAGGGTTACTACCCCCCTAGTCGGGTTTAGGGTCATCTAATCTTACGATTTTATATGGTTTTATCCTTGGTGCGATGAGACATGGTTTTGGTCGTGGGCTCTCGTACTATTGGGTTCGTGCGAAAACATCGGACAAACCTATAAACGCCTCACATTTCGCTCTCGTATCGAAATCTACTATTTAATGTACAGTAATGTTCATTAATGGGTTCCCAGTGGCTAACTGTTTTTTCCGGACTTTTTCGGAAACAAGACTCCATTCTAGTCGTATTTGATGTGCCGATAGTCGAAATTATAATAATAATAATTATGAACCCTTATAAAAATAATATTATATTATTTTATTGATTGTATCCGAAAAAGTCCGAAAAAAACAGTTAGCCACTGGGAACCCATTAATGAACATTACTGTACTTTGCGCGAGACTCTACCGAGTCGCTTGATATATAAAATGAGCGAAAAAAAATTGTTCATCACCAAGCATTGTCATATTTCGAAAGAATTTTTCTTCTTTCGCAATTTCTATTGATTTGCTACTTTTGTAATTCGCAATATGAGTGCACTGAAAAAATCCAACCGTACTGGTTACCGTGGAAATTATTTGTTTTAGAATCACCTGACTCTTAGCTGTTAATACAGTAGTCACAGCGGTAAACGGCGCTGTGACTACTGTATTAATAGTGAAGAGTCAGCTGATTCTAAAAAAAAAAAATTTCCACGGTAACCTGTACGGTTAGATTTTTTCAGTGTGCCATACAGGTATTTTATACATTACGAATTTTTCTATACAGGGTGATTTTTTTTAATCGCCCTAGGCTGATATATCCGAAACCAAGCAGGATACGGAAAAACACCTCGGACAAAACTTATAGGATATCGAGGGGGAAAGGATATGGCGCAATCATATCTCTTGTACGTGGAGGCGCTGAGCTGCGGTGAAGGTCAACTTGGTTTTTTTAAATGGAATGGTATACTTTTATTTACAGAATCTGAAAAAGCATCAGATTCTGCATTCAAAACACCTGGACAGATTTTTTCTAAAGTTGATAGTTTATGAGATAAGAGCTGGGCAAGTTGAGTCAAAAGAGGAAGTTCAAATTACCTGAATACTGTTCTCAAGTTTTCTCGAATGTGTTCGAGATACTTTTTTTACTTGTTGTAAAGTTTAGGCATAATGGTCAAATAAGTTGAGGTCAATAAATTTTATCAATAATGTTATCAGCATGTCAGCATCTCTGTTAAATCAGTTTGTACTAACGTGTGACTTTTATTTTTTATTGGGTAATACATTGTTCGCCGTCTACATCTCGAAGGTTCCTGGCTTACAATATCACGGTCAAATAATATGAGGTCAATAAACTTCATCAATAATGTTCATCATTACTGTCATTTTTTTTCGGATTTCAATTCGCAAAAAATTTGAACTTCCTCTTTTGACTCAACTTGCCCAGCTCTTATCTCATAAACTATCAACTTTAGAAAAAATCTGTCCAGGTGTTTTGAATGCAGAATCTGATGCTCTTTCAGATTCTGTAGAAAAAAGTATACCATTCCATTTAAAAAAACCAAGTTGACCTTCACCGCAGCTCAGCGCCTCCACCTACAAAAGATATGATTGCACCATATCCTTTCCCCTTCGATATCCTATAAGTTTTGTCTGAGGTGTTTTTCCGTATCTTGCTTGGTTTCGGAGATATCAGCGTGGGGCGATTAAAAAAAATCACCCTGTATCTATAGCATGAAACATACCTATGCCACCTAAACCGCATCACTCAGAGCTAGGGAATTTTTCGAAAGTTGAAAAAAAAAATGTTACGCAAAATAGAGGTCTCATTTTTCAAAAGATTATATCTATTTTTCGATCCTAATATACTGACTAAAGACTGTCGTTATTGATGAAAAAAGTATAGGGCAATTTTCCATTCACTACAAATGTTAAAAATTATTTTTACATCTGGGTATGTTTAAAACCTGTTACCTTTTTCCTCAAAGTTCTAGAATTTTCGGAGTGAAATGTCCATGCAAATAATATCCTTCTACCAACTGAACAAAGTCTTGACGCCGAATCGTCGAATCGTAATAAATGGAATTGTCTATACATTACCTCTGCGTATTCACACGAGGAGACAGTTTGGCGGCATCAGCAACCGTTTTGCCGGTAACACGCTCCTGTTTTTCGACCTCTGCAGTCGCTTTTTGTAAGGCTTGTTGAGCTTGCAACAACCTTTGCTCGCCATACTGGGAATGGACACGATTCATTTGCAGCTCGTTCTCTTGCTCTCTTATCAATTTCTGAAACAGAGGCCACAGTCTGATTTATGATGCTCGACCAAAAATTGTGTAGACAAAGAACAATGAAGTTAATTTTAGCTGTAAGTTTCCTCAGCTTGTAAAACACATGACTATAAGTCTGTATGGGTTTTATTATGTTCTGCGATTGATCAAAGAACAAACATCAGGTTGCAAATAATGTTTTTATAACACGTGCATGAAAAGTGGGGCGTTGCATGTCAGTTTAGCGGGACGAAAGTGGCCGAATGCATACCAGGTCTGCAAAGTAAGGTTGACGCATGCGCAGTCCACAATTACTTCACTTTCGTCCCTTGGGAAACGTCGCGCTACTGACATGCACGCCCCACATTCATGCACTTATTATAAAAAATATCGTGCGTTACTATGGCCAACAGTTTCCGAATCCAACTCGTGTGTTTGCGGCCCTCGCTTCGCTCGGGCGGCAAACTTCACACTCGTCGCAATCGCCAACTTCCGTCCCTAGCAACGCAATATACTATTCTGGGTAAAACAAAATTATTCGGATGTTATTAACAAATTTAAATGAATTTGTGCAGACGACTTGAGGACTCTGAAAGAATCCAAAAAAATCATGATGTTTGCAAAAGGTTTGACCCTGATTATGCATATTTTACATCATGTATTTCTTCAAGTTCAACAGTAATATGCTGAAGAGAGAAAAATGCAAAATTACTCAGTTCCTGCAATGAATCAAATCTAACGTTGGACCGATCTTCGCAATTTTGGTCTTCAATCGTTCCGAAGAGCTGCCTCTATCAGATGAGCACAGAACTTTTTGATGTCGCAAGAATTATTGGAGTGGTTTAATTTTTTAGAATTTTTTTAGAATTTTGGAAAAAAAATTGGCTCTATTCGCATTATCTCAATCAGAAATCGGTTCATCGAAAAGTTCTTTGCTCATCTGATAGAATTATTTCTTCTGAACAAAAGATCGGTCCAACGGTTGATTTCATTCTTTGCGGCTAGCAAGTGATTTTGAATTTTTCTGTCCTTAGCATATCACCGTTGGACTGGAAGTAATGCATGATGTAAAATATGCATGCCGAGGATCAAACCTTTCCCAAACACCATGTTTTTTTTTTTTGGATTCTATCAGTCCTCAAGTTCTTCAAATCGTGCCAATCGGTATAACTCGATTTTCATTAGCAGGGATAAGGAAGTACCTTAATCGGTTCAAGCTTCAGATCTAGGCTATGTGCAAGGTCTCTGCATCTCTTGACTTCTAATTCAATTGATTGAATTTCTATCTGAAGCTGTGCAACTTCCTCTTTCAATTGTGCTTCTTGACCCGAATCCCGCTCAACTCTCTTCAATTGGTCGTTCAAGTCTGCCGTCTAAAGAAATACATTATTATAACTTACTTTGTTACCAACATATTTCGGTCAGACCTATAAATCTCGATTGCCATGATATACCTAATTCTCAACTCTAGTACTACGATTGTATTAGCAGGGCTTCCACTGCTTGATATGCTCAGAAATAGTTGCATTAGTGGTATGAATCGTACAAAATAAGTGTCATAAATAGTGGCAATCAACAGCCAAATGCATGCATATTTTTAAGGAATTATGAGGAATAGTTCGACAGTAATGAAGTATATCGAGTTTATACTCTGATCAAATGAAAGGTTTGTGATAACAAAAAAAATACACAGAAAAAAAAAATCTTTTGGCCCAAGAAAATTTTTTTTGGACCAATTTAAATAGGTTCAACTTGTTTTTTCTGTGTACGAATAATATGAGCCTATTCCGATTAAGATTGACCGACGCAATTTTGAGATAAACGGTATCAAAGTTTTGTAATTTTAGCATCCCTGGCGAAAATGAAGTGTGCAAAGAGATGTTCGAGAGGTGTTCGGGAAGTGTCTGCACGGTTCATGAAATGTTTGGTCACAGCTCGCGAACAGCTCGCGAACACTTGAAGCCGTGACCACTTCCACACATTTAATGCACACTCTCGATTTTTAGTTCGTGCACACCCGGTGCACGTTTTTCGGAAGTCTAAGTGGTTGAACATTCGCGCACATTCAGGACACATTAGGTCTCACTTTCTTCACACATTCCGTTCGCATTATTGAAACAACTAATGCTCCTGCACAGTTCGCACAGTGCGTTTTCACTTCATGCACTGAGAGAAAAAATTCGTTGAATCAAACATACTGATTCTGTTGGTTGAGAAATAGTTGCGTCAACCATCATTTTGTATGAATGAATAAGCCGTAATTACCATAACAAATCTTGGCCATTTGAATCAAACAAATGAGTTATTCGGAACATATAGTTAATTTGACTATGTTTTTAATTCAAACAACTATATATTAGTTGTTTCGATTAAAACCATTCGATTGAAGTAGAGGGGCAATGTGTTTAGATGCATGTATTCGGATTAACCACATACTTTGTTGTCTTGAATAAATATAGTGATTGGATCAACCGAATTCGGAATGCTTGAGACAATCGATATGCATCGTTCGATAAAACAAGTGGTTTGATAGAATCAAGTCATCCGTGTTTATTCAATTCAAACTTATAACTCTGTCAACTCTGTCAAATGCGCTAGGTTGATTTGACTGAATGTTACTTTAGTTTGAAACTTGTGATGATTGTGTCGAATAAATTGAATCGTTCGGCCAAACCGATTGTGCGTTTGGAACGGATTTTATAGATCGCTTTTTTTATTTCTAATACAAGTGAAATTTATGTCACAGAGTTTTATTATTGCATGTGTTTCATATAATAGTACATTATACAACGTGGGAATAAAGTGAAAGATTATTCCCGAGGGCGAGTTTACTGCCCGAACGAAATTCCCGAGGGTGAGTTTACTGCCTGAGCGAAGCGAGGGCAGTAATCACCCAAGGGAATTTTCGCAAGGGCAGTAAGCCCGAGGGAATGATGCACTTTATTCCCATGTTGCATACAATGTTTTATTCACTCCTCAACTGTAACCACTTTATCAATCTTTATAAATTTTGCGGGAATAATGTACATTATGTCCGTAAATCTGCGGGAATAATGTACATTATTTCCCGCAAAATCCAAATTTGCGGGAATAATGTACATTATTTCCCGCAAAATTCAGATCTGATTTACGGCAAAATCCAGATTTGCGGGAATAATGTAGATTATTTCCCGCAAATCTGAATTTGCGGGAATAATCTACATTATTTCCCGCAAATGGGAAAAAAATTAATTTGCGGGAAAAATAGTATGAGAGGGAATAATATGCTACATTACGCCCGCTTTTCAGGTCAATAAAGTGGCGATTACAGTTGAGGAGTGAATAAACGCTCATATTTTTTACAACATTTTCCAGGCGTGATCTCGCCTTGACACTGATCAATCATGATGCTGATCGTTGAGATTGAAATGTCTATTAGCTCTCGATTCAACACCTTGACCATAAGTTTCGATCAATAGGAAAATATGAGACCAGTTACCATAAGGTAGTTTGGCGTAGTAGGTAGAGCGTGCGGTTAGTAATATAGCGAATGCGAGCGGACGTGGGTTCAAATCCCGGTTAGGGTGAAAAATTTAGGTGGCGTTTTTCGTATCGAACCGGAGATGTTTGTCCATCTACATGTCAATAGTTATGAAATGTGACAACAAATATTCACATGTACGTCAAATTCCTTTTTTTTTTCACTATTTATATGTAATGCTTACACAGAAAAAAAAATTTGTTGGCCCAAGAAAATTTTCTGCAAACCCATTGGAAACCGGAATTATCTTGAATCAAGACAAAATTTTCTCGAACCAAGAAAATTTTCTTCGATCTAAGAGAACATTTTTGACTTGATTAAAGATAATTTCGGTTTCCAATGCGTTTGCAGAAAATTTTCTTGAGACAAAGAAATTTTTCCTGGGACAAGAAAATTTTTCTTGGAACAAAAACATTTTTTTTTGGACCAATTTAAATTGGTACAACTCGTTTTTTCTGTGTATGAAGTTCACCGGACTGATCAGTGGCGGTTCCAAGAAAAATATTTAGTTAGATTGAAAGATGTTCAGTCAAACAGACAGAACAGCACTTTGCTCTGTTCAAAAGTTTATTCAGTTCAAAAAGGCCACATTTTGACTGAAAAGAATTTTTTCACATCAACGAAATGGTACACATCAGTAGACTAAATCTTATTTTCACACGAATTTATCATTTTTTGAATTAACTATGCATTCGTTCAATTGAACAAGTTTCTATTTAGTTCAAGCAACCAATATTTTGTTACATTTACATAATATTTATTTCGCCACCCGTAACCGCCGCGTTTTGTTGGGCTAAACAAGGTTTTTTTGTTTCGACGAATTTTTTCTCTCAGTATGCACACTTAGATCTCTAATAATATTTATGTCATAACAATTTTCAATGGAATATTTTATTCGCGAAATTCACGAGTAATGAGTGGCTGCCTAATCAGAATCTTGTCCAATTGGTTTTCTAAGTGACCGTGAAATTTTGCTATCATTCATTTTCAAGTAGGTACATATTGATGTGAATCCTTACAAATCAAAGTTTACCTATAGAGTCAAAAAGTGTCAAGTATTCTAACAGGCAAGAATTAGCTCTAGATCGAAACCGGACATCAGCCGAACAACGAAGTTACGCAGCTTCAACTGCAGCTCGAATTCGGATGGGTGACACACATGAATAAAAAAAATAAGAAAATCAGTCTTTGAAGAGATGATTTCTAACATCCAGGAAATATTTAACTGCGTTCTCTACCGCTCGAAAAAGAATAAACTATAAATAAATAAATAAATAAATATTGGTGAAAAAAATATTTTTTGTCCGGATAATATCGAAAATAAACAATTCGGCACACTCCGTCCACATCGCGTGCATCACTTCATGCACATTACGTGGACGCTCCATACACATTTCCGTATGCACACCTTGTCACACTTGCAATGTTTCAATTTACATTTTCAGCACACTTTATTCAAGACTACTGTCACACTTCAGTCACATTACCGGAACATCTTAATTCAACCTTCGTTCACATTTGGTTTCACACTCCATTTTCGCCAGGGATGGGCTCTTATGGAGAATAGAGAGTTACATGCGAGATTTTCGAATAAAATCAAAACGCAGCCTAGGAATTTAATAAAAATTTGATATGTTATGAAAACCGCAGTTATAAATTAAACAAAAAAATAAAAAATTTTGACCACGTCGTTACTGACAAATAACTTGTAAAATTCTGAAAAATTTCATGAATAAATACACGTATAGATAGTATTTAGATGTGTGTGAGAGCAGTAAATGTGTACTTGTACAAAAGTTTTATAATGGGCGGTTTTCGACTAACGCTTTAGCTATATTATACTTTTAATTCGAGGAGCTATATTTTTGAACGTGACTATCTCGAAACAACTATCTTAAATACTTTTTCAAATATCAATGAATTTTGTTTCATTTTAACAAGTGTCGTGAAAATAGCGGCGTTTAGTGGCAATGTCTTCAAAATAGAGGCAAATAGCGGCAGATCTCAAAATAGTGGCAAAATAACTATTTGAGTGGCTCAGTGGAAGCCCTGTATTAGCGTACGCAATATATACAAGGATGATACATATCTCTACTTTCATACAATGAAAGTTATATACATTTATATGAACAGAGTGCGAAATTTGTCTGAGAAGTAAACTTGAAATTTCACTCACATAAACGGCGATAGAATTAGGATCATCAAATTCACACTTATCGAGTAGCTCATTGATGTCAGTTTTTAATTTCACTTGGCTTGAGCGAAGCTTGGAAACATGCTTATTAATGTCGTACAACTCGTCCTTGGCTGCTTTCAATTTTTGCTGAACCTTTTTGTACTGGTTTATAATCGTCACCCTTTCTGCTTCTGTAGAAGCTAGCTCTTCTTCCAAAACTCTGTATAAAATAAAAATTTGATCAAATAATCCAATAAAATCGAAAAGTGAACTGATGATCACTTACTTAATTGCTTCTGTGGTTGATACTTGGAGGAATCTTGCTCTCATTCCTGGGCGCCCACCATAACTTCTGTAGTTTGGATCTGGGAAGAACGTGTCACCCTGTTGCGTTAAAGCTCTCTTGCAGTTATTAGGCACTTGGCGAACGTCTGATAGCATTTGACAAGCCTCTTGACTAGTTGGTATCAGTAAGACACATTCAACTTCCCGTTGATCAATTAAACAGTTTGCGACAATAGGGTCAGAGAATTCCATCGCCTCTAGTAGATTGATGTATCCCGGTGCCCGTGTACAGTGTCGACTCACGTCATGAATCTGCATGAGTATTGATTATTTTTCACAATGAAAGCCGATAGCAAATTGAGAGTATGTATTAACCGGGGGTAAGGGAGCACCTACAAGCGTTGATAGAATAATAAATACCTTATAGTAAAATCTACTGGCAATAATTTGGGGATTATTTCCATCCCTGAACACCTCCTTCATTATGTAACTCAGAGTCTTTGCATCTTGAGCGTTATCGACACAAAATGAGCGCAGTGTGCCCGCGCCGAGAAAACTTTCAACTGCTGCTGCCCACACAGGATCCTTCATTTTCATATATAATCCTGTAAGAATGCGAGAAGTAAAGTTTTACACTAGCTAACCGCATTTTGAATGAAAGTAACATTGGAAGAGTGGCAAGATAAATGAGTTGTAAAATTATGAATACCGACCTAACGGACCATGCGGCATTTGTTTGAATCTTCCTCTGTCATGTTCTTCTTTTATACGCTTCAAAAGTCGGGGCATATTGGGTCCAAAGACTGTTACTGCATTGTCAGATTCTTTCTTCAAGGCGTTCAACTGCCATGTCTTCTGTTCTGTATGATAAATCAAGTTCGTTATTGTTGTATGAGAGATTGGGGGAATGAATGGTAACTCATTTATTCATAAATTCCACACTATTCAAGATATTGTAAAGATGAGTAAAAGTAACGAGAGCAATAATTTGAAGAATAATATTGTGGATGAAAATTAAACATACTAATTTTAGTGTCATTTTGATCAAGATCTCCTTTGAGATTATGCTCTTCTTGAATCAGATGAGTTTTATTGTTTTCACAATGCATTTGTTCCGTTTGCTTTGTATGCAGCATTGCCGCAACTTCGGCCAACTGTTCTTGGTACTTGTTCAGCTTTGCTTTAGCTTGACGCTTCTCATCTTCAACTTGATTACTGTCACTGAAAACAAATATTTAATCAATGGTGATAATTCTTGATTAGCAAGATAAAATTTTTGAATGATAAAACATGGCGTCCAGCACAATTGGAGTATCAAAGTCCGGGACTTCTCCAGGATTCTCTCAGGACTGAAATATGGTGTTTCCATGATAGTTTTTTCATGTGATTTTTAGATGGATGAAATAGTAAACAAAATAGTTGAGGATGAGCCAAGCTAAAAGAACAAAATAATTGAATATCATGGAAAACGATTGGATTATGATTTAGAATCGTTTCAATAGGTCAGAGATCTTGTTACAGATAGGATTCCAATCAGATTGCAAAAGTTTCAATCTATAATAGCCTTTCATTGTAAATTCCGTATTGACGTTTGATCGGTTTTAATATTGACTAATTGTATGACGTCCAGAGATAAGATTCAATGGTAGACATACACTTAATTGTGAATAACTTCTAATCGGTCAAATATTCATTTAAAAATGTCAGCGAGAGTAAGTCGTCAAGTATAAATCTGAAGGAATAAATTCTGATGTGAACCGTTCAGAGACACAGTCACTCATTTGTTAGAAGGAAAGAAATTTTGTTCAACATCGTCAAGTTCTAACTATCAATATCTCGAATCTTAATCATAATCGTGGTCAATACCAGAATGGCTCTACGGTCGTGAGTTTCATTTAGTTCTTAATCAGTTTTAGTAATTTAATATTCGTGATGATTCAGATTCATTGAGAAATTTGAGTTAATAACGATTATTCTTTTTTTCTTCTCCTTCGGTTTCTGTTGAACGGGTAACAAGTGAATTTCAATAAGAAACTTTGGACCAAAAATAATTGAACAATAGTTTTGTTACGTTACATAATGAAAAACGTGGTCTACTATGGTCAACATTTGAACAATTATTGGTGTTGTTAGCAGGGAGGTAACCAAACGATAAATATCTTTCTGGCTTATTTAAAATTCAAACTTTGTAGACATAAGAAATGTTCGGTTTGTTGTTTTTATTGCTGGAAAATCATAAACAGGGTGATTTTTTTTAATCGCCCCAGGCTGATATCTCCGAAACCAAGCAGGATACGGAAAAACACCTCGGACAAAACTTATAGGATATCGAGGGGGAAAGGATATGGCGCAATCATATCTTTTGTACGTGGAGGCGCTGAGCTGCGGTGAGGGTCAACTTGGTTTTTTTAAATGAAATGGTATAATTTTATTTACAGAATCTGAAAAAGCATCAGATTCTGCATTCAAAACACCTGGACAGATTTTTTCTAAAGTTGATAGTTTATGAGATAAGAGCTGGGCAAGTTGAGTCAAAAGAGGAAGTTCAAATTACCTGAATACTGTTCTCAAGTTTTCTCGAATGTGTCCGAGATACTTTTTTTACTTGTTGTAAAGTTTAGGCATAATGGTCAAATAAGTTGAGGTCAATAAATTTTATCAATAATGTTATCAGCATGTCAGCATCTCTGTTAAATCAGTTTGTACTAACGTGTGACTTTTATTTTTTATTGGGTAATACATTGTTCGCCGTCTACATCTCGAAGGTTCCTGGCTTACAATATCACGGTCAAATAATATGAGGTCAATAAACTTCATCAATAATGTTCATCATTACTGTCATTTTTTTTCGGATTTCAATTCGCAAAAAATTTGAACTTCCTCTTTTGACTCAACTTGCCCAGCTCTTATCTCATAAACTATCAACTTTAGAAAAAATCTGTCCAGGTGTTTTGAATGCAGAATCTGATGCTCTTTCAGATTCTGTAGAAAAAAGTATACCATTCCATTTAAAAAAACCAAGTTGACCTTCACCGCAGCTCAGCGCCTCCACCTACAAAAGATATGATTGCACCATATCCTTTCCCCTTCGATATCCTATAAGTTTTGTCTGAGGTGTTTTTCCGTATCTTGCTTGGTTTCGGAGATATCAGCCTGAGGCAATTAAAAAAAATCACCCTTCATCTATCCTAGGTGTACTCGAAATACTTACGCCTCCTGTTGTTGAATGGCTTGGCGTAAAATGGTAATATTTTCCTCAGTACGTTTTATCTCAGCCTGTAACGATTTGCATTCCCTAGCTTTAACAGCATAAGCTTCTTTCTTTGAGGAAAGATTTTTCTTTGCTGCAGCATATGCTTCCGAACTCCCCGTAGCCTCGTTTTCAATTTCTTGTATCTTCTCTTTGAGTTCCCTGGTGTAATTTATTTAAAATTAATATAATTGAGCCTTTGTAATCTCAATGTATTAAAACTAATCGTGACGC
Organism: Tenthredo livida; assembly: GCA_963992785.1. Lineage (NCBI taxonomy): Eukaryota > Metazoa > Arthropoda > Insecta > Hymenoptera > Tenthredinidae > Tenthredo > Tenthredo livida. The sequence continues at coordinate 27,675,917 of OZ023067.1, forward strand.
ATGGAGGTGGGATAAAAGAAAAATAATCTGAGATGTGTCTTACTCAATTTTGGTCTTTATCTGCTTTTCTTTAATCTCTTTTGTCTTTATTTCTTCCTTATGATTCTCTACATTGTTCTGATGTTCTTCCAAACTTGTTCGAATTTGGTTCAATTTTTGTTCTTCAGCAATTGCCTAACATTAAATGTGTATTATAATTGTGTTAAATTCAACGCATTCTTAGCTTTTTTAATACAATGAAGTTATTTCAGGAGTTTTTTTTTTTTTCAATATACTATATTCCATCGAATTGATAATTGTTCAGAATCTAAAGTGACCTCAGTGACCTTTTTAAGAATAGATTTCATGGAGAAAGACAATTTTTTTCGGTTAAATATCAATAAGTTCAGTATTTGCGTGGGATACTCACCACTGACCAAAGTAGTTCATTCTTCAATGCCTCGTGTTGTGCACGAACCCCATCGATAGACTCTAGCATCCGTACATTGTTTTCTAATTCGTCGATTTCTTTTTTAGCCACAGCTAAACGCTATAATTATCGACAGAATATTATTCCAAACGTTGTGATGATTATGAGAATATGTCTTTATAGTAAACTAAAATATAATAATCACACCGTCCAACAGTTGCTATCGATAATTATCATATTGCTACCTCTTTGCTTTCGTGTAATCGATGTTTAGCCTCCTCGCATGAAACCTGGGCACTTTTATAATTGGATCCTATTTTCTCCAGGTGCGTTGCTTTCATAAATAACTCGTATTTCTCTTTGGGTCCGGCGGTGACAAGGAATGTCCTCGAAACATCTTGATTAAGAATTGAAATAGGATTCTCCACTTGAATATTCATTTCTGACACGATGCGATCGAGTTCATCTTTCTTTGTAGAAATAACTTCACCTAAAAAATTGGATTTTCACATCTGAATGCGTGTGAACGTGTGCCTAGAAAGGCAATTGCAACAACTAATTCAATAACACGATGTCTGAATCAATACTCGGAAATCTCTCGCGCAGCCATTGGAATGAATGATGAGAATAAAATGATCAAGAATATGGCATTACCATTTGAATTTTTAATCTTGTACCCGCTGCTGGATCCTATGGTACGTGAAACGGTGATAATGTTTCCGTAAACTTCCGGTTTGTACGCCATAACTCCCTCGTTAACCAAAGAGATTTCCACCATCGCAGAGCTCTTACCTTTCTTAACGAATTCTAAATATGTCAAACAGATTTTGAAAAGTGGTAATTCAGTTTCCATATGTTCGACGGATTACTAGTAGCGGATAAAGGACATATACAATACCTTTGACTGAACTGCCTCTACTAGTTGCATTAGCTTTAGCTCCAAGTCCTACAACTAATGCCGTCAGTATAGCACTCTTACCGCTACCATTTCGACCGACAATAAAGTTCACATTACTATTCAAATGGATTTCCAGTGCGTCGTGACACATGAAGTTTTTAACAAAAATACGTTTAATCTTGCCCGCAGTTGCCTGTGAACAATTCCATACACTATATCCAGTACTAATGGTGTTCAATCAATTGAACATGGTTTCGTCAACTTATATGACAGCAGACAGTGACGATAAGGAAATTAGAAAATCATCATGGAAAAACAAAGCATTTGATATGGTTTTGACAGATGAGATGTATGTAATGTGATATTCACCTCGGCCGACGTATCTGCTCGAGAGGCAGTGCCTCTAGAGCGCTTTGCCCGATGTTCATCTGGTTCTGTTGTTTTTCTTTTCTTTCTTGTTTCGTTTGCCATTTTCCATAGGATTTATAGTATTTATAATGGAGCGAAAGTGTTTTACTTCTCAGTTATATCAAGTGGACTGTAATCTAGCGATGATATAGATAAATAGATAGATAGATTGAAATTAGGTTAGGTTTACTTTTTGCAATTACGTATTCTGAGAATCACCAGAGTCGATTAATAATATTGATTATCAGATTAACCTGGAATCGTTTGTATGATTGTAGCTGAGTAAGAGGCAACTCCTTGTTCATATTCGATAAGAACTGTTATCAAATGCTGTAATCGTGACGTACGAAAATACGAGTGACGCAGAATTTTTAAGGACGTTTATATCCATATACAGGACTGATTCCCGCCAGGTTTCGTTGTCGACAAAAGAAGATTCAAATTTATCAGTTGAGTGTTATCAAACTGATCCTCGTTGACTCGGAACAAAATATGCGACACTAGCGAACTCATTCGACACAATCCGCTAACTTTCTACGGAAGCCCGGTCCGGCCAACCGAGTGCGACACACACTGTTGTGAGAATCAGGCTTTAACACATACACTGACTACGTTTCCACCGGAGGGTCAGAGTCGGGTTAGGTTCGAATTTGAGCCAATGAGAAATAAGCTTCGAAAAGAAATTACGGTAGTCTTTTCAAATCTTATTTCTCATTGGCTTAAATTTGAACCTAACCCGTCTCTGACCCTCCGGTGGAAACGTAGTCACTGTCGTGAAAAAATCCGAATTTAGCGACATACACTGTCGTGAAAAACCCGAATTTAGCGACATACACTATCGATAAAATCAGGATTTACCAACATACACTATTGATAAAATCAGGATCTTCCGAAAAACTGAACAAAAATTGCATGAATTAAATATCTCTTTTGAAAAAAATAGAATAATGATATAATAAAAATGCAGTTTATATGATGATAACTTGTATGCTAGGACGTGAATGAAGAGATTGATGAATTGCGATATGGGTACATATTTATTTTTCAAAAATAACTACAAATAGTATGCATAGCCACTATACTAGTACTACTACTACATAGCTTTGGCGAGGGAAACGAAAGTGGGATAACAGTTTTTTCCCTAATCGAATTTTTCTGATGAACATCTTCCTTTTTCAACGGTTGAAATAATTAGTTCTAGTTCATTTTCCGGGTAAGGAGAACGGCCAGGTTGTCTACAGTGAGTTGTTTACCTTTTAAGTCCTTACCCGATGAAAAAAGTTTTTGCCTAATCATATATAATCATGTATGATCATATATGAATTTATATACCGTGAATATTCGGTGAATTTGAACGATCCCCTTCCTACGACCAAACCAACACAGGCGCGCACCGCGTGCGTGAGGCTCGGCGGGCGGGGCTAAGCGACCAGTGGTGCTTCTACCGAATCTTCCGCGCTAGGCCGAATCCGTATAGCCCATCCATGCTAACTCGATAAATACTATAGCCCATCCACGCTAACTCGATAAATACTTAACTTAAAAAGCAATCATCACACTGAACACGGAAAAGAATGGGCGCGAATAAAATGGATTCGCCTGACGTGAACATTTATTTTAAGATTAATCAACTAAATATCAATTAATTGAATTTAAGTATTGATTATCAGTGTTTAGGAGCGATATTTGAGACAAAGTGGAACAGGTAAGTGGAGGGTGAATCATTGAAGACAACATGGTAAAAAATTGGTTTATCTATTGATTTATTTATTGATTCATTTATTTTCAGACCTAGATTTTATTCAAAACATCTGTTCGGAATACTAGTATTCAATCTAATGAAAATTAAGAATTCGTGAGAAAGTTTTCGGTGTTTGTGTTAACTTTAGTTTAATAATAACATAATGAATCATTTGATCAGAGTACGATGCGAAGAATGAAGTCATCGCGGATAAGGCTGCCACCCACAGGCCACGTCCTTAGGTCTGAAACAGAAAAACGAAATTTATCAATGATTATTGGTTAATCGAGGGATCCATTGCTGTTGAATTATGGTGTACGCACAAACTTATCAGAGATTGATTGCTTGGGAATCGAAGAAAGGCTACTGATGAGCCACTGTCGAACGTAGTATACTTTCACTGAAACCATTTTTGTCTCTCAACGACTACTTCTATCGGAGACCTGAGTGCTGACATGTACCTCAGCGAGGCTTCATAGCGTACGGAGGGGCTTTGTCGCAGGAGTTTGTAGTTCGTCGTAAATCACGTGTCTGAGAAGAATAAACTCATACTCGTTGAAGAAGATGTTGCCATCCCAGGACATCGTTACTTCCTCTGAAACAGCAAGGCGAGAGTATAACTGACTATCATGAGAATTTATAAGTCTTGTAAGTCTTTTGATGTCCGTTAACTTTGTATCCTACGTACCCAATGACTGATCGCCCGCTAACTCTTGAGGAGAAATATCGCCGGCGTCGTTGTCCAAGCTGACCTCAGGCAACAGACTGCGAAGAGTGATCGAGAACCAAGCAGGGATCGAAGAAGCGAGAGCTAGCAACAGCGTCAGCGAGGCTTGGCAGCGTACGGAGTAGCTTCGTTGCAAGGGTTCGTAGCCCGTCGACGATATTCATCGAACATTTCTTACTCGTCTGACGACCATTCAACGTTCATGTCTCATAGCGGGCGAAGAAACCTCGTCGCAGATTTTCCCAGTGCGACGAGGCAGCGTACGAGGAGCTTCGTTGCCAGGGTTCGTAGCCCATCGACGATATTCATCGAACATTTCTTACTTGTCAGACGAGCATTCAACGTTCATGTCTTGTCGCAGGCAGAGGAGCTTCGTCGCAGATGTTCCTAGTGCGACGAGGCAGCGTACGAGGAGCTTCGTTGCCAGGGTTCGTAGCCCGTCGACGATATTCATCAAACATTTCTTACTCGTCTGGCGACCATTCAACGTTCATGTCTTGTCGCAGGCAGAGGAGCTTCGTCGCAGATGTTCCCAGTGCGACGAGGCAGCGTACGAAGAGCTTCGTTGCCAGAGTTCGCAGTGCGTCGGCGAGCATTTTCTATCAAATTTTTGTGCGGCAAGGCTTCGCCAGAGTCCAGAGAAGGACTGCATATCGTCGACGTGCTACAAACGCTTGCAACGAAGCTCCTCGTACGCTACCTCATCGCACTACAAACTCCTGCGACAAAGCCCCTCCGCACGTTATGAAGCCTCGCTGAGGTACATGTCAGCACTCGGTCTCCGATAGAGGTAGTCGTTGAGAAATAAAAATGGTTCGAGTAAAAGTCTACTACGTTTGACAGTGGCTCATCGGTAGCCTCTCTTCGATTCCCAAGCATTCAATCTCCGATAAGTTTGGACGTACGCCATAATTCAACAGCAATGGATCCCTCGATTAACCAATAATCGTTGATAAATTTCATTTTTCTGATAATAAATAAATAAATCAATAAATAAAACAATTTTTGACCATGTTGTCTTCAATGATTTACCCTTCACTTACCTGTTCCACTTCGTCTCAAATATCGATCCTAAACACTGATAATCAATACTTAAATCCAATTGATTAATATTTGATTTCAAATTCGTTCATAAATTTCGAAAATAAATGTTCACATCAGGCAAATTCATTTTATTCGCGTTCATTCTTTTCCGTGATCAGTGCGATGATTGCTTTTTAGGTTAAGTATCGAGGTGGGCTATGCGGACTCGGCCTAGCGCGGAAGATTCGGTAGAAGCACCACTGGTCGCTCAGCCCCGCCCGCCGAGCCTCACGCACGCGGTGCGCGCCTGTGTTGGTTTGGTCGTAGGAAGGGGATCGTTCAAATTCACCGAATATTCACGGTATAATCATGCACGATCATATATAGATTCATATATGATCATGCATGATTGAATCTGACACCATACCGAGACTTTACGTGGATGCGGAACACTAGGGATACCACCCTAAAATTCGCGCGGCTAGTGACATTGCTCAGCCATGCCCTGTTCAAGCTAACTTTATTCTGTTCGAACTCGAGAACAGCGCGCGTAATATTTGAAGGTTAGGCGCCTAATTTAAAATAAATCAGTAAATGGTGCGAATAAGTTAAGCTAGCTTTATTTTGTTTGAATTCGAGAACAGCGCGCGTAGAATTTGTAGGTTAGGCGCCTAATTCAAAATGAATCAGTAAATCGTGCGATTAAGTGGAGTTGCGGGAAAATTGGACCGGGTAAGAAAGATGATTTGAATCAATCGAACAACAAAATAATTGTTAATAATGCAAGGTTTTACTTGAAATCAATTTATTATTAATCAAGCCATTTTCAAGATGTTATCATTGAATCGTTTGAACAATAAAATGGTTACTCATTATCTTATAACACAATTCATCAATGTAAAGATTGATTTGCCATCAATTTATTATGAATCTTCTTTGGACAATTCTCTGCGCCTTAGGACACCTTCGATGACCCACGATGAGTCTCAGCGAAGAGCAATCCTTGCTTCGTCGCCTGCTTTGTGGCTGCATAATATCTTGACGGAGGGACTCTTTCGAAAGCAACAGTGCAGAACGTCCCCGAATAATATAGTCTCCGTAACGCTAGAACATTAAGGTATAAGAGTGATGGATGGATCATCGTTACACAGTACGCCCTATACAGCGTGCACAGTAATCAGAAATTACCTGAGAAAATTGACTTTGGAAAGTATAGGGAGAAATTTTCGTCAGAATTGGTCAGTTTAGACAGTTGCTTTATTTTCGGAGAGTATCTAAGGATGATCGATTGTAGTTGGATGCCGCTTGAGTCAACCTCGAGGTGCATCGTTGCGGTTCATCAAGGGACTCATCGTTGACTTTCATCGAGGGACTTAGTTGACTTTGATCGACATATCCAACTCCGGACAGCTGCTTCGCTGCGACTCGAATGTATTGTCAAAGCTTATCGAGGGACTCTCGCCAGTACTCTTTGTACTCCCTACCGACCTACGGCCATCGCAGCGTTAGGGAGACTCAGCTGCAGTCACTGTTCGTCGACTGCAATTACTGTTCGGCTTGAGGATTTCTATCTCTAACGCAGAAGCTCCGCAGAAGGGCATGTTTAATTTATTTCATCGGTGTTGTAGTGGAACGAACCAATATCGAGATGCGCTCAACGTGCTCGACGCCCAAGAAGGTGCTCAAAATGTATTTTCGATATTGGTTCGTTGGTTCATCTGATAGAGGCATGTCTTATAAACAATTGAGAACCAAAAATTCCAAGATCGGTCCAACGCTGGGTCTGATTCTTTGCGGCAACCGAACGATTTTGTATTTTTCTGTCTTCAGCGCAGCCACTATTGGACCGAAAGTAGTACATGATGTAAGATATGGATAATGAAGGTCAAACCCTCCCCAAGCATGATGATTTTTTTAAATTTTATCAGAGTCTTCAAGTTGAAAAAAAAAAGGAGAATTGTTTTTCAGAAATTCAACCCATATAAAGGTGTATATACCCCCTTAAGTAGTATCAAATAAACTCATATATGTCATTATCAGATAATTCGAGTCATTGATTGCATAATTAAACACCCTGTCACACATTTCAGCTAGTATAATACGTATATAAGCTAAGAATTCGAAATTTCAGCCATCTCGGATGGAATGTCGGTAAGGGTGAAAGAAAAAAAGATCGGTAATCGTTACCATGATCCGAGTCGCTAGTGGTGCCATCGGTAACTTACCCGCGCGGTCGGTAACTTACCTACTGCCTGATGGCCGGTAAAGAAGGCTGGATCCAGAACCCCCTCATTATATCTACTGACAGATTCAGTCATATCTCCCAATCAAGGACACTGGTCGACAGTAAGTGTTGGAACGGCGAACGTAGCGTCTCGACAGTAGAACAACAAGAACAGGTGGCTGCACCACCACCACCTATACCGACAAAAAACGAGAAACGACAGCCTCCAGCGCGGCCTGAAAGAAATTCATCCCTGCGACGAAATTCTGTTGAGGTGAGACCGCCAACGCCTGGCATAATACCAAAGAAATTGGAATATCCGGAGAAGGATCCATAGTCAGCATCTCAGAAGCTCTCGATCAACTTGAGTTATATTCAACTACGACGCCATCGCCGCGTGGCATGACAGTATCCGAAGACGAGGGATATGGACAGTCTACAAATTCTGCAGGCCCTACAGATGTTGCATACGGTCCCGTGCGGGGTTTTCGCAGCCGAGCGAGTACCCTTGGCTTCGACATACCCAACAGCTATTGTCTCCAACATCGATGATCACACGCGACCAGGTTTGCATTGGGTGGCATTTTACGTCACCCCCACCGGCCAGGGGACATACTTTGACAGTTTTGGACTGCCACCGCTCATCCCTAACCATATGCGAAGACTCCGAAGAAATTGCCGGCAATACCGCTACAACGACAGACAGCAGCAGAGTCTTTCTTCTGACGTATGTGGACACTTCTCTATTATGTTTATTTATTTTATGGCTGCTGGCAGTACTTTGCGCCAGTTTCTCGATATATTTACTGACGACTATGAAAAGAATGACGCCATCGCCCGAACATTTTATAACAAGTTAGTCGGCAAGGGCAAGATCTCAAGCTCTCGGAATTTTATTCCCAGCAGTTGCCTACAGAATTGTACCTCTGGGGTATATACATTGAAAAATAAAGCTAAGTCGTAGAATTATCTCAACACAATGTTTTTAGAACCACTCGAATAAGCATATGAATAAAAAATTGTAATCGTAGAATTAAGTTATCACCTGCCTTCATATAAAATCCCACCCATGTATTGAATAAACACAAATTGCGTGTGTGTGTGTGTGTGTTTACTCATAGGGTTAAGATAGCACCTAAGTTCAATATGTGACCTAAGATTTGCGTGAAATTGTATGTACTCATAGGGTTAAGAAAACAAATTGTCTCATTCCCGTTCGTGTATACTTGAGAATTGAATAAAAATAGTATTCATCTGAACATTGCCGTGTCATTGCATCTTGTAACCTTGTACCCGTTCCTCCCATCCTTATAGTCGTAAGAAGGGGGTAGCGTATTTAAATTTTAGCCAGAGACGACCCCCTCATGAAAATACAGCGAGGGGGGCAGAGGGGTCGGAAATAGCGAGGGGACAGGGTGGCAGAGACAACCCCTTGTCAACGGTTAACCTTGAGGGGGAGCCCAGACGACCTTGAGGGGGAAGTCTGGCGCCAGGGGGGTTGTTGTGACGCGCCAAAGCTGCCCTATTCTACTAATAATATAAAATAAAAGTATGTTTATAACTTATATAAAATGAAATTGGTTTTTATCAGCGTAAGAAAATCCACATAATCTTATGTTTTAATACTCTAACAAAATGATGTTATTTTATCACTCCATACAAAAAATTAAATGTTATTTAATAGATATAAGATTCTGGAAAACTTTCAGTTGTATTTCATAAGTTGTGACATAGCAAGTCACAAGTCTCCCCAAGCCACGCGGGGAAACCAAAGTAAATTCAAAAGCAACGAAAATATGCGAAGCTAGCCGAGGACGATCGGACGCGAGGTCCGATCGTCACTCGAGTACCTACCGTCTTAACGACAAGTGCGATAGTACATTTTGCGATATATATCCAAACCTCAATTGAGTTAAGGTCAGTACCTTCAGCCAATATTAATTAACCCAATTAGTAATTCCATACACACTCACACTACACTCTACACACCCACACATTGTAATAGTTTTAAGAAATCTCTAAATAAATCGTAGTTATAATTTCCAAGTACATTTCACGACTCGACCACGTTTACTCTCCCTCACACCCCGTCCTATCATCCCATTTATTTATAGCGGACTATCAAACCCGTTACAAATTGGCGCCCAACGTAAAAATCCACACTTCCCCACACACTAATAGGACGTTAAACAAATTAAAACAGTAAAAGATATCACGTAGAATAGATAAATTCAAAGATAAACGGTTATACACACATACACACATACATATAAATGGCGGAAAGACGACAGAGCGAACCTCTGTTACCATGCGGCACACAACCGCAAGGTCCTGTACGTGCGCACTTTATAAACAACACGATAGACATAGAAGGACAAAATAGACAACGCACACTTAGATACGCACAAATAGAGCACTCGCAACCACGCTTACAAGTACACGAACCATTTAGAGACGATAGACAAGTAGTTAGAAATAACATACGAAACGAAGACAACGACATGAGCACAATCAGAGATATTAGACAGATGCAGTCAGGACATGCACAAAATGATCAGTTATACTCAAATAGAACAACGCAGCACACGCTGCACAGCACACACGTACATGACACGACACCCATACAATTCGAACTAGACGAGAACATATACAACATATCACCAAACCCCACACACGCAAACATAAGTAGAAACGAAACAGGCGCAGACACATTTATAGGCACAAACAGGCAAAACATACAAACAATGCGCAACCTGATAGACTTAGACCCACCACAGACATACCCGACACACTACGACACAGAGACGGTACTACCACAAAGCACGCAACGCTTCAACAACAGTCAAACACCAAAACAGATAATACCGATCAAAGCGATACAATCATGGAACATAAAATACACCGGAGAACCTAGCGAAGATTTATACGAATTTTTACAAAATTTAAGAGATTTACAAATAGGATATGACATACAAGACAAACAACTAATGGACAATCTCATACCGATACTTGACGGAAAAGCAAAGCAATGGTATAGAATACACAGAGGTAGATGGAACACACTACAAGATTTCGCAGAACACATACGACACACATTTACAGACACACGGCGTAGAGATAGAATTGAAGAAGAAATAAGAAATAGCGTACAGGAAGAAAACGAGCTGATTTCAGAATTCGTGATTAGAATTAGAACACTATTTACGCAATTAGACCCACCGTATACACTGACACAAGAAATAGAAATGACATATAGAAAACTAAAGTTAGAATACAAACAATACATAGGAAGATACGAAATAAGAACATTTGAACAGTTAGAAAATGCAGGTAAACAATGGGAAACAGATAGATCATGGGAAGAAACGAGACAGAGCATGATTAAGAAACAGAATACACCGCAAATAGAGTACACACACACACACACAACGCCACAGCAGCCGGATTCTGTAACTTTTCGTTAACGAAACGATCGTATCGACTTGTTTTGTCTTGTTTTCTATTGGGTAGATTTGTCTTCCCTGAAACCTTATTGGTCGCTGATGTTGTTGTGTTAGCTAACGACAGCGATAATACTCGATAACGAGTTACAGAATCCGGGTACAGATTCAAACTCAGCAACGTAGAGTGTTATTACCGACGCCGAACATACAGCCGACATACACATACACAACACAGACGAGACCGCAGATACAACCACCAACACGCCCAGCGATTACATACCCAGCACCGCTATACACACGACAGACAAACACACAGACAGACACAACAGAGAGACGCTACTACAACTGCAACGCACCAGGCCACATGAGATGGCAATGTACAAGACCGCAGCAGCCGGGAAACGAGTAAGGGAACAGCCAACACGGGTGGAGGCAGTTCCCCAAACACAAAACACATACACACCCGAAAATGCGACATACACTATCACACACAATCCACGAGATCCGAGATTCCACATAAAAGTAGACATGGACGGACTAGAATTTAATGCATTAGTAGACACGGGAGCGACACACTCATACTTAGGACAAAAGATCGGAGAAATACTAAAAGAAAGACACACAGACATACAAGATACACCTAACACTACCGTGTTAGTAGCGAACAGCACAAGCGCAGGAATAATAGAAATAACAACAAGACGGATTAGAATAGGACACACAAGCAGATGGATAGAATTAGGAATAATCCCAACACTTGCATGGACATGCATTCTCGGAATAGATGCAATGAGACACTTCGGTATGAGATTAGACTTGGTAGACAATACATGGTCGATGAAAGAAAAGCCAGCATTAACATACATAATGGAGCGATGGCCTAAGACAACTCCAGTCCCAATTCAATACCCGATCAAACAAAAAGATAACGTAGAACAAGAAAACGAAAAACGCGAAGAAGGAAAAACAGAAATAGAAACAGAAAAACCTAAAGAAACTAGGGAACAGGAAACACAGACACACACAAAACAAGCAAAAGCAGCAGCTTTACAAGAAAAATTAGAAAAATTAGCGTTAGAACAGTCGCGAAATACAGATACACAGGAACAAACACACACAACCACACCTGAACCAAAAAGAGAAGTCCTACTACCGACTCCGAACTTTCCACCAAATCCAAACCTGTATCTGAACTATCAAACACCGCGAATCTGCAGCGGGATACAACAACTCACAGACACATAGCACACAGAACTACAGATACTACTAAGAAATAAAATCACATCATTACCAGGCCAACTAGGCTTAACACACTTAACATCACACAAAATAGATACACAAGGTCACGTCCCTATAGAACAAAGATACTACATGGTATCACCCAAAATAAAAGACGCGATTTACACGGAAGTAGATAAAATGATAGCAGAGGTTGTAATAGAACCATCAGAAAGCGAATGGTCAAGCCCAATTGTTATGATTAAAAAACCGAACAACACTTACAGATTTTGTCTCGATTTTAGAAAAGTAAATTCAGTATCACGCAAAGACGCATATCCACTACCATACATGACAGCAATACTAGACAAATTACGCGCCGCACAAGACATATCAAAACTCGATCTCAGTCAAGCATACTTCCAAATACCACTACACACAGACAGCAGACACATAACAGCATTTACAGTACCGGGAAAACGATTATACCAATTTAAAAGGATGCCATATGGTCTCACGGGAGCACCAGCAACCTTGAAAAGATTACTAGATAAAATAATTGGACCGAAATCAGAACCGTACGCATTTGCATACTTAGACGACATTATAATAGTGACACAGACATTCGAAGAACACATACACTGGCTAGGAAAAATATTAGATAAAATCTCACGCGCAGGACTCACTATCAATCCAGATAAATGTGAATTTGGTTGCTCACAAGTTAAATACCTAGGTTACATAGTAGACAAACACGGATTACACGTAGACTCAGACAAAGTACAACCACTGACAGACTACCCAGAACCGAAAACGATTAAACAATTAAGAAGATTAATAGGAATGGCCTCTTGGTACAGAAGATTCATCCCAAATTTCGCACACATAACAGAACCACTCACACGACTATTAAAAAAGGATCAGAAATGGACCTGGGGTGAAGAACAACAACACGCGACGAATACAATCAAACAAATACTCACAACACCACCCACACTAACATGTCCCGATCACACACTACCATTCCAAGTACAAACAGACGGAAGCGGTACAGGGATAGGCGCAGTACTCACACAAACAAAACAAGATACAGAACAAGTAATTGCATACGCCAGCCGTGCATTGAGCGATGCAGAAAGAAAATACACAACGACAGAAAGGGAGTGCCTAGCAGTAATCTGGTCAATACAGAAATTTAGACCATACTTAGAGGGATACCATTTTACAGTCATCACAGATCATAGCGCACTGAAATGGCTGCATAATCTAAAAAACCCCACAGGCAGACTAGCGAGATGGGCACTCGAACTACTCGAATACGACTTCGAAATAGTACACAGAAAAGGCTCAGCACATCACGTACCTGACGCACTATCACGATTACACGAAGACGAAGAACAACTACACTTAGGCGCGATAGAAAACACAACAGATAAATGGTACACATACAAAAAGACACAAGTACAGACACGACCAGAGAAAAACGACTCATGGAGAATACGCGACACACACCTATACTTCCACAGACCCGATCCTCTACATTCAAACCTATTACCCGACACAAACCCATGGAAATTAGTAATCCCTGAAGAGAAAATCACACAAGTACTACACGAAAATCACGACACAACACAATCAGGACATTTAGGCATAGAAAAAACATACCAGAGAATAGCTAAAGAGTATTACTGGCCCGGGTGGTACAGAGATACCGTAAATTACGTTAGAAAATGCGAGATTTGCCAAAAAACAAAAGTAGAACAAAGACAGCCAGCAGGTCTCATGGGACACAGAATAATAGAAGAGCCATGGACAGTAGTAGCTTCAGATATTATGGGTCCGCTACCCATATCTAAAACACGACATCAATACATAATAGTTTTTCAAGATTTATACACAAAATAGAGCGAAATAATACCACTAAAAAAAGCAACAGCTCAGGCAGTCGAACACGCACTCCACACACACGTCATATCACGATGGGGAACACCACGCGTAATTCTGACAGACAACGGCACACCATACATAAACAAACTAATACGCGAATTAACACGAAAATTCGGCATTAGACACACAACGATACCTCCATACCACGCACAAGCAAACCCGGTAGAACGAGTCAATAGAACCATAAAAACGATGATACAAGCATACGTCGAAAAAGATCACAGGGAATGGGATATACACTTACAAGATTTACAATTTGCATTAAACACAAGTACACATACATCGACGAAACACACACCGGCATTCCTGAACCTGGGAAGAGAACTAAAGCCGACACAATGCCTACGAGATCAACTAGAGAACGAGGGAGACATCGAGATGCAGGACACAGACAAATGGACAGATCACTTACGCAGACTACAGATTATCAGAGAAGAAGTACAAAGACATCTAACGGAAGCAAACGAAAAACAGGCACACTATTACAATCTAAGACACAGAAACACGGAATTCAAGGTAGGAGATAGGGTTCTCAAAAAGACCCACACACTCTCATCAAAGGTAGACTACATAGCAGCTAAATTGACACATAAATACTCTGGACCATACATAATTATTAAGAGAATCTCACCTACCATATATGAGTTAGCTACAGAAAGCGGAAAAAACATAGGCAAATGGCACATTGACAATCTGAAACTATGCATTTAAAAATACATGTGACTAATTCTACATTCGATATATTACAGAATCAAGGACGATGGACAGACAAACAAAGACGAACATATCACCAGCGCTCCGCGCCAGACTGGGAGCAATCCCGAAAACACGAACACCAGGACAACAGACGTACACACACCGATACGCAACACAAGAGATGATACAAGCAGACAGACCATCACAACATCAATACAACATACACCCACCGACAGAATCACGACGCACACTACTACCGATACCCAGACAATACATACGAGACGCAACACCGACGCAGAAAATACCCCTACTTCAGACACCGGGACAACCACCACACGAACACAGGTACCCAAACCCACCCTCCACACGACTTACAAAACAAAATCCAACACCCAGCACATCTAGACAACAGACTCCTTACGAACGAACCGCAAACACTAGAACAGACACACGAGACGAGATGACGAAACTGATAGACAGAATAGACGCAGGTTTTACATTAATGGAAGCGACAGACAGGTACATAAAATACAAAAACAGACACGAGAAGAAACAGGACGCTACACCCACACAAACTCCACTCATCACACTAGACGATTTACCACCCTACACACCACGATCACCACCAAAACACGACATACCGACAATCACACTACCAACACACAGCACGACGATAAGACACCAGAGACGCACACGAACACGATCCCACCCACCATTCCCAAAAACATACCAAATAACACCAAAAGACCACACAGAAAATACGACGCACGAACAAACCACACAGGACACAGACCAAAAAACAGAATCCGACGAATACGAGACTGCAGACGAAATGGAGACATACACAGACACACTAATAATTGCGATAGACGACACAGACACTACATTTGACACCACACTATGAAGAAGAAGAAGATGAACAAAACAGGGAGAGAGACGACACGGACACAACAGCAGGATAGACAGGAAAAGGGAGAAACATAAATGCAACAGGACACCATAACGACACGACGACGAAACTACACGACAAGGAAACGACACGATACCAGAAGAAGACAGACAACGAAACGACAAGACACCAGGAAAAGACAACGAAAACGACACACATTAGTAAATAAGGTATAAACTACAGTACAAAATAGGAAACAAGTCAGAAATAGAATTCAGTCAAAGAAAACAGATTAACAACAGAATAAAGTAAACAGAGAAGTAACACAAAGTAGAGGATAGATAAAAAGTACAAAGTAAAGTTAAAAAGCCAATTAAAATATTAGGATAGGATAAAATCTAGAGACAAAAGAGATGAAAAGATATAGAGAATAAGCTAGTTATAAGAAACACATGAAGTATGAGATAATATAATATAGAAAATAGAATATAAGTACACATAACACTACACATATAAAACGGTTCACCCTATAGGCTTCTCCCCGCGTGGGGAGGGGGGAGTTGTGACATAGCAAGTCACAAGTCTCCCCAAGCCACGCGGGGAAACCAAAGTAAATTCAAAAGCAACGAAAATATGCGAAGCTAGCCGAGGACGATCGGACGCGAGGTCCGATCGTCACTCAAGTACCTACCGTCTTAACGACAAGTGCGATAGTACATTTTGCGATATATATCCAAACCTCAATTGAGTTAAGGGGGGGGGATACCGGATGTGTTACCGACACCGCCTATATCTCCGAAACGGGGCTATCAATCGACTTGTCCTTGCGGCAGTCGATGTTTGACGAGTAATGGGTTCGAACTGGTACGTTTGATCGGATGAAATCGGATTTTTTTTTTTTTTTTTTTATCGAAAAGCGTGGTCGTGCCATTTATTTCGACTTATATCAAAGCCTACGGATCGAAAATGCAAAATCGGCTTCCTGAGCCCGATTCTGTATGGCATTCCGAACACAACCATCCAAAAACATCTTTGGTTCCGACAACGATGAAGAAACCACATCTAATCTACGTTTTTGTGGTAATTTTCGCGATTGTCAAGGGCCGTGAGCGAAAATGGCCGCTCACGGCTGTTGATATGATGTGGTGGTTCGCAGAACGCCCGTGAGATGTCGCCGCACGCCCATTTAAGCTTCTCCTTTTACCACCGCTGTTACGTTGGTACACCTGGTACCACGTGACTCGACCCGCAGTCAGAGGTGATTTGAAGACTAACAATACGTATATTTACAATATAATACTTTTCAACGATTTCTCCAACATCTCGGTAAGTGAAATAGTATATTGTGTAACAAGGGATGAAACAGTGTGAATGCAGGCCAGGGTGAAGTTGTCAGCCCGAAGCCGAAGGCGAGGGCTGACATCACCCGTGCCTGCATTCATGTTTCATCCCGTGTCACACACTATGTTTTTCATAACATCTGCAAAAAACTTCAGGTTTGAAATGAGGGACGAAAGCAGTTGCTTTCTGCCCACAGGGATGAAAGCAGTTGCTTTCTTCCTTGTGGGACGAAAGCAACGCAGCTTTCAGACCGCTAAAACATTGAAGTCGCGATTGCAGCGTACGTCACAGCTTTTCACGGCATTCGCATGAAATTAGCTTGTTTCGACTCGCTAAACAGGCACTGAAAGCTGACGTTTCAGAGCAGATGTTATGAAAATATATAATCAATCCGAAATTGAGCATTTTGTTCATTTATTTCCGTTATTCCATCATTTTCCATGGTTTTTCAATACCTATGTATATGTAAAATATCATGTGAGTAGTTGTACTGCATGTCATATATAATTTTATATTATACGTTCCTCGCATTATACAGCTATCCATTATATACAATTATATAAAAATACATAAAATATATGGTTTATACATATTATACGACGATGGTTAGTAGAATATTAGTATCTATAGATAAATGAAGTTTAATTACTCATTACCAAAGTAATGTGTAATGAAATGAGTAATTCCATTGAAAATGTAATTAGAAACTCGCAACACTGGTCTACGGCAACTGATGAAAAATGCCTGGTATCTGGAAATGAAAATTTCATGTACACCCTGATTGGTTATGCTGTATTTCAGATTTTTCAAGTGTTCAGCAAACTTGCAAACAAATGACAAGTATTTGTATAAAAGAAAGAAAAAAACAATTTTATTGGCGAATCGGGTATGGGTAATTCATGGTTGAAAAGGAGAGCAGACTTTTGTAACAGATTTTTTTTCACACTTATTTCAAACGAATCTATAGATACTAATATTCTACTAACCATCGTCGTATAATATGTATAAACCATATATTTTATGTATTTTTATATAATTGTATATAATGGATAGCTGTATAATGCGAGGAACGTATAATATAAAATTATATATGATATGCAGTACAACTACTCACATGATATTTTATATATATGTATTAGGGTGGGCCGAAAAACCCTTCATGTCGAAAATTGAAAACGGCTAGTGTCGAAAAGTTTCCTTGGGATATGAAACGAAGGCTTCATTTGTTTGGGATTTTTATCTCGACTCCTTCCGCTCGACCAAGAGGCTTGAAGTTGCCAGTATTTGCAAAAAATCTCTAAATACTATTAAAAAAAACTACAACCCTTTTCGATAGTAAGAAAGATTTCTGAAGTAATTTGACGTCTAAATTACTATGATATTAAAAAGAATGACCAATACAAAAAGAAAAAAAAAAAATTAAAAAAAAATTGGAAAAAAAAAATTAAAAAAATCAAAAAAAAAAAGATTCTGCCGTTGCCGGTCCCAAGCCCGGATGAGGAGAAAAGAGGAGGGTATCACGATAAAAAGGGTTGTAGTTTTTTTTGATAGTGTTTAGAGATTTTTTTCAAATATTGGCAACTTCAAGCTTCTTGGTCGAGCGGAAGGAGTCGAGATAAAAATCCCAAAAAAATGGAGCCTTCGTTTCATATCCCAAGGAAACTTTTCGACACTAGCCGTTTTCAATTTTCGACATCAAGGGTTTTTCGGCCCACCCTAATATGTATGTATTGAAAAACCATGGAAAATGATGGAATAACGGAAATAAATGAACAAAATGCTCAGTTTCGGATTGATTATATATTTTCACTTACCGAGATGTTGGAGAAATCGTTGAAAAGTATTATATTGTAAATATACGTATTGTTAGTCTTCAAATCACCTCTGACTGCGGGTCGAGTCACGTGGTACCAGGTGTACCAACGTAACAGCGGTGGTAAAAGGAGAAGCTTAAATGGGCGTGCGGCGACATCTCACGGGCGTTCTGCGAACCACCACATCATATCAACAGCCGTGAGCGGCCATTTTCGCTCACGGCCCTTGACAATCGCGAAAATTACCACAAAAACGTAGATTAGATGTGGTTTCTTCATCGTTGTCGGAACCAAAGATGTTTTTGGATGGTTGTGTTCGGAATGCCATACAGAATCGGGCTCAGGAAGCCGATTTTGCATTTTCGATCCGTAGGCTTTGATATAAGTCGAAATAAATGGCACGACCACGCTTTTCGATAAAAAAAAAAAAAAAAAAATCCGATTTCATCCGATCAAACATACCAGTTCGAACCCATTACTCGTCAAACATCGACTGCCGCAAGGACAAGTCGATTGATAGCCCCGTTTCGGAGATATAGGCGGTGTCGGTAACACATCCGGTATCCCCCCCCCTTAAGGTCAGTACCTTCAGCCAATATTAATTAACCCAATTAGTAATTCCATACACACTCACACTACACTCTACACACCCACACATTGTAATAGTTTTAAGAAATCTCTAAATAAATCGTAGTTATAATTTCCAAGTACATTTCACGACTCGACCACTTTTACTCTCCCTCACACCCCGTCCTATCATTCCATTTATTTATAGCGGACTATCAAACCCGTTACAAAGTATAACTGAGTGTACACTACATAGAGTGAATACTGATATAATATACTATCAAATATCTATAGTGTAACGGACAACCGAGCTGAAGGCTTCGGGTGTCGAGTTCTTATATGATTTAGAAGAGTAATCTCCGAGCGGCTGAAGATTACCAAGTCCCAAGGACACCTGTACAATCTGTGGATTGACTAGAAGATACAAATGAATATAGATATAGATGAATAAATACCGTTTTATTCAGTATAACACAAAAGAAAAATCCAATTACTACGCAATCTACTAGGTAATACACTAATCTATACTAAAGACTACGTGAGATAGTTAATACTAAACTACCAGTTATAAGATGTAAGGAAGAAATGCGAAAGTTATGTGTATACTTTGGAATTGAATGACAGGTAATAAAAAGAAGGTAGAGGAGGGAACGAGCCTACCGAATTTACTCCTAAACGTCACCCGGGCCAACTCCAAGAACCCACCGGCAAGGGATTTCCCGCGCTGGATACTCAGTGCAGCTTATGCCGGGCGTTTCGGTCAGCGTCAACTGTCTTGTAGAGTTGGACCTTCTGCTGTTCCGTGCCCTGGTCTGCTTCCCTGACGAAAATGGAGTGTGAAACCAAATGTGAACGAAGGTTGAATTAAGATGTTCCGGTAATGTGACTGAAGTGTGACAGTAGTCTTGAATAAAGTGTGCTGAAAATGTAAATTGAAACATTGCAAGTGTGACAAGGTGTGCATACGGAAATGTGTATGGAGCGTCCACGTAATGTGCATGAAGTGATGCACGCGATGTGGACGGAGTGTGCCGAATTGTTTATTTTCGATATTATCCGGACAAAAAATATTTTTTTCACCAATATTTATTTATTTATTTATTTATAGTTTATTCTTTTTCGAGCGGTAGAGAACGCAGTTAAATATTTCCTGGATGTTAGAAATCATCTCTTCAAAGACTGATTTTCTTATTTTTTTTATTCATGTGTGTCACCCATCCGAATTCGAGCTGCAGTTGAAGCTGCGTAACTTCGTTGTTCGGCTGATGTCCGGTTTCGATCTAGAGCTAATTCTTGCCTGTTAGAATACTTGACACTTTTTGACTCTATAGGTAAACTTTGATTTGTAAGGATTCACATCAATATGTACCTACTTGAAAATGAATGATAGCAAAATTTCACGGTCACTTAGAAAACCAATTGGACAAGATTCTGATTAGGCAGCCACTCATTACTCGTGAATTTCGCGAATAAAATATTCCATTGAAAATTGTTATGACATAAATATTATTAGAGATCTAAGTGTGCATACTGAGAGAAAAAATTCGTCGAAACAAAAAAACCTTGTTTAGCCCAACAAAACGCGGCGGTTACGGGTGGCGAAATAAATATTATGTAAATGTAACAAAATATTGGTTGCTTGAACTAAATAGAAACTTGTTCAATTGAACGAATGCATAGTTAATTCAAAAAATGATAAATTCGTGTGAAAATAAGATTTAGTCTACTGATGTGTACCATTTCGTTGATGTGAAAAAATTCTTTTCAGTCAAAATGTGGCCTTTTTGAACTGAATAAACTTTTGAACAGAGCAAAGTGCTGTTCTGTCTGTTTGACTGAACATCTTTCAATCTAACTAAATATTTTTCTTGGAACCGCCACTGATCAGTCCGGTGAACTTCATACACAGAAAAAACGAGTTGTACCAATTTAAATTGGTCCAAAAAAAAATGTTTTTGTTCCAAGAAAAATTTTCTTGTCCCAGGAAAAATTTCTTTGTCTCAAGAAAATTTTCTGCAAACGCATTGGAAACCGAAATTATTTTTAATCAAGTCAAAAATGTTCTCGAACCAAGAAAACTCTCTTAGATCGAAGAAAATTTTCTTGGTTCGAGAAAATTTTGTCTTGATTCAAGATAATTCCGGTTTCCAATGGGTTTGCAGAAAATTTTCTTGGGCCAACAAATTTTTTTTTCTGTGTAAGCATTACATATAAATAGTGAAAAAAAAAGGAACTTGACGTACATGTGAATATTTGTTGTCACATTTCATAACTATTGACATGTAGATGGACAAACATCTCCGGTTCGATACGAAAAACGCCACCTAAATTTTTCACCCTAACCGGGATTTGAACCCACGTCCGCTCGCATTCGCTATATTACTAACCGCACGCTCTACCTACTACGCCAAACTACCTTATGGTAACTGGTCTCATATTTTCCTATTGATCGAAACTTATGGTCAAGGTGTTGAATCGAGAGCTAATAGACATTTCAATCTCAACGATCAGCATCATGATTGATCAGTGTCAAGGCGAGATCACGCCTGGAAAATGTTGTAAAAAATATGAGCGTAACGCGTATAGATTGATGCGATATTGCTAATTAAGTGACTTTATATGAAACACATGCAATAATAAAACTCTGTGACATAAATTTCACTTGTATTAGAAATAAAAAAAGCGATCTATAAAATCCGTTCCAAACGCACAATCGGTTTGGCCGAACGATTCAATTTATTCGACACAATCATCACAAGTTTCAAACTAAAGTAACATTCAGTCAAATCAACCTAGCGCATTTGACAGAGTTGACAGAGTTATAAGTTTGAATTGAATAAACACGGATGACTTGATTCTATCAAACCACTTGTTTTATCGAACGATGCATATCGATTGTCTCAAGCATTCCGAATTCGGTTGATCCAATCACTATATTTATTCAAGACAACAAAGTATGTGGTTAATCCGAATACATGCATCTAAACACATTGCCCCTCTACTTCAATCGAATGGTTTTAATCGAAACAACTAATATATAGTTGTTTGAATTAAAAACATAGTCAAATTAACTATATGTTCCGAATAACTCATTTGTTTGATTCAAATGGCCAAGATTTGTTATGGTAATTACGGCTTATTCATTCATACAAAATGATGGTTGACGCAACTATTTCTCAACCAACAGAATCAGTATGTTTGATTCAACGAATTTTTTCTCTCAGTGCATGAAGTGAAAACGCACTGTGCGAACTGTGCAGGAGCATTAGTTGTTTCAATAATGCGAACGGAATGTGTGAAGAAAGTGAGACCTAATGTGTCCTGAATGTGCGCGAATGTTCAACCACTTAGACTTCCGAAAAACGTGCACCGGGTGTGCACGAACTAAAAATCGAGAGTGTGCATTAAATGTGTGGAAGTGGTCACGGCTTCAAGTGTTCGCGAGCTGTTCGCGAGCTGTGACCAAACATTTCATGAACCGTGCAGACACTTCCCGAACACCTCTCGAACATCTCTTTGCACACTTCATTTTCGCCAGGGTTCACACCTTTCGTCATTCGTGCAGAGTCCCGTTGTTGATTAGGTGTGGCCGGGGGTGAGGCTGGAGGGTGAGCACTTTGTTCAGCCTTCGGTAATAAATAATCGACTAACTGGCAATCACCTCGGTTTCGATAAAGAAACCTCGGGTTGCTTGATGGTGGGGTTGTCCGCGAGTCGCTGAATCGGTGGTTTCGGGGGTCATCGCGCCCTTGGCTCGTTTCCTGCTCTGCTTGCGGCCGAGCGCGCGCGTGTAGGAATGCGCTGACTGCACTACTTGCAATAGAATAAACTTAGAAAAATATGGAAACAGGGCCGTTCGTAACAATAGACATAGTTTAACAAATATGAATTCTTGAAATTAATAACGACTTGGATAAAAATAGATTTCATAAGAACACTGAAAGGGAATTAGCGTTGTTACTAGTCTACGTGAGGCGACTAGCCGCACCGCACGTTCAGCGGAGTCAGTGAGTAACTGAGCGGAGTAGGCTGACAGAATGTGCGCGTACTCACTCCTCCTCGAGTAGAGAGAAGTGAGTCCACTTTCCGAACTGGACAACTGCGCGTCAGATGATACATCCATGAACATTTTATCTGCATGTGTGCAGCAAGAAGCATATATTTTATTATCAAGTGAAAAATGTGTAAATCTTACCTTTGAAAATTAATCTCACGTCAGCAGCCACTTTATACTCCTCAAAGAAATCCTCCATGTCAATCTACTAACACTGTTTATAAAAAGATAAAAGCACAGCAAACCAATAACAGCTGAATGACGCTTTTTCACTGACGGTTGCATAGCACTCCTGTTTAAGCCCGGAGCACACTAAACGCAGTTTGCCGTAAGACGGATCACCTACAGGCCATACGCTCACTCATACATGCCTGTGATTGGACGGCACATTGTGTGAGTGAGCGTACGGCCTGTAGGTGATCCGCCTTTACGGCACACTGCGTTTAGTGTGCGAGGGTCTTTAGGCGAGTGAGACGACATAGAGAGGAGTCATTCAACCGTGAGAGAGGACTACGAGTAGTGCTGTTTAGCGGAACGGCTAAACATCGAAGTTACTTACTCCGCTAATTCCCTTTTAGTGAAGGTAAACAAGACTTAATCATACCCTGAAGTTTTTAGAGCCAGATAGTCTGATATAATTAATGAGATAGTCGGATTTATCAGTCATTTCGAATCAAATCACAAAACAACTAAGTTTTTCGATTGTTTTAACTAGTACAACTAACTCAAGATTACTGATGAATTCTTGTAGAGCACTCAATATACACGGAGAGAAATAAAATTGCTGTATTAGCTATCGGTGCTTTGCTGACGCTTAATTTGTCAATAGAGCAAGCCTGTTTGCTGATGCAACATTTCATCTTGCTCCATTAGCTGGGGTACGATTGTTAGAATCACAAGTGTTTCTTGCCAACTCAAAATTGCTGTCCTAGCGAACTACTATGTCTGTGTGACAACCGGTTGCCAGATCTCGTCATGAGAGCAAGTCACGTCGGTAGCCGAGCGAGCGCGCTAGCTGACAAGGTCTGCGACCTGTTGCGTGCGCCGGCGGCATCATAGTCGTAGCATCATGGCGTGATCATGGCGTTATAGCGTTAGCGTCAACAGTTGTCTACTAAAGTGCAGTGCATAATTCATTAAAGTGGAAAAATATATATAATGGAAAAGGTGAGTCGCATATTGGAGGAATGGGGGATGAAACTGGATGTCATTCACAGGTTTGAAGGTAAGAATCAAGCATCTAAGGGTGTTGTGTAAGAAGTGCCATCGCGTGTGTAACCTAACTTCTTATCATACTTCTCATTTTAGGATCTACAAAAATGGTCCTTTGGCCCAAGCTGCTCAATTAAACCGTTAACGAGTTACAGTGGTTTAAAAGTCATATGTATACTATCGGGCCGTAAAGTCGGGGCACTTGGGTTTGACACACTATATCTAAGTGAAAAAAAATCGGACAGTTTCCGGATATGAATCATTTTCAAGCTTGTCCTATTCCCCATTAGATCAACCATAGACCATTGTTGTATGAAAATCAGGAGGGGAGTCATCGTTCAATGTATGTGAAAAAACGTAGTTTTTACACATTGTTTTTCGAAGCTTAACTTCAACTCATCGCCATTCTTCCAAAATGGCCGGAAAAAATATTTAAAAAATCAGGCGCAATCTTTGAAGCCTCCTGAATGCAACGCTCTTTGAATTGTAGAGAAATTTTTAAAATTATGGTCACGGCAGTGGAAAATGGCCCAAGTGGTGATCTCGGAGACGGGTAACAATAGAAGGTTCATCAATGGCTGAAAATTGAGGGAAAAATTATGGTAAGCAATTGCCATTGCGATTTAATATGTTCGATGTGTTGTTAAACAGTTATTGCAACGTTATCGCTGCTGCAGCCATGGGCGCCGCGCACCGGATATGAATATTTTGCAATAACTGTTAAACAACACATCGAACATATTGAATCGCAATGGCAATTGCTTGCCATAATTTTTCTCTAAATTTTCAGCCATCGATGAACCTTCTGTTGTTACCCGTCTCTGAGATCACCAGTTGGACTATTTTTCACTGCCGTGACCGTAATTTCAGGAATTTTTCCAAAACTCAAAAAGCGTTGCATTCGGGAGGCTTCAAAGATTGAGCATGATTTTTTAAATATTTTTCCCGGAGATTTTGGAAGAATGGCGATGAGTTAAAGCTAAGCTACGGAAAGAAATGTGATAAAACTACGTTTTTTTACATACATTGAACGATAACTTCCCTTCTGATTCTCGTACAACAATGGTCTATGTCTGATCTAACGGGGAATAGGACAAGCTCGAAAATGATTCATATCCGAAGACTGTGCGGTTTTTTTTCACTTGGATATAGTGTGTCAAAACCAGGTGCCCCGACTTTACGGCCCGATAGTAGTTGATTACTACTTACTTTTCGACAAATTAATTTAAATTATTTTTTTCATTTTCATACATTTTCTAAGAAATTTTTTTCTCTACAAAACCGTATATTTACTTTATTCTTATCAGTTGAATAGAGAGAGTTATAAAAATAAAACTGAGATAAACAAATTTTGCCATTTAAAATACATGGGAAATCTTATTTTCAAATGCGCTAATTCTGTGTTCAAGCTACATAGCTGAGCCTTGGGGACGATTTTCTTTATATTAAGCACTAACTATTTTCGAAAGGGCCCGAACAAAAAGAAGATGTCGATTTTTTTTGACACAGTCTAATATATATATAATATATACATATAGGGGAACGTGGGGCAGAACGGGCAGCGGGCAGAACGGGCACCAAAACAAAAAAAAAATGTGCTCGGAAATGATTTTTTATGAAATATGGCGACGTATTTTGGATCGATAATGAAAAAAAAAAAAAATCAAAAAAAAAATATTTTTTTTCCCGTTTTATTTTACTTTTTGAAAAAAAATTTTCAATTTTTTTTTTTTCATTATTGATGCAAAATACGTCGCCATATTTTATAAAAAATCATTTCCGACCTCATTATTTTTTTTTGTTTTGGTGCCCGTTCTGCCCCGCTGCCCGTTCTGCCCCACGTTCCCCTATACTGCCGTGCTAAGCACAGAGATGGTAACTTACTTTTTCGTCAAAAACGAGTTATGACTCTAAGATGATATAATAACAATCGATGAATATTTTCATCATATTATTAAATGATCTAGTTTATTTTTTCATGATAAAATCACTTTATTAAAGTTGCCGTATCTTCGTTAAAGTTGTCAATTACTATACAACAATTAGTCATATTTATTATTATATAATAATAATATAACATTAATAAATAATATAACCTTTTATCTTTTTGATTCAAATCAAATTTGAAAATTTTTAGACTATGAATATAATTCTTAGTGACTGTGAAAATTGAAAATTGAAAACTATCGAGATCCCAAGATGGCAAAAATACAAGTTACCACTTCTGCGTGCTTAGCACGGCAGTATAATGATCCTGGAATTGTAACCGTGTTTTAATTGCGGAATACACTTCTAATGATATATCTGTGCAATAATAATATGTAAACTACTACTTGTTGGATGTGTGATGACAATAAATCTGAAAGAATTTATTCTCAATTAAATATCATTTATTCATTACGAACCTGTATATCTAGCATGCAACATTCTTGCAAGACCAGCAAAGTGATTGCTGCTTCAGCCAGATACTTGCTGAACATTTTTCCTGCGCTGCAGCTAGATATTAGATGAATTAGCAAGCGATTTGCTATGCCAGCATGCAAACTGCTCACCACAGCATCACATACCTGCTGAATGAGCTAGGCTGGGTGGTATAACCAGCAAAGCAATTTCAGCAATCGAAAATGGTAGTTCCAGCATGCTGCTTTGCAAGCTGTATGTTTACAATCAGAAATTGCTGAAGTAGCAATAATCTAGCTGAGACAGCAATCTATTTCTCTCCGTGCATGGGATGAGTTTAGCGATAGGTTTTTAAGGAGGTTTTGGGGAGAATCGATCCAGTGGGAAGTCCGAAAAGAAATCGAATTCGGTTATTATATTCCCGATCCAAAGGTAGCGTGGTCGGAGTAAACAAATCGGAAATTTGCAGCTGCCTCAGGGTTAACTCCGCGAATGCCTGAACAAGAGATCGTCCGTAACTTGATCCGACATTTTGATGTGCCGATCGTTGAGGCTGCAAGATGTAGAAACATTGAGGATATCGATCACTTATTAGAATTTCTAGATGAATTACAGTTTGGAGGTAGATCAAACGCACCGCGACAGCACAGCCCGAATCACCAAACAAATAGACCGTTTACGAATAGCAATTATCGCGTATCGGAAGATAAAGCCAGAACGTCGACATGGCGTAGTACAGGTAACAACACTAGTACGCCGAAACCTTCTCATAGTCGCGACGAGGCGAGTACACAAGACGCGAATGATAATAGGCGTAGGGCCAATACGCATGAGAATTCCCCTAGGCACGGTGGTTGGACTAATTCGAAGATTAGCGCGATTATCGAGGAAACGACCGAGGAACCGATTGAAGAGTTCGACGTGTCGGAAAACTAGATGGCGCTGTGTCTATCACATATGACACAGCGAAACTATGAAGTCTCCGCGGTAAAGTTTAAATCAAGCGTAGTCGATAGAAAGATGTTTGAAGATCCGGCGGATTTCTTAATTAAGGAAGAGAACGAGGGAAATAAAGAAAACGTGCAATGTCCTAAAATGATTATGTATTTGGAAAACATCAAAGTAGCCGCGTTAGTTGACACGGGAAGTCAAGTGACTTGCATGTCAGGCGAATGGTATAAGCAAAATCAAGACAGTTTCAAAGATTGCGAACGGTTACCCGTTATTAACTTTCAGGTTGTAGGCGTCACGGGAGGAAAACCGACTCGGGTTAAAGAACAGCTCTATCTTAGCGTAAAACTAGGAAGTCTCACAGACCAAATTAGTTTTTTGATAGTGCCAAAGTTAGGTCATGAGGTAATCTTCGGAATTGACACGCTGCAGCGCTGGAAGGCGGACTTAGATCTTAACACAAACTTAATAAATGTAACGATAAACGAAGTTAACGACTGTATTGCGTTAGATGAAGCTACAGAAGTCATTGATCTAGTCAAAGCTAAAATATCAGAATTAGGGCCGGCTAACAAGACGCGTAGCGAGGTTCCAAACAGAGACATTAGTTTTGAACTGACCGATGATGAAATCAAAGGCAAAATATCAGAGTGTCAAGCACTTAGTATTCAACAACTAGAGAATTTTGCAAATCTGATTAACAAATATCGTGACATTTTCTATAAACTACCAGGACGAGTCACTGTGTATGAACACAGAATAAAAATATACGAGGATAGACCTTTTGTAAAACGGTCGTACCCGATCCCGATTATGCATCGAGATAAAGTCAGATTAGAGATTGATAAAATGTTAAAATATGGAATCATAGAAAGATCGTACAGTGAGTACATAAATCCGATAGTAGTTGTGGCAAAAAAGTCGGGAGATATAAGATTGGTGCTCGATGCACGGTTTATAAACAAATTGATTGTGCCAGACCGTGATTGCGCCCAATCAACGGAGGTTTTGTTTCAAAAATGCGGAAACGCAAAAGTTATGTCGAGTTTGGACCTCACTGCAAGTTTTTGGCAGGTACCGCTGCATGTAGACTCACGAAAGTATACGGCATTCATGTATGACGGTAAGACTTACCAATACACAGTCACACCGTATGGTTTGAGTACGAGCTTGGCTAGTTTAATTAGAGTTTTAGACTTAATATTAAAAGAAGCAGAACCGTACACGATTAACTTTGTAGATGACATTCTATGCATTTCAAACTCGGTAGAATCACACTTAGAGAATTTAGAATCATTGTTTAAATTATTTCAAGAATATAATCTAACAGTAAATTTCAAGAAATCTAGCTTCTTTAGAGAAGAAATTCAGTTTTTAGGGCATAAGATAACTAAAGACGGGATAAAGCCGCAGCCTGAAAAAATAGAAGCAATAAGCCGTTTTCCAGCGCCGCGAAATGTCAAACAACTTCGAGGATTTCTTGGACTTACGAACTATTATCACAAGTTTACAAGTGCATATTCCGATGCAACTTATCCACTGTTAGCGTTACTTAGAAAAGATGTCAAATGGAATTGGACAGATGAAATCAATAATAGTTTCAATCGGGTAAAGGAGTTATTTTGCAATACAATGATCTTGCATCATCCAGATCCGCGCAAAAGATATTATCTACAGTGCGACGCGAGTAATTACGCGGTTGGAGCTGTTCTTTACCAATTGTCCGAAAGAGATGAGGAATTGATTGTTGGTTTTACTAGCCGAACGTTAAAAGGTGCGGAGTTAAATTATTTCACGACAGAGAAGGAACTGTTAGCTATTGTGAATGCTTTAGAAAAATTTAGAAGTTTTATTCTAGGAACTAAGCTCACGATTAAAACTGATCATACGGCGTTGACATTCGTGCTGACATGCAAGCTTGTGAGTTCCCGGTTAGCGAGGTGGGTACTGTTCATCCAGACTTATGATTTCGACATTGAGTACGTGAAAGGAAAGGAGAACATAGTCGCCGATATCCTCAGTCGTTATCCACCTGAAAAACAAGAAAAAGTCGAATCAATAAACCAAATTAGAGTCGTTGCGCCACTGGTCAAAGAACCAAGCGTGGAATTATTAGAAAATTTAAAACTGATGACGAAGCATCAACGGGAGGATCCCGAGATTAAAGAATTGTTAAAACAGGATTTAGAACAAAATAAGTATCTTACCATGATCGATGATGTTCTGTACCACTGTATGCCAGGGGGCAGGTTACGTGTGTATCTGCCAGAAGGATTAGTAAAGAGCCTAATTAAAGAGTGTCACGAAATCTATGGGCACGTGGGAGCGTACAAGTGTTATAAGACTTTGGGAGAAAGATTTTATTATCCGAAATTCGCGAAGGTGATTCGGGGGGTGTTATCAAGGTGTGATAGATGCCAGAGATGTAAAGTACCAAACCTTTATAGTTACGCGAACATGCAGAATATAGTACCTGAGGGAGTTGGTGATTTAGTTTCGATCGATTTCTTCGGCCCGCTACCTGCAAGTAAAGGAAACTATAAGTGGCTTCTAGTCACCATAGACGCGTTTAGTAAATTCGTGCGACTTTACCCACTGAAACTCGCTAATGCGCAATCCACTATCAATTGCATATTCAATCAGTACGTCCCAGAATTAGGAAAACCTAAGCGAATGCAATTCGATCATGGCACCCAATTTACTTCTAAAATTTGGATCGAAAGAGTCAAAAAAGAGGGTATTATCCCCATCTTCTCGTCAATAAGACACCCGCAAGGGAATATAGTAGAGAGAATAAATCGTGAAATCGGTAGGTTTTTTAGAACTTTGTTAAAAGAAAAACACACAGCCTGGATTAACTGGGTTAGCATCATTGAAAGTTGTATGAATGAGGTGTACCATGAAACAATTGAATTCGCTCCTTGTGAGATACAATTAGGAAAGAAGCCGACACGGTTTTGGCAACACTATTTTACCGATCAAAATTTAGATTTAAAACATGAAAAGAAACTAACATTAGTAAAGGAAAGAATCCGAAAAAAAGGCAAGCGTCGTGCGGATCGTTTTAATGCAACGCACAAGATGGCTCGGTTTAAGATAAATGATCTAGTACTGGTAAAGGCATTAAATGTTTCTGACACACAAAATAAACGTATGGCTAAGTTCTTTACACTTTATGAAGGGCCATACAGGCTTAAGAGACAGGTAGGCGATGCAACCTATATCCTCGAGCACCCTGAAACAGGCATAGAAAGAGGAAAATTCCATGTGAATATGTTTAAGTTGTATTTACCTGACAGCGTTTAAAATTTAAATGTATGATAGATAGAAAAAGGTCGTTAGAAACGTTAACAAGCGAGTTCAAAACATCAAATACAAAATTGAGCTTACCTAGCATGACAGTTGATTTTGAACTATACCAAGGGTACAGGAGGTCATCTAGCAGGGGGGTATAAATTCACGCACTAATTGGCAGGTGTCATTCGTCAATTATCCGAGCATCATGTACGGCTACATTAGCGTCCAGGATAAGGCCACCCAGACTGTGGATTCCATCGACTTGGTGCCGGATCCAAATAATAACGACATCGTTATCAAGCGTTCGGGAAGATTTGTGCCTGGAGATGGACAGAGGCGGAAAGGTAGAGGTTTCCAGACCAAGATTTTCAAGCCAGAGGTGAAGAAGCCTGAGCCGGTGAAAAGGAAGGAAATCGTACCTAAGGCTGCAACTACGAAAAAGCCAAGGGTCGAAATCAGCAAGAAGATTGAGCCGGTATCGTTCATGCCTTGGAAATTAATTCCGATCGACGTGCATGTGCGTACGGAGGAAGAAAAGGTCGCTCACAAGAAAAAGATGGATAGATTCCGACTTTTTGGTACTGTGGACCTGCCATCTTTGCTAACATCGCCTCCACCGGCATTGCTCTCACCGTTTCCACCATCACCAGCACCATCAACTGCACAGAAGCCGTCGACGTCAACGCAGATACCGTCAACGTCGACATCAACACCAACATTCAGGCCGCCATCACCCGGTACGCCTGAATGGATCAAAAACTTCGATTATGCTGATCCACTGGGCCTCAAGAAAAACTGAGAATGGATGGATATCAGGAAAAAAGAAAAGGAGAGAATAGACTGAGTACGAACCGAAGTAAGAAGACTCGTTGCACCCGATCTGCACGAAGAATTATTTGCGCATGATGAAAAGGATGGAATTTCAATCAGCTGCAAATAATTAGGGGGCAATGTAACATATCAGCTGTCTACGAGTCAGGTCGGCGCGCGCATCGGCAGCACGACCGAGCGATAGACTAAGATGACGTCACTGCAGGTATAAATACGACGCTCACAGGCTGCTCGTGAGCATTTATCGCCTGTCGGGATAATCTCGCTCATTTTCTATTAGAGTCATTTTTGTAAAATCGTATCGGAGGTCTTCTCCGAACGATTATTTAACTTCATTTAATTTCGAGCCACTAGCTAGATGTAACGCCTGTCGGGTTCATCAAATATCATATTAAACTTAGCACACGCCAAACGCGGCATCAAATCGAAAAACTAGAGTCATTAACCCTATTGCCTGTCGGAATAGTAGAAAAAACAGAAACAAGCCTAGCTTAGCAAAGCACTTTGTAAATAAGAAAAACCGTTAGAATTAAAAGAATAGCGTTAAGATTAAATTTTGTAGATTCTTTTGTATAATTTCTTTATTGATTTTCTTTGATTAAATAATTAACTGGATGTTCATCTGATGCTTTTATGATTTTTCCTCATTACTTCTGAACTAGGTGCACTGCATCGTTGCTGATTCTACTTGCTACAATCCGCATTCGCTGCTAGTTCACTCTATTTTAGGTTTTCCCCGCACTCAGGTTTAGGCATACTGCATCAGTGCCGATCATATTCAGTGTGATCTGCATCTGCTGTTGGTCTGCTCTCAGCTCTGGTGTCTTAGCTTGTCTTACCGTGATTTTAGAAAGCCAACGCTCGAACAAATAAATTCTATGCAACAACCACGACCTTCTGTCCACTTTTCTAATTAAATAATTAATTAAAAAGACCCTAAACGTTGCAATACTTTCTTGAAGTGTAGTGTGACGGTCAAGGTTCCGTGATCAAATGGTATGGATTTACCCTGCTGGTCTCTTATAGATATTTCGATTGTCCGAAAACTCAAAAGAAGTAAAGGTAGATAGTGCGGTGGTGAAAACGTTTTTACTTCCGTATCCACGATGTCTGCGCTTTGCCTAACCTGTAGTATACGCAGAAGAGGTGCATAGATGTCGCCTACGATACGTGGTTCTATGATGTCACAATAGACGAACATAAGTGACGGTATCTTTTGTACCTCTTTACTGTTTTTGTCAGGTAGGTATGTTAAAGGATATTGTATTTCGACAATAGCGACTTTCCATTCGCCGCTGAGCTCAATCGTGCGCGGGAGCTGAGTAATATAACAGCAGGTCTTGTTATCAGGAAAATACTGCATCGAGCTATTGCTAGGTAGGGTTATGTAGAACTGCGACTTCATTATGATGCAAGATTCTGAAGACTGGTAGCGGGAATCCAGCTGTTGAACTTTTCGGGGTAACCTTTCCAGCTGACAAGAACTTTCTTACTGGGACCCCGCCCCTTGCTGCGAATGATTTTATCAATTTGAAACTCAGTATGTTCAATGTCCGTCGTCACACGCTGTAGTTCCGCTTCATAGAAATAACCGTCAATCTCCTCTCCGGAAAGATCCTCCAACTCGTATACGTTCGGTAAACCAGGTGAAACACGTCTAATTTTGAACAACTCCTCACTCCAGTTAGCTTCGTATCCTTTAGCGAAGGTCCCCTTTGTTTTGCTTATGCGTACAAGATCATCCTTATTCAATTTTAGCTTGCGCGCCTTGTGTAGCGGATGCATACGTTGAATATTCGCACGGGCCTCAGCCGCATTGTAGAGTGTTACAGCCGATGGAGCCATTCTGATACTCGAGTGTATAGTATTATTATAGGAATTGACGATGTTTTCCAGGACGTCGATGTATCGATGAGTGTTTTTATGAGTAAAATATCTCCACATGCGATCTTTCAGAGTACGATTGAATCGCTCAACAACAGCTGCTTTTATATCAGGATTACGCGTCACTCTAAAACGGATTTCGTTCTGGGCAAGTAGTTTCTGAAAAGAACCACCCACGAACTCTTTACCCTTGTCAGTCTGCATTGTAACAGCACGCCGTTCGGTAGAGGTTAAGATTTGCTTGAATCCGTCGGCTACGTCACTAGTCGATTTACTATGGAGTGGAATCACCCATGCGGATTTACTCAGGACATCGATGACTACTAATAAGTAACGGAATCCGTCGTTATGATCCTTTATCGAACCGAGTTCAACTAAATCGCCTTCCCAGAGTTCATCATTATTTGAAATGTTGTACCGCAGTCGTTGGAATTTTCGCCGTATAGGTTTGTGCAGCGTGTAAGCATCCTGTGCACTTAGCCAATTTTCAATTACAGTCGAGCTCACCTCTCGAGCGGCCTTTTTCAGCTTTCTTGCTCCTGCATAGCCAGCCGGGTGTGAGGGGTCATAATACAGTCGTTCTAGTTCTCTCATTTTTGCATTCCGAATGACAGCCAGCCTTGTTTTGACGATGTTGTCGGAGATCTACGGGGCGTTTTTCGATCGCTCTTTAGTTTCGGCTGTAGAGAGAAGGACTCATCCCCTACCCCGTCGGTACTTCCGTCTTCCTTGGACGACTGCTCGCCACTGCTACCACCGGTGTCTCTAGAACGATGGGATGCTTCACGCTGTCTTGCACCGCTCCACATCATGACGTTTTCTGCGGTCGATGGTGATGCTGCCGCATTCCTCCACACATTTTGATTTCCAACATATTCCCGCGGAACATTGATACTCTGAAGAAAGCGTGCGTACACATGTCTGCCGTCAGGCTGAAAGCCTTTTCTAGAACGCATAGAATCGTTCACCAAATCTACGATATTTGTGCCAGGTATAACCTTGTTGTCTATGGTCACAACACCGTTACTGTCCCAAGAGAAACGCGTCGGAACATCCGTCAGGCGTTTGAGCAGATGTTCTGCCTTTGATCTGTATTTCTTTGGTACTGTACTAACAATTCGTGATAACGATTGCTGCTTGTCGGGGGATGATTCTGCTTCCTCTTCATGCGTGATATCTGTTGGACTATCGTTTCCAGACTTTGTGTGAAGTTCTAGACTTAAAGGTTTTCGTGAATCCTCGGCGAAGTATAAAAAACGCTGTAGTAGCTGTTGATATAGTTTCCATTTCGCGGCGTCATCCGTGGTATGTGAATCCAGAATGGCTCGCATCTCGCTATCGAGTCTAGAGATTGGATTCCTCGTGATCTGGTTGGCATCCTCGTAATTACTACTGGAAAGTGTCCCAGAGGTCGTGAGATTACGTTGGAAACGTTCTACACTCTCCGAAGGTATCAAAACCATTTTCTTTGCATGTTCCATCGCTCTCCTGTTTCTATTTGCCAAACAGGTGTGAAAATAGAGTCCCGAGAACTGGTGCAATTAACATGGGTAAAAAACCACTGCCACTTTGAACCAATATCTGTTTTTTACTCTTCAGGCTTCCTCTGCTGCTAGCCAATTTACGTAGAAGCTGTTTATGCCTAGCAAGCCTCGCTTTTTCCTTCTGCGTCAATATGACGTTACCGTGCACTGTGTTCAAAGCACACTCACATATACTCTTTACAAGGGAATTATTGGCACTACGTAGCAGGGCCAGACGTTGTTCAGGACTTAGCCTACAGAGCGCCTGTAGCGATGCTGTATTTTCTTTACCGAATCGTCTACGAGCGACCGCAACTGATGAACCTTTCGCACTTTGGGTACTATCCGAGGCACCACGAGACATCCGTACGCGTGGCATTACAACCGAACGACTGGTAAATTGGAAATAGAACGCGACTTTATATCTTTTCGTGGAACATAGACGTGTTGATACTTGTCAGATGGAAATATATTGGTGCGATAGCGGCAATTTTCAGGCGTCGATTGTTTTAAGTCAAGTAATAGATAACCGTGTGGTTGCGCAGTGGCGTCAAGATATGCCTCCTGTAAAAAACGTTGATCCTCAGGATAAACCTGGCGTGCTAAATGTTGTATCTGCGCACGATCTCGCGGGTTCTTAAAAAAGATGATATAATTTGTATTGAGCGATATATCTCTCTGACCACGACCCTGATGAAATAGGTTCTGTGTGATGAAAAACACGCTTAGATTCTTATGATGACAACCCTTGGTAAACAGATCAACGATTACGTTGTTGGAGGCCTGCCGCATTAGATCATCGACCACAAGTAGCTTAGGTGTTCCATCCGTATCGTAGTCAGACTCCTGAGGTAGCCCTTCCCGATACTCAATTTCAGTATTAGTTGTATTGTTTTTATTGAGAGGCCCCTGGAGCGAATTTTGCTCAGCATAGTACCATAGGACACGTGAAAATCGTGTATCGCACAATTCGCCTATGTTTCGCAGAAAGGTCTTGACAAAGATTGATTTACCGCAACCGGACGGACCGGCAATTATAGCCGAAAAAGGGTGTCGCCAGCGTGTGTCCAATTTTATTATGGAAGGGCTCTCACTATTTCTGACTGTACACGCCGAGTGTTTTAGGAACTATGGCTGAAATTTGACTCAACCGAAGACTAACTATGCTACGATATTTTCCTGACGAGACTAAGTGTCTGACACGCGCCATCTCTTATTCGATGCACGCTTTTTTACAGAGTAAATATATCGTCTGATTTTTTTTTTCTGTACTGTATACCGATCATGGATGAATGTTGAGCGGAAAGTTATGAATATAAATTGTTGAGATTCGGATTCAGATGTTTATTTCGTCGGGGTCTAGCAATATGAGCAGATATTTTTTCGACAAGTATATTTACAGAAAAAATTGGCCACGTCATTACAAACAATATTCTTAGATGGGATATCTTGTACTTATTGATATAGTGGTGAGGTATGGTATTACTAGCGAACAGTTTTATTTATTACAGTGATTCAGTGATAGAGCGTGACAGAGTAAGTATGTATTGGGGTATATTTCAAATTTACATTTACACAAAATTTTGAATACTACAATTACGACACAAATACTATGAATAATATAGGAATACTACGTACTAAATAAATATCAATATCAACGTTACAAATATTACATTTGCCTTACTTGAATAATACAGGAATACTACGTAAAAATAAATATTATTATACTTTACAAACATTACAATTGGCTTACTCAAATGATATAAGAATAATACAGACAGAGCGAATAGTACAAATAACAGAAATATCACAGTTCAATAGTTCAAATAATATAAGAATAATACGGTCAAGATTAATATTATAAATTTCACCTGTAAAAGAATTAAAAAAGATAGGCAAGATTAATATTATAAATATCACCTGTAAAAGAATTAAAAAAGATAAGCAAGATTACAAAGAGTTCAACAGGATGGTTGAAACAGTGGATCTGCTCATCACGGCCTACAGTGGAGTTTAGACCTACGAACACGACACGACTCACTTCGACTATTCATCGCACGGAGAGAAATTTCGCACGGCATACGTACCACGTCGTTCAGGGGGCGTCCTTTTTGGTGGTAAAGTAACTGTCTGTAGTTAACGTACGCTGTGTGTCCCGCGCTAGTACCGGCGGCGAACTATTATAAGACGTCGACTATACTAAGTCATTAGGTCTCTACGAGCGCCAAAAGTTGGGCAGCCTAGCGTCCCAAAAGTTCACTCAGATAACCTAACGTTCTTTCATTAAGACGATCTCTGTCGCACTAGCTTAGAACTCTGAGCGTTCCAGATTTTGGGGCGCCCACCACACCAAAAGCGCACGCCTCACGTACTTTACATGTCGTACAGTAGCGCCACCATTACTGAGACAGGGCGCGAGCTAAATTTCTCTCCGTGCGGTGTGACCGTAAGGAAGGGTATCCCAACTATCTCTACAGCAACGCCTCTTCACAAAAACAGGCCGACAGGTCTTCGTCTGGTCCCTGGTCACTACTTCATGCATTGCAGTCCGACCTATCCCCCGAAACTCTACTCGAATCGGCGCTCCATCCTCCGCTACCATTTCCCGGACAGAATTAAAATTTATCTTCATACGTGTTGAATAGTTCAAGCTCATCCCTTTCATTTTGCAGACTTCTACCTCCATTCCGTCTGGACACACCACGATGAAAGCGTAGAATTTCGCACCACCGGATACAAACGCCCGTATGTAACTCCCCCTACCATACTGCTCAAGTTCATTGGTCATATTACCCAAAAAATTAGCAACCGGTGGTTCGTACTCTCCAACCCTACCCGAACGAACATAAATGATAGAATCTGTGTCGTGATACAAAACGCGCCGATCTAGCTTTTTCAAATAAGAATATAAGGTCAGCCTCGCCTGTGCCGTTGTATATGCCGCTATAACTACATTCGCGAGGGCGGATGGCTCAATACTCTGGTCTATGTAGGACCAGCGGGCGTACAGCACGTCGTCGTTGACGGGGACTAGATCCTCCAGTGAAATTGCTGGATTCGTTAGCAGAGCCAACAGTCCCTCCCGTGTATCAATGACGGTCGTCTTTGACATGTTGTCCCGTTGACCAAACTTGCCCCAGAATGAGTTGAGGCATAACTTCACCACAGAGCGAAGCCCTGGATTTTTCTCGATTTTTTCAGGGTCTAACTCTACACCCTCTACTAGTTTATACTGTCGGAGATAGTCTGATCGCGCATCCTCTGTGTTACAACCAGCGGGCCAGCCGCTGGCCTCCTGCTTAAGGTTAAGAAAAGTACGTATATAACCCGTGAAGTGCCCGCCCTCTCCGGTCTCTGGATTAAATTTGGTGACTTCGTACTGCCAGATTTCCGATACAGTTATAATTTTATACCCGTTTTCTACGGCCTCTTTCAGCTCAACTGAAACCCAAGTGCCGGATAAATATCGTTCGCGTTCGTCATCATGTGGGCATGGAGATTGTAATAATTCGCGACAACAGGTGTAAGAAAGCGGAAACATCAATTTATTATGCATACGGAAAGGTAGTACGGGATGATAAAGATTACGCGGCGGCAGCACGACACATTGAACTAGACCCTCGACTCTGGTAATATCTACACCCTGATTCCCTATTAAAGCTTCACATTCTGGCCCTACATATACCTTTGGGTGACCACGCGGGTATTTACCTGTCGCATTGATGTACGGATACAGTGAACAAACATCAACGTAGTGTATTTGCTCACCGCTCCCGCCATCTACTTCGTAGAGCCGTGACGTATTACCGGTCCGGCCTCCAAAAAAGGCATCACGCGGGTTCAATTTAGTGATACCTAACATCGCAATAAGACGGTTATCTTCAATATATGATCGCAGCATCGCATCTGTTTCAACCATCCTATTGAACTCACACTCCCATATTTCTTCGACGATCATCCCTTGGTCCCGCAGGCGTCTTGTTTTGGCTATGGTCTGTTCGAGTCGTCGATCCATGCTTTCGCCAACCGCTGGCCGTTCATCCCGGTTAATACGAAAGCAACGTGGACAACCGTGCCAGAAGCAGCCATGAAACTCCAGCACATGCTCCACACCATCGGGCCCCTTGTAGTAGCCGTCAACCCGTCGTCCCCGTACCCGTCTCTCTCTTCCTCGGCCAGCGTGCTCGATCTCAATACCGAGCTCATGCTCCCTCCATACCAGCCACTCGATGGCTCTACGTGAGTGTTTATCACCCAGCCTGTACCCAGCAGGTGGGATAATCCCGATTTCATTATCACGTAAAAAGTTCTTCCGAAAAACCATCGAGCAAGCTGACGCAATAGTCGTACTCTCCGTAAACGGACAGACGTTCCCTGTACGCTGAAAGATCTTGCGGAAAGCTAGACAGGCGAGGCGAAGAATTGTCACGTCTGACTGACAGTACCTTAGCAATTCTACATCAAGGTTGAAAATATAATTCTCGCTAACTGATCTATTATACCATTCGAAAAAACTTTCCCTAGCCTCTCTCGTCATAGTATCTGGCGAGTAAAACTCGACCGCAGGTAAGGGACCCTCATACCCCCGATTAGCCGGGATGTTAAAAAGGTGCGGGAATAATCCTTTTTGTGTAGACTCAGGTAAACCGAAAGCCTTTGGCAACGCTGACAAAGCCATTGGCATGTATGCCAGTGAGTCTAGGAACCGGGTGTTGTTTGTCTCCAAAAGTATTATTTTACTCCCGTTGAGTATAACCCGCGGTGGTTCACCCCCATTCTCCACCAGATACTTGAGAATAAACTGCGCGTCAAAACCCTTAGCGTTATGTGCTACGCATATAATCTTCCTATAACCGTCAATTTTCCTATCTACGAATTCGATGAACTCCCTCACTGGGTCCCTACTAAAAACAAACTCTCGTTGAGCACCGCACCCTGCGCAGCCTTCACTAAAATCTTCTTCTATACAACGCGTGCAGACCCGCTGCGCAACGCACAGATTTGGCACGTGGACGTTCACTGTATCGTCACCGTCTAAAGTCTGGTCTTGCTGTGTCTCGAAATCATAAAAAATGAAAATATAATTCGCAGACTGTTCAGTGGTATGTTTCACAGGTCTCATATAGCAACTATGCTCTATCTTTTGAGTCGAACGACAGGTCCTGCAGTATGTCTCCCCGCAGACATGCTTCCCCTTGGATGTATCCATATAAATATCACAGGTCTCGCAAATCCGCAGGGTACTGCAGATTGACCGCTTTCCACTAAACGAATCGGGTTTTTTGTGATTGTTAAGGCATTCAAGGCCGAAAAACTCACGTCTACACGAGATACATTCCATTCGATCAACCCTCGTATCGCAAGCGGGTGTCGACAAGCAACGAGGACATATATTAGAGCACCTGTGCTCCATACCACGAGCATAGCCTACATTACATGGTATGCAGAAAAAATTAGAGGCGGCTGCTGCACTGACCCAGATAACCAAGTGTGAATGTGCAAACAGTCCATTACACTTGCTGCAAATTTTGCTGTCATTTTGTCGACTACTTGCTGAAAATACTTTTTACACATCAAAATTTACAGCAAATGTACAGCAATAATTGCTATCATCTATTATGTCAGCAAATTTTGCTGCAAATATGCTAGCAACCAGAAACAACTATATTTTGACAGCAAGTTGGAAGCAAATTGCTGGCAATACATACAGGGTGTCACAGAATTCGTGACGGGGATTTCACAGTGTGAATCTTGATCAAAAACTGGGTCGAAATTTTCCTAGCCGTTTTTTCCGGAAATGCTCAGATTTCTCGCCGTAATTATTTTAAGTCCAGCCAATGACGCGCGGCTTATGAACGGCCGTTTGTCGATGTGATTAACACTCGGTTGCGTGCGCATCTCTCACTCTATGGTTGCCGCGAAAAAAACGGCCGTTCACAAGCCGCGCGTCATTGACTGAAATTAGAATAATTATGACGGGAAACATTTGCACTTTCGGAAAAAAGGGCTAAGGAAATTTCAATTCCGTTTTTGATCAGGATTTACCCTGTGAAATCCCTGTCACAAATTCTGTGACACCCTGTATATGTATATGGGAACTTCAATTCGCCTAACATTTTGTTTTATAGTTATTATCACTGTAAATGGAATTGTGAATTTTTTTTTTAAACTATTAGCAGTCGCTCTTAGTTACTTTTTTATTGTTCAATTAAAAAATTTGTAACTTCGTTAGAACAAATTCTCAGATGACGAAGTGTGACTATACAAGCACTTTATTCCACTTGCTCCAAACCTTTTTGTCAAATACTAGCTGAGAATACTTTCTATACATGAGAATTTCCAGCGAATACACATAGGATGACATTATGACATAATAATTATCAAATAAATGTACCAGGTAGGTCAATTTAGTTCATTATCAATATAAAAACTTCCTCAGCCACACGATATAAGCACAATTAGTCTCCACCATATGACAGCGACGTCGTGGGTGAGTGGACAGCGTACCGGATTCATAGCAGGAGAGATTCTAGTAACCAGGTTCGTGCCCCGGTCCGGAACAGAAGATTTTTTCGGAAATATATTCAACTGAAATGGAATCCACAATCAATTACGAGATGATCCCGTACAAAAACTACCCATTAGCGATTTCTTTTTGTTTTTTTATTCGCTCAAAACTCAATCCCGACCAGTTTTTGGGATTCACATGTTGCTGATGTTTTGCTGACAATTTTTGTTGAAATAATTTGCTCTTATTTTTTACAGCAATAGAGGACGCACCTTGCCCTGATATTGCTAACAATATTCTGCACGAATTTCTGTCATATTGCTGTAAAATTTGCACGCACTTGGTTATCTGGGGATGTTCAAAATTGGATCATAATGCCTGTTCCGTTCGTCGTAAAGAATGTTGAGTCTATAAGTTACTTTCCGCCCCAAGCCTAGCACAATATCTTCGCCATTGAAAAAACATTCTCCACCCTTTCCGAGGGTACTTTGGAAGTAAACAACTATGACAGTGTCGTCTCGTGCCAAATACTGTTGAAACTGTAGGAGTTCATCATACCCGCAGCCCTGTTCTGGTACCGTGACATGTGCCTTTCTAACTAATTCCTGAGCTCTCTCTTTTTGATATTTCACGTTGTCCCTAGCCCTGCCCCATATATTTTTGAAATCAGGATGAGTAATCTTACGCGCGTGCACCCCAGCTACGAATGAAGCCCGCGGTAAACATAAATTATCCGTGTTTTTAAGTTTTAAGATCGACCGCTTATTTAATACTCCCTCCCCATCCAACCGTAAGCGTTTACCCCTCCCAACAGGTGAATTGACGGTAAATATATTGACTGTGAAAGGCTGTTCTATCGAAAACTCGCTCGCACTCTGCGTGACTCTAAACACGAGACTCCATAAATCCTCGAACTGAAAATCGCGTGCCGGTCGAAAGTTTAAACCCGCTGCACCCCTCGTAAAACCATCCGTAACAAACGTTATACCCATTAGATCATTCTGACCGCACAATGACCTGAAATACCTATGAAGTTCCCTAAAAGCGTCCTCTAACCAACGTAGTGTATTTTCCGTCTCCGGCGGAATTATGATTTTTACCGTGACTTGATTTCCAGCTAATCCAAAACGCGGATATCTTTTATTGACACGCTGTGTGATTCTAAATCGTCTCGACGTACTATCGTCTACATCTTCTATTCCGGACTCTAACCCTACAACCTGAGCTGGTACACTAACTCGCCTGTCAATCGCCGGTCGATCTTCCTGTTCAGGTACATCGTCCGATGGAGCATGACGCTTTCCTGGGCGACGAGCTGCTCCACCTTGCTGCACTCTTGAAGTGCTAGCCCCTTCGTTGACCGTGTATAGCCTGGCTGGGATTCCCGACGTTGGGGTAGAAGCTCCAGCGCGCATGTTCCCAGTATCTGTAAAAGTATTCAAAACTCTAAAAACGACGTAAACTCGAATGGTTGAGAATAAGATTTGACATTTTTTCGGATAGGAGTGTACTCGTGACATATTCTCTGAAATCACTTACCGCTCACAGGAGTATACCGCGTACTTTCACTCGATAGATGCGGTGCATATCGAAAAATGTCGTCTCTCGTTTCCTCGATCACCCTCGTCTCACTCGCGTCCTCCTCATCTTTTACGGAGACTTGTGATAGCCGCTCCGTAGTCTCCTCTATCATCACCGCACCGTCCATCTCTACATCAGGATGATCCTGTGTAAATGCCATCATGCTTTCTGCTGCCAGTTCATAAGCCTCGACAGCTTCTATAGCAATCGCTTCTTCTCGTAGAATAGCCTCGGTATCCGGTTGTGCAGCCGTTCTCATCTTCCGTCCTTGCCGTTCGATCACATCCTTCAGTCTCTGAAGATCGGCTGGTATAAGGGCAACTTTCACGATGTCCAGCATTTTCGCCATCCAAGAAGGCCTGTTCACTAAGTACGGCAATTTCATGATTTCTATGATCGTCGGCATGTCAAGCATACCCAGAATATTGCGCAGAACTATTGACACTTCCATCACCGTACGCATCCCTTTGACTTGACCATACCACTCACGAATACGCGGCGTGATGCAACTCGGTCTTGAAGCAATGAGGTACCGTATCACCATCAGGATTAAACCCCTCACGATTGATATGACACGTTTATCTTCAACACGATTCATCGTTAATATACTCTTCAAAATAAATTCAAACAAAAGAAAAAATAAGGACTTGTCCAAAATTTTCTCAAAGCTCAAACTTGTTCGCTTGGTAACAACGCCTTTCACGAATGAAAAAACAAACGCAACAGTAATTGTTAAACCACTCGAAATCGGAAGATCACAACCAGCAGAGTGTCCTCTACTGAATAGTTTTTCAAACTGATAAAATTACTCACTTTTGGCAGGCCTATATATCTTTTGCTTGGTAGCTTGCTCATCCTCACTCAGTAAAATGAACCAATCCGTGGTATTACCACCGCCCCCGCCAACCCTTGACCATTTTA
Organism: Tenthredo livida; assembly: GCA_963992785.1. NCBI lineage: Eukaryota > Metazoa > Arthropoda > Insecta > Hymenoptera > Tenthredinidae > Tenthredo > Tenthredo livida. The sequence goes on from OZ023067.1 coordinate 27,720,424, forward strand.
CTTACCTGAAACATTGTCACTATCCATCGCCTTGACTATCGTCACCTCCACATAGCATTTCACCCGACCGCCCCTTACGCCCGCAGGTCTGTGCCTGCACGCACTCCGCCTTTAATCCCCAATCGTACCTCTGCACTCAAGACAAAAGAATGTACATCGTATACCTTCGCAAGGGTTGTCGGAGCGTGAACTTGGCCATAAAAATCGGTATTTGCCGATTCGATCCTTACGTCCGCAAGTCTGAACCTGCATAACCGTCGCCTCTAATCCTCAAGCGCACCATGGCGCGCGAGACAAAAGAATATACATTTGCACCTTCGCGAGGGTCGTCGGAGCGTAAACTTGAAAATAGAAATCGCTTAATTACATTTCGAAAAAGACTAATTACAAAGACAGCTGCATCGTACACCTATCTATTACCCTTTGCTGACGCAGGTTACCCTGACAAACAATTTTTACATTGTTCAACTAGTAGAGTATAATTGCCATATTTCCACGAATTTTGCGTGTATACAATACTTTCAGTGTTCATTTCCGAACGATACATTAACAATAGTTTATGACGTTGAACGGTCGATTGCCTGTTTGAGAACCGTACAGTGTTTAATACTTTCATATTGTTCGGATGATAATAAAAGTAATTATTAGCGAACCATAATCGCACTGTGCTATTAGACAGGCTGAAACTTGTAGGCCTGACCTGCCAAACAGTTTTCAAAGAGCCGGAGGTCTCTTTATTTTTTTCTAGGATTGGTTTTACAATCAGCTAACAGAAAAGGACGGACGGAAACATCGACAAAACTCTGTACAGCAATACACTCGGTATTCATGGCTAGTGTACAGTTTTATAACAGACGGTAATATATCCCAAAGCAATTGCTTGAACCTATCCGAACAAGTCGAGACCTTGCAAACTTTTCCCTCAAACATTAGGCCCAACCCTGCAGCTACCTGCGAGCCCTTGGGTCATAAACGGCATACTGCCTCTGGCATAAGCTGAGGTCGGCACCCATGGCATCCCAGAGCCACGCTGATTCTAGCTGTAGGTACTGTGTCTATTACCCGCTGACTAATAGTAAAATCCCAGCCGATGGTGGGGGGTTTTTTCTGGAAATATTGAGGGGTCTATCTACAACTACGACAGTAGTTGCAGAACGCCCGTGCTTGCAACAGTGAACATCAGTTACCATACCTTAATACTATTCAGTGTCTGAATCGTAATTTCATCATGTTTAACTCTCAAACTGTGCGTGCATCAGAAAATCCTCAACCATCTGATAAACCACTCATAATTGACCCTCTACGACCAACCAGGCGGATTTTACTATCAACCACATACGGGATAAACTATTCGTTTTCTACAACAGTCTCGGTCGGATATTCTTTAATCGGAGAACGTTTCGAGCCTATTGTGCAGTTCAGCGGCCAAGGTGGAAGTGTGATAGCGATGAGAGCTGAAATTTGGTGGAAGTTTTTGAACGCCTTGGACGATATCAACAAATACCTCGCTAATCCAACGGTCACAGACTATAACTCCGACATTTCTACCGATACTATACCCGTAGATCTGAATGGCTATACTGTTTCGTTCATCTTGGCTCACGGCTCAAGAGCCATCAAGCTATCGGAACCTGCTGAGCTATGGAAAAAGGAAGAAGATCGAACCACGGACGATGAGTCGTCTGCCTACAACTCCCCTAGTTTGAAAAAACGAAAACTGCACTCTCCGTCTATCGTGCTGCAGAAAACTTCGATCGATGGATTGAATGCTATAATACCGTGTGTAGTTGATCATATATATCGTCTATCAAATCATGCGGATGCTGTGAACGAGGCTAAAGAAGATATAGTGGGGGAACTCACTACGCTGTCCTATGCGTTTGGCTTTGTGAATACTCCGCTCGAGCGTTTCACCGAGCTTGTCTTGAAGGATTTCGACGATATGCAAGAAGTGTTAAAGAGGAAATTTGAACCGGATTTTGTTACGAATATGTATAAAACTGTTATGCTTGAACTGAAGGCTCTGTTTAGTGTTGCTATAGCCAAAGAAATTAAAACGAACATAGATTCGACACGCGTATACCGACGCTGAGCATTTAGCATGTATAGCATTTTTGTGATCATATGCAAGACTCGTCTAGTTTGGCATAAGAAACGACTGTTCCTAAACTTTATCTAGAATAAGACTTTTTATCATTAGCATAATTAGCTGTAATTTTTATACGAAATACTTTTGAATAACTCTTAGTCGCCATAAGCTTGAACCTTTGCATAAATATCAGTAAATATAAGTCTGAATCTTTACCTTTCTGAATATTAAATGATATGAATAAACAACCATTATAATAATATTCACCTGTGCGTCTTTGACCAACTCCCATACCTTTCCTACATCCTCCATATATGCATATATATATATATATATATTTATTTCCATTCGATAAGTATACATAGGCAACGACTCCGGAGCGCCCGCTCTACCCTTGCCACGGCAGTAGCGGAAGAACCGGAGGTCTCACTTAGGTTAGAATCCATTGAGTTCGCTTAGGTTAGGATCGAAGGATTAGCGGAAAAAAAAAAAAATAATAATAATAATAATAATAATAATAATAAATAAAAAAAAAAAAGAGAGAGAAAAAAGAAGGAAAAAAAGAGAGAAAAAAGAAAAAAAAAAAAATGGCGCCGGGCCCGGGGGGGGGGAAGGGGGGAAGGGTCATAAACGGTATACTGCACCCTCTCTATTCATACTAGGGGGAAGAGTGTCAAGACGTTTATCATGCAAAAACATTTCACCATTCATTACTCGTATGCCAGTCACTGACGATGCTCCAGGGGACATACCTTTCGATGGCACAATGTATGCATTGAACATATTTTGACCACAGGAAGCAGCAATCTAAATCATAGTAAAAAAATCTGTTATTCAAATTATAGTTCAGCCAGAAAGTAGTTTTTTTGCTCACTTGGACAATTTCTGATGACTTGGCAAGTCCGGTGGTTTCAAGATCAAAAAGTATCACAATACAATTGCTGAAATCCATCGGTGGTCCGGTTTCATCTACAAAAAAGGATATTCAACAGATAATTTCACTAGTTACAAATTACAAAAAAAACACAAAAATATAAAATTATTCTCGATGGTTAGGGAATTACCTAGTAATTCCGAGATGGAACTGAACCCGCAGTTCGACTGGTACGTTATTCCTTATCGGTTTTCTGTAGCAGCGGTTTTGCTGGATCGTTTTTTTTTTTTTTGCGAAAAGCCTCCTTCGCTTTATTTCTATCGCCTTTAATAATTTCAGTTTCCGTTCACGGATGTGGTCTTTTACTATACGGAATTTTGTCGTTTCTCGACCCGGTGAAAGAAGGGCTATTTCATTCACTTTCAAGATGTGTTTAAATCCGAGGTTCTTTTGACAGACAGCCGTAGCCACTCTCCAATCTAACGATTCAGATGCAGCATAGTGACGATTCTTTGGATGTTTACTGGCAATGATATTATTAAAAGATTCATTCCCTTGACTAGAAGCACAGGGCGCTAATTTATCAGCGTTATTGGCAAATCGTGAAAAAATCTGCGTCAGCGAAACTTATTGATCGGGATCCGATAGAGGTTCTCCGTTTCGTAAACTCCTAAAGGGAATTTTTCCTTCGGCGTTCCGATGTCGACACCATTCCCCGCAATCGCCGTGTTTTCCATAGGCATGAGGGACAATACTTAATAACGCGTCCCTTACTTTTTGTGCGTTATTGCGATTTTGAGTCAGAGCGAAGGAAAAGCATTTGCCAAAGTACTCTATTAATTTCGGTGATATACGTTGTGCATATAACGCGCTTGTCAATCCTTTCTTTGCATGGTTTAAGTCAGACCATTTTTTTATTTCTGATGACGATTCCCTGCGTACTGCAGAGATAGTGCTGCAGTCATCGTCACCGATCAATACAGAAATATTCCCTCTCTGCTCTCGAAGGAGAGGATTACGATTGATAAGTTCGATTGCCATATCACTCTCCATTGCCTTGGCGGATCCCGAAAATTTTTTTCTGCAATCGTGCTCCTCTGGTTTTTGACCACGTTCACATCTCGCGCACCGCTTACTCCGTGTTGCGTGGGATAAAATTTTTCCGATATAAAAGCCTATCAAAGAACTGTGGCCTACGCCGGAAACGAGTTACATTAGAAATACTCGAGAAAGTACATTTGACGAAAAGTATCGCAAATAAAGCCGTATAATCATACGTACCGGATAGATATTATACGCATGACCGGTTCCTCTCCGTTGCCATCCAGCGTCAAATGAGGCTTTCAGATCAACTACTGGTTCTACATTTGCGTCTCCGTACTTGAGAACATTGTTATTCGATTCCATTGGAACTATCTCATTTTCATTCTCCGTTTGACTACGGATATAAACAACGCTGAATTTTTATTAGAATTTCATCGATTCACCATATTAATGAACTTTATGATAAACTGTTATAAAAATGTTTGGTACTTGGAAGGATTGTAATTCAGGAAATTAGGTACGAAAAATATGAAAGGAAAGAAATAGTACATTTCAGTACGAGTACGGACAGGCTTTTTTGACGAAACGAGAGGTTTACGGCACGAGCCGAAGGCGAGTGCTGTAACGAGGTTCGTCAAAAAGCCTTTGCGTACAAGTAACGATTATCATTTTTCATCACGAAAGCCGGGAAATCGCGGCAAAGTCGCGATTTCGAGGCTAGAATGATGAAAAAGACTTTTCGTCGTAAAGTTTGTTTTTCTCATTTAAAAAATAGGTATACAAATTGTAAATGCACCGTAATTTTGCTAATACTATAAAAATATAATTGATTTATCTATAAACTTGATATTGGGCATGATTGTGTTGCAAAAGTCATTCCTTTTAATTATTCAAATTTCTCCATGAAAGATTTATGAAAACATTTCCATAAGTTCGTTTTATAGAAACTCACTGCGATTCTAAATTCTGAGCTTTTGTTAACGTGATCTCCTGACGAACACTTTCGCTGCAGCTCTCGAGTGCCACAGCCTCAATGGCTGGACCTACGATACGCTCATACCTTTTCAACATAGCTGTTGAGAGTGTTGGGACATTGATGGCTGATAAAATTGTATTAATTTGGGCTTCACCAATACCAGCATCAAAGAGAGCTGAAATAGAAACAATATATGTATTTCTTATATACCTTGGTACTTTTTCTACAAAAGCGTTATTTATTCTTCTCACCAATAGCTACTTTGCAGTTAACGTCGAACAATCGTGGCGCATTAGGGCTATGGTGATTGGTATGAATCAAACGAATTCCATCACATGTTTGGCATTGAACGCTGATGATGCTCGCAAGATGTTGTTCGGACTTTATATATCTCAGTGACAGAGATGTATTGCAAGTCGTACACCACAGTTCAGCTGCGAGCGTCCTGATCTCGAAAATTCGACGCCCCTGAAAAACTGGCTCACTTGGAATATGGGGCTCCTTTTAAAAACATTAATTATAGTTAAAATACCAATTTCCTTGACGTTATTTTGATTATTCAGTCGCAGTTATACTTCTGTTTCTCTAGCTTCACTGAATCGTTTTTTGGTAGCGTTGATAATTTTTTCTCGGTGATGTTTTTTCTTATTTTCACGAATTGCCCACTATTTTTGCCAATGTCACTCCGCACTTTATGTCTTTCCTCACTCATGGTTAAACTTTCAAAAATTAGACTTGCATGTTTTCTGTTGACACCAAAGAGGTTGACACTTTTCACGCGCGTGATTGTTTACATTTCTAGCTATCGCAGTACCGCTGTGGTTCACAGGGCGCTAGTGCGACGTTGCAGCATCGTTTTTTCAGCCAATTTACGAGAAAATGTGAAGATTTTTAAATGTACAAAATTTATGTAAATTTTTTAATTCCAGGTTGTCGTTAGTCATAATAATTGATTATAGATCATTTTTATTACGAATCAGTCCAACTTATGAATGATTTACAAGGGCCCTACCGATTCGCCCACAAAATACAGCCCTCCGCGAAAGGAATACCTTAAATGGCACAGAGTGATTGACAATTTGCTGGTTTGATCATCTGTATATGTGTTAATACTGGTATATAATATAGTACACTCCAACCTCCGCTATTTGACCGAGTCGGGACCGAGCGTTTCTGCTATTTGACGAAAGTAGGGGCCTCCCACTCCTTGTGGACGGTTTTCTGCGCAGCCAGTTCGCGCCACTCCTCATCACTCAGCGCCCCGATGTTAAGGGGAACGCTGCCGAATAGTGGGCGTTAAGCCCGTCAAATAGCAGAGGACAAGTGTGGTCAAATAGCGGAGTTCGTCAAATAGCGGGTGGTCAAATAGCGGAGGTTGAAGTGTATGATGATTTTAGGTAATATTATAGTATGATAACTCAACTTAGTGTTAGCCGAACATTGGGTTGACTTTGTCTTAATAATTAACATGCAAAATATAATATTATAGGGTGGATAATATAAAAGAGTAATTGTGAAAGAGTAATATGCGTCTATCGACTATGGCTGAATGAGAATATGGTTATAATATTGTAACTTGAGGAGTTAGTTAAGGGCATGCAATAGTCGACGCCGAACTTTTGTTTTTCGTTTTATTCGAAAAGTAACCAACGAAATCAATTCATACTTTCACAATCAATAACAAACAAATGTATGAAGGCGGGAAAGTTCATGGTTTTACGAAATTCAAGTTTTAATTTTCCTTATAACAATGTCATGTAGCGTGTTTGCAATACTTCGCTGTGCCAGTGGACATTTCCCGCTCTTTCTGTCTGCCCCTACTGAAAAAGATTTGGTAAAATTTTTTTAAGGAAAATTTTTTTAAGGAAAATTTTTTTAAGGAAAATTTTTTTGCGGAAAATTTTTTTTTTTTTAAATCTTGATTGACTTTTCTCAATAGAAAAAACAAAAAAAAATTTTTTGAAAATATTCAATCGGACCATTTGTTTATGAAAAAATTTTCAACAAATGAAGTAAAAAATTTTGCTTTAACATTTATTGATGTCATTGTTAGATGTGAAAACAGCCATAACATCATTTTCCTTAAAAAAAAATTTTTTACCATAATTTTTTTGATTTATCATTTTTTTGGAACTTAATACGTTTATTATAAACAAATGAATAAACTTACTTAATCTTTTATTACGTAATCTTGTTAAGTATACATATAAGAGGGGCTTCCAAGAAGTAAAAAAATTTTAGGCCAATTATTTAAACTTTTATGTCGCCATTTATGAAGACAGAAGTCCGAAAAAAATGAGTTAATTAACAATTGCATAGCTTTTAGAAGAATGAAGTTAAAAATTTTTTCTCTGCGGGGCTAGATTCTTTGGAGTGTTCTGATGATAGCATAATTATTTTGAATTTTCAATTTAATATTTATTAGTAAAAAAAAATTAATTTCTATCGCACTCTCTGTTCAGCGGCGACGCGTCAGTGCTGAAACGGCCGCGCGGAACCCTATTTTCAGCGTCAAATTAAAATTATCAATAATGGAGATAGAGTTCCGGGAGTTAGGACTTTTTTATTGGAAATTTCCTCCTCTTTAAGATGCTTTTTTCCAATTTTCGTTATCTCTCAAAGTTTTTTAGTTATAGTCAAAAACCGGAGACGTCGTTCTTTTGGTTTGTTTTTTGTTAATAACAATGACAATTTTTGTTTCCGGGAAAAAAAAAAGTACGTCTTCTTCAGGATCGCATTCCGAATCGAATGAGCTATCGCTCATATTTTTAAGAGACTTAGAACGATTTTTCTCAGGAAACTCACTTCTCGACTCGACTACGAGCCCCGTACGACGCGGTAGTAGCGAGGCGCGCGGCGCGGCAGCCCGACGCACCGCCGGACAAATAATTGCAAAAAAAATACTTTGAAAAATCGCTCCATGAATTTCAAAAAATCGCCATCTTCAGAATTGAATAAGGAATGCGATAATATTTTTTTGAAAATTTAAAAAATGGCTAAAGTTTGCGAAAAAAATCGATAAACATTTTAATTGCTTATAAAAACAACAAAACTATATTTTTTGAAAAGTTGCAAATTTTTATCAAAAAATGTCTTTCATCGCCTTTGAAACGCGTTTTGGAATATCTCTCTACGATAAAGGGGACCCGAGATATTAATTCTTAGCCGCCCGCGCGCCACTTTTGCAGTAAAATGCGATAATTCATAACTAGCGTAAAAAAATTTTTTTGGACCAACGAAAAAATACGGGTCCACTTTTTTGACATAGATTTCAAGTAAAAAAAGTTTCAACCGATTCAAAACCCACGCGATCCTGTGCAGGCCGATTTGAGATGACATTGCCCTATTTTCCATTAGTGATATACTTTCCACCATTCCATACCGCCTCAGCAATGTACTGATCAAGTTTGAATCGATTCCGTCGATTGGGTTGTCAATGAAACGAAAAACTGTACATGATAAGGTGGTAAAGAAGGATTGTTGCATGCCCTTAAGAGATAAAGTAATGAGTTGACGAGCGAAATAAGTGACTCGAAAGACACAAATAAATTGGTATATGCAAATTGTTTATATTTGAAAAATACAGGCGTTCAAGTCAACGTTCAGAACGAGACTGTTTACAGAACAGTTGTAAGATCACAAATTGACATGAGGTGTTTGTTAGTTTTATGTCTTTAGTGTGATTGGGACGGGAGGCTTTGAAATATAGGTGATTCCTCCCTTTGTAACACTGCCCCTTCCTGAGGGGAAGATGCGTCCCGACTCTTAAGAAGACTCGTAGAGAGTGCTTAAGCTATGGCTCCTAAATTTAATAACACTCCTCTCTTAACTATCCGGCATTTGCCTTTACTCGCAAGTTAAACCATAGAAAACCTTGAAAAGATAGCCGAGTTTAACATAATCAACAAGGGTTTTTACAAAATCTTCGCTAAGTCCGTCGTCGGAAGGTAGAGGACGTCTGAAAAACTGGAATCCGCCTGGGGATGAGGTCGGATCGTGATTCGCCAAGGAAAGTCATCGTCATGGATTGTCAGATAGGTCCGGAAGTAGGGATCAGGAAACAGAAATCCGGGATCAAGAAACGGTCCCAGGAGAATCCAAAAGTCAGGAAAACACTGCACTCCCTTGTCTCATTCTGGTCCGAGTTCTCCACGATGAGGGTTATCCTAGGTCTTTTAAACAACTCGAAAGAAACCTAGAACTCTCAGAAAGAAACGGTTAAATCTTCACCTATGTGAACCTGGCACCCGACTTGCACCAATCACAATTTTTTTGGATGATTTTGAAAGATCTTGGTTTGTAGTTGATTGTAGTAGAGTTATTTCTGTTTGTAGTTGCGTTTTTTTCCCCCAATTTTTTCCTAATTTTTTTTCTCCATAGATTCAAATAATATGTTCGAGTCATTGTATCGTTTGCAGACAGTTTCCATCGGAGAACAATGCGGAATGGAAATAACAAACGTAGGTGTAACCTTAATCTTTACAATGAATGTGAACGATCCGCGAGCTTTATCATCGTTTGCAGTCGTTTGTAGTAGCTTCAATATAAATTGTAGCCCCTCCAAATGAAACCTGAAGACGGTATGCTGCAAAATTCTACTGCGAATTCGTCAGTAGTTTGTTGTAGGGAACTGCCAAGTCCAAATTCGTTGGTAGTGGTTAGTAGTAGCGAGCTGCAGGTCTCAATTCGTTAACAGTAGTTTGAAGTGGCGTGCTGAAGGTCCTCATTCGTAAGTAGTTGTTTGTAGTTATTTGTAGTTGTTTGTAGTAGCGAGCTACAGGTCCCAATTCATTTGTAGTTGTTAGTAGTGGCGTGCTGAAGGTCTCAATTCGTTTGTAGTTGTTTGTAGTTATTTGTAGTTGTTTGTAGTAGCGAGCTACAGGTCTCAATTCATTTGTAGTTGTTAGTAGTGGCGTGCTGAAGGTCTCAATTCGTTGGTAGTTGCTTATAGTTGTTTGTAGTAGTAAGCTACAGGCTCGAATTCGTTTGTAGTTGTTTGTAGTACCGAGCTACATGTCCTAATTCGTTAGTAGTTGTTTGTAGTTGTTCGTAGTTGGTTGTAGTTGGTTGTAGTAGCGAGCTACAGGTTCCAATTCATTCGTAGTTGTCAGCAGTAGCGTGCTGAAGGTCTCGATTCGTTGGTAGTTGCTTATAGTTGTTTGTAGTAGTAAGCTACAGGTTCGAATTCGTTTGTAGTTTTTTGTAGTAGCGAGCTACAGGTCCCAATTTGTTCGTAGTTGTTAGTAGTAGCATGCTGAAGGTCCCAATTCGTTAGTGGTTCTTAGTAGTTGTTTGTAGTAGCGAGCGACAGGTCCCAATACGTTTGTAGTTGTTTGTAGTTGTTCATAGTTGTTTGCAGTAGCGAGCTACAGGTCCCAATTCATTCGTAGTTGTTAGTAGTAGCGTCCTGAAGATCCCAATTCATTAGTGGTTGTTAGTAGTTGTGTGTAGTAGTAAGCTACAGGTTCAAATTCATTCGTAGTTGTTAGTAGTAGCGTGCTGAAGGTCTCAATTCGTTAGTAGTTGTTTATAGTTGTTTGTAGTAGTAAGCTACAGGTTTAAATTCGTTCTTAGTTGTTTGTAGTACCGAGCTACAGGTCTAAATTCGTTTGTAGTTGGTAGTAGTAGCGTCCCGAAGGTCCCAATTCGTTAGTAGTTGTTTGTCGTATTGTCGATTTCTGTCGTTGTTCCGGAGTATGACTTACAGAGACGATTTTTTACGAACTTGAGCTTCAGAAACGATTGTACTTGGTCGTTTTTAGTACATCCGGTGTTAGCTTCATCCGTGCAGAGGGCCTATGTGCAGATCCATACCCGCACGAAGCGCGCGCGCAACGTACGCAAGGTAATAACGAGAGAAGCGGGCCTGATAATGGTGGCAGAGGGAGTTAAATAATTGAGTGAGAACTTAGTCAAATAAGTGGGGCCGTCAAATAACTGACGGTGAAATAAGCGGGGTGTACGAACGTAGTACATTCAGTACGTATACATGCACATATTATTAGCTACGTATTCTCGTTAGTTACACTATTTGACGAATCGTTTTCGGGGCGAAATCACGTATCTGCTGGCTGGAATATTCTAGTTAAATATTTTAAATTTCCAGATTTGAGGTTAAGTGCAGTGATAAGAAATCACAAAGACGGTCGTGAACAGAAATCTAGTAAAAGAAATGACGCATCGAATGTGCCTTGTTATGTCATCCACTGAGTTTCACTCACAATGCAATTAGTATAGTATAGGCTCCGCATCATAACAACATCGATATCATCGACAAGTATGAGAGACAAACATTGCTACTAATTTCCGTTCTTAGCATTATCCAAAACCGACGACGAGGACGTGACGGAGAACCGGTTTCATTATTTTTTTTTTCTGTTTTTTTTTTTTTTTTTTGTATTTTTTCTTCATTTTTTTACAAGTTTTGTTAATTCTTTCAAATTATATTTTCAATTTTTGAAATTTTTAATTTTTCTTCCAATTTTCAAATTTTTCAATTTTTCCCATTTTTTATTTAATTTTTTTTTAATTTTTTAGTAAATTTTTATTCAGTTCTTCCACTGTTATATTTTTCTTTGGCAATTTTTTGCTCACGAGAGATTTTAAGGTAGTTCTTCCGGTACAGTCCCACCAAACGTGGGTTTCAGAGAAGATTTTGAATACTTTTCGATGGGAAAACAATCTGAAATAAATCAAGCATGTAGAAGATCCTCGACAGATTGATTTTGCATAATGATAATTCAAAAAAATATTTCAACAAATAGATGGAAAAAAAAACTGTTCAAGAAATTGGCCGGTGACCCAACTTCATTTTCGGGTGAAAATGATTTGTGAATTTTTCTAAATACGTATGTCAGGTATGAAAAAACGCAATTTTCAAAAACTTACCAAAATTCTCAAAAAATTAATTCGTATTTAGAAAAATTGACAAATCATTTTCACCCGAAAATGAAGTCGGGTCACCGACCAATTTCTTGAACAGTTTTTCTTTTCCATCAATTTGTTAATATTTTTTTTGAATTATTATCATGCAAAATCAATCTGCCCAGGATCTTCTACAGGCTTGATTTTTTTCAGATTTTTTTTCTATCGAGAAGTATTCAAAATCTTCTCTGAAACCCACGTTTGGTGGGACTGTACCGGAAGAACTACCTTAACACGAGGCCCTACTCTTTTACCTTGAGACTCGGATGTAGAATAGTTCGTGCATATTATGTTGGAGCAGAAGCGTTCGGGCAGTGACTGCCGTGACTATCTGATGTAGATCATTATGTTCTTCCCACTTGCCAGTCACTCGTTTGATGAACGCAAAATAATGTCCGGTAATGTAGATAACCGCAGAAACAAACTTATATGTGAAGTCATCATAAACCAGCTTATCTGGTATTTCTGAGAGCGTGAATTTTCTTCGGGAATGTGGAAACCCGTTGCGAGCTGCAAGAAGAGAATTTCCAACATCCTTGATGTTAATCATTAAATGTTTGCCTCCTGACCAGCCTTTCGTTATATTTGAACTTTTGCACTTAAAACATATGCTTGTACTCCTGCCTGTAAAAGTCTTATTTAGGGCTTCTTGTAGACCTGCCATACCACGCTGATGTAGTGAAATGGGGTCAAGGTGTAGAACCGGCAGTGTCTTGGTCACCTCGAATAGACATTCAGCGCAGTTAATAGTTTTAACAAGTGATGGCACATCACGAAGGATAAATTTCTCCTGCAAATACGAAATATTGATCTCACAATCCAATGATCCGTTTTTGATTTCTTTGGTAGCACTCAAAATACTCCCTCTCTCTGTGTATAGTATCGCCGTCACGCCTGTCCTTGACATCCTTTGAACAAATTCGAATATTGGGACATTAAAGTCTGCAAGATAATCCGAATATGTTGCATGATCATGATAGCCAGTTAATAAGCTTTGAACGGTGCTATCGAACGCACACGTGTTTTTCACTTTAACCATTTCCCTGCCAATCTTGACCGGTTTCAACGCACTTCCGTTCAGAAGCAGTGGCATCACTGGGGTGAATTTCCGCCGTTTGTGAACGATTTCGATATCGGGACATGCTGTAACATATTTCCCTCGTTTTTTAGCTTTAAGTGGTATCTTCGGTTCCGGTGGATTTATTACGTGCCCAAATTTCCAACCCTTAATTTCGTTCAGATAGGACATTTGATAAGAGACCACACTGTCAACGGTCGTATCCTTGGATTGGGGCGAAACTTCTCTCGAGTCTCTTGCGAAGTCCTCCAGATCATGAATTTCGGACCGGTCAAGTGTATAGTTATTTATCGGCTGCACTGGATTTTCGAGATTCTCAGACTCTTCGCCGGTGGCTACTCTTTCAGACGGTTCCATTTGTGACGGAAAATTCAGGAGGTAATCAGATACCGAAACCTCGACTTCGACGAGAGGAGACATCTCAGAATGACCGCGACTATCAACAGACCTACCTCCGTGCTCGGGTGATTCTCTGCCAGCAGGGTCCATTACTGTTATTATTGTGCGTGCGATTTCCGGTTGTTCGGGTGATTCTGGGACACCGTGCGTTATTTCAGGCGTTGCGCGCACGATTTCCTGTTCACGTTTCTTCGACTCTTTTTGTGGTGCATTCAACAACTTGTTCGTTCCTTCTAATGACCGGAGGTATTGAACAAGAAACTCGTCCAATCTGATAGCCTTTCCTTTATGGAGAACTAGATGTTTAAGTTCCCGGAAGTACTCTTCACTACGAGCCGAACTAGCAACAATTGAATCTTCCAGATGTGGCTCACTAGATGTCATCACGGCTGTCAGCGCCGTTTCTACATAGATGGCCGCCCGTGTTCAGCAGCTTTAATCGCTGCCCCCCCCCCCCCCTCCGACTCAAACCATGTATATTTTTATGGGGAAGGGGAGCATTTTAGTTTTTTGTAAAAGAAAAATATTTCTCACAAGCAAGTTTCAGATTTCAAACATTTTAATTTATTGCACTTATGGCTACATTGGTATGGTGGGAAAATCGAAAAATATAACGCTGTATGAACTGATGTGAAAAAAACACACGCCATGGCCGCCCCTGGAAACGGCCGCCCGTGTGCGGTGCACACGCTGCACCCCGGTTAGAAACGGGCCTGACGGCTGTCCACAGAACAAACTGTTCGGACAATTTCAAGAGACGAGGCCCGAACTCCGCACAGTGGTACGGGTTTAATCGACCTTGCTTCAGGTTATTGGTACTGGCTGCTTCTATGTTCTCCAGAATTGCAGCGATTGCACCACTCGATTCTAAGGTTTGATCGTCGAAGTCATCTAAGCGTTTCAGCGAATCAGGATCATTGCTTTCCCGATTTGTCGGCGTATCGGCCGGGAGATCATATGATTTCAAACGCTTCATCACCCTATTCTGCGCAGCGAAGCAATGGCTTTTTTCATCATCGATATTTTCGTGAGTTGACAAAGCTACTGATACCACGTCCGTGCAAAGTTCGATAAAATCATCAATCTTTGTGCACATACTCAAAAGGCCGACACAGCGTAAGTAGAAATCCTTTTTGTCGGGAGATTCGTGTTTGAAGCAGCTCCAACCCGCAACTAATTTTATAAGATGTGCAATATCAATGCGGATAAGGGTTCGAGGGCGTTGAATACGCATCGCTGATAACCTCCAATCAAATACTATACAGTTCTCTACGTACGTCTTCAGATCGTGGTTGTTGAATGCTAGAGAAGCTGCGTTCAGGAGTGCCAGTGAATAGTCTGTAACTACTTGTTTTGGACACGAACCCCCAGAACGCAACCACTCCCGCATCCAATAGGTCAGTGTGTTGGTATCGTGCTTTTCTGAAATGCATTGAAATAAAGGCAGGATCTTTCCTCGATAACGACAAACAGCCCCGTGTGGAAAATAGTTCGGGAAGCCCAAAGAATAGACGGGCCCTGTAACGGCTTTGAAGTGGAATCCCTAACAGGGATTTCCAGAATACTGCCACAGAGGGTCCTAAAAAGGTACTTATTAGTTTCCATGATACGAAATAACAGGGACTCGATGGGTGCACCAATGAAGGGCCCGGTCAGGTTCCAACAGGGCACTAACTAATTTCTACAAAAAATTTTATCGGGTCTTCCAGAATACTGCCACAAAGGGTCCTAAAAAGGTACTTATTAGTTTCCATGGTACGAAATAACAGGGACTCGATGGGTGCACCAATGAAGGGCCCGGCCAGGTGCTAACAGGGCACTAACTAATTTTTACAAAAAATTCTATCGGGTTTTCCAGAATACTGCCCCAGAGGGTGCTAAAAAGGTACTTATTAGTTTCCATGGTACGAAATAACAGGGACTCGATGGGTGCACCAATGAAGGGCCCGGGCAGGTGCTAACAGGGCATTAGCTAATTCCTACAAAAAATGTAATCGGGTCTTGATCAGGTAGACTAATGGAGGCCCAGTTTGTAAAAAAAAGAGACGAAAATATTATAACTCAAACATATATACATTTTTATTTGAATTATCGTTTTCACATGAAGCAAAGTCAGGACATAAGTATTGAGTTTTCCGTTGGGCTCTAAGGACAATCGCAATGTTACCAATTTTTTCTCGATGCTAGTCAATGTATAAACTGCATCGTTTAAAGTTTGCTCTGGAATTCTCCATGCTCCAATACTGGATGAATTACGTGGATAATTGTAAATGTTAACTTTTTTTTTAGAAATTTTCCCTTCTATATAGAGAGATTTTTGGGATTGATTTTCACCATATATTTTTGATATCTCCATTATACAACCATCGTTCAGAAGTACAACATTGTTTGGTGTACTTGTTGTGATGAAGAAAGAGGAATTAAATGTCATTGATTTTACAAATATTTTCCCTTCTTTAACAGTACTCTTAATGATTTTGAATTGAATAGGGATCTCTGTTGGATTACATGGAATGAGATTTTTTTCATGCTGTCGGCGACAATATTGCTCCAATGGTCGATTAAGTGTTCTTATTGCATTTTTCATTCTCCCCAAGAAACTTTCAAAAGGGAAGCAGTTAACTTTGCTCAAGTCACAGGCAAGATTTTCCACATCATCGACAATATGTTGGAGGTTGTGCATATTAATAACTTGTGCTTCTTCTCCATACAAGAGCGGTAACGTCAATACAAAGGTTTCTAAATATTTTCGAGCTTTATCTTTGCACAGCATAACTAACCGTTCACTACACAGAATCCTGAAGCTGGTATGCAATAACAAGAAATGTTTATATAATTTAGAAGGCAATAACTTTCGTAAAACGATCGGACCGCAATATAATAGGAAGAACCTGAATTCGGTGGCTTTCCATCTCGCAAGGTAATTGATTGACTGTGGTTTCCTTTGAAACTCTTTTGGTGTCTGGGCTTTTAAACAAATCAACCTGCGTGCGAGCTCTCGCCTGCTTCTGGCCCCTAACCTTACTTTCAATGGGCCAGATGTTATGAGTTCAAGGAGTTTTTTTGTTACTCCACCGCAGACCAAATGCATAAAATCTAATGGAAATAGTTTAATAATGTCTAATTCTGGTAGTATATCTTCCAACGGTGAAAGACCAGTATGATGCTCAGGATCTAATCTGCCTCTGAACGATGTGTTAGTTCTTTTTGTATAGCCTATTCCAGTATATACAATTTTAGTTGAGTGTACCATTCTTTGTCCCGTTGAATTAAATTTTTGCGTCCTCTTTTTGATTCCTGTGCCATATACTGTACACCTCTCGCATGCGCTGTAGCCTCCGTGCCCTTTCGTTCCCTTGCACAAAGCTCGAGCTGGGGTGTCTGCGACGACAGCTTTCACGGAAACATTAAAAGTCTTCCCATCTTTCATGAAGCCCTCCTGTTGCAGCTGATTAATTTCTTCAATAAACCGTGCAAAGTACTCATCTATATTCTTCGGTTTACTCGATCAGTGATAAATAGCAACTGCGAAAGGTTTATATATGTCTGGCTCAAAGAATACTTTACATGAAATTGGCCAGAATGTTTTTGATCCCGATTTGGATATCGGAAGGCCATCTACGTTGATGAGTAACAAGATATCGCCTACGTGAAAATCAGCTAAACACTTTCCTAGTCCCTGTGCTATACCAAAATATACAAATTGTCCAGGTTCAGAGCTTAGAGCATCTTCCATTTCTTCAATATCATAAGATGCTTGTGCTGTTTTCAGAAACGTCTTGGCTGTATTAGGCAGGTCAGGCAGTAACCCGTCTTTGAGTATGACCAATAAATTGCTTAAATTTTTCTGGCTTATGTTTGATTCAATCGCCCATTGATGAAGTCGTTGTATTACTGGTGGATTTGAAACAGTCGATGATTCTGAAGTATCATCAACGGTCATGTCTTTAGGTCGTTGTATTTCTTGACGTTCCTGATTCGAATGGACTTCAAAATGTTTTCCGTATACATAGTTGTCCATGCAATATTCGTCGAAACTACCTTCGGAATCATTGGTGTTGACAGTTTCTTGACTATTTAAATGCTCGCGATCATCGTGGTCGCTACCCTCAGAAGTCCTCCGAACTGTTCTAGTATAATTCATTCATGAATTTCTATTAATAGCGTGTGAACTTTTTTTTGCATAAAAGAGAATACAACTTACAATAACGTGTAGGTTATAGGTACCTTTTTTTTTTTAACTGAAGTACCTCCTCTATATCAGCTTTTACATTTTTTAAAAATGATCTATTTCTACGTTTGCGGTCACGTGCAATTTTTCTTTTATCGCGTTCCATGTTTTTAATAATAAAATAACACAAGTACTTTTTGGTGGTTATATTATTATATATATCTAATAATTAACGAATCACTCGATCATCGCCAATATCGATCGATAGCTACATAACTGCCAGCTCGAATAGCATTGTTCGCCTTCAACTGTTTGGTTCCCGCGGAAACGCGGGTTAAACTTTCAATATTTTTTACGCCGCTTGTGTTCGATTCCTCTGATAATTTGCTTTCACAACGTTTACGCCCACGATAATTGATAAAAGTAAGTACCTTTCAACTTTACTCTTAATTTCTTCAATAATGCAAAGATATAATAATTATCAATCTGATGACAACGCGTATAATTCTCGAAGGTCATAACCTGACTTTTGTATCTGTATGTGAAAAATCATACATGCGTAAATTTTTACAATACTTTTTCAACTTTTTCAGTGTCGGAAACATATCCATATCAAATTGTTCACTTTATTAATGACGTAACTGAGGATGGTAGTAGATCAATCGAATTCGTTCCGAGTACATGGATTGAGTTCAACAAAAATTTGGGATGCATCATGACACGTTATATGGATGGTCCTTATGACGAGGAAGATAAAAAATTGATTAGAAGTTTAATTGAAATGGAGTCTCCTGCCCCGTCGTCTTGGCCAGAATTTCAGGTCGATTGTGTTGGACGTGCAAGTAAGACGTTTTTTTTTTCGTTTTGAAAGATGATTCTGTGTATAAGTTAACTATTTGTATGCCTTTATATTTTTCATATTATAGAGACTCATGCTGAAGCAATAAAGAGAGTTAACCAATTGAAGAAACAAAAATTTGTTTTCACAACGGACACTGAGAACGACGATATATCTAAAGCTGCACGAACTGTGCAATATTATAAGAATGCCACTCCAAAGGAGTCTGAGGTTTTGAAATTGCTGGCGGAGGCAAAGTCACTATCTGATGCAGAGCCAGAGACTTCAGGAGAAGATCATGAAAACTGTGCGTAACGATCTATGCTATCAGTCTATTACAATCAGTTCGATAATAGTACCTTGTATACCACGGTGCACACGAAGAAATATTTTATATACCTACTCCCCACTTTTCTTCCGTGATACACAATCTACTATTTTCATTTATTTTCATTGCATCATTCACCTTTTCAGCACACGATGATGCTTACAGTACCAGCGATTCAGAGACTTCTCCTTGTAAGCCCAAAAAAAAAAGCAAAGATGCACGAAGAACTAAGGTGAATAAACCAAATGCAAGAAAAAATAACAACTGCGTGTCAGAAAAATCAAAAAAAATTCAGCCACCGAAATTGACTCTCCCTTCATCTCAGAGCAAACTCAGTCAATCAGCTCCAACAAGACCATCGTCATCAAGTGTAATTAGTCTAAGTCATTCAAAGATCGTCAACTCAGTAGAGACCTCGATAGAACGGGGTGAAAATATAAATAAAATAATTGCTGGCAAACGTGCAATGAATGAAGGAGTTGTTGGTTCAAATATAACGTTCAATCCACTGAGTCGACAGACAAAACCGTCAGCAAAAGTCGACAACCACAACACAAGGAATGGGGTTCAATTCGCAGGCACACGTGTCGTTCAAGACGAAGGCTTTGAAAACCTCGAAGTTTTGTCCGAAAGTATGTGATCTCAATACAACATAAAATTAGATTTCTAGTACTCTGTTTGATCTGATCACATTTTTGCATTTAGTAATTTGAATATTTGATTCGTATTTACAGAAGATATCGCAAAATTGACGTCCCTTTCTACGAAGAAGGTGATAGTTGAAATTCAGGCTTTAAAGGGTGAAATACAAGAACTACGACATACTATGGAACGTTCGATGAAAAATAAGACTGCCCATGTAGTAACGCCTAATGCTTTCAACGAAAAATATGGATATGTCAAACTCCTCACAGCTGCGGAATTTGAGGCATTCGATTTACGTTTAAAATAAGAGGCAGAGTTTCACACAGATTTCGTAAGATTATTATTTCAAGTAATAGTATCATGATTTATTATATATTATAGGTTGAACATTCACGATTTGTTTTTACAGAAAGCAGCTCTTGACTGTGTGATCGAATCTACGATGAAGAAGACAATCAACTCTGTACTGAAAAAATTCTTTGGTAGAGAGTTGGCCATGAAATGCACTGCAGTCAGAGAATCGAAGAAGAAAGGCTCTAAAACCATACTAAAGGGGTCGCAGTTCTCCACAGACATTTTTGGCATGTATTTAATTTGGGTGATTGATTACTTTTTGGATTACAGATTTTATTAGCCGTAGTTGTTACTCACTCATTTTATTAATTTCAGAGTTCATAAGAGGCGCGCACTCCAATAGTGAAACTGTGACTGAAACGTTGTATTTCAACGCCCTCGCAAAATGTTTGGGCGATTCTAAAGATTGGGATGGAAAACGCAATTCACGCAAGCCGTTAGAAACAGAGAAATAAGCGGACAAAATAATTTAATAAAAACTGTCAGGGCATTACTTTCTAACATAAGAATGTTTTGTAAACATTTCTGGCAATAAAACACATTTAGGGGAACGGGGGGCAGAACTGGCAGCGGGGCGAAACGGGTACCAAAACAAACAAAAAATGTGGTCGGAAATGATTTTTTATAAAATATGGCGATGTATTTTGGATCAATAATGACAAAAAAAAATCGTTTTTTTTTCATTTTAATTTTTGTCTTTTAATTGAAAAAAAAATTTTTGTCATTATTGATCCAAAATACGTCACCGTATTTTATAAAAAATCATTTCCGACCACATTATATTTTTTTTGTTTCGGTGCCCGTTTTGCCTCGCTGCCCGTTCTGCCCCACATTCCCCTATGTCTTTTTTTGAAAATATGCGTGTATATTATTTATAAGATACAGGGGTATTCTAGGGAAGTGACGGGTGAACGTGGGGACGAGGCAGGGCCAACATGGGGACCTCACAGGGCTAATTGTAGGGGTATAATATGGACGAAATAAGATAATCCAGGCGCAATTAGGGAATCTAGTATGGCCCCGAATATATGTCCACTAAAGGACCTCATTTAAAAAGCGAGACAATTCTGTCAAGGGCCCTGACGGGAATCCAAACCGGGTCCTGGATAAAATTGGGGTCGATTAATCGGGTCCCTTAGACATCCCGAAAAACATTTCCACACGGGGCCTGATACAAATACACAACGCGTTTCAAGCCCGCCGGATTTGTAATTTGTTTGACCATCGAACCCGTGGCGTCTACGCTAATACTGCATAGGTCGTCTTCATTTCGAAACTTATTATACATATACAGTTGTGTTGGCGTCCAGTACATCAGATAAAATTTTTCAAGCCCGATTTCACGTATAGACCCACTGAATTCGGGCTCGTATTTTAGGTCCCATACTGAGGCAAGAGCCTCTTTTACTTTGTGTAACCCTAACTCTCTATCGAGAGCTTCCTGTTTTATCTTTCGCGCAACAGCTTCCGAGGGTAAGTTCGCCGGTTCAACGTCCCCAAAATTCATCGATCTGTTGGCCTCATCTCGCCGCCAAACATAAACGGATTTTCCCTGCAATTGCTTTCTAATGCGGATCCGATTCTCACCCGTTACCTGCCTTTTCCCTACATGGGCTACCCCCTTGGAATCAAAAGTAGATATACTTAAAGCTACTGGCCCATCCTCAATTGGTTCGTTTACACAATAAATATGGATCTCTGATTTACATTCGGAGCAATAACCTTTGATCGACAGGAATATCTCGCCAGAGTTCCGATTTATATGTGCGTTTTTGAATGCAAAGGGGCAGGGCAATCTCAAGTGATCCCATATGGCATCGTATACTTTGTCAGTCCAACCGATTACTAATACCTCATAGTCACGATCTTTGTATGTCGCGATATGCGATTTGAGGTCGTCCCATTGACTTTATTAAGCCACGGGACAAGTCCCCTATGGCAGCAATATAACATACATATAAATGAGATAAGTCGAACAGCGGTCATAAGTGAACAATACAATTAAATAAGACAACGAGCAAAAGGCAAAAATAATAATAATCAGGCGAATACATAAATAAATAAATAAATAAATAAATAGCCAGTAGGATGAAGATAAAATCGAGTTATGAAAGCTACAGGTCAGCAATAAAGTAATCTACTAACTAATAGGCTGCTAAAATAGACTGACTGATGCGCACAGACAAGCTGATCAACAAGCTGAATAAATAATAAATAAACAAACAAAAGGCAGAAAATATATAATCGATAGTAAATAATAAGTAAATAGTAAATCGTAATTAAACAGTAGTACGCCATTGACCAATCGGACGGACTCAGAGCCCGAGCACAGTTCAGTGCTTTACGCAGAGGTGGTAACATGCAATCGCTTCCACCCATCGACCAAATTATATCCCGTCGTGAGTCGTCCGTGGTTGTATTAAGATCACTCACGGTTGTGGAAATTTCTAATAATTCCCTTGCATGTACACTCGAACCTCCGCTATTTGACCACCCGCTATTTGACGAACTCCGCTATTTGACCACAGTTGCCCTCTGCTATTTTACGGGCTTAACCCCCACTATTCGGCAGCGTTCCCCTTAACATCGGGGCCGTCAGTGACGCGGAGTGGCGCGAACTGGCTGCGCAGAAAACCGTCCACAAGGAGTAGGAGGCCCCCTACTTTCGTCAAATAGCAGAAACGCTCGGTCCCGACTCGGTCAAATAGCGGAGGTCCGAGTGTATGCGTCTAAAAACATCGTTTCTGTTTTTGGACAGATACAGATAGATGTAATCCTTGGACATCTTATGATCCAACGCGTCTAACGCCTGCCGCCAGACATCGTCACCCCATGGCAGAAGTTTGCCTACGCTATCGATAAAACAAAGCTCTTTTAGTTTCGACGCCAGTGCTCGCAGTGGCGAAAAAAAAATATATACAGAGTGAGGCACTTAAAGTGTTACAGAACAATAGCACTTAAACTATTGATGATATCCAAAAATGTTCCAGATGAAAGTTGTATTGTTCAAATGGGTCATACTGAACCATCCAACTTTTTTTTTCGGTGGAAGCGCTGAAGCTGCGTCGTGGTCAACTCCACTTTTTCAAATGGAAACATGTATTTTTTATTACGTAATTTTATTCTACTTGAAAGACCAAGCGACTTTTGTATGAAACATTTTCCTGTGAGACCCTAATTTTTCATGACATTCAGCCGAACAACTAGAGATTTTCGAACGTTCAAGAATCTTCTACCTCTAAACTATCAAGCTTAGAGAAAAATTATTGCAACATACGAAAATTCCGTAATTCCATCTGTTAAAAAAATTTATTTGATACAATAGATTAACTAACTGTATATGATCCAGTAACTCGTCATTAGGGTGAAGTAAATATTCTTGAGACGAATCTATTATTCTTTGTCCAAGCAGTCCAAACTAAGTAGTCAGACAAGCGAGGACGACCAAACTAAGTAGGTAGACAGACGCGATAAGAACGCGAAGCAGCAACGCGCATGAAAAGGCGCACAGAGGAGTAACCGCCGGGGAAGGGACACTGAAGATGGTAGACGGAGAGGGGGAAACCATGCGAGGTGAGCCAGCGGCAGGCCAGTACAACGAGTGCGAGCACTGGCGAACGCTCAAAGAAACAGAGGTACAGAGCTACTCGAGCTGATGATCGAAGGCATGGCGTCAGAGTTGGGACGGATAAAAGAAAAAGCGGCGGAGTTGTGCAAAAGAGTAGAGAGCCTGGAAGAAAAGAAAGCGGAAAGGGACGAGGCAAAAGTACAAGAGGCACAAGAAGCAGCAAAAGTAAGAGAAAGGCAGGGGAAAGGCGACAAAGAAGAAAGAACGGTCGGAAATGAAAGAGAGGCGGAAAACGGCGACAAGAAAGTAAGCAACACAATAACAAGATCTGGAGAGGAAATAGAAGAGAGGAGAAAAGAAAGGAAGAGAAGAAACATTGTAATCAAAGGCATCGGAGGCAAAGACGGCTGGCGTGCTGACGTAAAATAGTGGAAGCGGCGGCAGGAAGAAGGGTGCAAATAGTCGCCGAATGGGCATGCGGTGGCAAAGATCTGACGAAGGAGAAAGGGATCGTAGTGGCTGAATTGTGGTGCGAAGAGGACAGAGAAGCAGTAATAAACGGCAAAGAAGACGTGGAAAAGACTCAGGAAATAAAAATAAGAGAAGACTTGACGCAGAAAGAAAGAGAGGCAAGATGGAGACAAAAAGATGCCGAAGAAAGAAGGAAATGGGAGGAGAGAAAGAAACGAGAGGCAGAAAGGCAAGACAGACGAGCCAGGGATGAGAAAGACAGAAAATGGAGAGAAGGAAAATGAAGACAACGAAGGAAGCGGCGACAAACACACCGGGTGAAAGAATAGACAAAACAGAAAAAGATGAAAATCTAAAAGAAAGCAATCTGAGAAAGGCGAGAGAAAGGTTAGCGGAGGCAGAGGCTGAGCTGAGAAGGTGTGAAGAGGAACAGCGTGGCGAAGAGTAGGTAAAGATACAAAAAAGAGAGCGAGACAGATGAAAGGCGAAAACAGTGAGGTTCTGAACCGGGAAGAAGTCAACAAACAATGAAGGCAAAAGCAAGCGAGAGAGCGGAAGTACGTGACCCTGAAGTCACCAGATATAAAAGCAAAACAGTGATAAACTATGGTAGTCAGTTGAGTTCTGGTATTTACTTTATTTTATATATGAGGTATTCCATACCAACTCGACCAATGATTTTCCCTCACCATTTTTGATTTGGTTCATAATTTTTTCTACGGTTACTCCAACTCTAACAATCACTCATGAATTATTTCAGATTTTTTCCATTGACCGTTATTTATTCATGAATTTTCGAAACTTCAAACAGTGCGACACCTTCGATTTATTTGAAAAAAATTTCATAAATTCTATTTTCGAAGACGATCATTTTGACCCTCATTAGAAAGTGGAAACTCTTTTCCTTATGTTTATTTTGCTTATTTAAGAAAAAATTATTTCGTATACGTGGTGGATAATGGCTCCCAGAATTTTTTTCAATGTGATACGTCTAATGTATGCTCACATCAATATAGTATAATGTCGTACTCGCGGAGCATTATAATTTAGTAAAATGAATAAGAATAATTTATTGTACGACGATTAAAATTTTCGAAAATACAATCAAACGTATCTCTGATGGTTACAACCCATTACCCTGAAGATACAATTCATTTTTCAATTTGCATTGAAAAAATTCTGGGAGCCATTATCCACCACGTTTACAAAATAATTTTTTCTTAAATAGGCAAAATAAACATAAGGAAGAGAGTTTCCACTTTTGAATGGGGGTCAAAATGATCGTCTTCGAAAGTAGAATTTTTGTGATTTTTTTCAAAAAAATCGAAGGTGTCGCACTGTTTGAAGTTTCGAGAATCCATGAATAAATAACGGTTGGTGGAAAAAATCTGCAAAAATTCATGAGTGGGTGTTAGAGTTGGAGTAACCGTAGAAAAAATTATGGACCAAATCAAAAATGGTGAGGGAAAATCATTGGTCGAGTTGGTATGGAATACCTCATATACTACTCACGATATTATATTTCGTTTCGGTCATGATTTATTTTAGTTCATATAGGTTATCTAGTTTTCAGCAGCAATTGTTACGACTCACGATTATATAATACCAAAACATTAGTTAAGTATTAAGCGGATGAGTTAGGTAAAATGAGTAGAGAGACAGACTCAATGTAAACGTAAAGGTTAGGTTAAGAACTATAAGTGAGATATAATTAAGAAATGAAGCAAATGGGTTAAAGAAAATGTAGACTATTGTAAAGGCCGAAAGGCGAGCAATTAAAATAAACAATTACTATTATTCTTTGCATTGAATAAAAGTAGACGTGCACCCCGTAAGCTATTTTCTTGGTAGCAGTTATTTGGTTAAAATAATTCAATATTTACTTGATCCTAATGACGAATTACTGGATAATATACGAATAAATAATTTATTGCATCAAATAAATTTTGTTAACAGTGCATGCAAAGAATCTTAATGAATATTTTTCCCGAATTTTTTCAACAATTTTCAATCCTTCTACGGAATTGCAGAAACTGTGATGAAAAGTTATAGGAAAAAATTCTGCAATCATTTTCCAAAATTCCTTGCATAAAATTAAGCACTTTTCGTCTCTAGCAACTTTTCTCCAAACTTGATAGTTCGGAGGTAATAAGTTCTTGAACGTTCCAAAATCTTTAGTTGTTTAGCTGAATATCATGAAAAATTGGTGTCTCACAAAAAAATGTCTCATACGAAAGTCGTTGGATTTCTCGATTAGAATAAAATGACCTAAGAAAAAATACATGGTTCCATTCGAAAAACTGGAGTTGACCTCTACGTAGCCTCAGCGCCTCCACCGAAAAAAAAGATGGATGATCCAGTATGGCGGCCCCTTTGAACAATATAACTTCCATTTGGAACATTTTTGGATATCATCAATAGTTCAAGTGTTATTGCTCTGTAACACTTTGAATGCCTCACCCTGTATAGGAGCTAATTCACGAATTCCCGGTGTGGTTTTGTACCCAAAAATTTTCGACCATTTTTTTTTATCATTAATGGGTCAATTCCGTGGAAATGAGTCGGAAGCCACCGCAATATAATTTTTATCAGTGTAGCTCACGGAATTTTTGATATTTCGCGTTTTCAACGGTTTTTTGAGAATACCCGAAAAGTTGATAATCTAACAAAAAAATTTCAACACATTTTTCGAAGAAAATTTTACGCTATTTTCATTGAAAATATTTTCATGCACCGCAAACAACCGGAAGTTCTAAATTCATACGGCTGAACCTTCTCCCGCAAGTCCAAATAGACTGGGCAACCACATACGTAAGTTACACTTACTTACGGTAGTTCTGGAGTTTTCGTCAAATCTTAGAAATCGTCTGAAATTTTAGTATGGTGTAGACACAATCTTCATGAACCCCTATCCTAAATTTTAATTCGATCCACTCCTTAGTTTGTGAGATGATTGCAATCAAAAATCGGACTTTTCCTACGCGATGCCCATACCCAACACGTGAAAGGATAGGACTTTGCTCACATTTTTCATTTTAGACGCCAAACGGATCTTAGGATTTAGAAAAAAAAAAACACTCCTGTATGCCCGCACGAAAAAATATGTATGTGAAATATATCGAAAAATATAACGACATATATGTGCGACAAAATAAATATATTCGAAATATTTCCAATATAAATTGATTATATTCTCAGGATATATTTGATAAAATATAAGAAAAATATATGCGGAAAATATAACCGATTAATATTCGAAATATATAGAGAATTTACAATATATTTCACATATATTTATTTTGCCGCACATATATATGGTATATTTGTATTGTATATATTGAATATATTTCGCTATATATCTCACATACATATTTTTTCGTGCGGGTGCACTTCTATTGTGGGATTAATCTAAAGAAAAATGGTCGATTTCTACTACTTAGTTTCGGAGATATTGACTCATGAAAAATATTAATTTTATTCGACACGGGACGGAGACACAATCAGGTGTGTCAAACTTGCAATAGTGTACGCTGCGGCAAACTGATGGGCGTGCGGTAAATTCCGGGAATTGCGAATTTTATTCAGCTCGCAACTACAAACAACTACTAATAACTACGAACAGTTACTAACAACTACAAACGGATTGGGACCTGTAGCTCGGTACTACAAACAACTACTAATAACTACAAACAACTACAGACGACTACTAACGAATTAGGACCTGTCGCTCGCTACTACAAACAACTACTAACAACCACTAACGAATTGGGATCTTCAGGACGCTACCACTAACAACTACGAATGAATTGGGACCTGTAGCTCGCTACTACGAACAACTAATAATAACTACAAATAACTACAAACGTATTAGGACCTGTCGCTCGCTACCAGAAACAACTACTAACAACCACTAACGAATTGCGATCTACGGGACGCTACTACTAACAACTACCACCGAATTGGGACGTTCAGGACGCTATTACTAACAACTACTAACCAATTAAGACCTGTAGCTCGGTACTACAAGCAACTACAAACGTATTGGGACCTGTCGCTCGCTACTACAACCAACTACTAACAACCACTAACGAATTGGGATCTTCAGGACGCTACTACTAACAACTACGAATGAATTGGGACCTGTCGCTCGCTACTGCAAACAACTACGAACAACCACTAACGAATTGGGATCTCCGGGACGCTACTACTAATAACTACGAACAAATTGGGACCTGTAGCTGGCTACTACAAACAACTATAAGCAACTACCAACGAATTGAGACCTTCAGCACGCCACTACTAACAACAACAAATGAATTGGGACCTGTAGCTCGCTACTACAAACAACTACAAATAACTACAAACAACTGCAAACGAATTCGAACCTGTAGCTTACTACTACAAACAACTATAAGCAACTACCAACGAAATGAGACCTTCAGCACGCTACTACTAACAACTACGAATGAATTGGGACCTGTAGCTCGCTACTACAACCAACTACAACCAACTACGAACAACTACAAACAACTACTAACGAATTAGGACCTGTAGCTCGGTACTACAAACAACTACAAACGAATTCGAACCTGTAGCTTATTACTACAAACAACTATAAGCATCTACCAACGAATTGAGACCTTCAGCACGCCACTACTAACAACTACAAATGGATTGGGACCTGTAGCTCGCTACTACTAACCACTACCAACGAATTTGAACTTGGCAGTTCCCTACAACAAACTACTGACGAATTCGCAGTAGCATTTTGCAGCATACCGTCTTCAGGTTTCATTTGGAGGGGCCACAATTTATATTGAAGCTACTACAAACGACTGCAAACGATGATAAAGCTCGCGGATCGATCACATTCATTGTAAAGATTAAGGTTACACCTACGTTTGTTATTTCCGTTCCGCATTGTTCTCCGATGAAAACTATCTGCAAACGATACAATGACTCGAACATAATATTTGAATCTATGGAGAAAAAAAATTAGCAAAAAATTGGGGGAAAAAAAAAAAAACGCAACTACAAACGGAAATAACTCTACTACAATCAACTACAAACCAAGATCTTTCAAAATCATCCAAAAAAAATTGTGATTGGTGCAAGTCGGGTGCCAGGTTCACATAGGTTAAATCTTCACCCTAAAAATGACTAAAAAGAGTGCGCTTAAATCTCCGCTTGATTTTATTTATTATTTTAAAAGAAAACGTCATCGGCCTGCGACAAGAAAAAGACAGAAATACTAAGAAACAGCAATGGGAAGTTGATGAATCTCTCGCGACTGGACCTCAGTCGTTTGAGAAAACAGAAGAAAATTCTTCCTACTTCAAACAGAGCCGAACACCCGCCGCGAACTTAGCCGAACGGAGTCGACTTCATCCGAGCGTCAACTATCCTAACCTGTTATCCTGTCAAATCGCTACGTTACCATGATCTCATTAAATTCTTTATAGACGTCATCGGCCGATGCCTCGGCGTCTATCACGAAAACTGGAGCTGGACGAGCTGAAAACTTTCCACGGATGAGCCAGTCATCATGGACCTCGTGTAAGACCTTCAAGTAATCTAACGGAATATTCTCTTCCTCGCTCCGCGCCTGTGAATTTACTCTAGCGAACGAAGTTTCTGGGGATACCCTCAAATGAACTATTAAATCTACCTTGAAATCCCCAGAATTCTCAGTTAAATCTTCGAAACTCTCCGTCAGGAGGTGGGCCTCTAGGTTCTCAAAACCCCCCATCCTCATGCGAGCTTCTACGAAACAATTACAGCTGAAAATCGATCGCTCCATGAGGTTATTTGGAAGTGAAGTCCTAACTAGGTGTCTATTCCTCATCGTCATAAGCGCGTGGTGCTGGAAATGATACCCGTAACGGGAAGGGTCTCGATACATATTTTCTAAGAGGTTCTTCCCCGCTACACTCCTGTATTCGTCTAATGGCTCTAGTAACGTAAGGATATCCTTATCTTTTAGGAAGCGTCTGGTGCACGTGGTTTACCGCATCTAATGTTCCCCTCCACCAGGATGGTTAGGGCACGGTAATCCCTCCGCTCGATCCCAAAAGGCAAATTCTTGGACCACCGCGAGTTCCTTCGGATTCATAAGGGGCTAGACGGTCCAAGTGGACTGCCCTGGGACTCGTGCGCAAGGAACGCTGGATCCGATGGACCACGTCATTTATTCTGTCTATAATCGTATAAGGACCCTCCCAGTTCGATTGAAGCTTGGGGCAACGACCCCTTTCACGTCTAGGTTGATAAAGCCAAACTAAGTCCCCTGTATCGAATGCCAAATTCCTAGCTCTCACGTCATAACGTGCCTTTACTCTATCTAAAGCTACCTGAATCCTTTCCCTCGCGAAATCATGAATTTCTTCCAACCTATCCCTCAGGTTCGAAGCGAAGTCGGTCTGAAGAGCGACCTGTGTGGGGAGAGGCCCTTTCTCCAAGTCGGAGGGCAGCCGAAGATCTCTCCCCATGAGCATGGAAGCTGGGGATTGCTTCGTTGTCTCGTGGACAGCTGAGCGATAAGAAAGGAGGAAAAGAGGAACCCATTCGTCCCAATCCCTCTGGCTCCTTTCCACAAATGAAGACAAATAAGTCAAGAGTGTCCGGTTGAGGCGCTCTACCACCCCATCAGACTGGGGGTGAAGGGGAGTCGTACTAGTTTTCTTTATCCCTAATAGTTTAACTATCTCTTCTACAAGGACCGATTCAAAGTTTCGACCTTGGTCGGTATGGAGTTCAAGCGGAGCTCCGTGCCGACATACAAATTCTTTGACAAATACCTGAGCTTAGAGGCCGGATTGCCTCAAACTTCTAATTAATAAATGTTTTTCTACAGGGCTATTTCTATGGGTTCCTAGCGATGATTCCCGCTCCCCGAAATCATCGGAGACTAGTTTTTTTGATTTTCGGAAGATTGCGAGTTAATAAGAGGGAGCATTCTCTCCCCCTGGGCAGGACCATCGTTCCGATTGGCGTTTGAGTTGAAATTGTTATCGTTATTCCTCCAAGAGGTTTGATTAGAAGATCTATTTTCAGGACGGTTCTTTTTTTGAAGAGCAAAGAAATTATCTATGGTATGACCGCGTTTTTTACAGTATCTACATTCCAAACTATTTTTATAATCTTTACTCGCGGTCGATCCGTGGTCCCGCCCAACGGAAGAGTGCTTCTGCTCATTTTCTTTATGCTTTTCGGGGGCTAGTTTTTCTACTTCTATCTGACGTACGTGGCTGGTCCCTAGGTACTGTTTATTTAGCGCCTCTAATTCGAGGGCTTTTATTATCGCCTCGCGTAGGGAGGAGGGTCCCGCTACACTCAGGGCATGTTTGAGTTCTGAGTCTAAGATTGAATTTATAAATCTATCGATTGCGAGTGTTTCGCGGGTGGCCTCATCACAGGTTGGCAAAGCTATTCTAGAAAGACGTTCGACGTCGTCCCCTAGAGAGGCGAGATCCTCATCTCGTCGCTGGCGCCTCGTGTTGAATTGAATTAGGAATAATTTTCAAATGACCATTGCCAAACCTAAGGTTGATGGTTGAGCTAAGGTTTTCAAAATCTTGGATCTCGTCGTCAGCCAAGGTGGACAAGATTGTTAGCGCCTGGCCCCTAAGACTCCCTGCTAAATTTGCGGCTTCAACCTGGCTACTCCAGCCATTAATATTTGCTATAAGATTGAACTGTCTCTGGTAATCGGCCCAGGGACTAGCGCCGTCGAATGTGGCCACCTTAACCGTCGACGAATTAGACGAAGTGTCTAATCTAGAAACGCGGTTCTGAATATTACAAGTGTCCGAAACGAGGTTAGAATTTGACTGAACGGGTGGTGCGACTATGGTCACCACCTCATTCGTCCGTACAATAGGTGAAGGCGGGAGAGTTTCGTCTCCCGTCATAATCGGAACAGACCTTAAGGTTGAGGTAAACTGGGCCGGTGGGCAAAGGAAAGTGGACGGGACTGGGGCTGTCAAGGACTGGAGCCGATGGGGCTCGCCTCCGGATCCTCGCCGGTCATCGCGCAGCGTGGAGAAGAGTTGGGAGAAGGACTGCTGCTGGTCCTGGAGTACTCCTATGAGTCTTCCTTCAGAACGTTCGCGTTCCACCCGCTGTTCTTGAAGGATCTGGAACAGAACCTGCTGCTGCTCGGCCTGAGCTGTTTGGGCTGCCTGTTGTTGGGCAGCTTGTTGGGCAGCTTGTTGCTGTAGAAGCTGC
Source organism: Tenthredo livida (assembly GCA_963992785.1). NCBI lineage: Eukaryota > Metazoa > Arthropoda > Insecta > Hymenoptera > Tenthredinidae > Tenthredo > Tenthredo livida. The sequence goes on from OZ023067.1 coordinate 27,752,409, forward strand.
ACAAGGGCAGCTATCGGGTTCACTTCCGGTTCTTCGGCTCGTTGATTTGGCTGGTTAGCAGCAGCAGCGACAGGGGACCCCTGGCGACGAGTATTCCGTCGGATGCTTATAATTGAGCAGATTCTTTTTTTTTTTTTTTAACGAGGAATTCTCAGAGAAAGGCTTATGAATTCAAATCCAAGCAATCAGCAAGGACCAAAAGAAATGCGTCAGAACAAATCTACTTATCGGGCTCGAAATGATCTCACACTCCTGACACCAAATGTAACTTGAGGAGTTAGTTAAGAGATAAAGTAATGAGTTCACGAGCGAAATAAGTGACTCGAAAGACATAAATAAATTATTAAGCCAACGTTCAGAACGAGACTGTTTACAAAACAGTTGTAAGATCACAAATTGACATTAGGTGTTTGTTAGTTTTATGTCTTTGGTGTGATTGGGACGGGAGGCTTCGAAATATAGGTGATTCCTCCCTTTGCAACAATATGTAAGTATATATGTATCGTTATGGCATTTGTTAAGATTATAAGACATAGAACAAATGTGTTTGTGTATGAATATGACTTGTAGTTAACATGCGAATGTGGAATAATATTTAAATGACGAATCTGTAGTGATCTGGTCATGTGAAGGATTGATATTGTTTATAGAATAGTTGATGATATGGTGTTGTTAGGGATATATGGTCGCTGAGCCAAGCTGGGTATCGTATGCAGGGTGTCCAGCAATTAAGCATTCCAAAATTCCCTGAGAATTCCAGGTTTTCCAGAGCAATATGAGTCGTTTTTCCAGATTAAAAAGCCTAATATATATTGGTCAACGTATATGAAATACGAATATTTTTCTATGAATATTCTTCTTGTGACTGGTTTATTGTTCTTGACGTTCAATTAGGTAGTCATGTGGGTGACAGGTAATGAAGAATAAAAGTTGAGAAAAAAAATAATTGTTTTCGGACAGCTTTATTGGACTTAATTTTTTTTTTCTTAATCGAATTCAAGTAGGTAGGATGTAAATGTTGAGTTTGGATTATGATATTCAAATATCGATACTTGAAGCTATTTCTGTTATCAACTCACTATCACATAACTTCCATATACTTTGAATAATAATAAATAACCAGCAAAAATTTTCAAACGTAATATTCACTTAAAGTACACATAAACTGCTATTAATTAAATCTTACGAAAGTAATTGCATAATGAGACTAGAAATCGAACCATTTTCTTGGTAAAAAACTTTGATAAGGTGAAATAAGATATATATACAGTTATTTTTGCAGAACTTGAATCTTGAAATCAATTGCTTTGCTTTCAATATCTGCTGAAGCGAGAATCGTTTGTTTTTTTGAAGTTAATTCCTTTATCTCATTAGCTCTTCTCTTATTATCTGCTTGTTTCATCTGCTGCTCAGCCTTCTGCTTTTTCTCTTGCACCATATACTCTTTATACATAGAATGGGCATTACGTGCAGCATGTATAAGCTTTTTATTTACGGTGAAATTCGTCAAACCACCTGAAGCTGTGACGGAATCGTATATTCTTCGTTGAGCTATGAGGGAGAGCTCATGCTGATTATCTGCCAAACATTCATTGTTTACCGAAAAGCCTCTTTCCAGAGCCGCGTTTCCGTGAGAAAGTATCATAATCATTTTGAAGAACTCAATCAGATTCGTAAAATCCTCCATAGGATAAATTTGAAACAAGTTTCGCCAGAAATGGTCCAGGCGTGTATCGATTCTTGAATAGGCACGCAACTGTTCTTTTACATTGGAGAAGTCGCATAAGCACTTGTATTCGCGATCAACTGCATCCGCTGCCAATCCTGATAGCCAGTGTTTAGTTACAAAATGTTGCAACACTTCACTAAGACGTACATTGGCAACGTCGGTACAAGCAGTAACTGCTGGATCAAAACAAGTGATTCCCTTGCATAGTTTGTATACCAACGGCGATCTTTCTCTAATCTTGTCCACAAAACTAATTAAGTGCTTGCGACAGTCATTTCTGAAAATAAGGATATCCTTATCCTTCGACATTTGAGCACGTATAGCTACCTTAGTTGCGTACCCCAATACGATATCCTTTGTGGCTAAAAGATTTTCTAAATTGGACAGATCAAGCTTCCGCACATCAGATTTTGTTAATATTTCTGGTTTCACAAATCTTTCCATGACGATCTTCAGAAGATTTGTGAGAGCAGAATGGAGGAACGGTACCATAGGATTGTCAGTCTGGAATTCCATCAAGAAAGGCTCTACGTCACTGGCAGTTGTAGCAAAAAAGGCTAATTTGGGTCCTAACAGATTGTCCTGGACGGCGTTTTTAACCAACCCAAAGCTATGACACTTAGGCGCAGTCACTTTGCTTTGCTCGAAGCTTTTAATGTACTTCTGTATGTTGGGCAACATTTCAATAGCTCTATTCACTACCTTGACATTCTCCAGCCAGCGTATTGCACAAAATTTCTCAGGGAATAGTGCTGATCCAGTTATACGTATGTAGTCTGCACGGCGCGCTGGTACACAGTTAAATAAGTTGTACAAAGCGCGCAGAAAAGGAACTATCTCCCACCCAGTCTTGTTCATGCCAGTCTTGAATGCGCAGTGTACAGTGTGAAGTCCACAGCTACCTAGGTCCATGATCTCACCCTCTTCTGATCGACCATCCATAAGATGTTCCTTTAGGTTTTTCAGGAATCGAAAATTGACACGATGTTACGTACCTCGTGGATACTTCATCCGTTTCCGTATTACAAAACCGGATGTTTATATCCATTTGTTGCTTTCTGGCTACTTTATTCAGGCTTTCATCAAATCCAATAACAATATGCTTGCATGTTTCTATCTTTTGTTCTAATTCCCGTTCAAAATATGGCGACAATCCATGAACGATGGTGTATGCAACTTTTGATTTGCTCGGTTGGACCTCACTGGCAATATCACTGTCATTGTACATCAATCTATGAAGCTTGATGCTGTCGGCGGTTTGTCGTAATGAACTGTGTGATAATACACAATTCAGACAGGCTTGCACTTCTGCTTTTGTTATGACCTCTTTGTGTAAAAACTTTTTCAACGTACTAGTCTGTGTAGATGATGTACCACAGATACACGTGCAAGTACACAATCTTCCCCGTGACAACGCAGGGTTTGTTACCTCATTATCAACGTTAACCGGGACTACTTCGTTAGGGTTGGGTGTACTAGAAGCAGATACTAGGGATGTCGAGGAAGCATCAATCTTAGATTTGTAGAAGTGATTGAGGCTGATCACAGAGGATTGTGCTTTTAGCCGACCAACATGTTTCTTGCCCCGAGCGTGGCTCACAACAGCTCTCACGCCCATATAACTCACAGCGAATTTTTGGCGACATATCGTGCAATATGCAGAGGCTGCATCAGTTTCCACACGGCGAACCCACGTATGTATATTTGTCCAATCGTCGTTATAGGTTGTTTTATATTGTTTTGAGTACATACTTCAATCTGAAATGAATTATGAAGGATTTTTCTTGCATTATCGTAGAAATATCAACCAGTAAGCTCAATTATTCAAGAAGATCTGGATTATATATTTTCATTTTAATTTACGGACAATTGAATGTTGCCTGATATGTTGTTGATTATCAGTACGCACTGAATTCTGGATCTATTTCATTAACCCTAGAACGGTAACCTTATTTATTTATTTTATGTTTCAAATTATCTATACATGGTAACACCAACATGTTATGGTAATGATTAGGGCGAAGTCCGACTATAATATTAACGGAACAATAATATATTTAAAAAAATACTTCAATTCAGGACGAACTTTTCTCAAATACAGCTAAAAATAGTTTTCAATTATTTAAACTGATAAAAACATGTATTATCTTGACGTCACACACTTTAACCACGTCGGTTATGTTCTGTATAATATTTGCTGTAATTCTATTATAATAATGAAATTTGCACTTACCGCCCAAAATCACTGTAATTAATTAAAGAGTTGTAACCATGTGTTGCTACAAATATGATATTCACGCTGCTCACATAAACACGATCAAATACGGCCCGCGCGTATTTCCACCACCGGTAGATGGCGGCGTCAACGTCGCTGAAGCACGAAAACTTATGGGACTGGCGGAACTATGGGAGCTTTCCATCTACAGACAAAAATCGACACAGTCAGACACACAGTATCATGATTGGCCGGATCTAACGGAAGGGACCAATCGTCATGCTGTGTGTCTGCCCAGTAAACATGAGTGTCTGAAAGTTGCCTTCAAGATGTCTGTTTTTAAATAACTTACCGACACGAGTAAAAGTCGACCACAAGATAACTTAGCTAAGATATCTGGAAAACGTACACCAGGAGTTAACTTGTAGAAGTCGTCAAGAAGTCAACTGATCAAGAAAACTGCAATTCATCTTTTTTTCATTTACCGAATGTCAACATATCCTAGTAAATGCAACGTCATCTACCGGTAGATGTCTGTCAGATCGATAATATTGTTATCTCTAAGCCATCTTTTCTAGTTATAACTATAGCTGCAGAATGAAAGATCAAGATCATTTAAGATGGAGGCTGTAGTGAACGCATAGACCGAAAGTAATTTATACATTCAGCTTTTATAAAACAGACTACAAATGTGTTCATATAATATATTAAAATAGATATAATGGTATATTGCCAAAAAGTGACGTATATGCTTAAAGATATAATAGTATATTGTGTAACAAGGGATGAAACAGTGTGAATGCAGGCCAGGGTGAAGTTGTCAGCCCGAAGCCGAAGGCGAGGGCTGACATCACCCGTGCCTGCATTCATGTTTCATCCCGTGTCACACACTATGTTTTTCATAACATTTGCAAAAAACTTCAGGTTTCAAATTGCTTCCCTCCCATGGGAAGAAAGCAGCTGCAAGGGACGAAAGCATGGGAAGAAAGCAACTGCAAGGGACGAAAGCAGTTGCTTTCTTCCCATGGGACGAAAGCAACGCTGCTTTCAGACCGCTAATACATTGAAATCGCGATTGAAGCATACGTCACAGCTTTTCGCGGCATTCGCATGAAATTAGCTTGTTTCGACTCACTAAACAGGCACTGAAAGCTGACGTTTCAGAGCAGATGTTATGAAAAAGCTATTAATAGGTTATGATTAAGTGTGAAAAACTAAAGAATTCTATAATTAGATAAGACTGCATTCACACTGTTTCATCCCTTGTTACACAATATACTATTATATCTTTAAGCATATACGTCACTTTTTGGCAATATACCATTATAACTATTTTAATATATTATATGAACACATTTGTAGTCTGTTTTATAAAAGCTGAATGTATAAATTACTTTCGGTCTATGCGTTCACTACAGCCTCCATCTTGAATGATCTTGATCTTTCATTCTGCAGCTATAGTTATAACTAGAAAAGATGGCTTAGAGATAACAATATTATCGATCTGACAGACATCTACCAGTAGATGACGTTGCGTTTACTAGGATATGTTGACATTCGGTAAATGAAAAAAAGATGAATAGCAGTTTTCTTGATCAGTTGACTTCTTGACGACTTCTACAAGTTAACTCCTGGTGTACGTTTTCCAGATATCTTAGCTAAGTTATCTTGTGGTCGACTTTTACTCGTGTCGGTAAGTTATTTAAGAACAGACATCTTGAAGGCAACTTTCAGACACTCGTGTTTACTGGGAGTAAGGAGACCGAACTCCGTTATACAATTTTGACTATGTTCGCTGTACGACAAAGCAGCAGTCCGCTGAAAAGAATAACCGCAGTCTTCGCGCCTGCGCGTTACACATTCTAGCGGTGTCTCTTTCTCTCTCACAGAAAGCGCGAGAGGGATAGCTCGGCCGTCACCACGAAGTAACAAACAGTGATTTAGTGAGGTTATGGTGATCTGGTGGATAAGCTGAATCTGGTGAATCGTGAAGGAAATACACGGCGGATTTTTTATTATTTCTGAAAGATACGTGACTAGTTAAAAATACGGCGAAGAATCATAGGTAAGTTTCCTCCGAAACAAAACACCATAACCTCACTAAATCACGGTTTATTACTTCGTGGTGACGGCCGAGCTATCTCTCTCGCACTTTCTGTGAGAGAGAAAGAGACACCGCTAGAATGTGTAACGCGCAGGCGCGAAGACTGCGGTTATTCTTTCCAGCGGACTGCTGCTTTGTCGTACAGAAACCGTTGCCCCATTTTGAAACGAGGCCGCGGCTGAGTTCCGTCTCCTTACTATTTCTTCGTGTTTCCCAGGGCCTGATTTAGGGGAGGGTAACAGGGGCTGAAGCCCCAGGGCCTCCACAAGGGAAGGGCCTCCACAATATGAACTTTTAGGTGAAATTTGCTAACGAATTTGAAAAATTTGAAAAAAAAAATCACTCCAGAGTTCTGACAAAGGAAAAAGAGGTTCTCAGACTTTCAGTGAAACGCTGTAGAACAAGAAAAAATGGTCCATCTTGTTTAAAAAATAATTAGGGGCCTCCCACTTCTTCGTTGCCCCAGGGCCTTCACACCTTTAAATCCGGCCCTAGTGTTTCCAATGTTAATTGTGAGGTGCGAATGTTTTTGACAAACAACGTTGTTGTTCAGTGTAAAACATCGATGGCACTGATATATGTCAGTGATCGATGGCAATTAATTATCGTCGATAATAGGGAAATGGGTAGTTTTGCAAAACAGGGGAGAAATTAAAATGTTCTATTCATAGGTGAGTGTGAAGGTAATTATATCAATTCAAATTCGAACTCAAACTCAAATTCATAGTTCGGATTGATATCCAACCTTAGCGATTGCTATATCTACGGGTGGCAACTAATCAAACTGACGCACAGGTGGCGATACATGGGGGCTCCAATAAAAATGGCGACTTCCGGGCTCCAATAGGGAGCGGAATTCAGAGCCGATCGGCTATCCAGTCATAATATATATCAGTGCCCATAAGAGATAGTCCTCCTTACCTCTACCCTCCATAGACCGCTGCATAGAGGTGGAAGCACACAGAATTCCATAAGCCATAAGCAGAGAGCAGGAGCCATAGCGCATGCGCAGGTGCAAAAGTCCAGGGAACAGTGCGCATGCGTATGCTCTCTGCATTCTGCTTATGGCGTCTGGATTTTCAACCCACACAAAAGTCCATAGGGCATAGACCACAAGCATAACAACCAGAAGCTGAACTGTGCATGTGTCTATATAAATTTCAGCGGCAAATCAAATAATATCAACCGAAAAGTAAGTACTTTCGTTACATATAGAATAAATGTATCGAAGCTAAAACCTATTCGCTAATGTACGATTCCATTCAATTATGAGCACTTTTGTGAATATACAGTACTTTGAGGTTAAACTGATTGTGTGTACGATTTATGTTGTCGAAATTTATTGCGGTATAAATTCATGCTGAGAGAGGAAATGTGGATCATTTCTTTGTCTTTTTTTGCATATCGCATAATCATATACATGTTTCAAATTTATAGAATTCAGCATCATGGCTAATGACCACAGTGATTACTGCCATAAAAATAACGCTGCGTCTAGCCGTCCGGATAGCCGTATGAATATGGATTTTTTATTCGTCCGGACAGCCGTACGAACGAGCAAAAATTTATTCGTCCGGACAGTCGGACGAATAATTTTAGGTTATTCGTCAGTAGATATAATATGGGGGTTCTGGATATGACTTCTTTACCGGCCGAGTTGTGCTGGTAAGTTACCGACCGCGCGGGGTAAGTTACCGACAGTCGGATGGTAACGATTTGAGTACCGATCGTCGATCTTTGTTACCGACAATCGGATGGTTGCAATTATCCGTCGTGCGATAGCGCCACTGCCGATTGTTACCGATATTCTGATGGTAACGATCGAGAATCCTGCATTGCCGATCTCCGCTTACCGACAATCTGATGGTTGCGATTTTTCGCAATGCGATGGCGCCACTATGGATCGCCGATCTTTAGTTATCGATAGTCTGATGGTAACGATTCTGAATCATGCATGCCGATTTCCCGATACCGGTAATCGGTCGGCTGCAATTTACCTGCAGATCGTTGATCTTCAGTTATCGATGGTCTGATGGTAACGATTCTGAATCATGGTTGCCGATTTTCTGTTACCGACAATCGGACGGCTGCAATTTCGAATTCTTAGCTTATATACGAATTATACTAGCTGAAATGAGTGGCGGGGTGTTGAATTATGCAATCAATAACGCGAATCATCTGATAATGACATATCTGTTTATTTGTTACTACTTAAGTCTAACCTATTATAAAAGTGATAATTTTCTTAAAACTAGCTTAAAACTATGCTTATTTTACAATTTTCTTACAAGAATAACTTAAACTATACATGTACATTATTCTTTACCTAAACTCAAACTATATTTACAACTAGGTGGTGGTAAATGCCAACGCCGAAGTTCACACACGAAATACCCTGATCACCTCTACATCGTTCCACACACGCGGATCTGAAACATACAGGTATTTCAATAAGCGAACGATATATAATGAAAATTACGCGTACTCACCATGCATTATTTTCCTTCCCCTCCTCATTGTTTTCCACAACCGCCGGCACCTCCTCCTCATCCCAATTTTCCTCCACCATGGGCTCCTCCTCCTCCACCACCTCCGGCTCCTCCTCCCCATCCCGCCTTGGTGGTGGAATTCTAACCCACACAGGCTCACCGTCAATGTAATGTCTTGTCTGATATACCACTCCATTGACTTCCATCTCCTCACAATGACTCGCATAACCGTCATCGTCGGACATCCATCCATCGTCCACCAGCTTGATTATATTAATCGGACGATGCTCCATTTTCTGTTTTAATAGGAAATATCAATTACAACCTATATCCATCACGAAAAACTATGATATCGAAAAATAATGATACTTACTTCTTTCTTTTTTAAAATTTGAGCTTGCTCTTGAATTTTCACTTCGTTCAGTTGCTCTTTAATTTTGCTGTTATGGGTTTACCAGTTTCAGACTGTATAAAATCCCGAAGCAAACTCGAACTTTTATACCCAACTAGAAACTCTAAATACGCCTACAATATTAGAGGGGCTAACCATTGACACACTTGGGTAATATTTTTTCTGCATAAAGGTGCAAAAGATGTAAGCCTCCCAGGTACAAAATCTCTGACCAATCATTGGAAACGTTTGAATTTTCATGGTATTTGAACGTCGGTGTGGTGGGGGGCGTGTGCATCTAAAACCCCAAAACCCACGGTAGGTGTGAACATTCGTAGAGTGTCAGTTTGACTACCCAGTTGTAAAATTCACCCAAGAAAAAAAAAATGGACAGCGCCGTGTATATGAATCTTGTTGAGAGGATGGAAGATGCATACAAGTTACTGTGTACACTACCCCCAGAACAAGCGAATGAAGATATTTTTATTCATTGGCGCGATATCGCCCTCGAAAATATTCAATTCTTGAACAATATTTTAACGCAATCTAAACCAAGTGTGAGTGAAAAACAACGACTGCGACATATAATTTCACTCCTTCAATCGTGGGTGGTGAAATTTGAACAACATCGTGCGACTATCGTTGGAGGTAATATCGGCGATGATATTCATGAACGTGTTCGATGGGATGATATGGAGAGTGCCTTCAAGTGTCGTATACGCACCGGAGCCGTGACAAATCTCCAGCATGAAGATTTGGCAAGATTTTTGACTGACGCTGGGGTGGTAACGATGGAACGTTTAAAAAATGTGCTTCGCGAAGAAGGAAGTATTAAGGTGAATGTGGGGGTTTCGTGTAAATTTGGAAACGTCAAGAACGATGAGATCAGTGTGGAAGTGAAGAACTCCAATACACGCAACGCCACGATTCTTCCATCAACGGATCTGGAAACCTGGTTCACCGATAATGTAACGAATCCTCTGCTAACCATGGTGGAGGATTTCGAGCAGCGTGATTCTGGTTGGAGCATGATTGAGATCATAAATGCTGTGATCTGCATCAACCGATACGAGCCTCTTCGCGGTGGACTCTCGACATTCGCACCGCTACCCGAGGATATTCAGCGAAAGAAGGCGGTGGTCAACGTGAAAAACAATGACGATCGATGTTTGCTGTGGTCTGTTACCTCAGCCCTCCACCCCGTAGACGTCAACGCAACTAAGACATGCAGCTATCGACAGTACATATCGGAGCTAGATTGTACAGGTATCAAATTCCCCGCAACCCTGCATAGTGTAGAAAAATTCGAGAAGTTGAACAATTTGAGTATTAACGTATATGGAATGGAGTCGGAAACTTTTGAAGGCAAGAAAAACTCGAATAATAGTATAATTACCCCGCTATATTTGAGTGAAAATGTAACAGAGAACAATACAATCCACCTGCTCATGATCGAAAGTGGAAGCGAACTAGATAATGGGAATTTAGATAATTTCAAACCACGATTCCACTTTGCTTGGATCAAGAATCTTTCACGTTTGGTTAGCATGCAATTGTCAAATCATAAATGTGCACAATTTTTGTGCGATAGATGTTTGTGTCACTTCAGCGTACAAAATGCCTATGAAAATCATAGACAAGATTGTCTGCGGTTGAATAAAGTGCGAATGGAATTTCCCACGGAGAACACTTTGGGATTTTCCAATTTTGAAAATCAGAGCACTGTACCCTTCGTCGTATATGCCGATCTTGAATGCATGATGAAACCCGGGGTAAAAGAATCTCAAGAGCATATTCCGCATAGTGCCGCGTATTATACACACTGCGTGTACGATGATACACTATCGGAATACAAGGGTCACCGTGGATCTGATTGTATTAAATGGTTGATCGAGGAGCTTCGTGAATTAGCCGTAAAAGTAGAGTCGCGTATAAAAAATGTGATTCCAATGGAGGTGTTGAATCAGGCACAACGCGATCGTCACATGCGCGCGAAAAATTGCTACATCTGTGAGAAGCCATTTTTACCCGAGGAGAAAAAATGTCGCGATCATTGTCATTTCACGGGTAAATATCGCGGGGCCGCACACAATCGATGCGATCTGAATTTTCAAGAGTCGCACACGATTCCGGTGGTATTTCACAATTTATCAGGCTACGATTCTCACTTCATCATTAAATCTCTGGCTACAACTTTTCCCAGTGATATTACGTTGCTACCCATCAATAAGGAAAAATACATATCATTCACAAAGAAAGTCGATGGTACTGTGATTAGTTTGAGGTTCATAGATTCGCTCCGATTCATGGCTAGCAGTATAGAGAAATTAGCATCGTACGTCGACGATGCCGATAAGCAAATAACACGAAAATTTTACAGCGATCGAGATGAATTCAGTTTGATGATTCGTAAAGGTGTCTTTCCGTATGAGTATATTGATTCTTGGGAGAAACTGGACGAAATAAAATTACCCGGTAAAAAAGATTTCTATTCTAAACTCAGTGCCGCGGGTATTACCGATGCGGATTACGAACACGCGAAAGATGTTTGGGCCAAGTTTGATTTGAAAACGTTAGGCGAGTATTCCGATTCGTATCTGAGAACCGATGTACTTTTATTAGCCGATATATTTCAAAATTTTCGCGATAGCTGCTTCAAAACGTACAACTTGGATCCCCTGCATTATTACACCGCACCAGGGCTTGCTTTTGATGCAATGTTAAAACAGACGAAAATTAATCTCCAACTTTTAGACGATCCAGAAATGATATTATTTATTGAGAGAAGCATAAGGGGTGGTGTGGCACAGTGCTCAAATCGTTATGCTAGAGCAAATAATCGATTCATGGGTGAAGATTTTGATCCGAGCAAAGCGGAGTCATATTTAATGTATTTCGATGTAAATAATCTTTATGGTGCAGCTATGAGTGAGCATTTGCCGAGTGGGTTGTTCGAGTGGGAAAATGATGCCATTGATGTGATGTCCCATCCGGATGACGCACCAATCGGCTATATTCTAGAGGTGGATTTAGATTATCCCGCAGAGCTCCATAAACAACATGCCGACTTACCTCTCTGTCCCGAGCATTTCACACCGCCGGGTAGTAAAATTAGAAAACTTGCGACAACGCTTCTACCCAAGAAAAAATATGTTCTGCACTATCGTAATTTGAAGCAATGTATTAAATTTGGTTTGAAGCTGACGAAAGTGCATAGAGTTCTAAGGTTCGCACAATCGTCATGGTTGAAGTCATACATCGATCTCAACACAAATATGCGAAAGCGGTCGAAAAACGAGTTTGAGAAAAATTTCTACAAGCTCATGAATAACGCTGTATTCGGCAAGACCATGGAGAATGTGCGTAACCATAAAACCGTGAAACTTATCACGAAATGGAAGGGTAGGGGTGGTGCACGAGCTCTCATTGCAAGCCCAACATTTCATAGCTGCACCATATTTGATGAAGATATGGTAATTATTGAGCTAAGTCGAACTAAAGTATATTTCAATAAACCCATCTACATTGGTGCTGCTATTCTCGATCTTTCCAAAATATTTCTATACAACTTCCACTATGATTATGTGAAAAATAATTTTTCAAGTACCGAATCGAAATTAATGTATACCGATACAGATAGCCTGATATATCAATTTACCGTTCCAAATATCTACGAAATCATCAAGCGTGATGTTGCGGCCATGTTTGATACATCAGACTATCCGCCTGATAATACCCACAGCATTCCCTTGTTGAATAAAAAACGCCTTGGTCTGATGAAGGATGAAAATAATGGAAAAATCATGACTGAATTTATCGGCTTGCGGGCAAAACTCTATACATTCAGAACTCGTGGCGATACTGATCAGAAACGTGCAAAGGGTGTGAAGGGTTCGACTTTAAAATCTATCACGTTTGATGATTACAAACGATGTCTTTTCGGCTACCAAAATTTGGTTGAACAACAGTGTATGATAAAAAGTAGTCGACACACGGTTAGCACTATTATACAGAATAAGTTAGCTCTAAGCTGGTGTGACGATAAGCGAAAGTTGATACCTGGTAAAACTGATACTTTACCTTGGGGTTACCAAGATTCTGCAAACTTGTAAATTTCTCACATTTTTCTCACATTTTCTCACATTTTCCTAAAATAGAATAAAATATTTTCCCATTTACTTTACATGTAAATGTGAGAAAATGTGAGAAAACATTTCTTTTCCTCGATGATCATGTAAGCTAGCATTAAGATTGAGGAAAGTGAAAAAACAAATGTAAATATGTTGATAATAAATTTTATTCATGAAGATTATATTACATATCCGATTTATTTATCCAACTATTATGTGAACCATCGAATCCCAACCATTTTACATAGAGTTGATCACCACGCCTTCACAAGACCTTTTCTACAAGAAAGCCATCGGGATATTGCACCCTGCTGAGCTCCTCCTCATAAAAACCGCCTTCAATGGGCTGATTCAGGTAGTCGGTGAGTTTGTAAGTTGGAGGGTTGGTATTCTGCACCTCATCAATTGTAAATATTTCTGTTGTCCAATTTGGCGTATAACCCTTTTCGAATACATTCTTATATTTACTAATTCGAACTTTATCGCCGACCTTAAATTTACGTTTTCGTTTGCTTCTTTTGATTTGACGCGGCTTAAACACACTACGATACAGTTGTTTTCCATCAGTTGTAGTTACATCTTTCGGTTTCATTTTAAGGGGGTATGTACACCTTTGGAGGAGTTGAAATTTCCAAAAAGAAATTAATCTTTTTCTGCGACTTGAGGACTCTGACAAAATCCAAAAAAATCATGATGTCTAAGGAGGGTTCAACCCTCATTACGCATATTTTACATCATGTATTACTTCCAGTCTGATGGTGGCTACGCTAAAGAGAAAAAAATACAAACTGACTCGGTTGTCGTAAAGAATCAGAACCACCGTTGGATTAATCTTAAAATGTTTGGTCCTCGATTGTTCATAGAAGATGCCTCTATGGTATGAACGTAGGGATTTTTGATATTGCAAAAATTACTTGAGTTATTCAATTTTTTTAATTTTTTTTTTTGCAACTTCTAAATTCTTCTTACTTTTTTGCCAGTATCTCAATCAAAAATGGGTTTATCAAAAAATCCTACGTTCATACCATAGAGGAAAGTCTTGTGAATAATTGAAGACCAAAAATTCCAGAATCGATCCAACGGTGCTGCTGATTCTTTACGACAACCGGTCAAAATATTCATTCTCCAGAAATCAACTTTTAAACTTTTGTATTTAAATTTTTTTTTTTATTTCCTACTTTTCCCAGAGAAGAAAATGTAGTTACAGGAAATCAAGTTTTAAGATTTTCCTTATGATTAATATGCTGGATCTGCAGCTGCCCTCGTATCGATGTGTTATGAGTCGAGTCGGGTCTAGACACATGTGCCAGGCGGAGGTTTGCAGTGAGTTTTGACCTGTTCTGTACAACAACAGTGTCCGTTAGGTGTCCGGTGATGCTGTTAGAAAAATAATGAATTGCTTTAGAAAATAAACTGATCAAAATTTTTCAAAACATAAAAATTCTTTAAAATTTTTTACCTTCAATATTTTTGAATTCAGAAAATGCTAGCACAATTTTTGTCAATATTCCGAAAATTCTTTCATTTTCATCAATCATACCTTTTTTCTTATAATATTTATTGGACTCTCGCAATTAATATATCATAGAAATACTCATCTTTCTAGAAATCCTAATGTATAGTCTCCTGGTATCGATTTCAAACGCACTTTTCGATGGATCATCTTCTTTCGAGTCCGAAGTCTCATCTCAGATACATATACACTGTGTTTATTCAATAATGGAAATTACTATTGGTTTGAATTCGTAATGAAAGCACGACAATATTTACAAACAAGTGGACACCTAACCTCGAAAAAATGTAGATCGCAGCCATGTGTTCTGTCAATGATCACAATTCAGAAGAATATTGAAAATTAAATATGTGTGAAAGACGATAATTACGAAGAATCGAAAGATCACAAAATCGAAATATATAAAAACGTCATAAAAGTAAGACAGTAGTGTTGGCGGTGTTGTACAATAATTATGGGACCGATATGAGGTTTCGCGCGCCACGCGGTGGCGCTTTTTCGCAATTTGGCACGGTCATGGCTGTAACTTTTCAAATCCTCTAGATATTCTGACGCCGATTTATTTGCAGGTAGAGTAGGTCACTAGCATTCCAAATAATTTATAAAAAAAAAAACAATTTCTCCAAAATTTAAAGGTGTAGATACCCCCTTAATCGTGCTATGTTTGGTATTATTATACGATGCAATTAAATTTGGTAGAATGTTGGTCCACTTATGAGAACCTTGAAGTGTGAATTGCTTCCACATTTTATTTTTCAGTGTACGATTGAAGCGTTCGCATATCGACGCCTTCAAGTTGGTAAATGTCGAGTACATGTTGATCCCGTGATGTCTAATAAGAGATTTAAATTCTTTGTTGTAAAATTCCTTGCCCTGATCAACGTGTAGATGTTTCGGTACGCGACCCAGAGTTAGCACAGATTCCATCGCAGCAATCACATCTTTGGCATTTTTACTCTTGATCGGTACGGCCCACGCAAATTTTGAAAATATATCAATCACTGTGAGCAAAAATTTTGAGCCCTTGTTGACTGACGAGTATGCGGACATATCGACGAGATCGGCTTGCCAGGTCTCATCCAAGCTGCGTATATCGACATAACGTCGAGGATAATTACGCCGGGCGGGTCTATGAAGTTCACCCGCTATTGTTCTCTGCATGCTGTTGCTGCTGCTTACCATTCGAATGTTTAAGGTTTGATGTACACTTTATTTGTTTTTACTTCAGCAACCCTTGGATCAGCGTACACCAATCTTGTGTTGCTGAAAGTTTTTTCCAACGAATCCACTGTGCTTTTCAATTGCGCAATATCCCTCGAAATGCTTGTTATAAGTTCACGAATTTGCTTATCATTATTATCGATTTTGATGTTGATGGGATAAATCATATTCACGAAAACGCTATGAAGATCGTCAAGCCTCTCCTGTATGCATCTATTGAGGACACCCAGAGAAACAGCGTCGTTTGGCTCCTGCCGATCCGCGATATTACATAATCGTTTGTCGTCCAGATCGTACTGTTTATCAGCGGTGAATTTGAATCCAACACTCTGAAGGCCTCGAATAACACTTTTTCCGCGGCTGTTGCTCGTCAGCGGTCGTCCAAATATGTCTATGCTCATTGTTCAACGATCTGTGGCCGAATGATTATTTTATGATCAATCTAATGCTAATAAATGATTTCCGCCTCGCGCAGCTCCTCAATGATGGAGGATATTTCATTGTTGTGGCTAGTATTACCAGCCGCTTGAGATGCCATGAGTAGTCGAAGACGGTCAACGAGCTCATTAGGATCATCCCAATATACATAATCCGTGCTGTGTCCTTGCGCGATTTTATGGGTGGGCAATAAACCTTTACCATATCTTCGCTTAGGGTTTTTCACCGGCAGGTCGATGAATGGGGCAATAAAATCTCTGTATTTTGAACTTTTTTCTCTGTCATAATGGAAGCTTTTGTCAGCTTTGTAATATCGTCGATGTGCATTCGTTTTTTTCACGATTTTAACATAATTTGATCTACCGTTTTTATTCACAATCGTAGGATTGGGTAACTTTTTGAATAACAATTCAAGCAATCCCGGTGTGTTCTCATAGCTCTTATCGCCTACATATATGTTCATCGTCAAATACGATATCCGAATCACCAATCTTCATTCCGCCAGCCAACTTTCGAACACCATATTTCCTATCCAAGTTCTTCTGCTCATCGGACGAGGTAAACATGCTTAAATAGCGCGCCGTCTTAACTTCTTTTTTCGACATCGGCGTGCTTGTAGAGGTGATTGCAGCCGCGTCATCCTGGTTATCATCATCATCATCATCATCATTATGGGTATCATTCGCATCATCCATAGCGGCGACGGTTGTGGTATTGTTACCGATCGCAATGTTAGTTGACAAGCTCCCCTCAATCGCACTTTTATATGCATCATTACCCGAGTCGAAATTTTTCCGGGATTTTCGACCGATTTCTGACCTTCGATAGTCGGTTCAGGACGTTCAAAAGAGGTTGAGAACTGCATGGACCCATGGGCTCGCCAACCTACTTTCAACGTACATATCGTCTGTTATTTCCACTTCTTCCACATTGTACGTTGAGAATAGGTCAGAGCTGGACGTACTTTCGACGTACTTTCGACGTACTTTCGACGTCCTTTCAACGTCGATTTTCCTCGACTCTCTACCCCCTTCCCCCTCTTTCCCCTCGCTAATGCAAATAATTATGAATAAAAAAATAGATTAATGAAATAAAAAATAAAAACCATCAATTGTCCTTTTGAATATGTTTATTCATTTAGAAATTTACTACTCAATTAGTGGGGTTATTAATAAGGTGATTCGTATCTTGATTTGAGGTAATAATCAATGCCATCTTAAAATTGTGTCTAATTACTAATGTCCTAATTAAGTCGTTGAAAGAGACCTAATGTACGTTGAACGAGGGAAAAGGTCATAAACGTTGAGAATAGGTTGAATTTCTTGGTAGCCGTTGTAGTATTTTCGACGTGAAAGCACCATCAGGTTAAGATTGGTTGAAAACAGGTTGAAAATTCGGCGGAAAAATTCAACATCAAAAGAATTGAGGTTGAGAACGTTGAAAGGACGTCGGAAGACCCGGAAAAATTTCGACTCGGGCATCGTCGTCATCATCATCATCATCATTATCAGCAGCAGCAGCAGCAGCAGCATTCGTATAATCTTCTGTTGTCACAAAATCTGCTGTCTTCTCTGTTTTGATCGAACTCGGCTCCGTTTTGACTTCTCGCTTCATTAGTAGCCGCTGTTGCTGCTTCGATGAATCTACCGATTGATGCAGCGGTGTAACCAGAGGTTTTGAAGATGTCACTGATAGCCTGCTCGCTAGTGTCTTTCCCCATTTTCATCATTTCGTGTTCACGTCGAATGATATCGCTAGCCCTGGCTATTTTTCGCAACACATCGTTCTGCTTACGTATCATGGAGCTCGCCATGCTGCTAGTTTGATCGATGTGTTGTAACTGTACGTGGTTTATTCGTGATTTAGCCTTATAAAGCAGTCAAAACCTCTCCTATATCGTCCAGCGTTAATCTCACTGTCTTTGTCGATGGTTACGAAACTATATCTACCGTCATTCCAGCACGCCAAGCACAAATCTTTGAATTGCTGATAGGTCATATCGGTGTTCACATGATCAGCATAGATGTGTTTCAAATTCATTTCATCTTGACGAAAAAGAACCAATAAGTTTGCATTATCACGCACCAAATGTTTCGGAATTCGGGCATACGTTTGACAAAGATAAAAACTATCGACATCCTTGTGTCGTCCCATACAGAAATATGCTCTGATATTATCTTGCTTCTCACAGGCCACGTCATCGAAGATCATAATCGAGTTGGGATGTGCATCTTTCGGTTCTACAACCTCCTTGTGCTCATCAAACGGAAAATAACCCAGCCCCTCAACCGGCTCCAACAATCTCTTCAAGAACTCGTACTTTTGCTGATTGAGGGATTTTGAATTGACGTACACATTCTCAAATGGTAGACCATTCGCATGGGTCAGTAGCGTGAGAAGGGCATTAGTTTTACCACAATTCGAAGGTCCGCAAAAGACAGCCCTCACACTATTTGGTAGTAGAGCCCCGTGTCGTTTCCCCTTCTTCTTTTTTTGCTCGACCAAATTATCGAAATTGACGATGGGTAGTTTAATCGTTTGATCTTGAAATTTCATGATGCTTGGCAAACGTCGCGATGAGAACTAGTATATTTACGTATAAAATACAGGCTTTTATAGAATTTGTGTCAGTTCATAATTAGTCATGGTTGGATACACACGTAGACAAAGAAGCGGTTGTGGATTGATAAATAAAATCATTAACAATCTCCCAGTCGAATTGCATGTCGCCGGCTATCAATACTGTGGACCTGGCATAAAATTGGTGAAGAGGTTAGCTCGCGGTGATCGTGATATCAACGCTCTAGACGCTGCATGCAAGCAGCACGATATCGCATACTCCAAAAATCACGATAATATTTCGGAGCGTCATAAGGCGGATAAAGTGCTTGCTGAGAGGGCTTGGAATCGGTATTGGCTAAAGACGCAAGTGTAGCTGAAAAAGCTGTCGCCTGGGCGGTCACCAACACCATGAAAGCAAAATCCAAACTGGGTATGGGTATGAGGGAAATCAAGACGAAGACGTCACCCAAGAACAAGAAACGAACATTGAAATTTATTATACAAGCGGCAAAGAAATCCATGAAGTCTGGCCCTAAAGCTATTGAGTCGGCTTTGGCAGGTGCCCGTTCAGCCGTGTCTAAAGGAAAAGTGCGCGTGCCTCGCATCTTACCTGTCCCCCAGAAAATTGGTGGTTTATTACCGTTTCTCATCCCAATCTTTGTGGCTCTTAGTGCCACAGGTGCTTTAGCGGGTGGTGCTGCAGGTATAGCAAAGGTTCTCAATGAGGCTAAAGCGAACAAACATCAATTACAAAAATCCAAGCGCCATAATGCGACACTGGAGGCGATTGCCCTGGGGAAGGGCTTATACCTGAAACCGTATGAAAAGGGTATGGGACTGTATTTGAAGCCGGCAAAAAACTAACAAAGCTACCACACCGAGCCCTCACGGATGTCGATTTACTTAACTATGCAAAAGCTATGAAAATTCCACATTTCCGAGGTGTTTTTATGCGGAATGATTTACCTAGTTCAGGACCTAGAAAGTGTGAATCTGCAATCATCAATCTTGATGATAAAAACGGTCCGGGAACACATTGGGTTGCATACACGAAAAATGGTAACGATGCGGTGCATTTCGACAGTTTTGGTGATTTACAACCGCCTAGAGATCTAATGAAATATCTCGGTATTGATAGCGTTAAATATAATCATAACAGATATCAAGAATATAACACGATAATTTGCGGTCACCTGTGTCTCAAGTTTCTCAGCGGACAACTATAAAATGTGTGCGAATCGCTGATGTGATATTACTCATGGCTGATTCGTTCACGTTGACACTATCCGGGGAATCGTCGGTGTTGGGGACTCAATATTTTCCCCCAATCGAGCTATCACCAACAAAGACGTATGTTCTCGGACTCATAGAGCTCCTGACATTCAATGCAATTCCCAATATAGATGTGGGGTGTAATAAGTTCCATATAAAACCAAACACAACGATTACAATACCCACTGGGAGCTATAAAATCGAAGATATCGCAAATTATTTGAAAAGAGCAGTGCCGTGGGATATAAATATTAGTCTTAAAGCTAATAACAATGAGTTACTCAGTGAAATGAGATGCAATCATTCTGTAGACTTCGAACCAGAAGATTCCATTGGCCGATTGCTCGGGTTTACCCCCAAAATTCTCGAAGGTGGTATTACCCATAAATCCGAGTTACCTGTTCGCATACTCAAAGTTAACGCCTTGCGAGTTGAGTGTAATATTACCACGGGTGCGTATATAAACGAGTATCGAGTACATACGATTCATCAATTTTTCCCAACCGTACCACCCGGATATAAGATCGTGGAAGTGCCGACGAATGTCATTTATCATCCAATCACCGTACGGTCAATACACGATATACAACTGAGAATAGTCGATCAGGATGGGAAATTGATCAATTTTCGTGGTGAAACTGTAACTATACGATTACACGTGAAATCTTCGAGATAATATGGGGATTGTGTTTGAGAGGACAAGAAAATCTGGTGGTAGTTATAAAAGCTCGATAACATGTCCAAGCATCATCAGTCGTCGAGCAGCTCCGATTCGAGTGACACATCAGAACGCTCAGTTTCTCCAGAGCCTAGGACTTCGACTTCGTTGTGGTGGAAAATAAGAATTCGTTGCTATTTCTGTATATGCCCATCGCGAAACTGATAAAAATCCAAACACCCGTGACCTTCGACGAGTCGATTGCCCACTGTGAAATACATGCGCATCAACCGTACGCAGCGTCGACCTTCAAAAATAACGATGAGATCCGCATAGCTGTACAGAATCAAGATGCGTGTGTATTACCCAGCAAAAGTTTGCTCCACATCTACGGTCGGCTCACGAAATCGGATGGCACCGCTGTTAGTGCAGGCACGGAATTGGTCAATATGGCCGTGTGTCACATATTTGGCGATATGCGTTACGAGTTGAATGGTCACGAGATTGATCAGAATAAGAATGTCGGCATCACGAGTATTATGAAGGGATACTTATCATTCACCCCTGCACAACAACATCTCCTGGGGAACACTGGTTGGTTGGTGGATAATAATAATAAACTAGCCAACACCGATGGATACTTTGATGTTGTTGTACCGCTGAATTTTCTACTCGGATTTGCCGAGGATTATAATCGAATCATCGTCAATGCGAAACATGAGCTAATATTCACAAGATCAAACAATGATTTAAATGCCATATATCAAACCGCCGTGGAGGGAATCAAAATTTCACTCGAAAAAATTGAATGGTTATTACCATACATCAGACTGTCAGATTCTGCAAAAATCAAGATGCTCAATTATATCGCCCAAGATCCAACTGTATCTATGAGTTTTCGCTCGTGGGAAATGTACGAGTACCCGATGCTGCCTACAACAACGAGACATGTATGGGTTGTGAAGACATCTACACAGCTAGAGAAACCAAGACACGTCATACTAGGATTCCAAACCGCACGACGAAACGATCCGAAGAAAAATGCCAGTCAATTCGATCATTGTATGATTAGAGATGTGAAACTTTTCCTAAACTCGCAGTGCTATCCCTATGGAAATTTGAATCTTGATATTGCTCGCAATCAATACGCCATTCTCTACAATATGTATACAAACTTTCAAATTTCATACTATGATAAGGAGTCCGAACCTCTTTTGTCAAAGAGCGATTTTTTGGACAGACCTCCACTCATTACTATAGACTGTTCCAAGCAGAATGAATCGTTAAAGAGTGGACCGGTGGATATTCGTTTGGAATTCGAAACTAGCGTTGCATTTCCAGCAAATACTTCAGCCTATTGTATGATTGTACACGATCGCATTGTTGAATACAAACCCATTAGCGGTACCGCCAAAAAATTAGCAACATTTTAAGGATTCTGCATGCTTGAGAGCTATAGATTAAGCTTATTCTAAAGGAACAATAAATAAATAAATGTGATTGAAATTTCATTGTTATTTATTCAACCCTCACCCATTCCCATGACATATATATATACATCTGTATGTGTATGTGTGTGTGTGTGTGTGTGTGTGTGTGTGTGTGTGTGTGTTTATATTTTGCCACAGAATTCAAATTTATTGTATGGTCCTCCAAGATAAAGTATCTGCAGACGTTCCTGATCCGCCCCGTTGTTCAACTGATCCAGTTGGTTGGAGTCGTTCTCCAGATCCTTTCCGACTCTCGCAGGTAGGAATACGATGAATTCATCGGCAATCGTAGCGATGATTCTAGAACCGAATTTCGTTTTCACTAGCCTCAGTTTTGAGATGTCGTACTTTTGTCCAATCTCCAACTCGGACATCTTTTTCATCTGCATATCATTATCCATACGGCTGGTGTTGTTTAGGCTGCTGAAGTCCATCTGCACAAAAATGAATAATTCGGAATTAGTTTTTATATATATATATATATATATATATATATATATATAATTGAATATGATTATCGTGTAAAAGAGTTCTTACCTTGATCGAAAGAGTTTGTGGATTCGAATATACTGGGAAGATGTATTGGTGGTGGGATGTCGATAGAGTTTGCTGGTTCGAATATACTAGGAGGATGTATCGACGGTGGGATGTCGAAATGCACGAAAGCAGCTCCCTGCGAGCCCTTGGCTTTTAAGCCATCATCCCCCGCCCTCGAGACATGTGGGGAGGATTTTTTACGGCCCTCCTCCAAATACCAGTTTTTCAACCGCTGAACGTTCTCGAAGGCACAATGGTAGCCTCCAGGTACAACGCTATGACAGTCTTCATACGAAAGACAACGAAATACACTTGATTCCAATCGCAGTATTCGAAGATTCGGACACCCCAGCTTATCCAAATCAATCACCGATTTCGAGTCGTCATTGAGGATTTTTTCGATCCATTGTTTCTTCTCCAATCCCTTCACATAAATGCGACTCGCATCTTGTGCAAATTTCCTCACAATTTTCACTGCATCTATATACGGCATTCCTCCATCACTCCAGGGTATTCCATGATGATGCCATGTTTGCAGCGAATAAAGATTTTTTAACTCGCTTGAGAGAGTCACCCAGGAGCATGGTGCCTTGAAGAGGATGCGTGTGAGACCCTGCTGATATTCCTCATGTGTGCGAATGTTTATTACGGCCAGCTCTTTTATCACAAATTTATCACTGACTCGCCCAAAACCTTGTAGATCCAATATTAGCTCCATATTCACAGTTGTATGTGCGGTCTCAAGCAAAGCCGGAAATTGACTGAGCTGGGCATTTATTGCATGGGATCGGTACACATGCAGGTGTGCAGATGGCACCATGTGAAAAAAAAAAAAAAAAAAAAAATGCCGGAAAAATGTGGGAAAAATGCAGGTGTTCTAAACAATATATATGCTTAAGAAATTCTAACATTTTCGAGGTGTGAAAAAAAAAAAAAAACTTCTGAATGATATTTATTGCTCTATCCTTTGAGACTTGCCGATTTTCATAGGCTGAGGTGTGATCTTGTGATTATTGCAATCTTTGCGTTTCCAAAATTCTCGCGTTTTCGAGCCGCGAAT
The DNA here is from genome assembly GCA_963992785.1 of Tenthredo livida. Lineage (NCBI taxonomy): Eukaryota > Metazoa > Arthropoda > Insecta > Hymenoptera > Tenthredinidae > Tenthredo > Tenthredo livida. Next base: position 27,776,218 of record OZ023067.1, read on the forward strand.
AACGTGTGAAAAACATTCTGAAATGATATTTATTGCCCGACCCTTGAGAATTCCCGATTTCCGTGAGCTCAGGTAGGATCTTTTGATTATTACAATCTTTGTGTTTACAAGAATTCTATAGCATTTTCAGGTGGTGGAAGGATATGAAAAACTTTTGAATGATATTTATTGCTTAATTCTTTGAGGCTTACCGATTTTTATGGGCCCAGGTGCAATCTTTTGATTATCGCAGTCTTTGCGTGTTTGCAAAATTCACGCGTTTTCGATATTGCTTAATTCTTTGAGGCTTACCGATTTTTATGGGCCCAAGTGGAATCTTTTAACCATCGCAGTCTTTGTGTTTGCAAAATTCATGCGTTTTCGAGTGACGATAGTATGATGAAAAACTTCTGAATGATTTTTATTGCTGAAACCTTGAGACCTGCCTATTTTTATGAGTCGAGGCGGAGTCTTTTGAGAGCCGTTCTCAGGTTGGTTAGGCTTAATTTTATTTTGGGTTGGGGGTAGTGTGCAACCCATAGAATTGCAGCTCGGTCCCCACCAGATCGGTTTGAGAAGAGAAAACAGTTTTCAGATTGAAAAGATCGGTGAATAGTGGAAGTTCATAGAATCGAAGGAAAAGCATTAAGAAGAAGAAGAAGACTGATTTCAAAACTAAACCTGAAAATAAGGTATGTTATCTGCATCGGATATTCGAATTTAACAGATTCTAAAACATAAGGATGTGTGATTAATTCAGATGAATCCTGCTCATGGACGAATTGCACAGCGAGCGGCTCAGCTGCGACGAAGGACCGAGTCGAGGGCACGATTTCTGCGAAACGCTCGGATGGTGTTGCGTATTTTGCGCGAGGAGCATGTGGATGAGCGCTTCGTAACCGAAACCGAAAATACCTATTATGAACTGATAGAAAACCTTCCACGGCAGCATCAGACAAACGATTACTGGGCGATGCGTAGGACCGATGCCGAAGATTCTACACAATCGGCCATCCAATGCATGGATGTAACATCTTCCGTGCAAGAAGATGCGGATGATTCGGATGCGACGACGGTGCGTGTGAGTATAGAAAGAGGCCGATCGCCATCGATCAGATCAGCCTCATCGATGCGATCGGGTCCGAGCTCGCCATCGTCGTCGTCGTCGAGATCATCTTCTCCGGGGATACCTCCGCCGCCAAGAGTGATTCCACTCGAACCACACGTTCACATATTACCCGGTAAGTATCCGTAATTGTCATTATATATCGTTCGACAATTGAAATACCTGTATGTTTCAGATCCGCGTGTGTAAACCCCGGTGCGTTTACCGCCACCTAGTTGTAAATATATCTCTCCATATTATAAAGATATCTCGCTGCCGCCGCCGCCGCCGTGTCGGTATTTCAGATTCTTTTGTTTTCCCCAGAATTCTTTTGTTTTTCCTATAATTCCTGGGTTTTCCCAGAATTCTTTTGTTTTTCCCAGAATTCTTTTGTTTTTCCCAGAATTCCTGGGTTTTCCCAGAATTCATTTGTTTTCCCCAGAATTCCTGGGTTTTCCCCAGTATTCCAGATTCTTTTGTTTTCCTGGACCTAGGACCTTTAACATTTGACCTTTGATATATGTTCGGGAGTCACAAAACGAACACTGGATTTCATGAAAAATGTATATCTCTCTATATTATAAAGATATCTCGCCGCCACCGCCGCTGCCGTGTCAGTTTTCCAGGGAATTCTGGGTAACTTTCCACCTAACCTAACCAACCTAACCAAACCCTACCTAACCAACCTAACCAAACTTAACCCAACCCAACCTAACCTAACCTAACCTAACCTAACCTAACCCAACCTAACCCAACCTCAGCCAACCTAACTCAATCTAACCCAACCTAACCTAACCCAACTCATCTAAGGGTATCTCGGGTGTCCTCGGGTATCTTCGGGTATCCTCGGGTACATCTTCGGGTATCCTCGGGTATCTTCGGGTATCCTCGCACGGAGAGAAAAGACGTGCAGTGAGTCCCCCGCGACGGAGAGAGATTGTCATTTTTGTAGTAGCGCCGCTATCCGTTCTTTCGGGGGAGCCACTACTCCTCAAAGAGTACTGACTGCCCCGCAGGCGGGTTTTCACTGTACCGGCGGCGTGAGTTCCACTTTTTCGTGTAACGTCTGCAGCAGCCCCTCGCACTTTTGGGAGAGCTGCTGCCCCGAAAGCGTGTTGCTACTCCTCGAACTCGCGGTACAGCAGCGCCACTACCGTTCGTACAGTGACTGCACGTCTTTTCTCTCCGTGCGGGTATCCTTGATTTTCCTCGGGTATCGAAAGTGAAAAAATAAAAAATAGTAGTCACATAGATTATGTGAATCCGATTCACGTGGAAAAACTGAAATATTATGAAACTTCACTTCTACTGTTCGTATTTTTATTTTTTGTTTCGACCAAACCGAACATAGTTACTCATTGTTATTGGGTCACAGTTTGCACCTATTATTGCCCATGATTCACTGCGATACTGACACGGCGGCGACGGCTCTTTGTAGTATAAAGTATAAAGTATAAAGTCTGAAGTTTAAAATATAAATTCTAAATTCTTAGTACCTAATAGCCAATGTGAGGAGAATATGTAATCGTGAGTCACAAAACAAACACTGGATTTCATTGAAAATTCGGTTATTTTCCGAAGAACATACAATCCGCGGATTATTCGGGTCTTAAAACAACTGATAAAATATGGGGGGTTGGCGCGCAAAGCGCGCAGGGGGGCGGAGACCCCTAGTACATATATATAGTTTGAGTTTAGGTTAAGAAAATTGTAAAATAAGCATAGTTTTAAGCTAGTTTTAAGAAAATTGTTACTTTAGAATAGGTTATACGTAAGACATATAGTTGAGGTTAGTTTTAATAAAATTGTTACTTTAGAATAGGTTATACGTAAGACATATAGTTTAGGTTAGTTTTAAGAAAATTATCACTTTTATAATAGGTTAGACTTAAGTAGTAACAAATAAACAGATATGTCATTATCAGATGATTCATTATCAGAAAATCGGCAACCATGATTCAGAATCGTTACCATCAGACCATCGATAACTGAAGATACACGATCCGCAGGTAAATTGCAGCCGACCGATTGCCGGTATCGAGAAATCGGCATGCATGATTCAGAATCGTTACCATCAGACTATCGATAACTAAACATCGGCGATCCATAGTGGCGCCATCGCATTGCGAAAAATCGCAACCATCAGATTGTCGGTAAGTGGAGATCGGCAATGCAGGATTTTCGATCGTTACCATCAGAATATCGGTAACAATCGGCAGTGGCGCCATCGCACGACGGATAATTGCAACCATCCGATTGTCGGTAACAAATATCGACGATCGGTACCCAAATCGTTACCATCCGACTGTCGGTAACTTACCCCGCACGGTCGGTAACTTACCAGCACAACTCGGCCGGTAAAGAAGTCATATCCAGAACCCCCACATTATATCTGCTTTCGTCCGGACAGCCGTACGAATTATTATAGGTTATTCGTCCGAACACTACAAATCATTATAGGTTATTCGATGGTTCGAACGGTACTGGACGGTACGATGACGATTTCCGTGGCGCCAAATTATGAAAGTGAATTACGATGGATATCTTTTCACAAGGATGAAGATTCTGCTGGTTTTGAATCGATATCTAGATTAGTTTTGAAGATATTGATGAAGGAAAAAAAATTGATCTACTATACGTATATTATAAAAAAACAAAATACTTGAGTCCTCACCTCTTCTAGCCTTTTCAATGAGATTGAATTAATTCAGGTTAGGCGAAATCAACAAAAATCATTTCGAATTGTTATGAATAATTCGGAATGAACCTGGATTCACGTCCGAGTCACTGTTCTTTTCTTTTTTTCTTCGTTTTTTCTTTTTTTTTAGCACTACCCTAAAATTCAAGCCCAAATTGATTCGTACTAATATAAAATTCTGTGAATCATCGCGAATTGCCTTCGACTAACGTAAATTATTAGGGATTCATTTAGAATTAATGCATTAATTCGAATTTAACAAAACCATTTCGAATTAAAAGGAGTAAATTCCAATTATAGTGAATTAATTTGGATCATAATTAGATAATTCGAATTATAAGAATTAAATTAGATTGAAAGGATTAATGCGAATTGCATCAAACTAAAAAATTGACGTGTCAATTCGGGTTTGAGTTATTGACCCCTAGGTAATATCCCCGTTCGGACAGTCGTACAAATAAATTTCTTCGCTTCGTCGACCGATAAGGTAGGAAGCGGAGGCATTACTCTTGGTTCGTGGAGAGTATCATTCGCGCGCCTAATTCACTCGAGTTCGAACGTGACATTTGTCCAACGAATCTCATGGGGTCAACGTGCAACATAGTGTTAAGTGTAACGTGATATAACATTAGTCATGATAAGCGAATGCCGATATTGTTATAAGTCATTAAAGGAGAAAAAAAAAAAAAAACGCCGATAGTAGATATGGGCAGCTTTGGGCAGACACAACAAACCCCCCTCTCCCCCCTCTCCCCCCTTCGCCCTAGGGCAACTTTAGGAAATCTCCCCGCTCCCCGCTTCCCCTGTCGCTGGGGTCGACTCTGGAGAAAACTAGGAATTCTAACCTAACCTCCCCCTCGCCCCTCGCTCTGGCCGACGTCACAGCTGGGGTGCCCTAGTGTTTTTTGCCTCTTTCACCCCCCTGCCCGCTCCCCTGCCTACCCTTGGCTGATATTGGGACGATTTGGGCCGTGTGACGTCATCCAAGACTCTGTCCTCCGTCCCCGCCGTCCTCACCCCCGGGCCCTACGCCCCTGATTTCACATATGGGCCATTCCACGTGAACCGGATCAGTCAACTCTCGGATATTTTTTTAATTTTGCATGTCGATTGTCCTTGGGGAGTTAGATTTTTGTGCCAAAGGATTTTTCAATTAGTGCAAAATTCGTTGAGTTATTTGCATAAACAAATTCGTGCAAGGTTTTTTTCAAAAATTCATAACTCCGCCAAAAATGACACTAGACTCAAATTTTTTTTTTCAGTTTACGCGGAAAAATTCATAGAATGTATAAAAAAATATGTACTTCGAAAAAAGTTTGTTTATCCATTGTTTATTTAACAATTAAGTTTTCAAAGATTTTTAAAACACACAGTGACACGATCAAAAATTTTTTTAAAAATACTGACATATACTTTATACTATACTACGGCCTGTGAATTAATTTTAAGGACGTGTTATTTTTTGTTTTCGAGTAAAAAATCATTGAAGTTGGCGGCACGTGCCAATTCCGGGTCGACCGACGCCGCGCCGCGTGGAAAGTATAATGGCGTGCGTTAGACTGCTGTTCGCCGCTACTCGACGGACGCGTAGCAGCGGTATTCAAAAGTCATTTTTACAATGGAGGACACGACTTAAAAATCTGAAAAAAATACTGTAGCTTTCTAATGGCAACTTTAAGCAACACGTTAAGTTTTGAGAACGTGTTCTTTTTCGTTCTTGAAATATTGCAGCTTGAAATTTTAGCATGTATGCTGAGCATACATATACTCGACGGACGCGTAGCAGCGGTATTCAAGAGTCATTTTCACAATGAAGGACACGATTTAAAAATCTGAAAAAAATACTGTAGTTTCCTAATGGCAACTATAAGCGACACGTTTAGTTTCAAGAACGTGTTCCTCTCCGTTTTCGAAATATTGCAGTTTAGAATCTTAATATGTATGCTAAGCATGTATGCTAAGATATGTGTCTGCGAGTATACATATAGGCTGCGGGACTTGGAAAAAAATAGGTGGATTGGAAGCCTTACTGCTTATATACTCATTGAAGAAAGGGTATGGTAAAGGTGTATAATTGAATGACGCGTTAATTACGAGAAAAAATCCAATAATTTCATTTATTCGTATAACTTATTTTCTAATACACGCTCTTATGCTAAGATGAAATATAGAATATTACGACTAAGAGTACAATTTTCTGATATTCTTAAAATTAAAAGGTAAGTAAATTATTATCTAATACACGCAAGGAACGTTCTTATGCTAAGATAAAATACAGAATCTTACAACTACGAGTACAATTTTCTGATATTCTTAAAATTAAAAGGTAAGAAAACATAATCTTACGACTATAACGGTTACAAATGGGAAATACTTATATATGGGGTATTTCACCTCAACTCGACCTGTCCCCAGACCTTGAAAATTCCGATTTCGCTAATTTATTTTGTGCATGTTGCACCATCAGATACAACTACTCTTACCAAAGCTTTTAGAGATTGATCTCATCGTTATGATGAGGCAAAATATTGAAATTTCGGTGTTTTCGTTGATACGAATATTTCAAACGCATGTAACTTGAAATCTATCTGTGCTATCGAGAAAATGAATGACACAAAATTTCTTGTTTTTTGAATGTTCTACGTGAAAATAATTTTTTCAAAACTCTTTAACCCTTGTGTCAGTTGTTATTCGCGAATAAAAGCTTATATGCTGTTTTTCGAAGAATAGGCCACCTTCGATTTCATTGAAATTTTCACGAGATATTCCACGAAAAATTACGGAAATTGCAAGACCTTGTTTGAGATGGCTCGACTTTTGGTTCAGAAGTTACAATCATTTGAAAATCTGTAAAAGCCTATAACGGAACGAAGCCGCTTGAAAATGGAACGATGGAAGGATTGGAAATCAAAATAGTCGTTGGTATTCAAATGAATTCTGCATTTTATTTTCAAATACAGTACAGCTTACTTACTGCTTACGCAAACTATGACTGTTTCAATTGCCAATCCTTCCATCGTTCCATTTTCATGCGGCTTCGTTCCGTTATAGGCTTTTACAGATTTTTAAATGATTGTAACTTCTGAACCAAAAGTCGAGCCATTTCAAACAAGGTCTTGCAATTTGCGTAATTTTTCGTGGAATATCGTGTAAAAATTTCAATGAAATCGAAGGTGGCCTATTCTTCGAAAAACAGCATATAAGCTTTTATTCGCGAATAACAACTGACACAAGGGTTAAAGAGTTTTGAGAAAATTATTTTCACGTAGAACATTCAAAAAACAAGAAATTTTGTGTTATTCATTTTCTCGATAGGATAGATAGATTTCAAGTTACATGCGTTTGACATCTTCGTATCAACGAAAACACCGAGATTTCAATATTTTGCCTCATCAAAACGATGAGACCAATCCCTAAAAGCTTTGGTGAGAGTAGTTGTATCTGATGGTGCAACATGCACAAAACAAATTGGCGAAATCGGAATTGTCAAGGTCTGGGGACACGTCTATTGTGTTGGGAGAGAAGGTTTATGAATAAAAGGAGGCCCATTAAGTAAATATTAATATCAGATGTATTTAGATTTCACTTGTTCAATATATTGAAACACGTCTAACTCCGTTGAGCTTCGGAACCAAAGAGAGCGATTCAATCACGCCATACGTCACTTCCCAATCAGGCGCATTCACACTCATTCCTTTAACTCACTCATACATTACAACGTCGAATTGAGGTGGAATACCCCATATATATATAAATCTACAGATTTCACATGTGATGCAAGAATTGAGCTCATTGAAAATGACTACGCATTCTAACAATTTATACCAATAAAGGGAAAGGAAGGTGTTTTTAAAAAATTGTTTCATTTTCGCTGTATATTGTATAATCAATTACATATTTATTCAACCAAAACATAATTTTACAGTACATCGATTACATATAGATAATATATCATTGCAAGTGCAAGGTTTTTTTTCTTCAAACGTGCATAGCTTTTTACGATTTGATATCATCGGTATTAATTTTCGAAAACTTTCTACGACGATTACAATCTTCGTCTTTGCTATCGCTGTCCGAGTCGTTTTTGCGTTTAAACATCGAACAGTTAACTTTCGGTCGTTTTACTGTACGATTGCAGCGATCGAATTTTTGAAACGCCATATGCTCAAGCGATATATCGAACGTGATACCGGAACGCGTTATCTTGAAACCGCGGATTTGCAACACCGCAGACGCGTGCATATACGACGGAAGTAATAACTGTTGCCAGGACGCCTCGTGAATGTTGTCGCGACCAAGTATTTTTCCAAGAGGCACGTCGATCGCGCTTGGAATAGCTGGACTATTGTACACTTTGACAGCGAAAACGGCTGGTACCACCGCACCGTCGATGACTTTGGTTCCCGACATGTATTTTGTACGCATATTCATCATGACTGCTTTGAGATCCGTAATGCCGAAACGTTCGCAGGCTTTTCCGAAGCTGACACGATCGGCGACGCCACGAATATCATCAACGATACGATTGAAGAAGGCTTACATCAATTTCTTGCTCTTCTCGTGCCACCAATGATTAAGCGTAGGAAGCAGCAAACTCAAACGATGCAACGGACGCAGCAGTTCACCCATGCTGGTAACTTCGGAACGTTTCTGAAAATCTTCCGAATTATTCACAAAAACGCCATATGCGTTGGTTGTAACGCAGATCGCCAACGGACGTTTATAATTGTATTGGACGAAATGTGTTTTCTCAATCGGAGTTTTTGATATCCTCGAACGTGCACCAAGTAACTCCGACACTTCGTGCACAATTGCAAAGTCTGTTGTATTTTTGATAACGTCGTCATAGTAAACGATAATGTTGTCGTCGTTGAAGGAGGAGTCTTTAGACACGTCGGGTTTCAGCACGTATTCACACTCGCGGTTAATCAAAGGCATGGCGACAGTTTCCTCTTCGGAGTCAGAACTGCTCGAATCCGGCTGCTGTTGCGAGGTTCCGGCAACTGGCTTCTTTTCCATAACTTTCTTTTTCTTGATTATCGGCGTAGATGGTTTTGGAGTCAGAATTGGTAGACTGTTGCGTTGTTTTCTAACTGGCGTCGTTAATTCCGGTGCTGGTAGAATTGGACGAAGACTCATGATGAGAACTGATCTTGCGAATTGGTCGAACGTGTGTCTCGGTTTAATGCGTCGCTACAACTGGGCAATCTAGAACAAAGAATCCGCTTATATACCAGGCGATTATGTGAAAATTACAGGTTTCAAGCGCGCAGGCGCTGATTTATTCGAATATCATTGGCCGGCAGAATCGCGCTAGCAACTCGACTAACTTTTCAGTAATATCCCTAGTTCGGTCGTCTTCTAGATTCACAACAAACATAACCTATTTCTGCCACGGTCTGCCGTCATTTGTATTTGATAACAATCGGAAACAAATAACAGACGGACTCTACGGATATTCGTGGCAAGTCTGACATTGGCGTCCCTCGTAATATTCGAATGAATCAGCGCCTGCGCGCTTGGAACCTGTAATTTCCACATAATCGCACGGTAGAGTGCCGCTGCTCATGCACAGAGCGCGGTTGTTGTTGGTTGGGCGCTTGACTCACCTCTTGTATCGGACAGCATGGAACGTTCTGAAAGTTCTTGAGGCCCGGATAACGCGGTAATTGCTTCATCGTCGCAATCTTCGTTCGTCACTTTTATGAAGAACGGTCGATGTTTGCTGAAGTATGACACGTGGCCATAACATTCCACGCGTTTCCCTCTGTAACGGACGGCATCGATCGCTGTTCCATATACCGTTGTAGGCCCCAGATTCGATTGAATGTGTATACCGTAGACGTTTTTCAGAATCGTTGAGATACGATTTCTCCTCGCTGATGTCAACTCAAAATTGAAGTCTCCACAAACAATTAACGGAACACTAATTCGCGATTCGTGATTGAACGGCGTCAACGCGCAGTGCAATAGTTGTAACAATCGTCGTTCAGAAAGATTTGGATCCGCGTACATTGTCATCATGTAAAAACGTTGTGTTTCGTGTCCGTCCTTATCAAAACGTTGTACTTGTACACACACTGCGTCGCCTAACAGTTCCGAACTCATGTTCACGTCTACTGGTGTACATTGTATAAATCGGGAATCCAAACGCTCGTAAACAGCAACACCACCAGCGCGAATATGTGAACGACGAGAACGCGCTACACATCGGAAACCAGCGATGTCGAATGGGTCGATCGTCGTACTCATCCACGTTTCCGACAACGCGAGTATAGGCGTCTTTGGAAACACCGAATCCGAAGAGATGTCTTCACGATGCGCGTTTAAACTTTGACAATTTAAATATGCAAACGGAGCTGCTGAGCTGGTCTTTGCATCGGTCAACCAGTCGTTGCATCGTTCGCAAGTGGTAACAAGTCGCTTCATGTCCAAACGTTTAAACTCCGTTGTTAATTCCGATCTGCTTTTCGCTTGCTTACAGTGATAGAACTGATGGTCTTCGCTTTTATTCACGAGGTATAGCCCCTGCAACGTTCTCGCTCTGGAGAGGGCAACATAGACGAGCGCAATTTCGTGTTTCTTGTCGTGACTGTATTGTAACGTGTTCGGCTTATAGCCAAATAGCCGAACCGTACATGGTATAGGCGATACACCTATACGTTCACATGTCATTGTATAGAGCAGCGTCGTAGCGCGCAAGCTAACACACGCATATCAGAACATCAGATATGACGTCACCGCAAATATAAAAGGCGAGCGTCTCACGGCTCGTCAGCGTATTCGAGCCAAAGCGGCCGTGCGACTCACAATCATTTAGATAACTAGAGCGGATTCGTGCCATAGCGGCCTGCCGTCTCGTCTATTCACTTAGTTTCTCAATTGATAACCTCAAATTTCAAAGCTTACAAGAGCCAAAGCGGCCACGTTGTCTTAGTAAATTCAAAAATTTCGGATAGTTGCCAAAACGGCAACTATACCATTAAATTCAAAAAGAAAAACATTATAGTCTTAGCCAAAGCGGTATTTCTATAAAATCACAAATTTCAATTAGGAGAAAAAAACATTCAAAACACACAAAGTCCGGCACATTGTGCCAGCGCGCATAGTAATAAGTTAGGTTAGGAAAAATCGATATACGCTCGTAGATCATACTTTCACTATTACTATTTTATGTTCAGCATTTTCTTTCATTATGCAATTTTTTTTGTATTACTTTTGTAAAAGAGAAAACCATTTCGAAACATTATATTAATAAAATAGAAAATGATCCTATAATCATTTACAAATTATCAGGAATCTGATCTTTGTTTCTATTTTCTTATTAATTGATTTTGTTTTATTAATTTCTTTATCTTTCAGTTAACTTAGAATCATTGATAGCTAGATATCAGTATCGGTGCGTTGATCTCATCCAGCACGGTAGCTCTATAGCATCTACCCTAGTCTGGTGAGTGATACATATCCCAGATCTGATCAAAACGGTATCGGTGAGTCAAATTCAACAGCACGATAGCTCTATAGCACCTATCACTGTCTGGCGAATTTGACATATCCCAGATCCGTAGGGAAGCAGCTCTGGTAGTGAAAAATCTATCCGAGTCTGTATTAGGGTAATTTAAGGGTTTTTTCAACTTTTCCCAGAGGAGCTCCAAATTTCATAACCCGTGACAAAGTACTCACGCGAACTAGCATAATTTCACCAGCCTTCTGCTGGTGAAACATATGCAATAAGTTACAGTATATAACTCTATCGCACGAGCCGCCTTGTGCCTTGTGTATCGTGATAGCCTCGCCGGCACTGATCTCTATATACTGACTGGATAGTGGACTGGGGCTGCTGAGTGAAACCAATTGATCAGCGCCATTTGCAATTTTTTCGGTCAAAGTCTACGCGGGCAGTTCAAATTTATACATGAAATACACATTTTCTTTTGAAAACTACTTTTTCAAAGTTACTTTTCGGTCGAACTATGCCAGAAATAACGGAATCCTGAATAAAGTACACATATTCAGTCGGACCCGGGTCTTAAACTGTGCATCTAATCGTAATTCCCGCGTAGATTTTGACCCAAGTTTCGGCGTTCCTCTGACCCCACCAAGCCCCTGGCCTGGCTTCTAATGGTTTCACGCTGTGCCTGTAGTAAGAGTACCAGTCCACTATCCAGTCAGTATATAGAGATCAGTGCTCGCCGGGTATAATCGGGAATTGTGTACGACGAACGCGTAGTTGTCTCGATACCGTTATCACCGCTGATCGTTTTAAAATCGGTGTCAGGTTTGACGGCAGTTTCAACCGTCGAATATTTTCTCTGTATTTCAAACGTGTAATCGCACCGGTATTTTCACGCTCAAACTCTAACCACAAACGATACGGTTCATCAGTGTCTGGTAAATTTTCAACGAAACGTAATATTCCGGAAGCTCCGTTGACTATACCATCCTCGCGCTCGGTGTTTTGAGAAACGATGTATTTTCTCCCAATTACCAATATTAACGAAGTCAACATATTTCCCGTAGTCGTCAACGACATTTTTCTCAATTTCATCAGTGCGTCGTTTTTTTGCAGAGTATGAACGTCTCCGAGAACGTCGTCGCGTGAATCGACGATAATTTTTATCGGTTGTGAACTGAGAGCTCGGTAATTGTATTTATCGACATTGCAGTTTTGAAAAAACAAACGCACTGCATCTTTCAGGTCTTCGTTATTGATGGCTACATCCATCGGAATGAATCTACTCTCTAATAATCGTCGTTTACGATCACCGAGCGCGTCGCCGTTACCCGCTTTGGTCAACACGTTCGAAAAACGTTTGTCTGATTGACGCATAATTTTGGTTAGCGGATAATAATCTAATTGTTGCCAGATCATACGGTCTTGTAAAATGTTAGCCGGTCGAGTGTATATCGGTGAAGCCATCACTGGAGGCAATTGTCTCAAGTCGCCCGTCAACACAACATGAAAACCTCGAAACATTTTCATCGGGTTGCGTCCGATACTCATCAGTCGCTAATTTATGCAATTTAAAAGATGACTACTCGCCATACTGACCTCATCTATGATTATCAACGAAATCTCAGGAAAATCACATCTCATCGTCTGTTTTAGTTCACCCGATAAAGTTCGTCTTTTCGGATCGATTGATATATTGAACGTCGAATGAACCGTCGTTCCGTTTAAATTCACCGCGGCTTTACCCGTTGTAGCACAGGCCACATACGAATTTTTGTTTACATTGTGTCGCTGAGTGAACCGATTACAAGTTTCCATTAGGACTTGTAGCGTTGACGTTTTTCCAGATCCCGCTGGCCCGGTAAAAAATATTTGCATCAAACGCGTCTTTTCGTACAAGAGACAAACAATGAAATCTAATATCAACGATTTTTGGCTCAAGTTCAAACCTCTGACCGAACGACAATAATCTTCGTGTGACATAACGTTGTCAACTTTTCGCACAATATTATTTTCATTTGATGTAAGCAAGTCATCGTTATTTGGTTGCCGCTGCGACGGTATAACATAATCGTCTCGCACGGTTATGAGAGAGGGTCCATGTAACACTGTTCCCTCGTCGTCTTTATCTACCACCGCATTAATTGCATTTTCTCTATCCTGTACCTCGAGTATCAACGCTTTGGCTCGTTCCTCCGACAGACCGCTGTCATATTCTTGTCGTCGTTCAAGAATGAGTTGCGTGTTTTGTGTGTACAACGCGATGTAATTGTCGTTGTTCAGGATCTCAAGTTCTTCATTACGAAACGGAATGAACAGTGTAACCATTTCGCGCATATAATTATACGCGTCCCCGAGTCAGAAAATCGAGCCCCCATGAGCCCACATGAGCCTACATATTGTTGATTCCTTGTTTTTCTAACTGTTATAACAATGAAAAGGCTCATTTAGGCTGATGCAGGCCGGATTCTCCGACCCGGGTCCGCAGTTTTGTCATAATTGCACCATTTGATGATCCGGTTCTTGTCGCTTCGTTTCCGCCAAAACGTTTCTTTTTGAAGACTCGCTTCTTCAGTATCGGAATCGTCGTTACTTTCATATTCGTTAGAAACATTATTATTCATCTGTTTCTCGCGTACCTCAGTGTATTCGGCTATAAACTTTGCCAAATAAATATCGCTATACTGTATGCCACGCGTTTCGTATCGCCGTACGAGATTGGCAATCCATACATTCGTCGACGAGCCCTGTAGCGCTTCGGCGTCCATTTGTGATTTTTTTTTTCGTACCAACAATCTCTTTGACGGATGTTGCGTCGGTATAAATCTTATCATTCGACTCATCTCGCTCATCGGTAGGCGCGATAGAATCCACGCGGCCTCCTGTGCGCAAATCTCCACCTTGTTCAAAACATTGATGCCCAATCGTTTCATACATTGATCATAATCTAGTTCCGGATAGTCGTCGCGGACTTTGATCAATTCGCGATGCAACGAACTGAATCCACGCTCGCTTTTATTTATGTATTCTGCAACGTATGCAGCGCACGCGTACGGATCTAATATAAATTGAATATCCATATTCGATTGTAATACCGCAGATACAATCGGATTGAACGGACACGTGAAAATATCGACAATGGAACGTTTGGGAAAGACAGTCGCTCTCGTTATCACATGTCTAATTATTTTCAAATATGTTTCCATGTCTGGAATCAAATGTGCGTCAAGGAAACTTTGCAACGATTCGTATTGGGTCGATTCCAAGTGCGCGTGCATATTTTTGCCCAGTGTTATTAAAGATTCTTCTCTGTCGACAGATTCAATAGGTGTTAGTATACGCGTTTGATCCATAGGCCAGTATGGTATACCGAACCGACAAGATTTCGTTGTTTTTTTGTAACACGTGTGTGTATGTGTGTGTATGGTTATGTGTTTGCAGCGGACGATCGCTACAAAGTTCGTTGGAATTTACCGAAATTAATGTGTCGATCACTTCAAGTAACGGTTTCAAATCCACATTCATGTGAATGTCTTGAAACCGCGGAACCTTATCGAGCCACAACAGCATGTGACAATGCGGACTGCCGCGATGTTGAAATTCGAAACGTAGAAAAGAATCGATCACTTTGTGTTTACCGAAAGGTCCATTGGCACGCTTCAACGCGCAAATTACAGTGTCCAGGTACCGTTTGAGATATAAACAGCATAATAGCGGATCGTTATTTATCAATTCAGCACGCGCCGACGCACAGTGGGACGAAACCCCGAATTTGTACCCATAATCCAAAAACCCAATGAATTCGGGTGAAAGTCGGTACTCGTGGGTTTTTGGGGTCGCTGATTACGAATCCGAAGTCAAAAATCTCAAAAACAAAATGGCGGACCAAAAACGGTAACAAATTTCTTGAAAAACGTAATGGATTCGAGTGAAAGTCGGTATTCGGAGGTTCTTGGGGTCGCTGATGACGAATCCGAAGTCAAAAATCTCAAAAACAAAATGGCGGACCGAAAACGGCAACAAATTTCTTGAAAAACCTAATGGATTCGAGTGAAAGTCGATACTCGGGGGTTTTTGGGGTCGCTGATGACGAATCCGAAGTCAAAAATCTCAAAAACAAAATGGTGGGAAATGTTTAGGCATATGCATATACAGGAATAAATACTTTTTATTTTTCAGTGTTAATGTCATGAAATGTGAAGGCTTATAAAATTAGTGGAATACAATTTCCTCATCCGAATCATCATCGTCAAATTCAGAATCTGTTTCTACTGTAGATTGACTCGTTATTGTAGGTGAGATCAACAATTCTACAGCTTCCGGAGTTAAACTTCGCATTTTCTTCTGTGGCAATTTACGGAGGCTGGAAATGTACGGATCAGATGTTACCATCAGCATTGTTTTTGATCTCGAACACTTTCGTGATAAATTTTCTCGGATACTTTTGATGTCCTTGTTCCGAGCTTCCTGAGCATCTTCAGATAACTGGCCGATTGGTAACAATGCATGAGCTATTATTTCTGGTCCATGGATCAGAAGTTTGTGCACCGAAGTAGGCATATAATACCACGGGTAAAGCTGTACAAATAGTCGTGCAGTTTCTATTGCATAGTTTCGAAATTTGTCGATATCAATCGCATGGCCACTCGAAATAGCCTGCAGAATAGCGTAGAAGCGTGTGATTAATTTTTCGTCGACACCTGTTATCATTGCAGACACCGTAGAGTTTTCGAAAAAGCGCCGAGCTGTATTCCCATCATTAGTACTGCCGAATCCAGGCTTCGGATAATCGACGATTAGTCCTAATTGCGTTTGAAAGCCCTTTTGAACAACCCTCTTGCTCTCTTGTACAATCCGCTTTTCTTCCTCAGTACGTGCTTGCCATTTCTTTATTTTCATTTTGTAGGACAAATGTAAGCAACATTGGAAAAAACGTATCCACCCATCCAAAGTAGATAGTCCGAACTTGAAATTATCTTCGTTGACTGTTCTTTCGAGAAGAGCATCGATGTCGTTGAAATTTTTGGATGTAGCTCCACATAGGTAGCAACGTAGAGCCGAACTCGTTGATGTCAATGCGTTACAAACTTTCCCATCGATCATTGTTAATGTCATTTGAAATGCAACTGAGATTTCGTTCTGATTTATGATTGTTTCGTAAGGAACAAGTGTCTTTATCTGGTCATTGATGTATCGTTCTTCGTCGACTGTTGAATCCGTGTTTTCGTGCAGAAACTGTAATCTTAGTGATCTACGAAACCATGGAGATGGAGGCCTGGGGTTCTTCGAAATCACAATTTCAGCATTCGATTTACAATCGACAGATACGAGTTGTAATGGCACAACCGAAGTGAAGAACACACTTGTATCCGAAATGCTGTCATCTTCAAATTTCTGCTTGTATGCACTTTGTCCAGAGCTTCCGTCACAGCCCCATTTGCAAATGAGGGTCATCTTTTTTACATCCTCATCTGCTATACTCGAAATAACTTCCCGTTGAAGTAATAGAATACGCTGGACAATATGGTTCAACAAAGCCTGTAACTGAACTTCTACTCTGCTCTCTGTAATAGTAATAGCCGTATGGGGTGGATAACAGAGTTTTTTGGCTTCTGCTACTTTCGAGTACGGAGGAACCAGACGACAATGCCGCTCAACACTTAGTGATCTCAATGTTTGGTAGTCACTCTCCGACAATTGACGGTCCACCAAATAAGAAAGCGCTTCATCTGCAGATAGTGGTTCTTCGGGTTGTGCTTCAAAAGCTTTTTGATACTTTAAACCTCTCGTTGGACTCGTCTGCGTTGCATCCTTCACAATTTTCGCAGCATCCAGTTGTCCTGAAGATCGAAGGCTCATTTGAGTAGCATATGCCAACTCGCTTGTAGTCACCGTTGCACGGACTTCTTCGGTCTTCCTTCGTTTCGAATTTTCAATTAATGACTCGAAGTCCGTAAAACGGGGACCACGTGCAGCGGTCGCGGTCACTGCAGGTGTCTTCTGAGAAGGAGCAGGTACCGGAAAGGACACGTGCCCATCGAGCCATTTCTCGTATTTGTTGTAAAACTTGTCTTGATACCTGCCGACCGATTGCCACTTTGTTCGCATTTCGGAAAATAGGGTCGTGAAATACTTCTTCATATCCTCCCGAATGAGCACCGAACGTCCACTTTTCTTGGAAATTTCTGCTGAAAGGTGTTCCAATGAATCGGCAAATGGTGCTTTCAAACGCCCTTTCACAATAACGAAGACCTCCCTCCGGGTGTATAGTAAATTGTCGTCGGTACTAGACCCTGTAATAAAGCATCAGAAAATTAGAAATTGATTTGCATATGAGTACTTGCAATATTTAACGTAAACTAAAATTAATAAAATACCATGACACTCATTGGATAAACTGAATTCTTTCTGAAATTAATTTTTTTCCTCAACCAAATCACGAATAAAAATCATCATGAACAGTGTGACTCTAGAATAACCGTAGGTACTGCTTTGTTACGGACACCCTATACACGTTAAAAACCGGTATAAGTTCCCTATTGTACGTATTGAACTCCTGGCAGACCTGGACGCTCGTCAGCCGGCCGCCGCGCCAGCCGGGGCCGCGCGCGTGGTGAAAGGCTGCGTACTCGCTCACGCTCACTGAAAAACTACGCTAAGTAGCAAAAAGTAGCAGATGATCTAAAACGTTTTCGATAGTTGAAAGACTGATCTAGAACCTAAGACTTGAATCAAAGTCCAGTCTCTTCAAGTTCCCTACTTTTTGTCCATTTGAAAGTATAAGTCTCGAAAATTATATCGTTTTCACAGGGTACCAAACATGGTCGTATTTCAAGTAGATGAACGTGACTTTTCAATTTAACTCATACAGAAATATTTTCTACATACCTCCAGGAGTAGAATCCATTTTGAAAAATCAAAATCGCTTAAATAACTTTCGAGTTATTGATCTTTGAAGTTCACTGTTTTTCCTCACGTTTTCACTCGCCGCGTGCACTCTCAACGAAGGCTGACTTTGAACTAATGTATCGAGCCAGGTATGGAACGGACGACCATACCCTTCGAGGTTTGAATGCACCAATCATTTCTCTACCCCACCCGAGGGTCGAAATTCCCCGAATCCAAAATTCACTTTTCGGAATTATGGGCACGAATTCGGGGTTTCGTCCCACTGTGCGACGGTGACATGTTTAAAAAGGCATCGTTCTCAATGTAGTCGGGTGTTGTTTCCGCGTCGCAGTGTTGAAATTTATACGATGCGCGTAATAAATGCGGCCATCGGATTTCTGATGCACTCAATGTCATGAACAGTGTGGGCTTACCTAACTGACGCATCATAGCAAAAAGATCATTTTTTCGCGCATTCAAATACTGAACTGAGTTCGGAATGTCTTTTAGAAACGATTCGTTTCTATCCATCAGTTCACGCACGAATATCGGACACTCCAAATCTTCTCGCGTGATACGTCGATCGTTAAAATATCTTGTCTTGTACAACTGATTGAACGACGCTATCGTTCGCAGGCGTAATATTTTTGCAACGGTGTACAATAATTTGTTGGACGTAACCGCGCGACGATCTCTACGACGAATTTCACTAGTCGCCATCATAAACGGTGTTACCGAAATGTTGAACTTTCTTGGTTGTCCGTAATATATCTGCGGAAAGGCAAGTTCTTCGGCGTATTCGTCGAACGCCAACGATAGAGGAGTCTCGTTCATCGTCGGTGCCAAGTGCAGAATCAAATCCTCACCCCAAAATAATGTTTCTTGACACATTTTTTGAAATTCTGTCTCGTCCAATCGTCTCTCGTGTTTTCGCGTCACCGCTATAATCCGATCGTTGTAGGCGCGGTTCAATTCAAGCTGCTCGTCGCGTAACACCGCATGGTATTCTTCCTCTGGCGATGATGCATTTGGATCGTCGTAGCTCATAGCGACATTCCGTAAAAAGTCTTCGCTAACGGTAACGTTATGCAAAAGATACAGCGGCGTCGTCACCAAATACTGTATCCATATCTTCAATTTTCGTTTCGAAATGCAATCGTAGAACTCAGAACCTCGATGCAAAATGTGTCGTTTTAGACAAATGTTAAACGTTGCGTCGTCGTCTAATTTACGCGGCAGTACATTCAACGTTTTACCCACGTCCATTGGAACGGTAATCACTTGTCCGATGATTTTTTCAGAGCCTGGAAAGTATCTGATTTCCCGGATTTGCATAAATGGTAATCGTGGCGCGATCAACCGAACTTCCAACGGACTCAGTTGTGGCAAACTGGTTGGTACTTGCGGATAGACAAAGCCGTTAACAGTCGAGAGCTAAGGAACTAAATTTTTGTTCAGTGCCGCCAAGCACGTCGCACACACCGTAAATGTAGGACTGGATACATCGTAACCGCAATCTTTTAATTTTTGCGAAACGCATCGTTTCTTCACACTAGACAACAGTTTTAATTTACTTTTCCACCAAATGCGATCACAAACTCTGCAATAATTTTGCATATCATCGTCGAAAAATTTATCCACCATGTAATCATAATATCGCTTAAAAACGGCCGATGCGTTCCTCGCCGAGTCTATTAATCCCGTCACGGTTGTTCCGAACGGCGACATACATTTTGTTACTTGGGGACCAATATTAGCTTCATCATCAGTATCACTATCGATTCGTTGAACGATGTTATTGTCGTTCACTTGAGTCTCGACTTTTCTTTTTTTTTCACGACAAATTCGTTGTCGGTCGATATCACTTTTCGCGCGTCTTGTATGTTCGTTAATTACGGTTTCGCTTTCTTGCAAACGCTCTTTTTTTCGCTTACGAAAGCGTCGCACACGTTCCGCGCTACTAGACGGATTCGCTTGCATTTTTTTAAATTTATTAATGTAATTTTATTACTATTCAGATTCGCGGATTGATTTATCAAACCATCTCGTTGAACGATACATGACATGCTGATCGCTAACTGCCTCACATACAATGAAGAAATCGTGTTTTGACAATGAAAAAATCGTATTTGGTGATAACATCATATTGATGCCGGTTAAACTTCAAGCGAGATGAAAACACGCAGAAATTGACAACAGTACGATTGAGGGCGATTGAGGGAATAGGATTCCAAGAAATTCGTCACCGAAGCGTTACCACACTATTGGAAAATCGCACATGTGTCAGTGCGTCAGTGAGCATCACCACTGGGAGTACCTTACGTACACAGGTAGAGTGGGGAAAGCCATAAAGCTCGCTCAAGCAGAACGAAGGGGAAATTCGCTTACAACTAGGACGCTTATATTGAGATAGTACTGTATATCAAAACTGACCCAAGTCGTATGAATTAGGCTGAAAACATCGGACTCTGGCCTTACAAGTCATCCTGAAAACATCGAGCGTTACGCAATTTCGTGACATAGCCAGACCAAGCCCCAGTATATATCTGCGCATGCGCAGAAGCTCAGTCGCGCAGCCATCGTCCCGCAAACATCGGACTCTGACCGTACGAGTCATCCTGAAAACATCGAGCGATACACAATTTTGTGACATAGCCAGACCGAGCCCCAGTATATATCTGCGCATGCGCAGAAGCCTTTTCGATGCATGCAGACCTGTCCGATCCTGGATCGACGGACACTTGCATACAATACATTTATCAGCGTTACACAATTTCGTGACACTTTTAGCATACAAACCCTCATCCTTTCTAAACACCCCGAAAATAAAATCATTTTCAATGATAATATATATATTTAAACGTGTACAAACATAGGGGCTCTGACAAATTTCCAGGTATAAAAAGAGTGATTACGTACTGACTATATATTCTACAGCGTATTCTACGATTACAATTAAACATTTATTTCTTTTTCTTTTTCTTTATATTTCTATTCGAACCCGTGAGATTACATTTTTTCTTTGGTGTACAATACTGAACGCTGTTACCGCGACAAGGGTAAGTGGGAACGGTGATTCCACTCCTAGACTCGAGGGAAATTAACCTCATGTAGAACGATTTCGCTATGTGGTCGTTTTCCTCATGATTATCAGCAAATATATCGAGAAACCGGCGCAAAGACAAACCAGCAGCCATATAATACACAAACATAATGCAAAAGTGTCCACATACGTTGGAGGAAAAACTTTGTACCTGTCGGTCGTTCCGGATGTATCGGAGGCAATTTCTTCGTAGCCATCGTTTGTGGTGGGGGATGAGCGGTGGTAACCCGAAGCTGTCAAAATAGGTACCGTGTCCGGACGAAGCGACGTAAAACGCCACCCAGTGCGTGCCGGGCCTGGTGTGGTCATCGGTGTTTGAGACAACAGCTGCCGGGGGTGTCCACGCCAGGGGAACCCGGTCGGCTGGGAAAACCCGTCTCAAGTTGCTCGGGAATAATGTTGACAACGCATGCTGAATCTGAAGGCTGTCCATTCTCGAAATTTCAGAAACAACCGTACCAGTGGTCCCTTCTGAAGACGAATCAGAGTCTGACGTGGTTGAGAGATCAAGCGGTCCTACTCGGCCGAAATTGATGACGATTGCAAGTGTGAATTTAGCGGACTCTGTTTCCCTGCGCTGTTGCATGGGTGGAGGAGGTGGTGGTGTGGGCAATTCCGTTGAAAAGGACTGCGTCGGTGATTTTATAGCAGGAAAGGGTTCAGATCGCTGATGCTGTTGCCGTACTCGTGATGATTCCTCGTGATCGTTCCTACTGCTGTCAGGTGTCGAATGGGTACAGCCCAACTCCCTCTTGCCATTAACTGACTCGACGTGCGCAGGATAGTCGTACACCCTGAGAAGTTTGCTCGTTTTGATCAATTTTTTCAACTTGACGACATTGTTGAGTGCACACGGGAAAAATTCCTCTTTTCTAACTCCGTGAAAGAAGCAATATTCCCTCGTCACGTTCAACTTGCCGAATGGTGGGCACCCGGAGTGTTCCAGATTTATAATCCTTCTCGATGTCACGGACTCCAGATATTTTGACTTCTCCTGCCCCCTCGTTAAAATGTGGTAGGCCGAGCCAGCGATCTCTTGAAGATTGCTGTGCAGCTTCTTCAGAGAGATGTCACCCTCGAACCAGTCGATACCGTGGTGATAACACGTCACGTAGTTGTTCGCTACGCGTTCTCCCTCGTTAAGTTCCGAGAATGCGTACGGAGCCTTGATCATCCAATGCGCGAAGAAATGATGGTCCACGGTAGTCACAGCCACTTTTTTTGGTAGAAATTGTTTGCCCGCAGCACGGAAACCTTGGATGTCTATTACGAAGTCCATGTTTGCTCCAAATCTCGCACTTGACTGATCTTGATCGGAGCCGGTGCGGTTCTTCTTATACCCGAGCATGTGTTTCACCCCCTTCCACCGTCGTCTGCTTCCATCCCTCGGAAAAGACGAAGACTTGCAGGTTTCAACTTGTCCGTATATCGAGATATGTAAGCTCGTTAACTCAAACCCTTTCACGCCCCCAGCTACCGTGCGGTACACAAAAAATGACACCGAGTCCTCTATAGATGTTGGGTATGCAGGTCCGAACTTGTGTTTTTTTTTTTTGCCAGATGTCTATGTGTACGGACGGTTTGGGACTTCTCACAGCATGGGGCCTCGTCTAGCCACCGAAATCTGTAATGACTTGTCGCGCGGCATCGATCTTTCTGAGGTTGTCAAACTCTGCGTAAACAATGCAATTTATGGTTTCTTTGAGAGCCTCGTCAAATCGTGCTTCTATCCTCAGAGTCCCGTGCTTGACGAGTGACCAGTGTGACGGACAGTTAGCGGATAGATCAGGTGTCAGGTCGAAGGCCATCAGACAATTTCCTTTAGCGTATTGCAGTCTATTGATACCGGTTCCCTCGTTGAGAAAATGTATACCAGTTCCAGAGAAGAGGGTGTGATACGCGTCAACGTACAAATGATCTTTGGAGAAATTCGGTAGCAGCGGTTTCGCAGGAACTTGTACGCCGTCCACGTACAGCGACAGGTAGTTGATCATAAAGTGTTGGAAGTTAAACGGATTTTTCTGCCTGTCCCCGTTGAAGGCTTTGTTACTGACCATCCCAATTATCACACGTTTTGGTAACTGTCCCAGGATCACGTTGTCCAACATCTCCGATTGCACGCCCGCGTGAATGGTGAAGGCCTTCACCTCAACTCTCGTGACGGGATATTTAGCTGTACCTTTTGCCAACGTACGCGCGTGGGCCAGTAGAATACCGGGGCTGATCTTGACGCGGCGCACCAACAACGAAGTCTCGACTATGTGTATTCGGTGCTGAGGTGTAGCTTCCAATATACAGAAATTATCCCTGGATCTTACCAGGCGCAGCCGCAACTCAACCCCGTTGAGCAGAAACTTATCCTGATTGAACACGTCGCAGTGTAGATGTCCGAGTAGATCGACCATTCGTCCATTCTTCGTGATTTTTTGGCGATTGATGAATCCGTCGTCGCCAGCTATCTGAGCGGCGGCTATATCGTAGACATCCGATTCACCGTTCACGCTGCCGTACCAAAGCCCGGACGAAAGGTGCGACTGTTTGGCATGTGGCGCATAATTCAGTAGAGTCTCTATGTAGGCGCGGTAGGCGTAAGAATTGTTTGCCGGTGATACGAGCTTCTGATTGAAAAATATGTCCACCTGATTGAACATCGAGTGAAGAAGATTATTCACAGGTCATACGGATAATTCGGGTACAGGGCCCGCTGGTGGGGGGTTCGCTACGGCCTGAACCGGTTGCACCCGTACGCGAACACTCAACATGGTGTGTGCCAGGTCTATGTACTCGTCTCCGTGTCCCGGTACAACGAATTCGATCGGTGAGTCATCGGTCAAAAAGGATACGGGTTTATAGTGTACCCACTGCCCAGCTTCGATGGATGTCTGTGTCGGCGGTAGAGCGAACAGGTCTAGTTCGGACTTCGTGCATTCTCCAGAGTATGTGTGTAGAAAAGCCATTATTATTATTATTACTCGGTTGCCTGGACGTCACTAGCGAGGTCCGAAAATATCGGTGATGGCTCGTTTTTTTCCACCCTTCTTACTCATGCCGGTCTTTCCTCCCGTAGTCTTCGCAGTCTTCGTAGTCTTTTTCCTTTTCTTTTTCTTTTTCCTGTTTTCTCCCTTCTTCTTGGTTTTTCGTTTGTTAACTTCCCCTGTTCCAGCGGACTGTCGAGCGGCGATGAGTCTGTTGACACGCCCGAGTAACAACTGCCGACCCCGCTCCCCCGTCGCCCCTTTATATCCGGACCCCTTCATAAGCTTGACTACTTTATCTTTGGCCCTCTGCTGCAGGCTGCGACCCGACTCCATAGCTCACGCTTCCAACGAATCCTTGAACGGTACGTTGCTCTCCATGTCCGATATAACATTCGCCCCCGTCCGTAAGACCTCTTTTCCAACGGCCCTGGCTCCACTGGTCAATAGAGGTAATACCTTGCGAAATAATCCTCCCAAGAAACTCCCGATGCCGTGTCCGCGTTGGTACGGTGCCCCTCGATAAAACTTTTCCATACCGTCACCCCCGATTTGCGTCTCGTAATGCTCGGTGTATTGCGCCATGGTACGTGTAAGTTTCCTCCACCTTATTGGACACGCCTGAAGTGTAACGTAACCGTCAAAGTCCCGGACTAAAATGGTATCGGCCTCCCCAGATGATCTCTTATATTGATTTCAATGGTGCGAAAGTTTGTCAGCAAGAGCGGTATGTAGCGCGGTGGTGACAGGGTCTTCATTGCCGTTTCGCTGGGGATTGGGTTTGTTTTTCCACATGCTTGAATAACGCGTAACAACGGTGTGTATACGTCTCCGACGATACGTGGCTCTATGATATCGCAGTAAACGAACATTTGACACTAAGGGGTTCTTGGAAGGGTGGCCTCCATTCGGGTATCACCGTCGACTATCACAGTCCGTGCGGTTGCATCATATCTCATTCCTGGCAAATGACTTGGACCCGCATGATCTTGTGAATCGGACTTATCGGTGATTTCTTCGATCCGCAGTGACGACGGCGACGACGATGCGAACGATACAGGACAAAGGAACTCGGCAAGCCCCACCTCCCATTCTCCGGTCAGCTCGATCGAGCGTGGTAACTGAGTGATGTAGCAGCAGGTTCGATTATCGGGGAAAAACTGCATCGAGCTGTTGCTCGGTAGGGTGATGTAAAACTGGTCCTTCTCCATGACGCACGTACGTTTCGAAATGTTTCCTCGATGTGGTTCAAACACTCGGTGCAAACCGACTGACCGTTCGCTGTTCGAGTGTACGAATACCCTGGACTATGCGCACGCGCAAAGACGTTACCAATCTTAAAATGTTGCTTGCTTCAATCTGTCCCGTACTTCCAGCCTTTTAATTCGAAGTGGTATCGCCTTGGTCAGATTGCCCCTCCTCTTCTTCGACTCGTTGAAGTTCTGCCTCGTAGAACGCACCGTCGATCTCCTCACCCGCCATGTCCACTAATACGTAGACAACAGGTGCGCGCGAGAGCACCTTGTGAATCTTGAAAAGTTCCTCGCTCCAATTGGCCTCGTAGCCTTTCTGGAACGTTCCCTTCGTCTTGCTGATCCGTACGGTGTCACCTTTACGAAATCTCGGCTTGCCGGCAATACATGGCGGATATCGCCTTTGCAGGTTTTCTCGTGCTTGGGCGGCGTTTTCCAGAGTCACCTCAGACGGGGCCATTCCTATGCTCGTGTGACGCGCTGCGTTGTCGGCCTCTACGATTCGTGGTAAGACATCGACATAGCGTTTCGTGTTTCTGTGTGTGAAGTACCGCCACAAACTCTCCTTGAGAGTGCGGTTGAATCTTCCGACGATAGCCGCTTTTATTTCAGGGTTACGAGTGACGCGATATCGTATTTCATTTGTTGTGAGCAGTTTCTGAAATTCACTGCCGACGAATTCTTTTCCCTTGTCCGTTTGCAGCAGAACGGGTCTACGCTGTGTCATGCTCAACACGTGTTGGAATCCCTCGGCCACTGTACCAGCTGCCTTACGCTTCAGGGGTATGACCCACGCGTATTTACTCAAAACATCGATGACAACCAGTAGATAACGATAACCGTTGTTGTGTCTTTTCATCGAACTCAAATCGGCCAGATCAGCCTCCCAAACGTCGTCGATGTTGGAAACGTTATATCTGGCACGTGGAAATTTTTTTCGTACAGATTTGTGCAGAGTGTAGGCATCCTGCGTCGCGAGCCATTTCCTCACCGATTCGCCGGATTTCTCACCCTTCGCGGCCCTCTCCAGGTTTCGTGCCCCAACGTAACCAGCCAGGTGAGACGGATCGTAGTAGATTTTTTCAAACACCCTCATCACTTCAACAATCGCAGTCTCCTCCAATTCCGTCTCTTTACACTGCTTTGGGCGTACGGTGTGCTTCTCAAGACCCGTCTGTGACTCGTGAGCGGTGTACCGAGTGTAGGGGAGAGTGGGATAATTGCGAACGTAGGGTAAATCCGAACAGCGCCATTTCTCTATGTTTCCTTTCCCCAATCTACGCAAGCCGGTGCATGGGGAGAACCGTCTCGAATTGCAGTATTGACGCCCTGTCAAAT
This sequence comes from Tenthredo livida, assembly GCA_963992785.1. Classification (NCBI taxonomy): domain Eukaryota; kingdom Metazoa; phylum Arthropoda; class Insecta; order Hymenoptera; family Tenthredinidae; genus Tenthredo; species Tenthredo livida. Next base: position 27,803,010 of record OZ023067.1, read on the forward strand.
GTGAAAAAACTCGTAAGCTCTTCGAGGTAATAACCGTGAAAACATTTCATTGAATTTGATCTAATTATTCTTAGGTGTTCAAATCGATGAAATGACCTGGTTTCATGGAATACAGTGTTGAATATTCAGCTTCAGAAAGTAAATTCCATGGCGATATCATTGCCCAACCTCAAGTTCAGAATGTGAGGCCGTGTTTCTTTGCAATGTTACTTTTTATCGATTTGATCGGGTGGGGTAATCGCGAATGGCTAAATAACAGGTCCGCAATTACCCCGCGCTGATCCGAGCTGATGTTTTCTCACCATATATATTATTATATTACTGATTATCTGCAGGTACACGGTTGACATTTGATGTTTTACCCCTATTCATTATCGGATTTACCTGAAGTTTAGTCGTCCGGGCTACCCCAAGTGCTGTTCGCAATTACCCCACGATAGTCGGGATTACCCCGCACGCAGCATTTTGCTTTTTTGTTAACAGAGTGTAATTATTCCAAATTCTAATACAGTTTATTACAGTTATAAGTAGACAAATAACCCGACTCCCAATGTATGCAATAAAACATATGTTACCTATAAACCATTCCGAATTATTTCACATTTTCCTTAGGTGTTCGTAATTACCCGACTCTCCCCTACTGAGGTCCGCGTCACCGATACCGGATCCACTGGTCCCCGCGCCTGACCATTTTCTCCGACCCGAACGCGATTCGCTGTGCCCCGCTGCAGGCGTCGACAGCGAGGCACTCGTTGACGCGGCGTCTGCGAACTTATCGTTGTCGAACGCCCGTATATCTTTCCAAAAGACTTCGTTTTCCACGCACTCGTGTGGTACGTTGATCGCGTGGAGAAACCGAGCGAACTGCGGCTGCCCTGATGGGTTGAAGTTCTTCCTCGATCGCGCGGCATGGTTCACCAGATCAACTATGTTTGTACCAGGCACAGGTGCACCATCAATAGAAATTACTCCAGCCTTGTCCCAGACGAGCCGCGACGATGCCCCGGACAGTGAACGCAACAAAAGACCGGCCTTGTTAAAGAATCTGGTGGGGACGGATGCCAATACATTTCTCATTTGTGACGTCATGTCACCCTCGTTCGCAGCCACCGTATCCTTGGTTTCTGTCACATCCGCCGCTTTTTCCGTGCTTTTCTCAGGTTTTGCAGCTGTTCCGTTGCTTCCCTCGCGAATCTCCAATTGCAGAGGCTTTCGCGCATCGTTCGAGAAGTACATATAACGTTGCAGTGCCTACTGGTAAAGTTTCGACTTTTCTGCACTATCGTTGGTGCCCTCGTTCAAGATGTCGCTCATTTCACGGTCGAGACGTGAAACAGGGTCCCCGTGAACGGTGTTCGGACCCGATGACGCACTCACGACGTCACTCATTTGTCGTTGAAACCTCTTCAGACCCTCCGCCGGTATCAGTACCATTTTCTTGGCACGCTCCATCTCCAACGTTTTTTCCTTCTATCTCTTTCTCGCTGTTTTTCCTCTACTTAGGGAACAGTGCCGAGGTCAGACCTCCCAGAATCGGTGCCAGCAGTAGACCCAAAAAACCGTCCCCTCGTTGAACCAGGATTTTCTTCTTACTTTTCCAACTTCCGCGATTACAGGCTAATTTTCGGAGCGTCTGCTTGTGTCGCGCCAGACGCGATTTATGCGCTCGAGACAAGACCACGTTACCTTCCAAGGTGTTCAGAGCACACTCACAAATATTCCCCACCAGAGAGTCGTCGGCGGTACGTAGCAAGGCACGTCTCTGGGTTGGATTCGGCGCGTCGGGTTGGTGCCCGTTGCTACCAGCTCTTATCCCAACGGGCACCATCCGCGGTCGCCCGTTGGGCGAGGTGAACCCCCGCGGCGAGCGTACGCAATGAGCTGATTCGTACGCTCTGGCCTGCACGCTGGCCGACGAGGTCAACCTCAGCGCACTCAGCTGTCGATACGAGCCGTTTAAAGTGTTCTCGAGGCCGGTCGGTCTGTCATGGATGTACGCAATTTTTTAGATTTGACAAATTTTATTATTGGACTCACCTCTGCAACGTGATGAATGCAGCTGACGTAGAATCGTCTGTGTAGATGCGTGCGTGTCGGAGGATGGCCGGTGTCTCTGTAGCTACGATGCGTCGAGTTGTGACGTGTCACAGCGTGAACGTTGAATCGTTTACGTCAAGGTCCCGAGGGTATCACGACTCGTGGCAGAAAAGAGAAGGACACAAGAGTTAGAGAAAAGTGAAAACGGTAGAATAAATTTCATCATGTGACTTACTTCTGCAACGATCCGAACGGTTCTAACGTAGAATCGTCCATATCGGTGTGTGTGTGTGTCTGTGTGGTTGACTGGTCGGTGTCCCTGTAGATGTGCTGCGCTGGGTTAAACCGAACGTGCCAAGGCTCCGGAGGTCTCGTGTCTCGTGTCATGAGAGAATAGAATAGAATAGAATAGAATATTGGGTTTATTTATGCATAACAATTTTGGATAAGAATACCTTGCATTCACAATGATACATGCAAGGTAAACATTACAGAAAGAACATGCACCAAACAGGCGAGAGAAACACAAAATAGGCCTTAACCTAAGCATAAAACTAAATAAAGCTAGCTATAGTACTAAGAAAACCGAGGCGAGCAGAGAGAGCAAAAGAAACAAAAAAGAAAAGAAAAGACAAGCAAGCACGAGTCGAGAGGTGAATAAAAAGCGCATAAAGCAGATTGATTGCAGATGGATGAGGTGTTAGATAAAAGCAAAGATAGAAAGATAAGAACCAAGGAGCTGAGCAAGAGGGCTAAAAATACTAAAAAGCAAATCGAATAATAAAAGTATAGAACAGATAAAAGCAGAGATAAAGAGATAGAAGCTAAAATGCTAAAGGCGAGAATGCTAAAAAGTAGACGAAAACACAAAGACAGCAACAGGAACACAAATGAAAAGAGATACGCCTTACACTCAAGTGGCTTCAGCTCTAAAAAGGTGTTTGTGTAGCCCACGCTTGAAGGCCGACAGCGTGCGAGCCTCCCCAAGTTCCAGTGGTAACGCATTCCACAGATACACCCCAGCCACGGCGAACGATTCCTTAAAAATCTCCGTCTGGATGCGCGGTACGAGAAAATCGCCACGAGGTAGCCGCGAGGAGCCACAGAGTGCTGGCTCGCGCTCGGCGAAAAGTTCGCGAAGATAATAGGGGCGGCCAGAGCGGGTGACTGTGAAAAAGAGCACGAGCAGAAAATAGGTCCTACGATCACGAACTGAAAGCCAATCAAGGCCCCGGCGGTACGGCGTGATATGCTCGTCATGAGGAACTCCGCGGACGAAGCGCACACAGGAATTCATCAGCCGCTGAAGCTTGGTATTGAGCACCCCAGACAAATCATTATAAACTAAACAACAGTAATCGAAGAGCGGGAATACAAGTGACATCACAAGCAACTTGCGCAGCGAGAAAGATAGAAAACGCCGAGAGGCAGAGAGCTGACGAAGGGACGCATGCACACGCGAGGAGATAGCGACAACCTGCTCAGATCACGACAGCTTACTGTCTACAATGACACCCAGATCTCGTACCGAGCGAGAGAAAGGCACATGAACCCCATCCAGAGAAATTGCTAGCACAGCAGCAAGTTTCAGCTTATCGATGTAGGCCGAACTTCCGACAACCATAGCCTGGGTTTTGGCCACGTTTAACTGAAGGCCATGACGCTTAGACTAGCGAGAGATCGCCTCAACATCTTCATTCAGCTCTGCAATAGTACCCGAGAGTCCTTCCACGCCACAGTGCAAATAGATCTGCAGGTCATCGGCATACAGGAGGTGTGACGAGTGACGTAGTACCTGCGGGAGGTCATTGACGAAGAGAGAAAACAACAGAGGACCCAGGACGGAGCCCTGAGGGACTCCAAGATCGAGCGGAGCCCAGGACGAGGAGCGACCGTCATTACCAACCACCATATGCGACCTTCCCGTCAGGTAGGAGCCAAACCACCTCAGAACATGCTGGGAGAACCCGAGGGCAGCCAACTTAGGCAGAAGGGCGGCATGCGAGACGGTGTCGAAGGCCTTAGTGAAATCAAAGAGCACGACTACAGAGAGCTCACGATTGTCGATGCCCTGGCGGATGTCTTCAGTCAGCCTAAGCAGTGCGGATTGAGTGCTGAAACCCGGACGAAAACCTGATTGCCTTGGGTCTAATAGACCGCGCTCCTCGAGATAGGCGGAAACCTGCAGCAACACCACACGCTCAAAAACCTTAGATGGGAGGCACAGGTTAGAGATTGGCCTGATCTGCTGGAGGGAAGTGGACGATTTGACTTTCCCTAGCGGGAGGACCCTCGCCTGCTTCCACTGAGCCGGAAAGGTAGCAGTGCCCAAGAAGGTGTTCAGTAGAGAGAGCAGATATGGAAAAATAGCCGGCAGCGCTTCGTTCAAGTTACGGAGCGAGAAATCGTCAACCCCACGAGCCTGAGAGGTGAAATGCGCAAAAGCATCTAATAGGACCTTCGGCGAGATGTCTTTGAAATAAAACAATGAGTCGTCATACTGAGGTGGAGGTAAAGATGCAAAAAAGTCTGCAACTTCAGAGGCAGAGGACGGCCGCTGAGATACAGAGACAAAATGCCTATTGAGCTCATCCGCCGAGAAATCGCCATAGTCGTTAGAGCGATCCGCAACAAGCTCCAGACTCCGAAGCTCCTTCCACAGCAGACGGGGCTGGTCGATGGACAGCAAACGATTAGAATAGTAATCGGAGCGAGCCGCAGAGATCCTCTTGTGGAGATCATCACGGGCCTGACGATAGCGAGCAAGCGAGACTTCGGACCTAGAGCGCCTATAGACTCGATACAGAGAGTCCCTCACACGACCAAGATCTCCGAGTTCAGGTGAAACCCAGGGCGGCTTCGTCTTCCTCCGCCTACGCTGACAATACGGATCATGCAGATCCAGAGCCCTTGTGAGATTGCCCTGGAGGCATCGAAGTTGCTCGTCCACAACGGCCGAGGCACCAAACACAGACCAGTCGGAATCCGCGAGCTCACGCAGATGGAGTTGCTGATCGAAGTTCCGATACGAGCGTGCCCGGTAATCCCCAGCAGTAGCAGGAGGAGCAGGCCGACGCAGTTCCACGGAGATGAGATCATGTGGGGCAATAAAGGGCGCAACAGACTGGCGAAATGAATGAAGAGCTGACTCATCACTTAAGATGCAGAGATCCAGGAGCGTGTCAGAGGAGTGCGTGTGACAGGTTGCAGCGAATGGCACGAAGAAGAGGGAGCGAGAGGCGTAAAAATCCCGTACATTTACCGCTTCATAAGAGTAATAGTCAAACTGGTTAGCATTGAAGTCGCCTAGGATGACAGCAAGACTGTATTCAAGCGCAAACTTGTCAAAGTCCTGCTCAAACCTATCTAGGTTCGCCGCCTTCGGGGGGCGATAGACCACCGCGACCAGAAAAGGCGCCAATGAAGCCGATGAAGCCGACTTGACCTCCACCAGCATGTATTCCGGCTGCCGCGTATATTGAGACGGAGAAGCAACGAGCACCCTCCCACGAAGAGCTTGATGAATATAGAGGCCAACGCCACCACCGTCTTTGCCAACCCGATCATTTCGTAGTAGCGTGTAGCCGGGAAGTGCAACTAGCGCATCTGAGAGTTCTGGATGGAGCCAAGTCTCACTGACAGCCATGAGGTGAACGGATTGGTCTGCAAAGTGGAGACGCAGAAGGTCCATGTGCGCCCTAAGCGAGCTGGCGTTGAAGTGGCAGACCGACAGACGAGAGAGGCCTAAGCGTGCCCGAGAAGCCACGGAGCAAGGCCGTACAGAGGGTACCCGACCAGCGGCACCGAGGGCAGAGAGATGGCGTCATTCCGCGTCAAAGACGGCTAGGTCGTCCATTGTGCGAAAGCGCCTAACCTGCCCACCATCCACCCTTCTCGCGAAAACAATCCCATCCCGATGCCAGACGTATTTGACACCCTTCGTCCTGGCTGCCGATCTGACAGCCATAAGGAGCTTATACAAGTCAGCTGGAAGAGCTTCATCAATATTTATCGACGAGACGGGACCCGGAGAAGCCGAGGACGAAGACCCAAGATCCGTTGTCATCAGACGCCCGCGGCGCTTTTTAGCCTCAATCAACCGGACGGCCAGGTCATTGGAACGCAGCCTGACAATGATCGGAAGCGGCGAGTCCCTGCGAGCCTTGGAGCGGGTAACAAGAAACCTGGATGACACAACATCACCCTCACCAACCTGACAGCCAAGAGCGGCAGCCACCCGGCCAAAGACTTGAGGAATTAAGCCAGCAGAGGCACACGGAGCCCCCGAAACGATGAGCTCAGGCTCGCGGACCAGCGCAGACGTACGTTTACGTTCCACCTGCTCCGTTCTCTGTATATCACGGAGCGCAGCAAGTTCATCAGCAAGCGAGCGATTCTGACGCTCAAGTTCCGCAAGCCTAGTGGACCCAAGCGCGGCCAGTTCAGCAGAAAGAGCACGATTCTGATGCTCAAGATCGTTGATGCGGCTGGTGTTAGACTGGATTTGAGCCAGCATGGCCGGCAAGGCGTCCAGCTTCTCCACGAGCTGGTCGAAACGCTCATTCATCACCTGGAGAAGATCAACACTTGCAGAGGGACTCGGAGACGGAGCCAGAGGTGATAGCCGCACACCGCAGGACGAGGTTGATGGAGCAGACAGTGACTGAGAAGACTGGTGTGCAAGGTGAAGCTGAGTGTCCCGACAGCATTGGAGCGAGCCCGTACGCGACGCCTTCACCTTGAGGCAGCTCGGGTGATAGTATGAATTGCATTGCACACAATGCACCGCATCAATCACATGTTTGAAACAGCCAGCACAAGTTTTAGAAGGACTCATGAGGGCAAGATGCGAGCCAGGCAGAAGAGGTATTAGAGGTGCACTACTTTACCGACCGAGCAGGTGCTGAAGCGGCGGAGCGTAGCAAGCCAGCAGATGGAGCCTGGGCCACAATAGATCAAAGACAGGCGATCGATGACGGAGACAGATGACAGATCACGTGACTAGAATCCGAGTTTAACCGTAGCAGAAGCGGCAGTTAGGCAGTAAACGCAGTCACAGGCCTAGCAGAACCGATGGGTCGACCGATGCATGACGTCAACAGCGGCAATCGATCGATGGATCGATATAGGTGACAGATTGACAGTTTCAGGTTAGGTTGCGCAGGCTGACATCGTCCAAAAAACCCAGCAAAACCAAAAGAAACAGGCCAGGAAAGAAGAGAAAAGCAAGCCTAGAGGAAGGCTTGCAGTGGGCGCATGCAAGAGTATCTGTAACAAGACGCCCGAGGGCAGAGAACAGCAGAAAAAAGCTCAAAGAGGCAAGAGTAGAAGCAGATGACATGCAGGAGTACTCACTTTCAGATAGATAGATAGATAGATAGATATTGTAACGTTCAAGAGGATTCGAATAATAAGTTATAAAATTGGCGTTAAATTTAAGAATCCTAGTTGATAAATTGTGAGTTCTCGAGAGAAATAAAGCGAGTCGAGCACGTAATCAAATCAATTATGCATAATTGATTTTGCGTTGAACTAACCTTTGGGGGGAGTGAGCGTTCTCGGCTTTTCCGGATGATTCCTCAGTGCGTGGAAGGAAAGGTTTTTTTTGGTTTTTCTTTCAATGATTGGTACTGGGTTTTAATGGAAAACTACTTCTTTATTTTGTAGGCAGCTTACATAAGAGGTGCACAGGCGACACCTAGCTCGTTGGGCGAAAATAGTCGTTTGTATATGCGATCTTTCTCGTTAGTGTCTTAAGAAGAACTGACTTGGGAGCGAGAGGTCGTTAGAACTCAAACGTATTGTAATACCAAAAGTAAATGGTATTACTCAATAGGAAAATATCGGCAATCGAAGAGTTTTCTGTCGTGTACTATCTGTCTCGCAAACACAGAGAGAGTTGTATTTGAGAATAACTGAAATACAGGTCTTGACAAGCCAAAAGCAAGATCAAGACTAAATTTGTTTACAATAATGGTTATTTACAAAACAAATATATCTAAGAGTTATTCTTTTATCTCATAACTCCTAGATTTGAAGCGATACAATTCTATTTGATTAATCTACTTATAGGGGGTTTCTTCCAACGTTACACTACTCCCCCCCTAATAGAAGAGTCGTCCCGACTCGTAGGTTAAGATAGATTAAGTCTGTCGGGAATTTAACCCGAATATTTCGCTTATTGCTCTAATAGAGAAGGTCGGAGCTGTGGCTCGAAAAATAAGTAACATGACTTCCCTGATACTATCTGGCATTCGCCTTAATCTCGAGGTAAACCACAGAAAACCTCGAGAAGATAGTCGAGCTCAATCAACAACAAAAAGTGAACATTGAGTGTATTTATAAAAATTATTCGAGTCTTGAATTGAAGGCGGGAAACCATGATGAGGAATAAGGAGAAGGATCCTGAGAGCTGCGTAGGTAGATCTTGTAGACTACTGTAGGAAGCGGTTGGAGGGGCGTGAGGGTCAAGGATTGGAAAGAAGGAATCGCAGGATTCCGCGTAGAACCAAATCGTAATTCCGGAAAGGCCCAGCTCCGAACCTCTTCAAAAATTTGAATTAAACGACCTAGATTGGAGGACAAACATTAGTGTCTCGAAGAGATGATAGGGTCGTACGTCAATTTTTTTTTTTTTTTTTAATTAACTTATTCAAAATAAAAGTATAAGTCGAATAATATTTAATTGGAACGATCTTATCTTGGGGACGAATTCAAACTAATCGGTCATATCTCGTGTGAGGGGCTTCGATTCTCCACTTCGGTGAAGTAGTTTTTATGTTCCACAATGGTCAGGGGCTGTAAAACTTGGATTAATCTCTTAAAATCTAGCCTACTGCTATAAAAGAATAAACCTGTAAAACTACTTCTGTAAATAAACTAACTACTGGTCGGATCTCCCTAAAACGCGCAAAACACCCCCGCCAGCGCCGGCACAACACGCCTAAGGAGGGGAGAAAGACATAAAGTAAACAGGTCTTTCTAGTTCTGGAGAATCTCAACTGTCTACGAAAACCCAATGAATTTCGAACGAGCTGAACCGACAGCGCCCGAGCGTCTTCCGTCTCCGATCTTAACCGAATTGAACCGACAGTCCCCGAACGTCTCACGTCTAAGTTCGACTCGTTTCTGAGCTTGCTTCAGAGCCCTCTGTCAAACTGTCAAGTTGCATAACCTCACAAAAAGTTCGGTATACTTCATCTGCTGACAGTTCGGCGTCAAGTATTAGAACTGGTGCGGGGAGGACGGAGAATTTCCCTTTGATCAACCAGTCTTCGTGGACTTCGTTTAGGACTTTTAAATATTCTAACGGGATATCGTCCTCCTCGCTCCGCGCTCGTGAATGAATTCTTGAAAACGACGTCTGTGGAGATAACCTCAAATATATTATGAGATCTATCTCAAATTCGGACGAGTTCTCGGTCAAAACTTTGGTATTTTCTGATAATAGGTGTGCTTCTAACTCTTCAAATCCACCTATTCTCCTTCTAGCCTCTACGAAACAGTTACAGCTAAATATCGACCTTTCCATTATTTTGTAAGGTAACGAAGTCTTAACCAAATGTCTGTTCCTCATTACCATGGCTGCGTGGTGTTGGAAGTAATAGGCATACCGGCGAGGGTCCTTATACATTTTTTCCAACAAGTTTTCTCCTGCAACGTTCCTATACTCCTCTAGTGGCTCTAGTAACGTGAGTATATTCTCGTCCTTTAAAAACCTTTTTGTAAAGGTAGTTTTACCGCAACCGATGTTCCCTTCTATTAGGATATTCAAAGGGCGGTGATTCTTTCGCTTGATCCTAAAAGGCAGATTTTCTGACCACCTGGAAGAATTCAGAAAATAGGTTTCGCCGCGTTCTATCGAAGAGAGGCCTTCATTAGTCTGACCGTCGTTATTCAAATCCAAGGAGCGAAGGGTTTTCACTTGACTACTTTGGGTAAGTTCATCGATCTCGTATGGAGCCAGACGATCTAAGTGAACGACCTTAGGGTTTGCGCGTACAGAACGTTGAATTCTATAAACCACGTCGTTGATTTTATCTATTATTGTATAAGGGCCCTCCCAGTTAGATTGAAGCTTTGGACAACGACCTTTCTCTCGTCTCGGTTGAAAAAAACCATACCCAATCTCCTGTCTTAAATTCGATATCCCTAGCCCTGATATCATATCGAGCCTTCATCCTGTCTGATACCATCTGAATCTTCTTCCTAGCGAAATTATGGATCTCTTCTAATCTACCTCTCAGGAGAGAAGCGTATTCAGTTTGAAGAACATTGGAAATGGGAAGAGGGCCTTTTTCTAGATCTAAAGGTAGCCGAAGATCTCTTCCCATCAACATAGAGGCCGGGGACTATTTCGTTGTCTCATGGACTGCTGAACGATAGGATAGCAGGAAGAGAGGGATCCACTCGTCCCAATCTCTCTGACTTCTCTCTACGAACGATGACAGATAACCTAATAATGTCCGATTCAAACGCTCTACCATCCCGTCGGATTGAGGATGAAGGGGGGTCGTTCGTGTCTTCCTTATACCCAACAACCTTACAATTTCCTGCATAAGGATCGATTCGAAATTACGACCTTGGTCGGTATGGAGTTCGAGGGGAACTCCATACCTACACACAAATTCCCTGACGAAAACCTGGGCCACCGTCCTAGCTTCCTGATTTGGTATAGGGATGACCTCGGGCCCTTTGGTGAAATAATCAGCAATCACCAACGCGTACTTGTTATCAGCATGAGAAAGTGGGAGAGGCCCGAGGACATCCATTGCTACTCTTTCAAAAGGGGCTCCGACATTATATATTTGAAGAGGACTACGTCCTTTATCTCGCGGACCTTTTTTAGCTATACAAATTGGACAAACCCTACACCAATTATCCACGTCTACGCGACACCTAGCCCAAAAGTATCTTTCCCTAATTCGGTCCAGGGTCTTATTTGAGGCGAAATGTCCCCCTGTCGGAGAGTTGTGATATCCCTCGAGGATCTCTTTGATCTTCTTTTTCGGGACTAAGAGCTGCCATCGAATATCTGACATATCAGGGGATTCCCATTTTCGGTATAGTATACCGTTTATCAAATATATAGAATCCCATTGGATCCAGTAAATTTTTATGTCTTGATTATGAGGAGAGACGTTTTGCCATGCAGGGCGTGTTTTCGACTCTTTCCAAGTCCTTATCAGAGTAAGAACCTCGTCTTCTTGTTGGTTCTTCTTCCAATCTTCTAAGTCTTTGGCGAGAGAGATGGCTCGTAATTTGTATGGATCATCTTTTTGCTCATCTAGTCTCAGACATTGTTTGCAGTGCGTGAGTCCTTCGCAGGGTCTCCTTGAAAGGGCATCCGCGTTCCCATGTAGAAGTCCAGCCCGATGATGAATATCAAAATCGTATTGGCCCAGTCGCTCTATCCATCTAGCTACCTGTCCTTCCGGGGACTTGAAAGAGAGTAACCACTTGAGGGAAGCGTGGTCAGTTCTAATCAAAAATTTCCTGCCATACAAATAGTGGTGGAAATGAGTAACTGTTTGAACGACGGCCAAAAGTTCTCTTCGAGTTACACAATAATTTTTTTCTGTCTTACTAAGGACTCGACTATAATAACTAACCACTCTCTCGTTCCCTCCCTGTACCTGAGATAGAACTCCACCGATCCCATAAAGAGAAGCATCAGAGTCTAGAACGAATGGATATTCGACCTGCGGGTAAGCTAGGATGGGCGAAGAAGTTAAAAAGGACTTTAATTTTATAAACGCTTCTTCGCAATCCGAATTCCACTCAAAAGGGGTCTTATTTCCTGTTAAATGGTGAAGTGGCCTAGCAATAGTGGCAAAACCCTTAACGAAGCGACGATAATAAGTACACAAACCTATAAAACTCTGAATTCCTTCCCTATCCACAGGACGGGGCCAATTCGAGACTTTCTCGATCTTCGCTGGGTCTGTCCTTATTCCTTCTGCCGATACGATGTGTCCAAGGAAACCCACTTCTTTCTGAAATAAGTGACATTTCTTCGGACTGATCTTGAGTCCTGCGAATTTCAAGCGAGAAAAGACTATTGAGAGATTCTGTACTTCTTCTTCGAAGGTTTTTCCATATACGATGATGTCGTCTAGGTAGACGAGACATATTTTTCCCGTAAGATCTCGTAAGATGGTCTCCATCGTTCTCTCAAAGGTGGCAGGGGCGTTACACAACCCAAATGGCATTACTTTAAACTGCCAAAGTCCTCCCAAGCCTGTCACGAAAGCTGTGTTTTCTTTGTCTCTAGGGTCCATCTCGACTTGCCAGTAGCCGCTTTGGAGATCGATGGTGCTGAACCATTCGGCTCCGGCTACTAAGTCCAAGGTTTCCTCTATCTTTGGCAAGGGATACGAATCTTTCTTTGTAACCTCATTGAGTCGTCTGTAATCGATACAGAAGCGTTTGGAGCCATCCTTTTTGTTGACCAGGACTATCGGTGAGGCCCAAGGACTGGACGAAGGTTCTATGACATCGATGGCCAGCATATCTTCGACGAATTTCTTTACTTCTTCACGACCGTTTAGTGGTAGTCTTCTGGCTGCTTGTTTGATCGGAGTACTGTCTCCGACATCAATTGTATGCTTTGTCAAGGTGCTTCTACCCTTGTCCTTACTGCTTTTGGCGAAGGTGTCCTCATATTCCAGTAGAAGAGATTTAAAAAGAATCTCTTGATCGGGGTTTAAATTCGACCAAGTATTTTCAACCAGAAGTTGTAAATGTTGAGGGAAAGAACTTGAAAGTTCTCTCTCTGTAAAGTCTAACGTACGAACTTGAGGATTATCTAAAAATCTACTTCTAGCTGTCAATAGGGTTATTTTTCGCGGACCTGAGGTTAAAGTATTTTTGGCAGCAGAGATTATACAATTGTGAGACGAAAGGAAGTCGATCCCGAAGATGCCTTCATCCTCAATGTCTGCGACATACACACTATGCTGCGACTCAATACACCCAGTTACGCTGATCCGAACCGAAGTCTCTCTGAGTACCGGAGTAGTCTCTCCCGTGGCGGTGCGCAGCGACGCCGCAGGCAGGGAGTGTCCCGCGGTCCCCAGAAGATCCGATCGTACAACTGTTACTTCTGCCCCTGTGTCTATTACCCAGAGGTAGTCGATTCCGTTAACGGTTCCACGGGCGTACAAACCCGATTGCCTAAGGCCTCTAACTAAATATTGAGTACGGTCTGGGCTTTTATCGAGTCGCTCGCATGATGGTTGTCGCCCTGTCCAACCATCATTGATTAGTTTTTTTCTTGAGTAGGAGTCGGGTTAGTAGCTGTTTGTTTGTCGGAGTTGTCTTTGTCGGTCGTACTATCGCTCCGGCAGGACGTTAGGGGGTTTTTGGTAGAGGAATTAATCAATTTATCTAACGCGTAGCACCTATTTGCATCGTGCCCTAACTTATTACAATATTTGCACTTCATTGGGGGTCGGTCCCCGTTATTTGCCTGATAAGGTCTTCTATTATTATTATTGTTGTTTCCGCGAGACTGTTGCGAGGGAGCAATTTTCTTAGACGCGTAAGTCTCAGGTGGAGCAGGAGTGGTCTGCTTCACCTCTAACTGTCGGACCTTCGCGATGCCTAAATACTGTTTGTTGATGGCATCTATTTCGAGTCCTTTAATCATAGCTTCTTGTAAGGAGGAGGGTCCCGCTAAGCTAAGAGCATGTTTCAATTCTGCGTCTGAAATCGCATTTATACATTTATCGCAAGCTAATATGTCTCGGGTTGTCTCGTCGCATTGAGGCAACGCTATTCTTGTGAGCCGTTCTATATCTAGTCCTAAGGAGGTGAGACCCTCGTCTTTAGCTTGTTTCTTAATACTCAATTGTGTAAGGGAAAGCTTAGTCAAGTGTTGGCTTCCGAAACGGAGCCTGAGGGCCGCACTAATCTTACTGTAGTCTCTAAGGTCAGAATCGGCTAAAGATGTTAAAACGGAAAGAGCGGGGCCTTTAAGATTTCCGGCGAGATGTGCCGCTTTGGCGGTGGAAGACCAGCCGTTAACTTCCGCGATCAATTCAAATTGCCTTTCATATTCGGCCCACGGGAAGGAACCGTCCTAGAAATTAGCTTTCGGGAGGTTAGATTTTAGACTCGAGTCAGTGTGACCGCCGCGATGTTTGTTTATGGTGTGTTGAATTTTGTCTGCGAGTTCTCTATCGCGACTGCTCCCGGCGCAAGGTGTCTCGGGGTGAAGTTCAATATTATTTGTTATAATGCGTGGTGAGGTCGGAAACTCACCTCTCGACTGAATATCACCACGCATCAGATTATCATTTAATTCCGCGTCCCGCATCGTTATTTCGATGCGGTCGTTTGGAGCTTGTGTACGGGTGTGCGGCGTGAAAGTAGCCGCCCCACCCGTACGGGGTCTGTGAATAATTAGAGAGGGATCTACCTATCCATAAACGGGAACAGACCTTATCGCATCCTCCGAAGATACCTGTGCTCGCGTTGGAGAGCGTCTGGGAATAGAGGAAGGAATAAGGGTTTCAGGGACCTCTGGTCGTCGCAGGAGTCCTTCCTTGAGCAGCGAAAGGGTCGCCTGTTGGGCCGCAAGGTTAGCCTCACGATCTGCTCGTCGTTCTTCGCGTTCTCGTTCCTCTCGGCGACGTTATTCCTCTCGTTCTTCGCGTTGGGCGAGTAGGATGGCTTCACGTTCTTCACGTCGAGCCTCTCGTTCCTCGCGTTGGGCTTCCAGAGAGGCCTGTTGTTGAGCGGCTAGGGCCTGTAGAAGCCGCTCCATCATCTCTATTTGTGGTAGGGAACCAGCCGGTGCGGATTCTTCATTGACAGCTCGTCGGCGAGCGGACATTTTTATTTTTATTTTTTTATTTTTAATTAACTCTTTTAGGTGTCGACCCTTAACTCTATCGATCCCGAAAAGATCGCGACTTCTGACACCAGTGTAACGTTTAAGAGGATTCGAATAATAAGTTATAAAATTGGCGTTAAATTTAAGAATCCTAGTTGATAAATTGTGAGTTCTCGAGAGAAATAAAGCGAGTCGAGCACGTAATCAAGTTAATTATACAGAGAGAGTTGTATTTGAGAATAACTGAAATACAGGTCTTGACAAGCCAAAAGCAAGATCAAGACTAAATTTGTTTACAATAATGGTTATTTACAAAACAAATATATCAAAGAGTTATTCTTTTATCTCATAACTCCTAGATTTGAAGCGATACAATTCTATTTGATTATTCTACTTATAGGGGGTTTCTTCCAACGTTACAATATATTTATTATAACCATAACAATGTTGGCTAATAATACAGACGTATTCAAAGATAGTAAGTGAGTAAAGCAGAAATATCTATGTACTAAAAAGATAGGGAAAAATATAGCAAGCATGAGAGCAGTACAGAAAACTTAAAAAATAGGTACTTAAACTAAAGTTGGGCTAGAGTAAATTAAACTAAGGAAACCAAAGCTAAACAGACTGCGAAATAGAGAAGAAGGGAGAGAGCACGCGCGCGGCCTCGGTGACGAAAAGATATTGCCGCCGGCGGGACCGAGAAACCGAAAGAGAGCTGGCAGACCGAAATATCCAACGGGAGAGAATCCCAGAGACAGAGGGCGCCGACGGTGAAAGACCTCCGATAGGCCTCGGTGGCGAAACGGGGGATGAGAAAATCTCCCCTTTCACGACGAGAGGGGCCAGGGGAGGCAGGAGCACGGTCCACGAAAAAGGGGGCCCGAAAGTAGGCGGGCCTACCTGACCGGAAGACTGAGAAGAAGAGGCATCCGAGGAAGTAAGGCCTACGGTCGCGGGCTGTGAGCCAAAGCAAATCCCGACAGATGGGGGTAACATGCTCATCTATGGGGAACCCGTAAATAATACGGGTACAACAGTTAAACAATCGCTGCGATCGGCTAACGAGAGCACCAGAGACGGCGTGGTATGCGACTGAGCAGTAATCCAACACGGGAAAAATAAGAGCAGTAACCAATAGAATGCGGAGAGTCGGGGAAAGCATACGACGCGACATCGACAGCTGCCACAACATGGAAGCACAGGTAATCTAGAAGGCCGCGGATAGAGTTTGCATTGATAGAGTTTGCATTGAGGTGACACAGGTTCAAGAAGGGAGAAGGGGGAGCAGGTCCGACAGAGTGGAGTCAGTCGGATGAGGAGGCCCGAGAAGCCGATAAATCGGTAGAGCGCGCTCCAGCAGCGAGATCGAACGTAGGGGTCGAAGACCGGACCAGGGGTTGCGTGCCAGAGAGCGGGGGATTAGGGCCAATCAATCCAAGCTGGCTGCCGCGAGAGGTACCACGGTGAGAAGACCGAGTGCCCGGGCGGGACCGAGCAGAAGTAGAGTCAGAGCCACGGGCTGAGACGCACGGAGCGGACGGTCCGGGCAGAGACGAGAGATCGAAATACGATCTAGACGCGGAACCGGCAATCGGGGGGTCGGCTTCCAGAGCCTCGAGGTCTTCCACAGAGAGAATTCGAAGCGTACGCGAACCATCAGATTTCTTCACAAGGACCACGCCATCACTATGCCATACATACTTGAAACCCCTGGTTTTGGCGACAGATTTAGCAGCCTGCAACAATTTATAAACATCGGCAGGGAGCGCCCGATTGACGTTAATAGACAAAACAGGGCCTGAAGGCGAAGGGGCGAGACTAGACGAACGAAGGTGACCGAGATTCTTCTTGGAAGCTATGAAGCGATGACAAAGGTCCGGCGTGCGCAGTTCGGCGATAATAGGCAACGGGGCATCTTTTTTGCGGGCCCGAGATCGAGGGATTAGAAAACGCGAGGACACGACGTCACTAGCAGCGAGAGTGAAGCCAGTTGCGGCAGCAACCTGTAAAACGACGGCCTGGGTGCTATCCTGCGATAGGCAGGGGGCCCCGGAGATGATGAGCTGAGCCTCGCAAAGGCGGGCAGAGGTACGTCTGAACTCAGACTGGCTAACCGCGCGCGAACGCAGGAGTTCAGAAACGGCAGTTCGGAGCTGAGCGAGCTCCTCTGCGAGATTTAATTGTTCGAGATTGGCGATGCGCGCGGAATTGGACTCGATTTGAGCCTGCATAGCCGGCAGACAGTCAAGGCGGCGTTCAAGCGCATCGAATCTACGATTTAGCAGCTGCTCCAAGGATGAGGGTGGAACAGCGGAGCCTGGTAGCAGGGTAGAGGCGCCAGACGCGGGTAGCGTTGGAGGCGAAGACGAGAGCGGCAAGTCGCGACTAGCATACTGCCGAGCAGTGTCTCGGCAGCAACGAAAAGCACCGCTTTGAGAGGCCCTCGTTTTAAGTTTCAGAGATAGATAGATAGTTTATTTATATCCATAACCATATTGGATAACATACAATTCGACATGATCATATGAGGAGCAAGAAGAATATAATGGAGCATAGTATATAATGTAGAGACATGCAAACAAACAGAGATAGATGATTGATGATTAATAACTAGTTTAGTACAATAGTTACAATAAGTCAAAAAGAGTAAGAGAGTGTACGTATACATAGAGACCTTAGACTAAAACTTAACAACTAGGAGTAGGCTAGCCTAGGACGCGCGGGCAGCCTCGGAGTCGAAGAGAAACTGCCGCAGACGGGACCGAAAGACTGGGTACGAGTGGGCCTCCCGGACGTCGGCCGGGAGAGATTCCCAAAGGTACAGAGCAGAGACGGAGAAGGACCTCCTAAAGGCCTCGGTAGAGAAGCGGGGGATGACAAAGTCGCCCCGTCGACGCCGGGAGGGGCCTGATACAGTCCGCACAGGACCCTCGAAGAGGGCTCTAAGGTAGGCGGGTTTACCAGAGCGGATGGTTAATGCGAATAAGCAGCCAAGAAAATACAACCGACGATCACGCGTGGTAAGCAGACACAGCTCTCGCCGGAAGGGAGTAATGTGCTCGTCACGGGCACACCCATAGACAAAGCGAATGCAGCAGTTGAAGAGCCGCTGCAGCCGGAGGTCGAGGGTGTCGAAGATACCGTGATAGACAACCGAGCAGTAGTCTAGAAGTGGGAAAATGAGAGAAGAGACCAGTAACCGACGCAAAGGGAGTAGAGTAGAGTAGAAAGAGTTTATTATGCCGTGACCCTAAATGGGTTACTGGGCAAAAATACATACAATAATGACATTCAGTCAAAAGACTCAGAAAACAGAATTCAAGTATACAAAATCATTACAGCTTACATACTACATAAGAGATTAGAGTAAATTTGTGAGTTTTTAGACTACAAACTGGTAGCTTCGCTGATGACCACCACGCACCATAGGCGCATATTAGCTAGCGAACCAACAACCGCAATACGAAGGTACATAGTAGGTACTACAGCTAAAGCGAAGTATGGGTATGCTGGAGTACAATAATAAGTAATAACAATAAATAGTAAATAGATGAGAGTGATAAATAATAAATAAATAAAATTGATGATTGATAAACACATAACCTTGATAGATAATAAATAAATAAGATTAAGAAATAAGAGAGAGCAAATAACCTTGATAAATAATAAATAAATAAGATTAAATACACATAGTAAATGCCAATTGACTACGCCTAACAGATAACAATAAAAGTTAGAATAAATTGACTATACATTACGGGTATAAATACCAACTTAAAACAGAACTGGATAGTGTAGCGCAAGGTTAATTCCAGAGACTACAGTCTGGACCGCAGAGCTGTCGAGCCCAGCTCAAGTTCTAGGGACAATAGGCGCGCAAGGAGTCTTGATTTAAAAACCTCGATCGAAGACGCTGATCTAACCTCCGGTGGAAGACTATTCCAGAAGTAAATAGCCGACAACGTGAATGCGTTTCGATAGGTTGCCGTTCTGTGTAATGGAATAACAAAAGCAGAGGCCTGTTGGGAGGCCACTAAGCGCGCTGACTGACGAGTATTTGGGTCGACCTGTACGAACAGCTGGCGCAGGTAAGATGGTGAGGAGGTTGTTAGAATCTGGTAAAGGACTGCACCCAGGAAATATAACCGACGACCCACGACCGACAGCCATTTGAGTTTCACACGGTAAGGTGTAATGTGTACATCCCGCCTTAGTCCGAACACGAATCTGATCCCACTGTTAACGAGCCTCTGCAGCTTAGAATGAAGGTAGTCAGTCGCATCGTGGTAGACCAGACAACAGTAGTCGATGTGAGGCAGAATTAGCGAGGTAACGAGCATTGACTTCAGCTGAGGGGTGAGAGCATCACTGTGATGTTTTAGTCTGTGCAATGTCGCGTATACCCTTCTGGAAACCTGCGAGACATGCCGATTCCAGGTCAGATCCGCTGACATAATAACGCCTAGATTTCGCACCGAGTCCACGTAGGGTACAGACTTGCCCCCAATGATAATGGGCGGTAAGTCACGCAACCGCAGCTGCTCAAGGTATGCAGGGCTACCCAGGATGATGGCTTTCGTTTTGCCTACATTTAACTGCAACCCATTCTCTGTTGCCCAACCCGAGACAGCATCAGCATCACAATTTATCTTCGCAATGGCACTCAGTATTTCCCGCGGTGGGACGTGCAGATAGATTTGCAGGTCGTCCACGAAGAGCATGTGACGTGAATTCTTGAGCACCAACCCTAGGTCATTAATAAATATGAGAAAGAGAAGTGGTCCGAGAACGGAACCCTGTGGAACCCCCGAAAAATTACTTAAGAAGTTTGAGTGACCTCCGAAGAGATCCAATACTGCCTGCGATCTACCGGTCAAGTACGAGTGGAACCACCTGATTGACTCGTCCGAGAAGCCGAGTCGCTTAAGTTTCCTTATAAGATGTACGTGATTAATACTGTCGAATGCCTTGCTAAAGTCGAACAGAATCAGAATTGTGATAGATCTGTTATCGACGGCCTCCCTCATGTCGTCAAGCACTGTAAGTAACGCCGAATGTGTACTGCGGAACTTGCGAAACCCAGACTGCTGACTATCTAAAATGCCGTTCTGCTCGAGGTAGGAGGTGACTTGGTTAGCAACCACCCGCTCAAACACCTTAGAGAGGTGACAAAGATTCGCAACCGGTCTCGTATCTGACTCAGAGGCAGGGGGATCCACCTTGCTTAACGGAATGACAAACGCCCATTTCCAAATTTCGGGAAACTCGCAACTCAGCAGCGATAGATTAAAGATATCCGTAATACGCGGTACGAGTACATTGAGGTGTTCCCTGATATAGGCAAGCTGGATACCATCCGGGCTCCGTCCACGCGATTTTGATAGATACGAGGAGAGGATCTCAAAAACTTGGCGACTCTGGACAGGAACAAAAGAGAACTGAAGTGAGGCGGAAGGCTGCTGGGTAGCGAGAATTTGAGTTAGGTCCTCTGAAGAGCAGGGCGGATGTACGCTGGTAACCGACGCGTAATAGGTATTAAGCCGCTGACTCGAGAAGTGGTGCAAAGGCGATGCAGAGGATTTAGTAGGAGCAACAAGACCCCACCGCTTTAGTTCAGCCCAGATACTCGTCGCATCTGTGAGCCTAACCAATCGCTCCCGAAAGAAGGCATTTTTGGCATTCTTGATCTCTTGCTTAAGAGCACAACGCAAGGCACGATACTGAGCAAAAACAGCAGTTGAGCCTAATCTTTTAGCTGTGGTATACAGCTTATTCCGTAAATTGATACGTTGCTTAATATCCGGGGAAAGCCATCCCACCGGAGGTCTCCTACGCTCACGAGTGACTGAAGGCGCATGTTTATCTAATGCAGACAAGATGGAATCGCAAAGCATCCGAGCTTGCTGGTCAAGACTAGCTGCAATTACCTCACTTTCCTCGACAGCCGCGGCAAGAGAGATATCTAAAGTGACGTGGTCGCAGTTCTTAAAATCGCGAAATGTTTTAGTCAAGCTATTATAGGCTGTCAGAGGTAATTCGTACTCCATTTCGATCAGATCATGACCTGCGATAAAAGGATCAGAGGATTTGGTCCAAGCCTTCAGTTTGTCCGGTGAATCTATAATAATCACATCCAACCAAGACTCGGAGTGAGACGTATGGTGGGTACTCCCATGTGGCACGAGAAAGAGCGAATGACTGAAAATTAAATCGCGCAGATAGGTTGCCTCAAACTTATCGCAGTTCATGTTACAGTTTAGATCACCTGTTACAATAATATTACTATAATGGGGAATTAAATTTACTAGCGAGTTTAGGAGGTTTTCCAATAGCAGACCCTTGGGTCTCTGATAAACAACAGCTAACAATAAGTAGATAGGCAAGGGGGGTTCTGGATCAATCTAGGTCAAATATTTTGATCCAGAACCCCCCTATGTTCTGATTGGCCGAAACCCCCTCCCACTCGCTGGGAGGACGTCCCCCTAACGGTAATCGATGATTTCGCAATTATAACGAGATCTTTCGCAATTTTGATAACCCCTGTGTTTTGATTGGTCAAAGCCCCCTCCCACTTGCTGCAAAGACGTCCCCCTATGATTTCGTAATTTTAATAGGTTCATTCGCAATTTTAACGGGATCTATCCGCAAGGACCGCCCCCCTAACGGTAATTTCGCAATTTTAATGGGTTCTTTCGCAATTTTTGACGGAATCTAGCCGCAAGGACCGGCCCCTGTACGTATTCAAGGACCGCCCCCCTTAGGGTAATCGTTGATTTCGCAAGAACCGTCGCTTAATTTCGCAATTTTAATGGGTTCTTTCGCAATTTTTGACGGAATCTAGCCGCAAGGACCGGCCCCTGTACGTATTCAAGGACCGCCCCCCTTAGGGTAATCGTTGATTCCGCAAGAACCGTCGCTCACGTGCGAGTTTGCGCCCCTTCGACGGGGGATCTACCGCGCAAGGGAGCCGATCACGTGCACACCTCGTGTCTGAATTCATGCGACCTGATTTCTGAATTTCTGATATCTGATTTCTGAATTATGCGACCTGATTTCTGGAATGATGCAAGCCCCCCGATTGATGCTAGCTTCGTGTCTGAATTGAGGAGTCTCTATAAAAGAGCGCAAAATACGGGATGAAAATTAGTCTCTAACCGATCTTCGAGCAATGCAGAATAACCTGCAAGAGCAGCGAAGAGAATTGAAAATACGATTACATATACTGCTGAGAAATATTGAAGAAGTAAAAAGTCTAATCGAAGCCAAGTCCAATCTGAATCAAATCACAGGCAGACTAAGGAATATCAAAATTTGAAAAGAACATGGACCTCACGAAGATTAACAAAATCGGTCGTCTGGAGGAGTTTCTTCCAACGAAAAAATTAGCAGACCTGGAAGTGTTCAAGGAGTTTCACATCTGCAACATCCGCAAAGTTCAGACCAGATTCGGTGCCAGATTCGTAGTCGATGTGGATGACAGCTTCTCCGTATTTCTACCAGCTCGGATGACGAAAGTTCTGACCGACGATGCGGATCTTTTCCAGAAGATGACGGTAGCGTGTGAAGAGGATAAACTTCTGATGCGATACCTCGGCGGACAATTTAATCAAATTGAATTCAACTATGTGTAATTTACTCTGTGCACTCAATTTGATTGACCACCATCTATATGTAAATCACACTTGATTTGAAAAAATAAGATTAATAAACGTATCATCTGAATAATATCCTCACAAAACCTGTCTAATATCATTTCAATACAAACCTTCACTTACATATATATGTCTTATAGTATTACTGTATAGTACAGTATTATAGTAAAACTGTTCATAGGATGCAAAGATGATTGGGTTACGATAAGATGTGAGGGACAGTTCTTGGAATTTGTCGGTGGGGCTGACCTATAAAATGATCCTCCGTCGGTACTTACGAACCATTAACGCTTAGACTTTTGCAGTGTATAATAATAGTTGTTAGTAATCACGAAATGGATGCGACTAAATGTCTTAGACTTATCAGCATTATGCAAAATGCTCATTAAATTCTGAAAGAGAAATCATCGACTATTGAAACACAGAAATGGATTAAATTTGGAACTCAGAACATCAGACTCTTGAATAAAATCTTACGAAAATCCGCTTCCACAGTGGGAGCAAAAACAAGAATTTTGACAACAATAGGAATCTTAAAATCATTGAAAGCGCGGTTTGAACAGTGCCGAAAAAGAGGGGAGAGTGTAGGGAGACTACGGAGAAGTGACAGAGTAAAGTGGAAGGATTCAGAGTCAGCTTTCAAAGGAAGAATAAGAACAGGAATCATAGCGAATCTACAACACAAAGATCTGAAACATTTTCTAAATGATTCGAAAAAACTAATAATCTCCAGATTGAAGAATGTTCTTCGAAAAGAAGGAAACTTAAAAGTAAATGCAGTGTTGTCCTGCAAATTCGAAACTGTAAAAGGCGGTGAAATTATCGAAGAAATTAAGTTTTTTAATACCAAAAATGAAGCTATTCTCCCAGCGACGAACATTGACGAATGGTTTGACGAGAACGTGAAGGAGAAATTGTTAGTTAAGATCGAAGACTTCCAGGAAAAGGATTCGGGATGGTCGTTGACCGAAATTATAAATATGGCTGTGAATATCAACAAATATGTGCCACTGCGAGGAGGTATATCTACTTACATACAGTTGCCGAAGTATATACAGGATAAAAAGGCGGTGGTAAATATAATGAACAACGATCCGTACTGTTTTCTCTGGTCAGTCACAGCAGCTCTTCATCCAGCAGCAGCAGATAATCATGTGAATAGAACGACTTCTCATCCACATTTTAGCTCAGTGCTGAGGTATGAAGGTTTGAATTTTCCCATGAGTCTGAACGAAATTTCAAAATTTGAGCAATTAAATGGTTTAGCGATTAACGTGTACGGTATAGATGAACATGAACTAGTACCAGTTTATTTGAATCGAGCGAAATCAGATACACCTACCATACATGTTCTTATGTTAGAAACTGACATTGAGTCGAATCAAATTGATGACGTCAACAAAACAATATATCACTTTGCATGGATCAAAAATTTATCTCGACTGTTGAGTTCACAAATTTCGAAACACAAATGTCGTACCTGGTTTTGTGATAAATGTTTGAGTCATTTTCAAAATGAAAATTGTTTAGTCAAACACAAGATTGATTGTGCGAATTTAAATAAATGTAGAGTGATATTACCGGACGAAAAAGACAAGATCTTGAAATTCAAAAACTTTAAACATAATGAAAATGTTCCGTTTTGTATTTACGCTGATCTGGAATGTCTCTTACAATCGGTTAACGATACATCTGAGTCTGAGAATAGGAGAGTATATGAAAAGCATGTCCCATACAGTATTGCCTACTATTTACATTGCACCTTCGACGATTCAGTTTCCAAATTCAGAATAAATCGTGGAAAGGATTGTATAGAATGGTTCGTCAACGAGTTGGGAGAATTGGCTCAAGCTTTGCAGCCTTATTTCAAGCGTGTCGTACCTATGCAATCGTTGAATCATGATCAGAAACAAGCATTTCATTCGGCTAAGACTTGTCACATTTGTGAAAAACCATTCAGACCTCAAGAGGTGAAACATCGTGATCGTTGCCATTTCACAGGTAAATATCGTGGCGCAGCGCATATAGGTTGCAATTTAAATTACAAAGATTCGCACGTCATTCCGGTGGTCTTTCATAACTTATCGGGTTACGACTCACATTTCTTGATTGAAACGTTGGCGACATCTTTTGAAGGCTCGATAAGTCTCTTACCGATCAACAAGGACAGATATATTTCCTTTACAAAGAGTGTAAAAGGAACATCTATACATTCCAGGTTTATTGATTCGTTCAGATTCATGCCAGGCAGTCTAGAGAAATTAGCGTCTTATCTAAACGATGAGCAGAAATTAATCACACGTAAGCATTGCGGAAGCGTCGAAGAATTTCAGTTATTGACGAGGAAAGGTGTATTTCCGTACGAGTACGTAGACAGTTGGGAGAGTCTTGAAGAAACACAGTTACCTCCCATAGAAAAATTTTATTCAAAATTAAATGATGTAGGTATTTCGGAGGATAATTATTTGCACGCTTGTGATGTTTGGAAAACTTTTCAAGTCAAAAGCTTGGGTCAATATTCCGACTTGTATCTGCAAACGGATGTGCTTCTTTTAGCAGATATTTTTCAAAATTTCAGAAGTAATTGTTGGTCCACTTATAATTTAGATCCGTTACATTATTATACGGCGCCGGGCCTCTCGTTTGATGCGATGCTCAAGTGCACGGGTGTTGAACTCGAGCTCCTCGTCGACATTGATATGTTGATGTTTATAGAAAGAGGCATTCGCGGCGGTGTAGCCCAATGCTCGAACAGATACGCTAAAGCTAACAACAGATACATGGGGACAGCATTCGATCCGGGTCGAGAAGAATCATACCTCATGTATTTCGATGTTAATAATTTATATGGGGCAGCTATGAGTCACTTCTTACCGTATAGTTCCTTCGAATGGATGTCGAATTTCGAACAACTCGATGTTTTAGATGTCTCGGATGAATCCTTCATAGGTTACATACTTGAGGTAGATTTAGAATATCCGCGAGAACTTCAGGACTCTCACAAAGACTTACCGTTGTGTCCGGAGCATTACATCCCACCTCTTCCAACTTGCAAAAATTCTAAATTAACAACTACCCTTTTCTCAAAACAGCAATACGTCATACACTACAAGGTTTTGAAGCAGTGTTTGAGTTTAGGTATGAAGTTAACGAAAATCCATCGAGTATTGAAATTCAAGCAAGCACCGTGGCTCAAGAAATATATCAACTTGAATACTGAATTGCGCAAAAAGTCTAACAATGATTTTGAAAAGAATTTTTATAAACTCATGAATAACGCTGTTTTCGGGAAAACTATGGAAAATGTTAGAAAACACAGAGATGTGCGGCTAATTACAAAATGGGACGGTAGGCACGGAGCAAGAGCGCTTATCGCGAAGCCAAATTTTCATAGCTGCACTACATTCGGTGAAGATATGACAATAATTGAATTAAATCGAACTAAAATTAAATTCAATAAACCTATATACGCGGGATTTTCGATTATGGATCTTGCTAAAACGTATATTTATGATTTCCATTATAATTACATAAGAAACAGATTTGGTAACCAAGCTAAACTGATGTATACCGATACGGATAGTCTTATATATCACTTTACCGTACCCGATATATACGAGCTCATGAAACGCAATTCGGACCGATTCGATACTTCCGACTATCCTCCGGAAAATATTTACAAGATTCCGCTGGTCAATAAAAAAGTATTGGGACTAATGAAAGATGAAAATAACGGGAGGATAATGATAGAGTTTATAGGCTTAAGAGCTAAATTATATGCCTTCAAGGTTTTAGGCTTAAGAGCTAAATTATATGCCTTCAAGGTTTTAGGTGAAAATAGAGAGCAGAAACGGGCTAAGGGAGTCAAAGGGGCAACACTGAAAACCATAACGTTCGATGATTACATACAATGTGCTCTGCAGCATCAAAATCTGACAAAAAGTCAAAATTTAATTCAAAGTAAGAATCACCAGGTCCATACGGTGTCGCAGAGGAAGATAGCGCTGAGCTGGAATGACGACAAGAGGATCATATTTCCTGATACGACGGACACGCTTCCGTGGGGTTACGATAGGACTGTGTAGAATTAAATAAACGTACTTGTCAGACATTATGTTTCTTTATTAATAAACCTTACAAGTCAGACTTATTTATCCAACTATTGTGTGTATTATTGAAACCCAACCATTTTACAAATAGCTTGTTTCCACGTCTCTTGAGCACCTTCTTCACCAGGTAGATGTCGGAATTCTTGACTTTCAGAAGTTCCTGTTCATAGAAGCCACCCGCTATAGACTGTTCTTGATAGTCATTAAGCTTGTACGTTACTGGATCAGTATTGACTACTTGGATGATCGTGAATATTTCAGTCGTCCAATTTGGTGTATATCCTTTCTCAAAAACATTCTTATATTTGCTTATTCGAACTTTATCTCCAACTTTGAACTTTGCCGGTTTAACCGATCTGACTCGAACTTTTTGGTATACAGTCTGCAATAATGTCCGTTCGTTTCTAAGGGAAACGTCCTTTGGCTTCATGCGAATAGTCCGATGTTTAGAGTTGTTGTAAGCCGAAACCAAATCAGATAAAATGTCTATCCACTTGTAATTTCCTTGTAGACTGAACTGTATCCACATTTTGTTTTTCAGCGTACGATTGAAACGCTCACAGATCGATGCCTTCAAGTTGCTGAAGGTTGAGTATAGTTGAATATTATATCGTCTCATGAGAGAATCGAAGTTTGAATTATAAAATTCTCCGCCTCTGTCAACGTGTAAATTCTTCGGGGTACGTCCCTGTACGAGTACAGATTCCATAGCACTCGTCGTATCTTTACCCGTCTTACTCTTCATTGGCACGACCCAGGCATACTTTGAGAATATATCGATGACGGTGAGCATGTATTTGTAGCCCTTGTTTTCTCTCGCGTAGAGCGTCATGTCAACGAGATCCGCTTGCCAGGTTTCATCCAAACCGCGAACATCTACACGACGACGCTGATAGTTCTTTCGAGCTGGCTTATGCAGCTCCGTCACGAGCGTTAGCTTTTTCTCGTTCATTTTCCAACACCGTTAGTCTGGTGTCCAGCTCGAGAATGATCTTGGCGGTGCGAGTCGATAAGTCTTGTACTGCTTCGATATTGGCGCCTAGGTTCCGCAGGGCATCCGTTATGCGAGAGTCCAAGGCATGCATCATTGCGAGGATTTCGTTTCTCACAACGTCGATCTCCTGACGCATGAGGTTCATAGTAACAGCGTCGCCTTGCTGCACAGGATTGGCAACGTTGCACAGTCGCTTATTATCTATATCGTAATGTCCGTCGGTGGTGAATTTAAACCCAATACCGGGAGGGCCGCGACTGCTTGGGGTGGCGCTCTTGTCCAACTGACGTCCAAACACATCGACGCTCATTTTGGAAATGACTGTGGAAACTATGGGAGGTTGATTAATAAATGATACCAGCTTCACGCAATTCTTCGATTATCGATACGATTTCGTTGGTGTGACTCGAATTTCCAGCTGCTTGGGATGCCAGAAGCAAACGAAGACGGTCCACCAGCTCGTTGGGGTCGTCCCAATGAACGTAATCCGTTCCTCTACCCTCTTGAGCGACCATGAGCTGCGGAAGCACACCTTCACCCGTGCGTGAAAGTGGTCCGTGGGCGATGAACTTCTGAAACTTGTGGTTATCCACTGCTCGAATAGGTTCATCACTTCTATAGTATTTTCGATGTGCGTTGGTGGCTAATACGATTTGTTTATAATTTTTGATATCATCTGGAGTCACGTGGGTCTCATCGGGTATCTTTTTGAATAGTAGTTCCAACAAACCTTCGGTCTTTGTATAACGCGTGTCACTCGCATGAATAGAGTCACTCTCAAAACTTATCGGTGCGTTACCCATCATCAACCTGCCGTCAGCAAGTATGCGTACACCGTACACGTTATCCAGATCTTTTTTTCTATTCGCATCTCGTAGCATCTCGAGATACTCGTTGCTACTCTGATCTTGTTCCAGAAACTCATCCGTCGGCTGTATAGTGGTATCCTCATCTACAGTTAAATAGGAATCATCCTCTTCTTGAGGATCATCTTTGATCGGTTCTTCTTTGATCGGCTCTTCTTTGATGGGCTTGGCAATAGCTTGAGAAACCTTCACCAGTTGTTGCAGCGGAGTTACTACCGGTTTGAAAACATTGCTTATCGTCTGCTCAGCGGTCTCCCTTCCCGACTTTATCATTCTGTGTTTACGTCGAATCGCCCTACTGGCTTCAGCGATATGACGCAACACTGCTTTTTGTTCATGAATTTTCGTATCTTGCATGTTGACGCAGCTGTATCTGAGAGGCTACTGATTCTGCTCTCCGGAATATTCTCAATTTATGCTCACAAAACAGTCGAACCCCTGTCTATATCTACCGTCATTCAACTCACTGTCCTTGTCTATTACAACGAATCCATACTTGCCGCTGTTCCAACACACAGAGCACAAATCTTTGAACTGCGTGTAAGTCATGTCGGTATTCACATGATCATCGTACACATGCCTCAAGTTCATCTCATCTTGCTTGAACAGTACCAAAAGATTGGTATTGTCGCGCACGAGATGCTTGGGGATGCGGGCGTAGGTCTGACAGAGATAGAAGCAATCCACGTGTTTATGTCTTCCCATACAGAGGAATGCTCGGATGTTATCCTGCTTCTCACAAGCCACGTCATCGAAGACGATGATCGAATTGGGTAATGCCTGGTCTGGCACGACTACCTGTTCATGCTCGTCAAATGGAAAGTATTCAACGCCATCTACGTCCTCGAGTAACTGATGCAGAAGCTTGTACTTGGGCTGATTCAATGATTTCGAGTAGATATAGACGTTCTCGAACCTCAATCCGTTGGGGTGTGCTATGAGGGTGAGCAGCGCGTTAGTCTTGCCGCAGTTGGACGGACCGCAAAATACCGCGCGCACGCTATTCGGTAGCAAATCGCCGTGTCGTTTGTCAGTTGCGACATTCTCTCGCACAAATTTATCGAAATTCATTACAGGTAGCTTGAGGGGTTGCGTCTCGAACCTCATCTCGACTCTGACTAACGGTAAATGGTATGAATATCATGTTTATAAAGGAGATTCCTCAGTCAGAGCGCAGCCATGATCGTGCACAAAGCTAAAACGGTCAGTCGTAAACGTTGTTGGAAAGGTCTGGTCAACAGAATCATTAACAGTCTTCCTGTAGAGTTACATCTGCCTGGTTATCAATACTGCGGACCTAGCACCAAATTAGCGAAGAGACTCGCGCGCGGTGATCCAGGTATCAACCCGCTTGACGCAGCCTGCAAGGATCACGATATCGCCTACTCGAAGAATCGAGAAAATCTTGAAGCTAGAAATGCGGCAGATAAGATTTTGGCTGAGAGAGCCTGGAAACGGGTTTTGGCTTCAGACGCAAATATCGGTGAGAAAGCAGCTGCCTGGGCAGTGACAAACGCGATGAAAGCGAAAACCAAGCTCGGTATGGGTATGCGGAAGCCGGTGGCATTGAGAACGGTTATCGATGCCGCCAAACGGTCTGTGGTTCCAGGAAAAACTGCGCAAGACGCCATCAAGTCTGCATTGAAGGGTGCGAGAGACGCTGTTCAGAAAGCCGGTGGTAAACGCAATGTACGTTCTCCACGGATTCTACCTGTCCCAGCTAAAGTTGGTGGTTTTCTACCGTTCCTCATACCCCTTTTTGCCGGGCTCAGTGCTACGGGCGCGCTGGCCGGTGGTGCAGCAGGTATTGCGAAAGCGGTAAATGACGCGGGCTCCGCCAAGAGGCAACTGGAAGAAAGTCAACGGCACAACAAGACCATGGAAGCTATCGCTCTAGGCAAGGGGCTTCATCTGAAACCGTATAGAAAAGGCTTGGGTCTTCACCTGAAACCAAAAAACTAAAAGTGACGCTACCGCGACGAGCGCTAACTGACGCGGATCTGTTAAAGTACGCGACGACCCTGGACATTCCACATTTCCGCGGCGTCTTTATGCGAAACGATTTACCCAAAGATGGGCCGCTTAGGCTTGAATCGGCGATCGTCAATCTAGATGATAAAGATGGTCCTGGAACACATTGGGTCGCGTACCGAAAGATCGGTGACGAAGTAGTTTACTTTTCACAGTTTCGGTAACCTTCGTCCACCGTCGGACCTCGTCAGATACCTTGGTGTTGGTAGCGTCAAATATAACCATAAAAGATATCAAGACTACGATACGTTCAACTGTGGTCACGTGTGTCTCGAGTTTCTATATAAACATGCAGCGTAATTCCTCGAAGTCAGTTTGATTTTCGCAGTAGTCATGAACGATTCGTTCACACTAACCGTATCGGGGAACTCCTCGGTTCTCGAGACTCAATACTTTCCTCCCATCGAACTTTCCCCTTTCAAGAATTACTCCCTGGGTCTCGTTGAATTACTGACTTTTAATTCGATTCCTAATGTAGATGTTGGCCACAACAAGATTTATGTGGGTAAAGAAGTAGTCACCATACCCACCGGTAGCTATGAAATAGAGGATATAGAGAGTTATGTACAGGGTGTCTTGTCGAATAAGGGTATCAGCATCAACATCAAACCGAATAATAATACCCTGCGTAGCGAAATCAAATGCAATCACCCAGTAAATTTTGTGCCAGGTGATTCTATAGGCAGCCTATTGGGTTTCACTCCACGTGTTTTGCAAGCTGATCGAGTTCATGAGTCTGACCTTCCTGTAACTATTCTTAAAGTCAACGCACTTCGAGTCGAGTGCAACATTACAACGGGTGCCTACGTCAATGAGCGTAAAGTACACACGATTCATGAGTTTTTTCCCGTTGTTCCACCTGGATATAAGATCATTGAAGTGCCGTCTCACGTCATTTACCTTCCAGTCACCGTGCGGATCATAGATCACATCCAACTCCGTATAGTCGATCAAGACGGGGATTTGGTTAATTTCCGTGGAGAGGTTATAACTATAAGGTTGCATATCAAGGCTCAATAATGGGAATAGTTTATAACAGAAGTGACTATAATACTAAGGTAAGATGCCCCGAACACGTCAGTCGTCAACCGGTTCTCAAAGAGCTGACACCTCAGAACGTGCTGCTTCTGGAAAGCTTAGGTCTGAAGATCACACCTTTTGGAAGAGGAATTTTCGCAAAATAAGGCTACGATTCGTTTGCATTTGTTTCATCTGCTGCATACCATGGAGGAGGAAATCTTAGACATTCAAACACCCGTCGTCTTTGACGAGTCTATCGCACACTACGAGGTTCACACACACAAACCCTATGCCTCATCGAGTTTCAATAACAGTGACGAGATTCGTATCGCTGTTCAACACCAAGACCTGTGCGTATTACCGTGTAAGAGTTCATTGCATGTGTATGGAAAGATAGTCAAGACCGATGGAACTCCGTCGACTACCGCAACACTGGTCAACAACGGTGTTTGTCATCTGTTTAAAGAAATGCGTGACGAGATAAATGCTATTGAGATCGACAGGAGCAAAAACGTCGGCCTCACCAGTCTTATGAAAGGTTACCCTTCTCTGAGACCTGGACAGAATTGGATGATGGAGAATGCCGGTTGGCTTAATGTGAACGCAAGCCATGTGGATGCCGCTGGTAATTTCGAAGTATGCGTACCGCTGAAGATGATGCTAGGGTTCGCCGAAGACTATCGCAAGATAATCGTGAACGCCAAACACGAGTTGATCTTGACCCGTTCGAAGACCGATGTGAACGCAGTTCTACAAGCTCAAGAAGAAGAATTCAAAATCCTGATCGATAAAGTCGAATGGTTGTTACCATACGTGAAGCTCGCGGATCAACGGAAAGTACAGCTATTGAATTTTATCGAGAAAGATCCGGCGATCTCCATGAGTTTTCGTAATTGGGAATTATACGAGTATCCTGTACTTCCCACTACCTCGAAGCACGTTTGGACGGTGAAGACATCTACTCAGCTGGAGAAACCTCGCTACGTTATACTGGGTTTCCAAACAAGTCGGAAGAATAAGCTGAATCGAAACGCTAGCCATTTCGATCACTGTAACATCACCGACGTTAAACTGTTCTTGAATTCTCAATGCTATCCCTATGGGAACCTCAATCTCAATATGAGTCATAATCAGTATGCTCTGTTATATGAAATGTACGCCAATTTCCAAACCTCCTATTACGGCAAGGAACCTGAACCATTGCTGAAAAAGAGTGAATTTCTACAGTACGCTCCCCTATTCGTCATCGACTGCTCGAAACAGAACGAGTCGCTCAAGTTTGGACCTGTAGATGTTCGTCTCGAGTTTGAAGCTAAAGATAACTTCCCTGCCGATACGTCGGCATACTGTTTGATCTTACACGATCGGGTAGTTGAATACAATCCCATAAGTGGTGGAGTGAAGAAATTGGTATAATTATGTACTTCGACAAATAAAGATTTTTACAATAAATATATGTGTCGCCTCAATCATTCCCATAGTTTCAGCTATGTGTACGGTAACCGTTGAGAGGGGATATACGATATAAAAAGTGAGGCTGAACACTTTTGAAATTAGTTAACGCTCGATTTTTCTGAAATCCACATCGTACCAGTCTAGAGAAAATAAGTTGTTACAATGGAGATGATATTGGATGTACAAGGTTTCCGACATCCTGTCAACGAATTCGTACTGAAAGAACTCGCTGCAATTACCATTCAAGCGTATGAGACAGGCGAGCAAGGCCTGACGCGCATCCTTTTCAAACCGCCGTGTGCTTGGAAAATCTTATCTGCCAAATGTAGAGCTGTCAATGCTTGGTTGACGCGGAATCATCATGGAATACCATGGAATGCCGGCATTATGTCTGACGATAAGGTGCAGGAAGTTGTACGAAGAGTTGTCGAGCATGTAAGTTATATCTACGTCAAGGGAAAGGAGAAGAAAGAGTGGATTAAAAAAATTATCAACGACGAGTCCAAGCCTGTCATCGATTTAGAAGAATTGGACTGCCCAAGTTTTCGATGGATGAGAGACTACGAGGTGCTTCATTGGCACGAGGACTGGCACGGAAACCTTCCCAATTATCATTGCGCCTTCGAAAACGTACAGCGATTGAAAACTTGGTATTTGAAGGAGTGCAGACCATCACTTTATAAATCATTGATCATGTCCATTGAAACGAATGAAGGCTGAAGACATCGCCTATTTGACCAAAGACTTCATACTTATTTACGGCTCGAGTATCATCGATGAGGTGTGGGACAAACTATCGGAGGCTATGAAGAAGGATGCAGATATCGCAGGCTGTCGGAGATGCCGAATACATTATGGATCGCAGAGCGGAGAATTCGATGAGTCTACTCCCATGATTAGGGACTGCTCACAATGTCAAATGATTCAATAAATGTTAAGCTTTCTGTAATTTGTGTGTTCTTTAATTTGAAGAATAAAAAGAATTCACTGTAAATTTTATAGTCTTCATGCATATGCACTATATACACACAATCATTTTTAATTCCTTTCCGTAGCTTATCTAACTCGTTAGCCTTTGTCGTGCGCTAGCTTAGTTGGGGTGGTATTTTTTGATATTCTATAAATGTTTATAACAACGCCGAGGCTTGGATAACAATTGACTCATCAATTCAGACATGAAGCTAGCATCAATCGGGGCTCGCATCTATCGGGGGCTTGCATCATTTCAGAAATCAGGTCGCATAATTCAGAAATCAGATATCAGAAATTCAGAAATCAGAAATTCAGAAATCAGGTCGCATAAATTCAGACACGAGGTGTGCACGTGATCGGCTCCCTTGCGCGGTAGATCCCCCGTCGAAGGGGCGCAAACTCGCACGTGAGCGACGGTTCTTGCGAAATCAACGATTACCCTAAGGGGGGCGGTCCTTGAATACGTACAGGGGCCGGTCCTTGCGGCTAGATTCCGTCAAAAATTGCGAAAGAACCCATTAAAATTGCGAAATTAAGCGACGGTTCTTGCGAAATCAACGATTACCCTAAGGGGGGCGGTCCTTGAATACGTACAGGGGCCGGTCCTTGCGGCTAGATTCCGTCAAAAATTGCGAAAGAACCCATTAAAATTGCGAAATTACCGTTAGGGGGGCGGTCCTTGCGGATAGATCCCGTTAAAATTGCGAATGAACCTATTAAAATTACGAAATCATAGGGGGACGTCTTTGCAGCAAGTGGGAGGGGGCTTTGACCAATCAAAACACAGGGGTTATCAAAATTGCGAAAGATCTCGTTATAATTGCGAAATCATCGATTACCGTTAGGGGGACGTCCTCCCAGCGAGTGGGAGGGGGGCTTCGGCCAATCAGAACATAGGGGGGTTCTGGATCAAAATATTTGACCTAGATTGATCCCGAACCCCCCTTGCCTATCTACTACAATATCTTGTCACGCAGTGACTTCGCCTCTACAATCAAAAATTCAGGAGCATTGGAAAACGGCGGGGGGGAACAGGCAAGAATTTTCGACTGCAAAGAATTGTGTATATAAACCCCGACCCCGCCTCTTATCATGCCAACTCTATCGTTCCGCAAAAAGCGATAATTATTGATGGATACAAGGTCGCTGTCGATAGTTTCATCTAGCCAGGTCTCCGTGACAGCTACTATATGGTACGACTCCGCCTCAAAAAATAGTCTAATTTGGTCTATGTGTCCTAGCAGGGAGGTGGCATTAAAGCATGCAACTCTAAGGCTAGTGGTATTACGGTCAACAGCATCTGAACCAGCGGTCCTCGGACGATGAGCATCGGTGTTTGCAGAGCCAGTGGGAACCCCGACGACGGTGGCATTCAGGGAGCTTGGTGGTAGTCAGGTGCTGGGTTTCAAAAGGGCCAGATCAGCCTCCGAATGAATAAAGAGAGGCTCTGATTCCGAATCACGCTTCGCCACGACCGTGCTGTTTTTCACCCAAATGTAACTGTAGCCACATTCTTTGCCACGCTCACGCGCTTCACCCAGCAGCTTACTCACTGCCTGGGAGAGATGCTCATTGATGAACACTGGACTGTGTGGATGTTCACCTCCCAAACCAAGTTGGTCAGCATAAAGGTGACCGAAGGCTCGCTTAGCCGCCAGAACACGATTTCGGCATTCCACTGACTGCAGTTTGACAAATATCAAGGGTGGCTTATTTGTGACCCTGGTGCTCTTCACACGCACGACCTCAGCAATCTCTGAATCGGGGACTACAGCTGAGAGAAGTGCCATAGCGGAGCGAAAGATTGAGACCAAGTCTTCACCCGGCAGCTGAGGAATACCCGCTATCATAAGATTTCGATTCAAGGCATTCTGCTCCAGAACCTTCACACGATTCGTCAGTTGAGCAATTTCAGCCGCATCCCTAGCTCGACACGCCTCCAGGTCCCCGGTTCTTGCCGTGAGCATAATATTCTGAGTGGTGAGGGCCTTCACCTTGCCAGTAAGCTCGGCCACAAGTTCACCAGTGGATTTTGACAGCTCATCGACCTTGGCATAAAGACCGTCCACCCTGGCTGGTAGAGTAAGAAGCCCATCCATTTTCGAATTTAATATCGCAGAACTAGACTGCACCGCCGCAAGGACTGCATCCAAGATAGAGGGGTGCGGGGACAGCGAACTGACAACACTTGCGTGAGACCCCCCCTCAACACTTGTGCTAGGAGAAGCATTCGAGACAGCAGAGACAGCTGGCACACTGCGAGCTGTAGTAACATCCTCAGACACAGCAGGGCAATGCTTGCATTTCATGGCTGTCCTACCGTTAGGCTTTGTCATTTTGACCATTTGCCCACAGCTAGGATGGTAGTAGCCACTGCACTTGTAGCAGTGGACCGGCGTTTTCACTTCCTTCTTGCAGCCTTTACAAACTCTAGTAGTCACCTGCGACTGCAGGTCCGCAGCTGATTCAGCCATGATTAGGCAAAAGTCAATACACAGCGATTTAGGTAGGCTAGATAGTAGTCGGCAGAACGTGACGACAAAAGTCTAATTTATCGTGACTGCTAGTAGACAGTACCAATGCCGAGTTTAAAGTCCAAGCCGGCAGATATATAAACACCAGTCTGAAGCACGATACATCCACGCTGCACTACCCGTACACCAACTTATACACTCAGGCAACTCAATGCCGTACAATAGCGATTCAACTGACAGATTACAGAAAACACGATAAACGCACTTTAACATAAAAAAGTCAGTACGTAGTACTGTCTAAAGACTAGAAAATCACTTTATACACCCTGTGACATAGAAATGAGGGCGGACAGATAAAATATAACTATGAAACTACCCAAAATAGACAGAGCGTCAAATGAATACGTGCAGATTCAAAAGAGAGAGCTCAAGAAGAGAAGAGGAGAGGGAAGAGGAAGGGAGAGAAAGCAGGCGCCGCGACATCGACAGCTGCCGTAACGCAAGGTGAACGCGATTTGAAACAGCGTCAACCTGAGGAGCCCACGTGAGTCTGCAGTCCAACAGGAGCCCGAGGTCACGAACAGTCTGTGAAAACGGGATAGTGACACCATCGAGCGTGATCGACGGGAGTGTGGCAGTGCTGAGCCACTTGATGTAAGGGGAGCTCCCGAGGATGATCGCCTGAGTTTTCGAAGGGTTGAGGCGCAGACGGTTATCGCAGGAACAACTGTGGACCGCGGCGATGTCGTGGTTTAGTCTGCTGATGGCCGCAGGAGCCTCACCGGCAGGACACTGAAGATAAATTTGCAGGTCGTCAGCGTAGAGCAGGTGTTCAGCGTGAGAGAGAACGGGAGATAGGTCATTGATGAAAACGAGAAAAAGAAGTGGACCCAGGACAGAACCCTGAGGGACGCCTTGGTCGAGTGAAACCCAGGAGGAAAGATCTCCCGAAGGCCCGACGACAGCCTGCGAACGACCCTGAAGATAGCTGGCTATCCAGAACAGAGCATGTTGGGAGATGCTGAGGGCGAGTAGCTTAGACAAGAGAAGAGAATGCGGAATGGAATCGAAAGCCTTGCTAAAGTCAAACAAGACTAAGATGGTGACCAAACGATTATCTATGCCCCGGCGAACATCTTCCGTGAGTTTGAGTAAGGCGGTTTGAGTGTTCATGCCCCAGCGAAAACCAGACTGACGGGGATCGAGCAGGGATCTATCTTCGAGAAAGGTCATCAGCTGGACAAGCACGATGCGCTCAAGAACCTTGGACAAAAGCGGGAGGTTGGAGATAGGCCGCATTTGCTCAAGTGATGTTGGCGATTTGACCTTTGCTAAAGGGAGAACGCGGGCTCTTTTCCACAGGGCAGGGAACGTACGAGAGTTAAGCGAATGGTTGAAGAGGAGCAAGAGGTACGGAAAAATGGCTGGCAGAGCCTCCCTGATATTGCGTAGAGAGAGGTCATCAACCCCGCGCGATTGCGAAGAGAAATGGGCGATGGCGTCAAGAACCGCGTGCGGAGAGATGTCACGAAAATAAAAAAGAGAATCATCGTAAACGGGCGGGGGTAGGTCGCGAAAGAAGTCGGCAACCTCCTGAGCGGAGGTGGGGCGACGGGAGACCGAGGCAAAATGCCTGTTGAGGTCTTCGATAGTGAAGCCAGCACAATCAGAGCGCTGAGAGCGAGCGAGTCCGAGAGAACGCAGTTCATTCCACATAGCACGGGCACTGGGGGCGCCGGCGAGGCGATTGGCATAAAAAGCGGAGCGAGCATCCAAGATAAGCTTGTGGAGAGTATCCCGAGCGGCACGAAATCGCAAAAGCGCCTGAGGAGATCGAGACCGCTTATAGCGTCGATAAAGCGCATCCCTGTCCCGCAACTGAGCTCTAAGGGCGGGCGTGATCCAAGGGGAGCCAGCGCGCTTAGGTGAAAAGGTGCGGGTGGGTGCTAGGACATCCAAAGCAGCGTGGAGGTTGTCCTGCAAGCACTGCACCATACTGTCAGCCGAGGAATGCGAAGCATGAGGCAAGTGAGGCGATTCCCAGGGCGAGCGATTGAGCAGGCGTACAAACTCATCCTGCGAGAAAGCAGCGTAGGATCGCGTGGTGATAGAGCGAGTAGGCACAGGAGCAGGCAGAGCGAAGCTGAGGAAGATTAGGTCGTGCCCGGCAATAAAGGGGACCTGGGTCTGGCCATAATCCAGAACGAGGTCGGCATCGCTGATTAGGCACAAATCGAGTAGCGTGTCTGAGGTATGAGTGTGGTGTGTGGGCGCATACGGCACCAGATAGAGGGCACGGGCGAAGCAAAAATTCCGGACATACTCAGCATCATAGTCGGTGGAGAGCTGGGTTGCGATTCTGTAACTTTTTTCGCTAACTCGCTAACTCGCTAACTCGCTAACTTCAACTTCAACCCGAAACGATCTCTGATTCGATGCTGCTCAGCCAACCAACGGTCTTAACGAAAAGTTAGCGAGTTAGCGAGTTAGCGAGTTAGCGAAAAAAGTTACAGAATCGCAACCCTGGTCTGCATTAAAATCTCCCAGAATAAGAGAGAGAGGATAGTTACAGGAGAGGCGGTCATAGTCGATTTCGAAGTTGGCAATATTGGCCACCTTAGGCGGACGGTAGACCACAGATACTGAGAGAGGCGGGGAGTTTAGCAGCCTGACCTCAGCGATCAGGTATTCAGGAACCGCAGCATAGAGAGAGGGAGAAGCCGCGAGGATTTTACCACGCAAGGGGTCGGCGAGGTACAGAGCCACACCGCCACCGGCCTTACCGACACGGTCATTCCGCAGCAGGGTGTAACCCGGCAAAGAGACTGAGGCATCAGTGATATCAGGAGTGAGCCAAGACTCACTAACGGCTACGATGTGGAAACGGGAGCCGGCCAGGTGGAAGCGCAGGTAGTCCAAATGACCACGGATAGAAGTTGCGTTGAGATGGCATACGTTCAAGGAAGCGTGTGGAGGAGCATAGGCAGGAGGCGCAGCAGGCAGAGACCGAGAGGTAGGAGATCCGTGAGGAGGGCGTCAATCAGACGACGCAGGGAAAAGGACCTGTGGCCGATCGGCAGAACGAGGTCCAGGAACAAAGAAGGATGAGGTCGAGGGTAGCCGAGACGGAGATACCATGCGAGTAGGAGAGCGAGAATTGGGACTGTTCGAAGGTGGGTCACGGTGGCCACCGCGTGAGCTCGCGCGATGGGAAGACCGAGAACCAGGTCGAGAACGAGCGGAGGAAGAGGCACCAGAACCACGAGCAGCAGAGCACGAGGGAGGCGGGCCCGGCAGAGAGGTGAAATCAAAAAACGATCGCGATGTCGACGCGGCAGACGGAGACTCGGCTTCAAGAGCCTCGAGGTTATCCGCGGAGTGAATTCGCAGCGTACGCGACCCGTCAGCCTTTTTTAGAAAAACAATGCCGTCACTGTGCCACACATACTTGAAGCCCCTAGCTTTGGCGAAGGTTTTGGTAGCCAGCAGCAGTTTGTGGAGATCCGCAGGGAGCGCTTGATTAACGTAGACGGCAAAGACCGGGCCGGGGGGTGGTGGAGCTAGACTAGAGGAGCGAAGGTGACCGAACGCCTTCTTAGCTGCGATGAGGCGCTGACATAGGTCAGACGAACGCAGTTCGGCGATAATGGGCAGCGGAGCATCCCTTTTCCGGGCCCGTGAGCGTGGTATTAAAAAACGCGAAGACACGATGTCACTGGCGTCCAGAGTGAGTCCAAGCGCGGCAGCAACCTGCAGGACAACGAGCTGGGTGCTGTCGGACGAGGCGCAGGGTGCGCCAGAGACTATAACCTGAGCCTCGCAGAGGCGGGCGGAAGTGCGCCGAAGCTCCAATTGGCCTGCCACACGTGTACGCACAAGATCGGCAACTGTAGTGCGGAGCTGAGTCAATTCTTCGACAAGATTTAGCTGCTCAAGACCGGCGATACGAGCAGAGTTAGACTCTATCTGGGCCTGCATTTGCGGCAGACCTTCAAGGCAGCGTTTAAGGGCGTCAAATCTACGGTTAAGTAGCTCCTCTAGCGGTGTGGGCCCAGGAGCAGAGGTGAGTTGCAGGGCAGAAGCACCGGAGGCAGATTCTAGCGCAGGTGGCGGTTGAGAGATAGAGAGCGGAAAATCACGACTAGCGTACTGACGCGCGGTGTCACGGCAACAAGAAAGAGCCCCGGGTTGTGAGGCCCTAGTCTTAAGGCATCCAGGATGAAAGGAGGAGCTACAGCCCGCACAATTTACAGATTCCGTGGCAATAGTTTTGCCACATCTGGAGCAGGTAGGAGCCATGTATTACCGACTTGCCGACAGAGCGAAGATCCTGGAAGATGTCGCCACTTACGCTATCAGCGATCAGCGGTGATGAGGTCGATAGATCGATGGACGGCGGCCGTCGGCGACGTAGTCGCTACGGGCATGCGCACAATCCGAACCAGGAAAGCGCGCAGTTGACAGGAGAGGTTATGTTCGGCGACAGTGACCGGGAAATCCAGGAAAAGAAGCCCCCAGAGAAGGAAACCACAGAAAAGCAGCAAGCAGGAGAGAGCTTGCATAAGAGCGCATGCAACAGAGTCTGCAAGAAAAGGCCCGAGGGCAAAAGGCGGCAGAAAAAGATCGTAGAAGCAGCAGTAGAAGAAAGTGCGTGAGAGCGTACTTACAGGCACGGAGAGAGAGGGAATAGAATAGAATAGAATTTATTGATATCATCCATTACAATGTTGGACAAGTAAAAGGAAAACCATTTACAGAGAGTGTACAGAGTCAGAGTAAGAAGTAAAGCTAGACTTAACACTATAACTTAAGGGCTAACATGAGAATGAGATAGGCGAGGGGACGATGAGTGAAAGAGTGAGCATGCATACTAAACTACAAACTAAAGCCAAAACGGGCGACACAACACCTACACCAACGCGGAGTCTACCGCTGAAACTCGGTTTGAAAGAGATGGGCAAAAAGCCTGGCCTTAAACACCGTAACCGTCCGCGCAGCCCTGAGTTCGGGTGGCAAAGAATCCCAGAGATGGACCCCAGCCACTGCAAATGACTGCCGGAAGGTCTCTGTGCGCGAATGCGGTATTACAAAGTCACTGCGAGTGAGGCGAGCAGAGCCATGGGTCACGGGACCTCTATCAACAAAAAGCTCACGAAGGTACGCTGGGCGACCGGTGCGGAGAGTGATGAAGAGCAGCGACAAGAGGAAGTACACCCTCCTGTCCCTAACCGATAGCCAACCCAGGCTGCGCCGATGCGGTGTAATGTGTTCATCCCGAGGAATTCCACTGACGAACCGTACGCAGATGTTCTGCAGGCGCTGAAGTTTGGTGTTAAGTACACCTGACAAGTCATTATAGACGACGCAGCAGTAGTCGAGGATCGGAAAGAGCAACGACTGAACGAGGTGTTTGCGGAGCGGCTGAGACAGGCATCGGCGGGAGACAGTGAGCTGGCGAAGGGCACCGTGAAAACGACTCGAGATGGTGTTGACATGCGCGGACCAGGACAGCTTACTATCGATGATGAGACCTAAATCACGCACCGTCGGTTCAAACGGGATAACTACACCATCAAGCAAGATCTGAGGCAAGGCCTGTGGCACCGCACCTAGGTTGAGGGCCGAAATAAACGGAGAGCTACCGAGAAGAGAGGCATGCGTTTTGGCAGCATTAAGCTGGAGCTGATTGACCCGAGACCACTCCAGGACAGCCTGGACGTCCCGATTAACCCGATCAACTGCCGCGGAAAGTTCCCCCGGAGCACAACGATAGTAAATTTGCAGATCGTCAGCATAAACTAAGTGATCGGAAAACGCGAGGACGGAGGCGACATCATTAATGAATAGCGCAAAGAGGAGCGGGCCCAGTACCGAACCCTGCGGGACACCTAGATTGAGTGGTAACCAGGACGAGATATTGCCAAGTGGGCCTATGACTGCCTGCGAGCGGCCCTGCAAATAACTAGCCACCCATCTCAGCACTGACTGTGATAGCCCAAGAGCAGCCAGTTTGGCAAGCAGGCGGGCATGCGGTATTGTATCGAACGCCTTACTAAAGTCGAATAAAACTAGGATAGTTATCTTGCGATCCTCTATACCCCTGCGAACGTCCTCCGTGAGGCGAAGGAGAGCGGATTGCGTACTGTAGCCCGGACGAAAACCCGACTGCCTAACGTCAAGAGACCCACGCTCCTCAAGAAAAGAGGAT
Organism: Tenthredo livida; assembly: GCA_963992785.1. Taxonomy (NCBI): domain Eukaryota; kingdom Metazoa; phylum Arthropoda; class Insecta; order Hymenoptera; family Tenthredinidae; genus Tenthredo; species Tenthredo livida. The sequence continues at coordinate 27,845,669 of OZ023067.1, forward strand.
AGCTGTTCAAGAGCTAAGCGCTCAAGTACCTTCGACAGCAGGCACAAGTTAGCGATAGGGCGGATCTGTTGCAGTGAGGTCGGGACCTTGACTTTTAGGGAGAGCGAGAGAGAGAGAGAGCGAGAAAGAGGCATGAGTCAGGGAAGAGCGAGATCGGCAAAATTCAAGGGTCTCCCGTCGAGGATGTGTCTGAGCGATAACCGTAGGGTAGGGTATCGAAACTATCTGTGCAACACCGCCTCTTGACGAATAACGGTCGACAGGTTTAGGATTCGGTACGTGTTACCACCTCGTGCAGCTTGTCTCGACGAATAGCCCGGTACTGCAGCCTAATCGGACCCTCACCCTCTACAACCATTTGACGGATTGAATCATAATTCACTCTACTAGCTGTGAAGTGATTCAACGTCACCCCCTTTACCTTGCAGATTTCAACTTCGCTGCCGTCCGGACATCGAACGATGTACGCGTAAAATTTCGCTCCTTCCGAAACAACTGCCCGAATATAACTACCGCGACCGTACGTTTCGAGCTCGTCAGTTAAATCTCCCAAAAAGTTGCCCTGTCGGTGGTACGTAATCCTGTGGCCGTGCCGAGTCGTGGACATATTTGACGGAGTCTGTGTCGTAATAAAGAACGCGTCGATCTAACTTCTCTAAATATTCGTACAATTTTAATCTAGCCTGCACGGTGGTATATGCGGCTATCACTACGTTCGCTAGTGGCGAGGGGCCCTCGCCGAGGGCGTGACACTCTGCTCGGCGTACGACCACCTCGCGTACAACACCTGGTCGTTGACAGGCAGCAACTCGCTCACCTCGACCTCGGGGTTGGTCAGCAGCTCCAACAGATGCTGACGCGTCTTTACCACCGTGGTTTTTGCCATATTGTCCCGCTGTCCGAACTTACCCCAAAACGAGTTGAGGCAGAGCTCAGAGACCGAACGAAGTCCAGGATTCTTGGCAACCTTGGTTCTATCCAATCTTATCCCCTCCACTTGCTCGTACTCTGCGAGATAGCGGTCTCGCGAGGGCTCGTCGATGCAGTTGCCAGGCCAACCGCTGGCCTCCTGCTTGATTTTAAGGAACGTATCTATGTATCCCGCAAAGAGCCCCCCTTGACGAGTAGAGGGGTCGTATTTCGTCACCTCGTACTAGCAAATTTCCTGCACTTGGACGATCTCGTAGCCTTTCTCGACCGCTTTCTTAAGCTCGCACGACACCCGACTGCCGTCGAACTGACGATCTCTCGCCTCGCTATGGGTGCACTCGTCTTGCTCCAATTGTTCGCAACAGGACCGACACAGTGCGAACATCAGTTTTCCGTGCATACGCAGCGGGAGCACGGGGTGGTAAAGATTTTGGGGCGGCAGTACGCTGCACTTGACCAACCCCTCACCGCGGGAGACGTCCCTGCCACTCACGCCCGTCAGCGCCTTACACTCGTCACCGACGAGGACTTTTAGGTGGCCTAACGGGAAAGATGCATGCTTACAGATGTACGGGTACAGGGAGCAAACATCTACATATTTTATGTTTTCACTAATGCTCCCATCGTCCCCTTGGCGTACCTCGTAGCTGCGCGAAGTGTTCCCCGTTCGACCACCGTAAAAAGCATCGCGCGGATCTAAGGGGGTGCTGATCGCGAGGCTAGCCGTTATCGGGTCCCGAGCCAAGTATTCGCGCATTTCCTCGTTTTGCTCGAGAAGTCGATCGAACGCGCACTCCCATATCTCGGTGACTACGTATCCCATTTTCTTCATACACGACGTCTTCGAACGCGTTTCCTCGGCACGCTTGTCCATGGTGTCCCCGTTCACGGTACGTCGGTCACCGTTCACGTTGAAACACCGCCTACAACCGTGCCAGAAGCAGCCGTGAAATTCAAAAATGTGACGCGTCCCGTCATCCGCCTCGTAATACCCGTCCATGACCCGACCTGTCTCAGGAATACGGAATTCGCACGAACAGCCGGCGTGCGCGATCACAGCCCCTAACTCCCTCTCTTTCCAGACGAGCCACTCCATCGCCTTTTTGGACTGTCGATCAGCCAGCCTATAACCACCCGGTGGTAGAATACCTATACGGTCAGCTTGTAGAAATTGTTTTCTAAACACTGCTGAGCAGGCTGACGCAATAGTTGTGCTCTCAGTGAACGGACATACTTTCCCACACTTGATAAAGATATCTCGAAACGCGACGCATGCGCGACGTAGAATATCCACATCGGATTTACAATAGACCACCAATTCAGCGTCGAAATCGAACAGGTGATTTTTTGCCACGGCCGCATCATACCATTTGTAGAACTCCGCACGTGCGGAGGTACTCATAGTATCGGGCGAGTAGAATTTCGCCGCGGGTAGCGGGCCTATGTAACCCGTTTTCTCAGGCGTGTTGAAAAGGTGCGGGAAGACTTCTTTCGCCGAGGCCTCTGGCAAACCGAAGGTTTTCGGCAGGGCTGACAACGCCATCGGCATGTGAGCTAGCGAGTCTGAAAATCGGGTATGCCCGGTTTCCAGCATGATGATTTTGCTTCCGTTCAATATTACCTGCGGTGGCTCGGTGTTTTGCTCGACCAGGTAACGTAGAATAAATTACGCGTCAAAGCCCCGGGCATTGTGATCGACGCAGATGATTTTTCTGAAACTGTGAATTGGCCGTGTGGCGAATTCGACCAGTTGTTTCACCGAATCTTTTTGAAACACGTACTCGCGCACGAGTCCGCAGGCTGGGCAACCGTCCTTAATGTCCAGATTATGCATACATTGGCTGCAAACCTGGTGCACCACGCATAGGTTGGGAACGTAGATATTTGTCGACACGTCACCGGGGATCGCAACGTTCTGCTGGGTCTCAAAATCATAAAATATGAATACGTATTTGGCGTTATTATTCTTGTGAGAATTGAGCGGAGCCATGAAACACTGATGGTTGTAAGGCCGAAGGGTGTTACAAGTCTTACAATATCGAGTGTCACACGAGTGAGCACCCAACGAAAGATTTATGAGTCGCGTGCAGTTTGTACAGATTCGAAGCGTCGCACAGACGGAGCGACGCGAGCTAAACGAACCGACCTCACGATGCCTTCCCATACAGACCGCGCCACGAAACACCCGTTTACAGTCAACGCACTCCAATTCCTTCGCCCTGTGGTCGCACGCCGGGGTGCCCAGACACTGCGGACACCGGTCCGAGCAGCGGTGCTCATGGCTGTTTTTATATTTTTTGTTACAGGTCTCGCAAAAGAACCTGCCTGCCGCGGCACCGGTAAGGTTCGTTATTGTGCAATAGTGGTGATCGCCTGGAAAGTAGAGAATGTTCAAACGATGAGTCACGTTTCGCCCACTCTCGGTCACCACGCTGCATCCGTCGTAAAACGTCGCATCCCCAGTCCCCAATTTACCCGCCTCGTATACCACGATTGCCATCCATTCCCTCGCGTGCCAGATAACGTTGAAATTGCAATATTTGCCATACCCCGCAGCCCGTCATCGGTATCTCGACTCCCGCTCTCTCCGTCAACTCTCTCGACGCTTCGCGCTGCAACCGCGATCCCGAACCCCGTATCGCGTTATATGCCTCGTGAAGCTCTCCGCTACGGATCGACCCCCTCTCGGGGTGTGCTCTCGCGACGACTAGAGTCCGCGGTAAACAAAGACCATCCGTGTTCACAATCTGTATTATTGACTTCTTGGCTACTCCCGCGTGCGTGATGGGACGAGCTTTTCCGCGACCGGACGGCACTTTGACGCAGTGCACTGTGACCGAGAATACCTTGTCAACCCCGAACTCCGAGTTACTCTGTGTCACGCTGGAGACTAGCTTCCACAGATCTGCATACTGAGAATCGCGGACCGGTCGAAAAGATAACCACGCAGAACCCTGATTAAAACTTTCAGCGTGAAAAACAAAACCGATGTAGTCGCTCGAATGACACGTTGAGGTGACGTATGCGTGCAAATCTCTAACAGCTCCCTCCAACCACTCGATGGGGTTAACACCTGACTCCGGTATCCGAATTTTGATATCGAGTTCCCGCGCGTGAACCTCGAAGCGACGAATGTATTTTGACGACTCCCCGAGTATCGCGAAACGGTTACCAGGGGTCAGCGATTAAGAATCGTTATCCCTGACTGACTCTTTCTCGCTGTCACTCTCATCCACCGTCTGCGTCTCCCTAGAATCCAAACTTCTATCGGCTTGTTCAGAGTCGTCGTCAGAGTCATAATCGTCGTTATGTATAGGGTTCACGTTAGACCCTGAACGTCCGATTCCCGAGGTACCAGCACCCTCGTTTACACGTGTTATGCGTCTATGGCCACCAAACTGTACGTCCGTGCTGCCGCCATGTTCGTTGACACGGGGTAGTTTTTCGTATCCCTGGATGTTAGCCGATACTGGCTTCTCTGATAGGTGAACAAGAGAGAGAGAGAGAGAGAAAAATAAGATACAAACATTCGTTGCATATCGCCCCAGCATATTTATAAACACACGCACGTCTGTACGAGAACCCGTAAACCCAAGCCGACCCCCACCCCTCTTTTTATATGAATTTTAATATTCCCGGGATGAGGTCACCTCCTCGACGGTGCTAGGCATCGAAAAGATCCCGCTCTCGGGCGATGGTGGAGACACGGCAAACGGTGACCATATGGCACTATCAGGTGAGGACATGGACACGATTTCATCCTCCTCCTCCTCCTTCTCCTCCTCCTCCTCCTCCCCATCTGTCTCATACTCATCCCCCTCATCCCTATTCTCAATCTCATCCTGTTCATCCTCTTCCTCCTCATCCTCATTCCCATCCTCCTCATCCTCCACCTCCACCTCCTCCTCCTCCACCTCCATCTCCTCCACCTCCTCCTCCTCCTCCTCCTCATGGTCTTCTTCATCGTTATAATATTCCTCCGTATTTACAGAAGGAGCAGGAGAGATTTCTAAGAGATAAAATTCTAAATTCTAGCAATAATACCTATATCCAGACGAGATAGACGGTATCCGTCTGCAAAAAGACTATTCCTATATATAGACTCGGACCGGGTACTCTGCGACGTGCGTATGTAATGCAATACCACGTATATTAAACTTTTTGTGACTTACCGCCAAGGCTGCCACGCGATGTTGATGCATTCGCTGGACCGGCAACCGAAAATCCATTATCCGTAACTGGCACCACACGCTCACTATATCCAACTATCGCAACGTCACTGTCACGGCTCACACACGTGTCTTGATTTTCACCGCCGTTGGGAGCGGTTCCTGCGTTGTCGCTAACCACCTTCACTCTGGGGCTTAATTATTCCTCGCTTACAATCAGAATAATCTCCTCGCAGGGATCCACCACCATCAGCATGGCATCGTTGACCTCGGGGTCCTCCAACAGTGCGAGTAGTTCTGACACGAATGAAAAATCCCGTCGGTTAATTTATCACCGTTCCGGATAGCTTTGATTTACAATTTCTGAACCAAAAATTCTACTTACCATGGTGCGCGTTGTATTCGCGAATGAGGGGTGCCAGCACGGTAAAATGCGCCCTTTCACGCTTGATCACCGTCTCAGCAGCGATGCACAAGCACTCCTGTAGAGTGCGAAACATGTCGTTCGCGAATATTAGGGCGATCGCACGCTCATTGCATGCGGCAATCAGATGCTTGAATTGACGGAGCAAATCCGCTTCCGACATACGCGTCAGCGATCTCCTCCATCGCGTATCACATTCACGATCAATCACGGAATTGTTTTGCCTGGCGTAAAACACAGCCTTCAACACTACGGCACGGTACAAATTCTTAACACCTGTCATAATTACTTGAAAATCTCAGTGAGAAATGTAAAAGAATAAAGTATCGCAAAGTATGACGGAGCGAATAAGAGTACGTTATTCCACGGATCAGAGATCTATGAGAATGAGGATACGTCTTGAGAGGACACATCATATATAACCTCGATACATTGACACCGTACACGCAGATTTTTACGTGTGGGTGAACGTACGGACCTGAGAAAATCGTCGGGGAGGGGTGAACGATGCGAGACCGTTGAGGAAAGTCTAGTATGATTCCCACGAATTTTTCCAAATTCTGTCATCGCGCAATAACCATATTTCTGCGATAACGCAAGTAGGTCTACTTTGCTCACCAGTAGACTTCGGCTCCATCAGAGGACCGTTCCACCCTCAGACCGCTTTTTTAGGGGTAAATGCAACCAGATGCGAAATAGACGAGTGTTGCTAGTCCCACAACCCCCGTACAGCGGTTATGGTCAAAGACCCGCCGATACACTACCCATCAACCTCCAACGGTTTTTCATTTTTTCTTAGTCCTATACCCTTCTGAGCCGTGGATACATACCAAAAATGAGGACGCTCGGACCGCGGGGCCTGAGCACTCATCGCATTAGACCCTGTGGGAAACTGTGTATGATACCCATAAATTTTTCTCGATTCGTGAGAAAGTGTGATCTCGCGGTAACCATGATTCTGCGATAACGGTAGTCAGGCTACTCTGTGTAAGAACGCGGGTCCGGTCTCCCCGATTTCTCACAAGGAGTTGGACAACACTCCCGACTACCCTTCTACGCACAAGTGCAAACCACTGATCTCTATATACTGACTGGATAGTGGACTGGTACTCTTACTACAGGCGCAGCGTGAAACCATTAGAAGCCAGGCCAGGGGCTTGGTGGGGTCGGAGGAATGCCGAAACGTGGGTCAAAATCTACGCGGGAATTACGATTAGATGCACAGTTTAAGACCCGGGTCCGACTGAATATGTGTACTTTATTCAGGATTCCGTTATTTCTGGCATAGTTCGACCGAAAAGTAACTTTGAAAAAGTAGTTTTCAAAAGAAAATGTGTATTTCATGTATAAATTTGAACTGCCCGCGTAGACCTTGACGGAAAAAATTGCAAATGGCGCTGATCAATTGGTTTCACTCAGCAGCCCCAGTCCACTATTCAGTCAGTATATAGAGATCAGTGGTGCAAACAGATGTGAAATGTACGGCGGTTACAGGGCCCACCACTCCCACAATGGTGGTAGTCAAACACTTGTTGGGACTCCGCATGGGGTAGACCGTTAGGTTCCAACGGTTCCATTAGTCTAAAATCCCTTCAAGTCATAAATATAATTAGTAACAACACGCGGTTCTCGAGAGTCAAAGCACTTATCGTAAATTAGCGGAATAGATCCATCCCGTTAACGACACTCCATTTTTTCTGAATTCATAACCTCCAAGTCCTGTTGCAGCCTGTTGCGGTGGCGGTTAAACCGTTTATCTGCCTGGTCCCTACTGTACGAGACTAAACGTGTGAGGCAAGCTGTGTAGGGGGTCGAAAAAAATTGGTGGAAATTATTTTGTAACGGTCCAAATCATATTCCATATATATATATATATACGCTTGACACGTTTGATGCTGACCGGTATAAAGCTGGTGCCACAGTCTGCTGTCTCCTTCTATTCTTCATGGTTACATAAAGAAGGAAAGAGACAGAAGACTGTGAGGTCGACTTCATACCGAACAGATTCGGACACACTTGGTGTACAAAAGGGAGGATGTCGTCGTAAGACGCATCAGTCTTCGGTTAACCGTGCGAGCATTAGTATATAACAATGGAAACCCCCAAATCATCACCCAGCGGCACGATGGGTAACGCGAGTAGAGTATTCAAATCATTTGCGAGTGCAGTGAAAAAATCTGATAAAAATTTATGACTGGCCACTACCTACGGATTAAACACATCGTTCACAAAGAAGATTGCCTTCGGCCTCGGTTTCCGAGGTGACGCAGAATTCGAACCGTTGATCAGATTGACCGGCGATTCACCGGACGGTATCTGTCTAGGTTTGAGTGCCTGGACCGCGCTGTCTAACGCATTAGAAACAATATCGGACTACTTTGACTTCGACGTGTACGCCGACACCCAATGGTATCTCGACGAAATTGAGCTTGGCGAAGACAGCAAACTACGATTTACAACAGCGCATGGTGCGAGGGCCATCAGATTCGATGTCCAACAGAGCCCCGTCAGATGTATCGAACCTCTACGCAGTGCCGGATACGCCACGGAGCTAGTATCCGACGAAGACGACGTGAAAAATCGTGAAGACTGCACTCCGCTCCTGAAGCGACCGAGAATTCATCGACCGTTGATTGTCATGCAAAAAACCACATTCGACGGCTTGAAAACCGTATTCGTCTGTGTTGACGAGCAAGTTCGAAGACTCCAAAGACTGGCGGCTAGTGTAAACCAGTGCAAAAAGCAATACGTTGAATGCATGGTGTCAAGAATTAGTTGTTACCCCTCCCAAGAACCTTCTCTTCATACCATCGCGCAAATGACCAAGAACGAATACGGAGTCGTCAAAGAGAGCATCAAGCCACAGTTCGACCTCGTCTTCAGCGAAAATTATCGCGATATTGTTCTACTCGAATTGCCCAGACGGTTTTCTAATATCATCGCTGTTGAAGTCAAACAACAGCTTGAGACCGTGCCGAGGTCTAATTCACGAGGAAATTTGCATCTTGACTTGAAAACATCAAACTAATTACCACGGAGGAATACCAAACTGCTAGAGAGAGAGAGAGACATCGTTGGAGAAATGTGTTCATCAGCCTTCATTCAAAGTCACGAGACCTCCGGACCCTACAGGGTGGGAATACCCAACACTGTGATTCGCTGTCGAGCAAACGATATGATGGATGGCTTGGACAATCCTCCTCCGCCTGCTTGGTTCCGAATGGGTTTACTTTTAATAATCGCAACAGCCTGTATTTTTACAATATGGGCATTGAAAGTGATCATCACAATGCCAAGACGATTTATCGCTAATTGCGAAGGAGTCCTGGCCGAACATTTGTGAAATAAAACGATCAATCTTGTATAATTATAACCATAGCTGTAAGATTTGAAAAGAAAATTGTACTCGTAGTCGTAAGATTCTGTATTTTATCTTAGCATAAGAACACTCCTTGCGTGTATTAGAAAATAAGGTATACGAATAAATGAAATTATTTGATTTTTTCTCGTAATTAACGCGTCATTCAATTATACACCTTTACCATACCCTTTCTTCAATGAGTATATAAGCAGTAAGGCTTCTAATCCACCTATTTTTTTCTAAGTCCCGCAGCCTGTATGTATACTCGCAGACACATATATATATGAGGTATTCCATACCAACTCGACCAATGATTTTCCCTCACCATTTTTGATTTGGTTCATAATTTTTTCTACGGTTACTCCAACTCGAACAACCACTCATGAATTATTTCAGATTTTTTCCATTGACCGTTATTTATTCATCAATTTTCGAAACTTCAAACAGTGCGACACCTTCGATTTCTTTGAAAAAAATCTCATAAATTCTATTTTCGAAGACGATCATTTTGACCCTCATTAGAAAGTGGAAACTCTTTTCCTTATGTTTATTTTGCTTATTTAGGAAAAAAATTATTTCGTATACGTGGTGGATAATGGCTCCCAGAATTTTTTTCAATGTGATACGTCTAATGTATGCTCACATCAATATAGTATAATGTCGTACTCGCGGAGCATTATAATTTAGTAAAATGAATAATTAGTAATTTTCGTACCATGGGCGTAAAGTACAACTTTACGCCCGCGGGTGATCGAAAGCGCCAGAGGGCCGTCGTAGCCGGCCCGAGGGTCGCGCGATCATCCCAAGGGTGTTCAGTTGTACGCCCGCGGTGCGAACATCATTTTTCGTCATAGTAGGCGGAAAGTATAACGCAAGCGTCAAGTTAGTTTTAAGATGTCAATTAATAATATAAATTTGGAATTATTGTGCCATCATATCATTAGTTTTAAATATTATGTCATTAAACAATGGAACTTTATAATATAACCTCCTACTACATGCTTTATTAGTTTTGAATGTCATCAAGGTGCTCGATTTTGAAAAAAAATTGAGAAAATTGTTTGTGCACTGTGAGTGGGTACGCTGTTTTTTCACATAATTTATTACGATACATTTCAATCTCCCTCTGAGCGTGTGTGTGTGCGTGTGTGTGTGTGTGTGTGTCCAATCAGTGGTGGCCTAACCGTTAGGCCCTAACCTATTCTAGCTCTTTGAAAGCCACAACCACTGTCTGAGTATTTCGCATGTGTGTGTGTTGAATCAGTGGGGTGGCCTAACCTATTCTAGCCTTTGGGGATGCAATAACCACCACCTGAGTTATTCGCATGTATGTGTGTGTGTGTGGGATCAGTGGGGTGGCCTAACCTATTCTAGCCTTTGGGGGTGTGATAACCACCGGGTGAGTTGCCCACGCAATCGATAATATAACTTTAGAATTAATGTGCACGTGCACTTTGATTAGTTTTGAATATTATGTAATTCGATAATAGAACTTTATATAACACTTCGACTGTAACATGCTTTATTAGTTCGATACCAACGTTCTAATACGTCGTAACCCACAAAATTTCAGAAATTGACTTTTTTTCAAAAATTGAATGATAATAATGTTGTGCAGCTTATGTTCAAGTTTTAGCGGTCAAATCGTTGATTCACTATTTTTAAATAAATATTCCAATCCGTCAAGTCCAATCCTTTCAATGGTTATAGTGAAACGTTTTCATGGCCACAAAATTTCAGAAATTGGCTTTTGTTTTTTCAAATTGAATGATAATAATGTTGTGTAGCTTATGTTCAAGTTTTAGCGGTCAAATCGTTGATTTACTATTTTTAAATAAATATTCCAATCCGTCAAGTCCTATCTTTTCAATGGTAATAGTGAAGCGTTTTCATGGCCTCCTGAACAATTTTACAAATGTGGGTTACGACGTATTAGAACGTGGGTATCGAGTTTCAAATGTCATCAACGTGCTCGATCTAAAACATTGAAACAAAAAAGTTTATGCACTGAGAATGGGTGGATTGTTTCATTCACATATTTATTATAGTTGGTTCCTCCCCCCCCCCCCCCCCCCTGCTCCTCTGCCTCTCACACGCCGTCGCAACGCACCGTACCGCACCACACCGCACGCTCGCTCCACGCGGTCGCTTTTTTTTTTCCCGAAAGATAGTCGAGGGATTCGAACCGGGGACGCTCGCTTTTCGCATTTCTAGTCGGACGCTCTAATCACTACGCTACGATATCGCTTGCATAGCCTGAACCGTTTTTCGCATTATAATCGCTGATCTATGTAGTGTTAGTTTCTCATAATACATATGGGGCTTTCCACGCCATCCGGGATAGCCTCCGACCCTGACCCCTCCCAATTTTTATCATACTTTTTTCTAATATTCGGTAGACTGAAAGAAGTGCTCGTGATTTTTTTCAAATTTTTATCTCAATTGGTTTTCGATTTACATATTTTTGAAAATTTTCAATTCCTGACCATCGCAAAATGTTCAAACGCCTATATTTCTGGATCTATCAGTCGGATTACGAAATGTGACTATATGAAATTAATCAGAAGGAAGTGTACTTTCCAAAAAAAGTATTTCAGGATAATTGTGCTCCGTCCTTCATAGGGAATTCTTCCTTTAAACATGTAAAATCGATTTTTCTCGAAGTATGACATGATTCATAATTTTCAAAAAATTCTCAAGAATACTTCAAGGAAAAACAAACATTTTGAGCTATGGCCGATCGTGGCTTTCTCTTTCCTTCTAGACATTTTGCGGATTTAAAAAAATTTTAGCACTAGAACCGCTCGTACAAGAACCGCTCGAACTTGGCATTACGCTTCTTTCGTTGTTTTTTATTAAACTTATTTCTGAAACGTGTCGCTGCAGCGCTACCAGCGTGATTCGCGGTATGGTATAAATGAAATTAGAAATAAGATTGGTTAAATTATAAACTATTGATAAAAATGGCACCAACACGGCCATACAATCGTTGTTGTAATCCATTTAAAGTGAAAGATCACGTTAGGCGTAAAAGTTTAAGAAAGGCATCATTAAAGTTGCGTGAAATGTGGAAATTACAACCTAACGACTATTGCTGTTCACAATGCCGAACAAAGATGTGTAACAGTAAGCCCATGTATACTAAACGTAATGGATTCTGAGCCGGATGTGTAATCTAGATAGATGACACAGCCAATCAGCGCTCTGGACTACGAAAATCCAGAGCGCCGATCGGCTGTTTCTTCGATTGTCGAACACCATCCGGCTCAGAATCCATTACGTTTAGTGTACTTGGCAGATATTATTGCCGCTCCAGTAAAAAATGTTTCAACTCCAACTGACACTGATATTTCACAACCATGTAGCCCACAATCGCTATTAAGTGTCGATGTAACACTTCCAATAGTAAATGAAGCTCTCCAGCTTCTTGGTGTGTCTCCGATCGCTAAAAAAAAGATCAAATGTTCGCCAAATTCTATCGATCAGAAAGTCGACGAAGTGTGCCGTAATTTGAAAAAATCACTTGGAGATATCGATGCTTCCACCTCGAGTTTAACTCGTCTTACAGAAACGGACTCAAAAGATTTCCTTCAAATTATCTATACATTAAAGGCAAAATTACACGATTAAAGAACTAGTAGAGCTTAAAAAATACAAATTCTAACATTAATGCCATCAAACTGGAGCAGAAGTAAGATCATGGATATGATGGATGTTTCCACAAATTTGGTGATACAAGCTAAAACTCTCTTAGATAAAGAGGGGATATTATCGATGCCAGGAAAAACTAAGGGTATAAATTATGAGTATCTAAGTAACGTTATGATTAATAGTAGTTATACCTCCACCCACACGATGGGTATAAATTATGAGTATTACGCAGGTCGGCCTATTCCGAAAGATACTAAAGAAATCGTAACCGATTTCTACAAGGACGATGAAGTTAGTGTGAACATGCCGGGCATGAAAGATTATGTGTCAATACGAAACGATGCAGGACAACGGGAACATATCCAAAAGCGGCTAATTCTGTCAAACCTCAAAGAACTTTATAAATTTTTTCAAGTTCAATATTCTGACTCAAAAATCGGATTTTCGTCATTCGCTGCTCTACGACCTAAAAATTGCGTCTTGGCAGGTGCAAGTGGCACCCACACCGTGTGTGTGTGTTCAATGCATCAAAACGTAAAGTTAATGATATCGGGTTAGTGTTCGGCTATAATTTGGTGAAGATAATTTTCGAATGTTTTTTAAATACAAATATATGTTATATGTTTTCATTCATTTTCAAGGCTGTGATTTGAAAAAACTAACGCGTCATCTGGAACACCCCTTAGAGAACTACAATGATTGTCAAAATTTAATGATCTGCCATAATCCTTCTGAAGCATGCTACTGCACAAATTGTCAAGATTGTCCGGGTTCTGAAATTTTACGTGACCTGGTACTGAACGTATTGTTAGATAACAGTATTGAGCAATTAACGTACAAGCAATGGGTGTCCAAGCCACGTACGTCACTCGAAACTTTTGTAAAATGTACAACTGAATTTGTTGACGAATTCTGCACAAATATGCAAGTTTTGTTACTTCATTCTTTTATAGCAAAGCAACAAGCATCTTTTCTGAAACAGTTAAAAGTATCGTTAAATAAAAGTCAGAATTTTGACGTTTCGGCCCGAGTGGGGGCCCTCCTCAGAACATAACATTTAATAATCTGTGTGAAGAAAACAGAACAGTTTAGACTGTGAAACAGTAAGGTTGTTCTAAGAACTAAGTTACATAACACTCATAAGAGTGAATTAAATTAAATTAAAGAAGCTATCTATTTTGTTGCATAATGAGAATTAAATATAAGGAGCAAAAGTTGCAAAGAAGTTTTAAGCCTAAAAGGACCATGTGCTTTACATAACCTAAAAGTAGAGCAAAGAAAGATTGAAGAGAAGTACCATACCTTGAATATAAAAGATAAAAGAACAAAAGACGAGAAAAAAAAGGATTAGTCATAACGACTAGATCAAGGATGCAAAAGCAATCCTTAACTTCCACTGCTCCATTAACGGGATGTGATAGCCAGGGGTCGATAAAGTAGGGGGGTGTTTTTACCAATTTTTTTTGTTTTACTCGGCATTTCGCGACGAAGGCACAGAATGGATTTTCGCAGAGGCATTCGACGTATTATATGGTGAAGTATTGCCGTAGACGAATAAACGTATTGAAATCGAAAAATAGTTTGTTTTCGTAAATTACAATCTGTAAAACAGGGTAAAAAAATGGCCGGTCGGGGCTCGACTCTCATATGCTGACCTTATTATTCAAGTTCGCGCGGTATCCAGCACTGAAATGTATAGCGACGTCAATTCTACGACCTCGCACGAACCGAATGATCCGTTTATTTATGAATATTACTTGAAAATGGGAGCGTGATTTGCAATGCTGCTTTTCGTCGACTTCGACCGAGTCAAAGCGGTTTTTGACAGTTACATACACTGAACGTGTTCAATGTTGACCCGTATGAAGTTCACCCCACAGTCTTCTGTCTCTTTCTTCCCTCGCGCTAACTGTCAAGACCCGCTTTGACTCGGTCGAAGTCGACGAAATGCAGCATTGCAAATCACGCTCCCATTTTCAAGTAATATTCATAAATAAACGGATCATTCGGTTCGTGCGAGGTCGTAGAATTGACGTCGCTATACATTTCAGTGCTGGATACCGCGCGAACTTGAATAATAAGGTCAGCATATGAGAGTCGAGCCCCGACCGGCCATTTTTTTACCCTGTTTTACAGATTGTAATTTACGAAAACAAACTATTTTTCGATTTCAATACGTTTATTCGTCTACGGCAATACTTCACCATATAATACGTCGAATGCCTCTGCGAAAATCCATTCTGTGCCTTCGTCGCGAAATGCCGAGTAAAACAAAAAAAATTGGTAAAAACAACCCCCTACTTTATCGACCCCTGGCTATCACATCCCGTTAAAGAAATACTTGAAGGAGAAGCAAAAAGAAAAAAAAAATTGACAGCAGTGAGGACTCTTAGACAAGAAAGACAGGTCCTAACAGACCGAGCCACCGGAAGGAAGACAGTTAAGCGAATCATTACAGTTGGACATAGAAAACGTAAGACTAAAGACTGGTAACAAGTCAGTCTAGTTACTAGACATACAAGGTAAAAAGCGACTACTTAGATGTAGTTATGTTAATTGGACTACTTATGTTTAGGGATAACCGTAGAATAGATGCTACTGAGATGTTCGACATCTTGTCTTAAATTAACAGAGTTATCATGTCCTACGATATTACACATTTCTAGCAACAATCTTTTATAGTAAAACGGCTCTTCATCCAAGATGTGAGTGTGGTCATAGTCAAAACGATGATCATTGTCCAAGGCATGCTTGGTTAACGCAGTATGTCTATCTAACAATAGAATTAGCTTTTTAGATGTGTTAGTCATCAACGACAACCACATTATCAAGACGGATTGGTTCCATAAACAAACTTGGTCACAACGTTATCTTAACTTCCACTCACACCATCCCAGGTCGTACAAGATAGGCACGATTTCTAACTTGGTGGATCGCGCTGTCAGACTCTCTAACTGTGAGTTTCACAAAAAGAATTTGGATCTTATTTTCGATGTTCTACGTACTAATGATTACCCTGCATTACTTTTAAAAAAACACATCCATAGGCGATACAACTTGTTGTTACGCTCTGATGTTAACAACAATGCGAACAACCTAACGGCTATCATTGACGAAAATCAAAAAAAGTTCGTATCGATTCCTTACGTAGCGGGATTATTTGAACCTCTCAATAGGATCTTTAAGAAGTACACGGAGAGAAAAAAACAGCACTGGCTACTACTTTGCACACTAGTCAGTAGTGTGTCGTCGATAAAACAGGTTTACTGTGCTTTTACAGTAGGGAGTGCTGTGTAGCACACGTCTGACTACTGTCAGAATACGACTGAGTCTTGTTCTGACAGTAGTCAGTCGTGTGCTACACAGCACTCACTACTGTTGAAGCACAGTAAACCTGTTTTATCGACGACACACTACTGACTAGTGTACAAAGTAGTAGCCAGCGCTGTTTTTTTTTCTCCGTGTATAATATACAATTCGTCGGTAAAAATAATAATGATCTGAATTCCTTGTTCGATTCTGGTAAAGACCTGCTCTCTCGGGATAAACGATCGAGTGTAATTTATAAAATCCCCTGCAAAGATTGTGACAAGGTTTACATTGGCCAAACAGGTAGGCAATTGCAGACTAGAATCAAAGAACATAAAAAAAACATCCATGAAACTGTAGATAGACATACTGCGTTAACCAAGCATGCCTTGGACAATGATCATCGTTTTGACTATGACCACACTCACATCTTGGATGAAGAGCCGTTTTACTATAAAAGATTGTTGCTAGAAATGTGTAATATCGTAGGACATGATAACTCTGTTAATTTAAGACAAGATGTCGAACATCTCAGTAGCATCTATTCTACGGTTATCCCTAAACATAAGTAGTCCAATTAACATAACTACATCTAAGTAGTCGCTTTTTACCTTGTATGTCTAGTAACTAGACTGACTTGTTACCAGTCTTTAGTCTTACGTTTTCTATGTCCAACTGTAATGATTCGCTTAACTCTCTTCCTTCCTGTGGCTCGGTCTGTTAGGACCTGTCTTTCTTGTCTAAGAGTCCTCACTGCTGTCAATTTTTTTTTTCTTTTTGCTTCTCCTTCAAGTATTTCTTTAATGGAGCAGTGGAAGTTAAGGATTGCTTTTGCATCCTTGATCTAGTCGTTATGACTAATCCTTTTTTTTCTCGTCTTTTGTTCTTTTATCTTTTATATTCAAGGTATGGTACTTCTCTTCAATCTTTCTTTGCTCTACTTTTAGGTTATGTAAAGCACATGGTCCTTTTAGGCTTAAAACTTCTTTGCAACTTTTGCTCCTTATATTTAATTCTCATTATGCAACAAAATAGATAGCTTCTTTAATTTAATTTAATTCACTCTTATGAGTGTTATGTAACTTAGTTCTTAGAACAACCTTACTGTTTCACAGTCTAAACTGTTCTGTTTTCTTCACACAGATTATTAAATGTTATGTTCTGAGGAGGGCCCCCACTCGGGCCGAAACGTCAAAATTCTGACTTTTATTTAACGACCTACATTTCCAAGAAATCCTTCAATCCACTCACACCGAGGTCAAGAAAACAAATTTGATTCAGTTAAAAGTATCCCTCAGACCTGATGAATTTATTATAATCTGCGATTTCGCAGAGAACTATGCGTTCGTTATATAGGATGCTGCTCCAGGTTACCACTGGAATAATGATCAATCGACCGTATTTCGATTGGTAATTTACTATAAAACGAACGACATAATATTGTATAAAAGTTTAGTCATAATTTCTGATTGTATGACTCACGACGCTGTAGCTGTTTATGCCTATTTATAGTTAATCAACGAATTTATAAAAACTATAACGGAACAACCTGCGAGACTATATTATTTTTCGGATGGTGCTCCGCAACAATTCAAAAATTTTAAAAATTTCACTAATGTTTACTACCATCAAGAAGATTTTGGAGTTCCAGCCGAATGGCATTTTTTCGCTACTGCGCACGGGAAGGGACCGTGTGATGGAATGGGAGGCACGGTGAAGAGATAGGCCGCTCGCACGAGCCTCCAACTTCCGTCAGATCGGCAAATAACAGGTTCGCAACAATTTTATGAATGGGCATCGAACAAATCGAATTTGCCCAACATTTCGACAAGATTTTGGCCGAAAGAACAATACGAAATTGTCGAAGCTATGCTCGCAACTCGCTTTGCGAAAGCGAATCGTATAACTGGCACACAGAAACTCCATTGTCTTATACCGGAAGCAAATGCTACTTTTGTAGGCAAGAATTTCTCCAACTCAGAGTATTCTAAAACTTATAAATGCTTCAAATCGGCTCAAAAATAGGGGCAAAAAATTCACAATCACTATACACTTATATAGTATTACTGATTGTTCCGTGTTTTTATTGTTAAATATTATATAATTCCACACCCACCCAAAACGTTTAATCATGTCAAACTGCAATTGAAAATAAACTTAGTGGTTCTTGTACAAGCAGTTTTCGTGTTGAAAATTAATTTGAAAATAAATTGTTAAAACCATACTTACTTATAATTTTATTTATACCATACCGCGAATCACGCTGGTAGCGCTGCAGCGACACGTTTCAGAAATAAGTTTGATAAAAAACAACGAATGAAACGTAATGCCAAGTTCGAGCGGTTCTTGTACGAGCGGTTTTGGTGCTAAAATTTTTTTAAATCCGCAAAATGTCTAGAAGGAAAGAGAAAGCCACGATCGGCCATAGCTCAAAATGTTTGTTTTTCCTTGAAGTATTCTTGAGAATTTTTTGAAAATTATGAATCATGTCATACTTCGAGAAAAATCGATTTTACATGTTTAAAGGAAGAATTCCCTATGAAGGACGGAGCACAATTATCCTGAAATACTTTTTTTGGAAAGTACACTTCCTTCTGATTAATTTCATATAGTCACATTTCGTAATCCGACTGATAGATCCAGAAATATAGGCGTTTGAACATTTTGCGATGGTCAGGAATTGAAAATTTTCAAAAATATGTAAATCGAAAACCAATTGAGATAAAAATTTGAAAAAAATCACGAGCACTTCTTTCAGTCTACCGAATATCAGAAAAAAGTATGAAAAAAATCGGGAGGGGTCAGGGTCGGAGGCTGTCCCGGATAGCGTGGAAAGCCCCATATACATACTAGACCAAATCATTTTGGGGTCACATTTTTTAATTTACCCTCGCACCCCTCAAAATGTGAGTGTATGAGGTCAGTATTAGTACCTATAAATATGACCACCGTGCGATTCTTTTTGGCGTGACCCATTGCCAAAGTATTTTTCCCGTTTCATTAACATGGGAACATCGCTCTTTTCCAATTCAACCTGATATAGAAGCTTGAAAAATTGCTGGATTCTTGCAAGGTTTTGTGGAATATAACAAGTAGATGTCAATGAACGAGTAGCAAAAAAAGAATTATTTTTTTATCGAATGCCGGTGAACGAGAATAGTGACGAAGGTTCGAAGTAGTTCTATTTTCAACAATGAATGCTTCAAGTGATTAGGAAAAATCTGAGAAAATTTGTGAATAGTTAACGGGATGTGATAGCCAGGGGTCGATAAGGTAGGGGGGTGTTTTTACCAATTTTTTTTGTTTTACTCGGCATTTCGCGACGAAGGCACAGAATGGATTTTCGCAGAGGCATTCGACGTATTATATGGTGAAGTATTGCCGTAGACGAATAAAGGTATTGAAATCGAAAAATAGTTTGTTTTCGTAAATTACAATCTGTAAAACAGGGTAAAAAAATGGCCGGTCGGGGCTCGACTCTCATATGCTGACCTTATTATTCAAGTTCGCGCGGTATCCAGCACTGAAATGTATAGCGACGTCAATTCTACGACCTCGCACGAACCGAATGATCCGTTTATTTATGAATATTACTTGAAAATGGGAGCGTGATTTGCAATGCTGCATTTCGTCGACTTCGACCGAGTCAAAGCGGGTCTTGACAGTTAGCGCGAGGGAAGAAAGGGACAGAAGACTGTGGGGTGAACTTCATACCGGTCAACATTGAACACGTTCAGTGTATGTAACTGTCAAAAACCGCTTTGACTCGGTCGAAGTCGACGAAATGCAGCATTGCAAATCACGCTCCCATTTTCAAGTAATATTCATAAATAAACGGATCATTCGGTTCGTGCGAGGTCGTAGAATTGACGTCGCTATACATTTCAGTGCTGGATACCGCGCGAACTTGAATAATAAGGTCAGCATATGAGAGTCGAGCCCCGACCGGCCATTTTTTTACCCTGTTTTACAGATTGTAATTTACGAAAACAAACTATTTTTCGATTTCAATACGTTTATTCGTCTACGGCAATACTTCACCATATAATACGTCGAATGCCTCTGCGAAAATCCATTCTGTGCCTTCGTCGCGAAATGCCGAGTAAAACAAAAAAAATTGGTAAAAACACCCCCCTACTTTATCGACCCCTGGCTATCACATCCCGTTAAAAAAGAAAAACAAAAAATTTTCACAATTTTCAAAATTTTGACATTTTTGAAAATTTTGAAAATTATCAAAATTTTGAAAATTATGAAAAATTTTTTTTTTCGTTTTTGACCATTCACGAATTTTCTCAGATTTTTCCCAATCATTGTTGAAAATAAAAGTACTTCGAACCTTCGTCACTATTCTCGTTCACCGGCATTCGATGAAAAAATAATTTTTTGTTTTGCTACTCGTTCATTGACATCTACTTGATATATTTCACAAGACCTTGCAAGAATTCAGCAATTTTCCAAGCTTCTATATGAGATTGAATTGAAAAAGAGCGATGTTCCCATGTTAATCAAATGGGAAAAATACTTTTGCAATGGGCCACGCCAAAAAAAATCGCACCGTGGTCATATTTATAGGTACTAATACTGACCTCATACACTCACATTTTGAGGGGTGCGAGGGCGAATTAGAAAATATGACCCAAAAATGATTTGGTCTAATACATACGTATGCATATTATTTACATGATATTCCAACAACTGAGGAAGAATTGAAGATAAATGTTTTAATCCCGTTTTCTGTAATTTACATTGTATTTCATAAAGCCAAGTCCATACAAATCCCAGTACGATTGCCGAACGAATAATTTAAGGTTATAATTTGTGGTCGTCCGTGAAGATAATGGACAAATAGCGTGTCTCTTAATCATCCGAACGAACCGTATGGATAACCTATGATAATTCGTATGACTGTCCGGACGAATATCCTATAATAATTTGTACGACTGTCCGGACGAATAACCAAAAATTATTCATGCGACTGTCCGGACGAATAACCTAAAATTATTCATCCGACTGTCCGGACGAATAAATTTTCGCTCTTTCGTACGGCTGTCCGGACGAATAACCTAAAATTATTCATCCGATTCTCCGGACGACTAGACACTTCGTAAAAATAATTTAGGAATGAGGGCATCACAATGCGATGGAAACTTGGATCCTGAAGTGGAATTAGAAGACATGGAGGGAAGAAATTTCGATGAGCTTCTAATTAATATGGTCAAACAATACCCACACCTCTACGACACTAGCTCAAATGATTATCGTGATGCAATCAAAAAGGAAAACTCTTGGGTGGAAATATCCAAAATCTTGAACGTACTTCGTGAGTTTTATTTTGAATTCTGAATCATAGCATGCTGAAATTTTTTTAGTATCAAGGTAGTATTTCACCTTCAATTATATTTTTAGCCCTAATTCCATGAGTTAGTTATTGAACTTTTGTATTTGACATGAATCGCAACCACTTGCATTCTGGCTCTAATTGCAATTACTTGCTTCGTCGTATTCATCAATTACTGGATTATTTTCTTCAGGTGTATCTGAACAATATCCTGCAATTTTCAGGCAATTTGTTGTAATTGGGATCCTGGGATCTTTCATACAACTACAATTTTATTCAAGGGTTCGTTTGTCGAATTAGGAGTTGGAACTCGGTCGTACAAAAGTGATTCAAGTTTATTAATATAATATAAAGTTTTACAAAAGGTTTTACTGATATCGGAATAATCTCTTATATAATGTCTCTTGCTCTGGTCGCGATGTTCTGACGATGAGTATTGTAATCATCACTTATTTATCACGTTTAAGGAGGTCGCGCTGCGTCTGCAGTTGTTGTTGGTTGCGTTAAGGCTTCGTAGTTGCACATTCCAGAGTATTGCCAAAGTGTGGCTCAAAACATCTGGATTGCAACACCTTGATACTCGGGTTGCAACATCCCTCCCCCCTTAGAGAGAAAAGCCATTAGGATTTTCTTCTGAAATCAGACAATCTGCTGGCTTGCGTCGTTGTGCGTACGCTTGCCTATTATGCTATCTCTAGGTTAGTGGTTTACATAATGTATCCCGTTACAATGTTTTTATATAATCGTTTCTTAGTCTAGGTTAGTATGATCTATTTTCTATATCATTTTTCTATCAGTTTAAATTGTTTCAAATTTCATATTCAAGTTATATTATTCAATAAAAGGTTTCAATCGATTTACATGTACTCTGAGATTCTTCCTATTAACTTTTATGGTGTAGTTAACGTCTGAGTTTACCTCTAGAATAGTATAAGGATCAATCCATTGAGATAATAGCTTCTTTGATCGTCCTCTGCGTACAGTCTCGTCGTACAGTAATACCTTATCTCCAACCTTGAACCCTTTTTCTTTGGTTCGTCGGTCGTACTCGATTTTTGATTTCTCCTTGGCTTCTTGCAGATTTTCTTTGGCTATCAGATTGCTGGCTCGCAATCTCTCTCGTAATTCTCGTGCGTAGTCGTCATAGGTGTACGTCGGTTCTGGATCCCTTTTCAGCGATGTTGGTAGTTCAGCTCGGTGTCCATACACCAGCTCGAACGGTGTAAATCTCGTTGCAGTGTGGGGCGTCGTGTTATATGCAAACATAGCATATGGTAACCATTCGTCCCAGTTGCTCTGTTCTTCGTTTATGTAATGTCTCAGATATTCAGCTAACGTCCTATGTGAACGTTCTAAGGCTCCATTGGATTCAGGATGATAGGCCGTCGTCTGAATCTTGTCGATCTTTAACAATTTACAAGTATCTTTGAAAACGTTACTCAAAAAGTTCGTACCTTGATCGGTGAGTATTCTCTGTGGTATTCCGTGTTCGCATACGATCCTGGTCGCGAATTCCTTAGCTACAGTGTTAGCTTCTTGATTCGGAATAGGTATTGCCTTGCTGAATTTGGTTAGACAATCTTGAAACGTAAGGATGTATTTATTTCCTTGTTCTGTTTCCGTCAGTGGTCCTACGATATCCAATGCACATTTTTCAAAGGGTTGATTTGGAGTGTCGGTTATGATCATTGGTGCCTTCGTCTTCTTGCTAAGTTTATTCTTCTGGCAATTCTCGTATCTCGAAATGTGTTCCTCGACATCCTTCCGTAATCCAGGCCAATCGTGCTTCAATCGGATTCGTTCGATCGTTCGATTAACTCCTTGATGTGCTCCTAATGGCGTATCGTGGTACTCATAGATGATCCTGTTCCGATCTTCCTCTGAATATTCTTGTTCTCGGTTGTTCAATTCTTCCTCTTCTTTCCGCTGACTTCTGGTTACTGCGTACATGCGACTCAAGGCATCTGCGTTGGTATTTGCCTTCCCCGCCTTGTACTCGATCTCGTAATCGTATTCTTCCAGCTTCAGTCGCCATCTCATGAGTCGTGATCCTGGATGTTTGACTCCAAATAACCATGTGAGTGGTTTGTGATCTGTAACAATCTTAAATCTGGTACCATATACATACGGTCTGAAATGATTAACTGCCCAGACTATGGCCAATAATTCCTTTTCTGTAGTGCTGTAATTGACTTCTGCTGAATTTAGAGTTCTACTTGCGTATGCTATTGGCAAGTCGCTTCCTATTATTCCTTGCGACAGGACTGCTCCGATAGCCTTGTCGGATGCGTCTGTCGTCACGATGAACGGTTGTTCGAAATCTGGATATTGTAGAATTGGTGCGGTCGTCAACGTCTTCTTCAAATTTTCAAAAGCTTCTTGTTCCCTGGAAGTCCATCCAAATTTCACCTCTTTCTTTAGCAAATGTGTAAGCGGTTTTGCTAAACTCGAGAAATTCTGTATAAATCGTCTGTAATATCCGGCCAAACCCAGAAATCCTTGAACATCTTTTACAGTCTTTGGAATTGGAAATTCTTCTACTGCTCGGATCTTCTCTGGATCTGCTTTTATTCCATCTCTAGTGATGACGTGTCCCAAGAAGTTGACCTCTTTCCTCAGAAACTCACACTTGTCAGGTTGTAACTTCAATGAATTCTGTCGTAAGCGTTCCAGTACCTCTTCCAGTCGTTTGTTATGTTCCTGCAAACTAGGAGCATGTATGACAATATCATCGAGATAGACATAACACCTAAGGCCTTGTATTCCTGAAAGTACAGTATTCATTAACCGTTGAAACGTAGCAGGTGCATTCTTCAGTCCAAAAGGCATGCGATTATATTCGTAGTGACCATGTGAAGTGGAAAATGCCGTCTTGCACTTATCCTCCTCTTCCATTGGAATTTGGTGAAATCCTGATGCTAGATCTGGTGTAGAGAAATATTTTGCCTTACCCAACTGGTCCAATATCTCGGTAATATTAGGCAGTGGAAAGGAGTCTCCTACAGTAACCTCGTTCACCTTACGGAAGTCAACTACGACTCTCATCTTCGTTTTTCCTGATGCGTCTGTCTTCTTCGGTACTACTAGCAGTGGTGCATTCCATTGGCTTTTGCTCTGTCTGACTATCCCGTCGGCAAGCATTTTATCTACCTGCTCGTTTATCTCCTGCTTGTATTTTTCTGGAAGTCTATAAGGTCTTACATTTATTGGTGCGATATCCGGATTTGTAGTAATTCTGTGACTAGCTGCGTTCGTGTAACCCAGATAGTCTCCTTCTAAGTGAAATACATCATGAAATTCTTCACAAATATCCAGTAAGCTCTCTTTTTCTTCTCGATTCAGATGACTCGTACGTAGGTTGTCTCTCAGTTGTTGCATTCGGCTCGCGTTACTCGGTGTCATTGTTCGACATGCTGTAACGGGTTCTCCCTGGGTTCGGGTACCCAAGAAACTAAGCCGAATACAAACCAAGGCCCAACGGATAGGTAGTGGGATTTTGTTGGGCGCCAGACTTCGTCAGAAGTCCTCTCTCTCTCTCTCTGGGACCCTCCGACTAGCTACTAACGATAGAGGGATTTCGTAGGGGCGAAGAATAAAGACACAAGCCGAATATTATTGATTATTATTTATTAAAAAGAAAAAAAGAAAAGGTGGCGAATTATTACCACGCCCGCTACCTGGCGTATGTTACATACAAAATATAAATTATAATACTGACTCTACTAATAATTAATGACTCTACGTTACTCTAAATTATACTAAAATATCAAATAAAGAAAAATATAAAAATCACAAAAGAAAAATAAACCTCTCTCTCTCTCCAAGAAGAGTTTATTGTTTCTGCACTCGCAGGTGCTCTAGATTTAGGTAGACGGTAGGGAGGACTAAGTCTACTCAACCTACGGTCTAACTTGCTCTCTCTCTCTCTGGGGAAAAGGCGACAGACTCTGACTCGCAGCAGCTGAGTGCGACGCATGACGTCAGAAGTCTGTGGCGATATGGCGTCGGCTAGCTTTCTGCTGCGATCGACGCAGCGGTGACCAAGATTGACACGGCTACGCGCAACGAAAACAACTAACCGGTGCCGGCTTTGAATCCAACGGTTCGCGGGGAACGATTGAGATTCAGGCACGGGGTTTCTCGAGGCTCAGCGTGATTACGGGGGCGGGTTGGTACTAGGGGGTGGATATTATTGAGATTCGGATTGATCCTACCTGGTCTCGACGGGTTTCCTTGCCTCGGTTGCGACGGTATTGTTCAAAAGGACGGTCGGAGAGCCGGGGGTGTGCTAAGGTCGTCTAAAGCCAAGTCGGTATCCAATAGTCCAAAATCACAAGTCAATAATCCAGGAAGAAAAGCACGGGTCGTATATAATGGCACAAGGCACACAAGGCTCAAAAAAAAACAAACTCCTCACACTACAAAAACTCTCTCTCTCTCTCTCTCTCTTTACTTTTGAAAAACTTTATGAAAACGCACGAGGTCGACTCAAAAGCTCCCAAAAATGGAATGAGCTCCTCTTCCGTTATCTATAGTACCAACCGGCGTCGCCCGGTCTGCGAGCGCTGGCGGCGACCTGCTCGCCATGTGCGAGGTGCAGCGGCCATTAGGACTCGGCAGAACGAGGGCGGCACGATTTGAATCGTGCGGCCGGGCTTAGGTACGTCCGTAGGCCGGTTTAGGTAGAGGTCTGAACGTCTACCACGTTACAATGCATAAACTTGCGTCATATCTGTGTGCTCTTGGCCTAGTGCTGCTATTTGTACACACGGCTGTTCCAGTTCTACATCATAATCGTTTGTATTCAAAATGCTGACTTTGCACTCACCGTCGACTGCGTTGGTGATGCAACTCCCCATGTATACTCCTGGCTGTAACTCGATTCCTTCGACGATACCTTCCGTGTCGTCATGTGTCTTTGCACGGATTATCTTCTCGCTTCTTCGTTCAAGCGATATGTGAGCTCCTGTGGCTCCTAAATTCCATGTCGTTCCGTACAATCTTGCGTATTTTCCAGATCTGAGCTCGACGTCGTGCTTCTCGAGGAAGTCGCCTCCTAAGAGACCGTCTGCTTCTAGTGGAAAATCGTCTTTAACTGCGTAAAAAGGGTGCGATATGTGCCTATCACCAACCCTTATATTTAACCTGACCTTACATAAGGTCGCAACCGGTGTTCCGCCTATTCCTCTGAGCGTGATTACACCGTCTTCAGCCATCACTTCGCCGTCAATTTTTCCAACTTTTACTAGGCTTACCTCAGCTCCTGAATCTAATAGCATTATTCCGTGTCTCGTTTTGAATTCATCTGCCTTGATCGTCGCGTGGTTTTTCTGTTTGGATCCATTTATTAGGCAATTCACTGGTACGACGCGATACGGTTGCCTGTCCGCCGCGCCTGCTCCTCGTTTCCCGAAGTCTCTTCGTCTCGCCTGCTGGCGTCCCTAGAATGACTTGGTTGAACCCGTTCCTCTCTTCTAGGAGGTCCCTGATTTCTCCCGTAGCCTCGCCTATTTTCTTCGGCTAATCTGGCTCTACAATCTCGAATAAAATGTCCTGGTTTTCTACAAAAATGACAAATTACCTCAACTCTTCTCACGTATCTGCTTGGTGTCGGCAATCTCTGCGGATAACTGGATCCTGTCTTCGCTGAGCGACACTCTCGTGCAAGGTGTCCTGGCTTCCCACAGTTATAGCAACTATTTCCTCTGTTACCTTCTCTGCTGTTGCGCGGTTGATTGTGTTCCCGATCCGATCCACGAATAGGGCCCAAATCTCGTTCCTCTTCTATCGCGAGTGATATGGCTTCCCTAAGATTTTCACACTGTCGGCTCTTGTCCAATATCTTCAGCTTGTCGTTCAACCCTCTGATGAAGATATTGACAGCTTGTTTTCTGACCTGGCGTTCCAGCGTCGGTTTCGAATCCTCTTCTGCGGCTTCCTTCATCGTCACTTCGATTACCTGTGCAGTTAGTTTCTCGACTCGTGCTCCATATGACTTCGCGTCCTCGTTGTGACGTTGTCTACAGCTGCTGAATTCCACTTGTAACGAAGCTAATGTCCGTGTATCGATGCTCATCGACTTCAGCTCTTCCTCCAGTGCCTTCCAGGTGTCAATTGTTTTGTATCCTAAAGCTCGTGCCGGAGCACCTTTGATCCGCGTGCTCAAAACAGCCTTCAGTAGGTTTTGCGTATCTGCAGGTCGTATTATTTCACGTGCATATTTACAAGAGCGTATAAAATCACAAACTTTTCCTCGGTCACTGCTATCGAAGATCTCGATGTCCGTCAACACTTGTCTCACGGTCACTATTCTTCTGATTCACTCGCTCGATACTTTATTCACTTGTACGATTCGACGATCCTTGCCGCTGCCACCAGTTGTTGTAATTGGGATCCTGGGATCTTTCATACAACTACAATTTTATTCAAGGGTTCGTTTGTCGAATTAGGAGTTGGAACTCGGTCGTACAAAAGTGATTCAAGTTTATTAATATAATATAAAGTTTTACAAAAGGTTTTACTGATATCGGAATAATCTCTTATATAATGTCTCTTGCTCTGGTCGCGATGTTCTGACGATGAGTATTGTAATCATCGCTTATTTATTACGTTTAAGGAGGTCGTGCTGCGTCTGCAGTTGTTGTTGGTTGCGTTAAGGCTTCGTAGTTGCACATTCCAGAGTATTGCCAAAGTGTGGCTCAAAACATCTGGATTGCAACACCTTGATACTCGGGTTGCAACAAATTTATTTTACAGTACTACCTCGTTATAAGCGCCCTCGTTATGAGCGAATTTCCCCTTTGTTTCGCGTGAGCGAGTTTTATAGCTTCCCCCACTCTACCTGTACGCGCAAGGTTCTCCCAGTGGTGATGCTCACTGACACACTGACACATGTGCGATTTCCCAGTAGTGGGGGAACGCTTCAGTGACAAATTTCTTGGAATCCTATTTCCCTAACCGCCCTAATAGTCGCTTATAACGAAGTAGTACTGTACTTCAAATAAACTATCTTGATACAATTTAATTAACGCTTATTGAATATTGGGTAAAATGATCATGAAATTTGTTGGACACGTCTACGTGAATCTTTCTCAAAAGAAAAAAAAAAGCGACAAATCGAGAGTAAAAGTGGAAGTGGAGCTGACATTTTTGAACGTCGAGGTTTTGTACATTTTGAGAACATGAAATTCCTTGACAAATTCGTCAAGACAAGGAGGTGAGAATTCATTACATTCAACCCTGTGGATCATTCCTTTCCACATTGTAAACCAAATTGTTGTTTTATTGAAAAATTAAATTCTCATCACATTTATGTGAAAGTTAAAATTTTCACGTTTCAATATTCATGTAACTAATAAAAGTTGGACTCTACATATTTCACACGCTCATTATCAGTCTGTCACTTATATATTACGTTGTTTTAAGTTCTATCACCAACATCAGCACAAAACGGAAGGCGGTGGGCTCCGACTTTGTTCACAACAACCGAACTGAAGACGTGGCTAATTGCGTTGTACACGACATTACGACTGTGGAATATTCAACATCACAACCAGAGAATATGAACTCAAATCCAAAAACGAAGCTGCCTGTTCCAAGTACATCATCAGCAACAACAAAATATCCACCCCCGAGTACATCACCAGGAATCAGCGATTGGGATAATACCTCTGTGACATCGAATCGTTCAACATCTGAATCTTCGAGTAATGATTGTGAGGAATCACTACCATCAACCTCATCTACACTATCCGATTCACAGCACTCTTCAGGAGCAGAAGACTCTACACGAAGGTTAAAAAAACCTGGATTTTTTTATTTTTTTTTTTTTTTTTTTATTGACCTAATAACTTTATCACTACCAGATCTGTGAATTTCACCAAGACAATTATTGATAACCTAATAATGTTGGAATAAACAGAAATCGACGCCTGCAATCAATTTAACCTCATCACTACTTATTTATGAAATAATATCGTATACCGTTGTATTATGAACAATATTGGAATTAATTACACAATATTGTAATATGAAAGTTCATTTTAACCTATACAACGTGACGGCTACCGCTACGTCGTCTGAAGATATCAGTCATAGGTATATGAAATATCGGTAGATCGCTTGTTCGTGGTATTTGACAGCGTTGTCATTGACGAAAATAAATAAGGGAGCCTCTATTAGCGTGACCTGTTTCCTCAAAATCACTCTGTATGGCATAGCCACTTACAGTTATTTTACGTATTATTGAGAATAATACTCATTTTTCAAACTATTAGTTTTAGAACTAGTCTTATATTTTGAATTACTATTTCAAAAACTAGACTTATATTTTATACTTATTTTTGAAACGTCTTATATTTTACACTAGATCTGATTTTTCAGGAAAAAGTACTGACTAAATAAGTAGGAGGATGAGTACTGTGATAAAATACAAGTAACTATACGTACAAATTTATGTGTTAAGTTCTATGATATAATCTAAATATAATCGAAACTTACGAACTTTTATATTGGTTGAAATACTCGGATCTACAAGTATGTAACTGTAATCTTTAAATTTTCACCACACTAAGTACCTTATTATATAAGTATTATTACCTATCTACGTACAAACTTATTAAATACTATTAAAATTATGGTAGATATAAAACGATTACTATGTATTTTTGAATAATATATAGACATTTTGTAAGAATAATATAAATATTCTGAAATCATATTGGTTATTTAATTATTATTAACATCACAATATGATACACGTATAATACATGAGGAAATGTATTCCATTCATTCGTGATTTTGTCCTCTTCTCACATAATTGTACTGCCACGGAACACTTCCAGCCGCAGTCATGAAGTACTCAGTTAAAATGTCTCTAATATTCACTGCGTATGCAACACCATTTTGATCATTTTCAAAAATTTCGTCATTATTTTCAAATTCAATATTACGACCTTCTACACTTCGCAGGTAATTGTGTAAACATACGGTTGCTAGAACATATTTATTTATGTTGTCAGGATTTGCAGAGATAGGTCCGTTATAAATGTTCCATTTTTTCGCTAAAATTCCAAAAGTATTTTCTATTATCCGCCGTGCTCTAGAAAGTCTATAATTAAAAATGTTTTTACATTCCCCAAGAAATCTTCCAGGATAGGGACGCATCAAATGTTTGCTAATTGGAAACGCTTCATCCCCAACAAAAAAATAAGGTACTCTTGCATCACTATTACTTAACCTACTGACTCCTTCTGGTATATCTAGCAGCCCGTTGTCCGGATTCAGGTCGCTATTCGAGTAAATCCCTCTGTCACTATTTTTTCCAATGGAACCAATATCCACTACAGTGAATTTGTAATTATGGTCACACACAGCCATCAGTACTATACTGTATCGCTTGTGATAGTTAACATACAGTGTACCAGAATTTGGTGGACATTGTGAGTCGATATGCTTTCCATCGATGGCTCCTAAACAATGTGGGAAATTCCAAACTTTCCAGAAACCTTCACTAATTTCTGAGAATTGTTCGATCGAAGGAG
The DNA here is from genome assembly GCA_963992785.1 of Tenthredo livida. Classification (NCBI taxonomy): domain Eukaryota; kingdom Metazoa; phylum Arthropoda; class Insecta; order Hymenoptera; family Tenthredinidae; genus Tenthredo; species Tenthredo livida. The sequence goes on from OZ023067.1 coordinate 27,876,396, forward strand.
CTTCCAAATATATTGGACCAAGAAGCTTTCCCAGCACAACACAGGTCTCTTTGATTATTTCATGTGCTGTTGATTGACCAACACGGTACGCAAAGGAAATTGCCGGAACTTTGTCGCCGATGAGGAATCTGTAACATAATGACATGTTTATGATATTAACTATGAAACTATAGTTTTACAGCTGAACAATGAAGTTTTCAGGGATTCAAATAAATACCTAAACGTTAGAGCAACTCGTTGATCAGGTTCAATGGCACGTGAACTGCGTTTGATTAAACTTGGATTGGCAATATCCATTAAATGCTGGTGTGATGGCAGCGTCATACGTGCATACTTATAAAACATTGTCGCATCTCTTTTTAGTTCTTGAAAAACATTGTAGAAGGCCCCTTGTTGTCTTCGACGCATATTAATTTCTCGAACCCAGATACGACGTTGCTGATGACGCTGGTTGCGTATTCTTTGTCGTCGACGTGTTACCAAAAATGCTCCTATGTTGACCAAAGTAATTAAGGGGGAGTATACCCGATTTGTTACCGACACCGCCTATATCTCCGAAACGGGGCTATCAATCGACTTGTCCTTTCGGCAGCCGATGTTTGACGAGTAATGAGTTCGAACTGGTACACTTGATCGAATGAAATCGGGATTTTTTTTTTTTTTTGATCGAAAAGTGTTGGCGTGCGATTTATGTCGACTTATATCAAAGCCTACGCATAAAAAATGCAAAATCGACCGAGAGAGCCTGATTCTATAGGGAATTCCGAACACAACCATCCCAAAACATCTTTGTTTTCGACAACGATGAAGGGGCTAGTTGTATTCTACGTTTTTGTGGTAATTTTCGCGATTATCAACGGCTGAGAGCGGCCATTGCCGCTAATGTCATTATATTAGTTCCCAGATCGCCCGTGAGATGTAGCCACGCGCAAATTTTCAGCTTATTAGTGAGAGGCGATTGGACTGCAGGTCGAGTCACGTGGTTACAGGTGTATCAACGTAACAGCGTGGCGACATCTCACGGGCGGTGTGGGAACTAATAAAATGACATTAGCGGCAATGGCCGCTCTCAGCTGCTGTCAGCCGTTGACAATCGCGAAAATTACCACAAAAACGTAGAATACAACTGGCCCCTTCATCGTTGTCGAAAACAAAGATGTTTTGGGATGGTTGTGTTCGGAATTCTCGATAGAATCGGGCTCTCTCGGTCGATTTTGCATTTTTTATGCGTAGGCTTTGATATAAGTCGACATAAATGGCACGCCAACACTTGACGATAAAAAAAAAAAAGAAATCCCGATTTCATTCGATCAAATGTACCAGTTCGAACTAATTACTCGTCAAACATCGGCTGCCGAAAGGAAAACTCGATTGACAGCCCCGTTTCGGAGATATTCGACCGGCCGATAACAAATCGGGTATACCTCCCCCTTAAGACTTGAAAACTAGACTAGAAAAAAATAAAAGGGAGAACCCCCCTAATTGTCAAACTCAGGTAACCTACCGCGAACTGCGCAGTGACAGAATATATTAAAAGGAAAATCCCTCAAAATATTAACTATTAAGAATTAACATTAAGGAAGAAATTGTAAACTACAATTTAAAAGATGGTAATTTGAATAATCATAAATTTAAAGATGGTGATAAGCTAGAGGCCACCAACTACAGACCAATCTCACTTATTTCTAACGTTGCGAAGATTTTCGAGAAAGCAGTCAAGAGCAGGCTAGCTAAGTTGATCAAGAAATATAAAGTCTTACACGATCTGCAGTTTGGATTCCGACAAAACACTTCTACGAGCAACGCACTGGCCAGTTTTTCAGAATACATATACGGAAACCTTGACAAAAGCAAACCAATCGCAGCAATTTTCCCCGACCTGGCCAAGGCTTTTGACACGGTTAAGCATGAGATACTCCTACAGAAACTCAAGATCTACGGAATAAGAGGAAGTACGAATGATCTGTTACGCAGCTACCTCACAAATAGGAAGCAAGTAGTTAAAATTGGTTATGTCAGAAGCAATCAGTTGAGCGTCGCATGTGGTGTTCCACAGGGATCCATATTGGGACCGTTCCTTTTTGTCGTGTATATCAATGATATGCTAAACCTACTGGATAATGGGAGAATGATAGCCTACGCTGACGACACCGTGATAATCTGTGAAGCTGACAGTTGGGATGAAGTGCAACAAGGACTAAATTGCAATCTTGATGTAGTGTATAAGTGGCTTTGTCATAACGAGTTGTCATTTAATGTCAAAAAGACTGTATATATGACTTTTGCAAATTATAATGATAAGTTGCCAGCTGATCTTAGAATAGTAGTTTCCAATGACAAAACGTCATATGCTCTATCCAGAGCAACAGTTACTGAGTACTTGGGGGTCTTTATTGATCAAAACTGCATATGGGCCGAACACATAAAATCTGTTATAAATAAAACTAGGTATCTGACATGTATTGTGAAAAAACTAAAAAATATACTCAGCACAAACAATCTAAAATTAATTTACTTTGCATTTTTTACTCCGTGATAAACTATGGCATTGTTGCCTGGGGTAATGCGTATGACAATGTTTTTGCAAATCTGGAATATCTACAAAATAGATTAATGAAGAAAATTTTTGGTAAAGTTAAGAGAACAGATGAGGTCTTCATAAAAAATTCAATTTTTGAAGTAAGGAAACTGTACTATTTTAATGCTCTTTTAATGGACTATGAGAAGCTAAAGAGAATATATGGAGCAAGTAAACAAATCACAAGGCGTAAAGAAATAAGCTTGCCACGATGTAAATTAGAAGTTGGGAAAAAAAAGTATACCTACACGGCAATAAAAATGTATAATTTGTGTGCAAGTAATCTCAAATGCTTGAACATAAGTAAGAAAAGCAAAAAAAGAATTATAGAAGACTGGTTAATTAAGCTAGTATAGATTAACTTATTTGAGTCGAAAATCTAATTGGAGTTCTACGCAATGCAGGCACTGCTCTCTTTATGTAATTCTAGTCACTAGTATATTCCTGTTTTCTCCTTTTATATTTGTTTCTGTCTAGAGTAGGTTTTATCTTTGTTTTTTTTTTTTCTATTTTTGTTTTCTTTTAACGCTCAGCATGCTAAGCAAACTAGGCCTGCGCACAGACTTTGATAAGTATCGCAGAAATTTTTATGTAAAAACCCCCTTTTAACATAAAATTTGTATCCCTTACACCTGGTTGATGAATTAATTAAGGGGTTAGGGGTAGTCAGAGACACGAAAAAATGAGAATTTTCAGTCATTTTTTTTGCTATTAAATTATGTCATTCTACAAAATTAATAATATGGCATTATTACACAATGTTTTGACTTGAAGTCACGGAAATTTGAAAAATAAAATTTATAATTTCCAAAGTTATAGCTGTTTGGGTTGACCCAGTTCCAAAAAAAGGTCCTTGCGGTGACTATCATAAGTCCTTGGAGATTCATATAAAATCAATCGGATGAGAAAAATTAGTTTTATAAATAGATAATCCTGGGCCTGATGGAAGCTTTTTTTTTTTCAAAAATTAACAAAATGGCGGCCTCAGGAAATTTTTTTCTAGATTTTCAGAAAAAAATCAACAGTTTGTTACGTCCGGGCATCACCGCCCGTACGTTCGCCCCTCACTTACTTCAGTACCTCAACTCTTCACACGCTTCCCCCCTTTTCCCTCTACGTCTCCACTCTTCTTATCTGCCTGCTACCAGATCATCCGCGTCATCCCTTCCTACTTCTAGAAAAGACTCGTTGCACCCGGCACTGCCAAATGCAACGAGTCAGCAAAAACCTTTTATCTTACTGTCCTAGCAACTACCTACCTAGCTATGCTTCCCTCGTTTCTTCACACACTTCTCAACTATACCTCTTCATGCGACCACTTAGAATAACTTAGCATATAAAACACAAGTACCATCATAACAAACAACTGTTAACCCGAATAAAAGTTATTAGTTCGCTAACTAAACTTTCATTACATCAACAAATCCCTCAGTTATATTCTGATATTTAAAACAGGGAACAAGACCCCAAATAAAGACGTAACACTGGTGGCAGCGGTGGTCCCCCTGTTACTGAGGGCATGTGAAAGAAAAGTAAACGAAATATAAACCACTAACTAAACAAATCGTGACACCAAATAGTAAACCAATGTGCAAAATCAGTTGTGTGAACTAATAACCAAGAAAGCAACACTCGGTATGAACCACTGCGCCTAATACAAAAAAAAAAAAAAAAAACAGTGTCGTGTTACATTGCACGATACATCTTGTACGACCTGAATCGCTCATATACGCGAAAAGTGTAAACTATTAAACCGCTATTATCAACCTGGAGATAATTGGCAATCACAGAATTTGTTAACACAAATCGCAGCAAACGAACCTCAAAGGCACCTCGCCCCCCAAAGGCTCATCCGAGCCCCACAAAGAGCGAACTCGCTCCAACGACGACCCGAAACCTGTTAACAACTCCAAAACACCAATATCACCAACGCTATCGCTCAACCCTCAGATCCAGAGTCACGATCTCTACAGCAACAATCACCACTTTAGAGATATGCTAAGAAAAATCACTCTCATTGTACTCACCATAATTTCCAGAACGTAAGCTACCTTAACATACGTATACCATTTAAGATAAGTCATAAACCCCGCCGGAAACCATGCCTGACACAGAGACAGCATTCATGAATTTGAAGTCGCGACTAGAGCGATTCCAACTTTTGACGGAACAAGTATCACGATAAAATCTTTCCTTAAAAAAATCGAAAACATAAGATAACTAATAGCACCGCGAGATTCACTCCTGTTTGCTGCACTCGTACGATCAAAAATTGAAGGCCGCGCAGAAAGGGCACTCCCGCGAGAAAGCTTCCAATCACTACAATCTCTTATAGACAACTTAAAACGCACGTTTGAACCGAAACAAAGACTATCAGACGTGCAATGTGCTATAGCGTGTGCACACCAAGAGAAAGACGAGACCGCATTAGATTACGGAACTAGGATAGAAGAACTCGTAGATACGGCCATTGACATTATAGAGTCAAAAGAATCCGCTGAAAATGCGACTATACTAATAAAAAACGTTGAAGAAAACGCTGTAGGCGCATTTATAAAGGGTCTGTGTGACGCGCTAGAACAAAGGGTGTTAAATGAGGAGCCAAACACGCTGCGAGCGGCAGTCGAAAAGGCGGTGAGCGCGGAAAAAATAGTATCAGAAAGGCAAAAACTAAGAGCGTAGACACCAAAAACAAATGAACCGACTCAAAACCGTAGCATTAATAGCTCGAAACGAACATCACCTCACGACCCGTCGCTGAACTGTAGGTTCTGCAAGCGTGTTGGGCACTCAATAGATAACTGTAGATCACGAGAGCGTACCGACCATCTATCTTGTACATACTGTAAACGTAAAGGTCATACGGTTGGAAGGTGCCGCGCGCGAAACTACCAAAACCAACAAACACCCCAGAATCCTTCATTTTACCAATCACACGCTCCACAATACACCCAACAACCTCAGGCACACAACAGACCTCAACATAACAACTCTGGTCAGCGACCAAATCAACCTAATAACCAAAACCGAAACCAACCAAACTCCGAACAGCCAAGATACGCACGCATAAACTTCACAAACACAAATACTAACTTCGCGAATACCGACAACTTCCCATTAGAATCGCAGACTTTAAACGAGTAACGGGACCACCATACGGACGCAACGACGTCCCGAACTCTAGAAATGCGTCCGAATACGTAAAAAGGATCCTTTTAGAATCACCGATTATTAGAATTCAATCACCCCAAATCATCGGCAACACTGGAACACTAATAGTAGATACCGGTGCCAATTTAAACCTAATAAAACAAAAGATTATCACCCCGGACACTCGTGTCGAATCAAGGGATTAACGTTACATCTCGGGAATAACAGAAGGGGTCACAGTAACACAAGGTAGCATTAATCTAGAATTTGCGGGCACTTGCCACGAATTCCACCTAATAAGCAACGAATTTCCTATACAAGAAGACGGCATCCTAAGCGCCGATTTCCTGCGACTCGAGAAAGCAACAATCTGTTTTAAAAACGACCAACTCCATTCGCGAAACACAGGCGTTATGCCACTACATTACAAATCCTCGAACAATAATATCGACGGTTTAATGCCAAACGGGCGTAAGCCCAAGAAAAAAAAATGGTTTTTTTAGTGGCAAAATCTTTTTCATGCAATGGAGAATCTTGTGGGCATATCCGCAGAACAAAAATTTATTTGTCCCTTACGCCCGTATGGCATTAGTCCATCGATACACGGAGAGAAAAGACGTGCAGTCACTGTACGAACGGTAGTGGCGCTGCTGTACCGCGAGTTCGAGGAGTAGCAACACGCTTTCGGGGCAGCAGCTCTCCCAAAAGTGCGAGGGGCTGCTGCAGACGTTACACGAAAAAGTGGAACTCACGCCGCCGGTACAGTGAAAACCCGCCTGCGGGGCAGTCAGTACTCTTTGAGGAGTAGTGGCTCCCCCGAAAGAACGGATAGCGGCGCTACTACAAAAATGACAATCTCTCTCCGTCGCGGGGGACTCACTGCACGTCTTTTCTCTCCGTGTATAAGAACATCCCGCATCCTTACAACAGCGGCAACACAAACACCTAAGATACACCTACACAGGCCTCAACTCGAAAAACAGATGAGCACACTCTTGGTTGACACCGGAGCCGACATCAACGTGATAAAACTTAACGCAGTCAAACCAAACATACACTACACTACGACGGACAATACCCAGATAACCGGAACAACAGACGGTGCTATAAAAACTCTAGGAAGCGCCAACGTACAAATCGACAATAGTTGGCACGTATTCCACCTAGTCGATAATTCCTTCCCAATAAAAGAAGACGGCATTTTGGGTACGAAATTTCTATCACTGAGAACGCCACAATTTCGTTCGGAACTGGCACAGTAACAACGGATAACTGTAAACCATTGAAAATACTAGACGAAAATATTGTATCTATCCCTAGCCGAACTGGTAAAGTAATATCATTGAAAGTCGCCAACCCGACGTTAAAAACAGGATTCATTGATAACATAGACCTTGGCCCCAGTATTTTTCTCGGCAAAGCCTTAGTCACGAACAGAAACGGTTTAGCATATGCCTACGTGATTAACTCCAGCGAAACAGCTGTAGAGATAAGGAGGCCTGTAGTAACCTTAGCAGAAGTCGACGAACTCGCGGATACGAGACTCCAGCTGACCGACACAAGACTCACCAGCGTTCAATCAATCCTACTAACCAAGGCTCGGGAAACTAATACCAATAACACTTCCCTTTCGCTTCACTTCTCCCCTAACTACGACTCGAAACGCCTCCACACCCTTATGGAAAACCTTCGATTGAACCATTTGAACGACGAAGAAAAACAGTCGATAACTGACCTTGCTATAGAATTGAACCACCTTTTTTTCCTACCGGGCGACAAATTAAAACATACACAACTGGTCAGTCATACCATCCCTACCACAGATGACATTCCGATTCATACAAAACAGTACAGATATCCTCAAATTCACAAAGAAGAGATAAATACGCAAGTTAGCAAACTCCTTGATCAAGATATCATCAAACACTTTTCTTCACCATACAACTCCCCAGTTTGGATAGTACCCAAGAAAACAGACGCCGCCGGCAATAAGAAATGGCGCATCGTCATAGACTTCCGTAAACTAAATGAAAAAACTATCGGCGACGCCTATCTGCTACCCAACATAACGGACATTTTAGATCAATTAGGATCCGCCAAATACTTATCTAAAGTCGATTTGGCGTCAGGTTTCCACCAGATACCGATGCATCCTGATCACAGTCCCAAAACGGCTTTCTCAACGCCACATAGCCACTATGAATTCAACAGAATGCCCTTTGGCCTAAAAAATGCACCATCAACCTTCCAACGTCTAATGGATCAGGTACTTTCCGGACTCCTCGGCAACGAAGTCTTCGTTTATCTGGACGACATAGTAATCTATGCGAGATCATTAGAAGAACACGCCATTAAATTCAAAAAACTTATGGAACGATTAGCCAATGCCGGACTAACCCTTCAGCCCGACAAATGCGAGTTTCTACGTAAAGAGATAGCATACCTAGGCCACGTCATCACAAAAGACGGAGTAAAACCGGATCCCAACAAAATAGCAGCCGTCAAAAACTACCCTGTCCCTACGAATCCGAAGCAAATCAAACAATTCCTCGGACTGATCGGCGACTACCGCAGATTCATACCTAACTTATCAAAACTCGCAAAGCCCATAAACAACTCACTAAAGAAAAACAAGCGATTTCTTTGGACGTCCGAACACCAACTCGCATTCGAAACACTACGCGATAACCTTTGTAACGAACCTATCTTACAGTACCCGGACTTTGAGAAACCGTTTATATTGACGACCGATGCCTCTAACTGCGCCGTAGGCGCAATTCTCAGTTAAGGAGAAATCGGCCAAGACTTACCTATCGCATACGCCTCGAGATCCTTCGAAAAGGCGGAAGTCAACTACTCGACGATTGACAAAGAACTCTTAGCAATCATCTTCGCCGTGAAAATCTTCCGACCATATCTTCACGGACGAACATTCAAACTCGTCACAGATCACAGACCACTAGTTTAGATAAACAATGTGAAAGACCCAACCTCACGACTGCTACGATGGCGCCTGACACTCGACGAATATTCTTACAACGTTATACACAAAAAAGGAAAGATGAATTCTGTTATGTTTGGGTTATACGGGAGTACAGGATAAATACATATACACGTCTGCTTAGATCAACTACTAAGACTCAACTGGTTTATTATTAGGATACAATATCATATACAGTATTGGTCGGTAATTATGAGTACTAACTTACATACATCACATCTCCTCTCTCTTACAATAAGAACGGTTAATGCTTATTGCGTTTGTTTATGATTCGCTCAGAACGTCTTATAAATGTTTATACGAATTTTGATCATTTACATAAGTTTCATTACAGTCAATAATTTGGTCGAGGTGACGTTCCCATAGTAAATCCGGTTCCGCTTTCACCAGATATGTTACGGCTGTTAGTCTACGCACGACTGTCGCTCTGATCCATTTTTGTTTCTTATCTCTATAATTGCTTACAAATACGACATCACCTGACTCATATGACTTATCTCTTTTCCCTCCCCGCTGTGCTATTTGTTTACCCTGCCGCTCGGCGACATCATCCGCAACGTTCGGTCTGAGTATGTCGAAACGTGATCGGACTTCGCGTCTGAAAAGTAAATAAGCTGGCGATCGGCCGGTTGTTGCATGCGGAACGATTCTGTAATCTGCCAAGAAAATATCAACAGCTTCGTCTAATGGTACACCATCTTTCATTATTTTCTTAACTTTGTGTTTGAAGATACCCACAAAATTTTCGGCCGCGCCGTTAGTAGCGGGATGGTAGGGTGGTGTGAAACTATGTTTAATGCCTAGCTTTTTGAAAAATTCTTGCGTCATTTCACTAGTGAACTGTCGACCGTTGTCCGTAACTACATGCCTAGGAAGACCATGTCGCGCAAATAAGGATCGTAATCGCTTGATTAACTGATCTGTCGTAGTGTTATTCTTAAAATCTATAACCTCCGGCCACTTTGAGAATGCATCGACTACAACCAAAAACATATGGCCTTCAAAAGGTCCTAAAAAATCGCAATGGATTCGCGACCAGGCATTGTTCGGGTATGTCCACGGCGTGAGCGGTGCTTTATTTGGCTGTCGGCGATTCTCACTGCAATTTGTGCAGCAGTTAATCATTTGCTCAATATCTGCATCGATACCGGGCCACCACATATAAGAGCGTGCGAACTGCTTGATTTTAACAATACCCAGGTGCGAGGTGTGCAACTCTTTTAGTACTTGGTGTCTTAAGTTTTCCGGAATAACTATACGAGTTCCCCGCATGATGCATTCTTTGTCGACCGATAGTTCGAGGCGTTTATCGAAAAAAGTTTTTTCTAGATCACTCAGTGATTTTGTATTAGTTGGCCAACCCAATCTCACAGATTCAGCTATTGTTTTAAGTAATGGGTCTGCCTTGGTACTCTCAGCAATATCCGCTGCGCTTAAGAAGTTTACGCTATCGCATACATAATTCAGCGGTGTTGCTGTGATGTTGAAAACTGAGGTTTCTGTATTTAGGGGCAGTCGCGATAATGCATCGCAATTACCGTTCTTTTCTGACTTGACATACTCGATGTCGTAATGAAACGCCGATAGGTAGTGTGCCCACCTATGTAATCTATTTGCGAGCGTAATTGGTAATCCGTTGTTAGGCCCGAAAATAAATGTTAGCGGTTTGTGGTCGGTTCGCAGTGTTATTTTTCTACCGTAAATATAATTGAAAAATCTCTTAAATCCAAAAATAATAGCGCCAGCTTCCTTGTCTATAATTGCCCTGTTACATTCATTTTTCGGGATCTTCGCTGATGCGAAAGCAATCGGTTTTTCTGTGCCATCACTGTATTTGTGGGACAAGATCGCTGATAGCCCATACTGCGATGCGTCGCATGCTAAAACTATTTGCTGTGAGGGGTCATAATGCGCTAAAAATTGTGGCGAACTTATTTTTTTCTTCACCCAATCAAACGCCACTTGACATTCTTTTGTCCATTTGAAATATGCTTTACATTCATATAGCGGGCGCATTTTATCCGATGTGTTTGGTAAAAAACGGGAGTAGAATGTTAGTAAACCTATCAATGCCTCGAGTTCCTTAGCATTTTTTGGTGTTGGTGCATTCGTTATTGCCTCGACTTTTTCTTGATCTGTGTGCAAACCGTTTTTATCGATTATGAATCCAAGGATTTTCAGCCGTTTGTGAAAAAAATTACTTTTACGCATGTTTGCTTTTCATCCTGCTTCTTCGAGTCTACGGCGAACTAACCTTAATGTTTTGAAATGCTCTTCCCGGGAACGCCCTGTCATGTATATATTATCTAAGTAAGCCTGAGCACAAGGAATATCTTTCAATATTTCTTCGATAACACGCTGGAAATTTCCAGGTCCTGAAGCTATTCCTTCTATCAAGCTATTATACCTGTAAAGTCCTTTAAAGTCCTTACTCGCTTGCAATGCGTTGTTGGTCGCGTCTTCGAATGCAACCGCAGTTTTGTAGGCCTCGTCGAATGTAGTAGTCCCTTTTTTGAACAACTCTAGCCGAACTGCATTGTCTCTCGCTCCGCAGATTAATTGGTCCCTTAACGCGTTTGCCAAGTCCGGGAATGCACAATGCAACGCGAGTTTCTTTAGCCGCGCTGCATAATCTGCTATTTTTTCCGTCGGTCCTTGCTTCGCTTGCTGGAACTTGCAGCGTTCCATAGTTTCTGACGGCTTAGGTGCAAGATGATCTTGGACCAGTTTCACTAATTCCGCATACGTCTTATCTTTGGGTTTTATGGGTGCACAGAGGTTTCTTATGACCACGAAAGCATCTGCATTCACTTTCGTTAGCAACACCGCATGCTGTTTCTCCACTGGGACGTCGGATGCCAGGAACAACATTTCTAATCGTTCAACGAAGGTTTCCCAATCGTCCTCGCCAAGTTTGAATTCTAACCGATTCGTGTTATTCATTTCGCCCTCGTAGATTGGCACAATGTGTACTGGTGCGTTGTGTACTGTCTCTTCCTGTGTTGTTATCGTCGATGCGTTTGTTGGGCCCTCTTTCTTCGCTTCTTTGGCTATAGCTAGCTCCTCCGTCCTATTTTTTATCGATGCTGATAGTTTCTTCCGTAATTCATCGACGGTACTTTGTCGTCTATTTCCACTCCGTACGATTTGCATGTGTTCACGAGTTCTGTTTTATTCAATGTATATATCCAACTAACTTTTTCCTGCGATTCACTCGTACTATTCCCTGGCATTGATCACCGCACTTTTGCACTGTCGTCGCGATTACATATGCGTTTGCGCGAATTATAGTCCGTATGCTCGCTCGTATGCTTCGTGGGATTAACGTATCCTCGTCGCCAGTTGTTATGTTTGGGTTATACGGGAGTACAGGATAAATACATATACACGTCTGCTTAGATCAACTGCTAAGACTCAACTGGTTTATTATTAGGATACAATATCATATACAGTATTGGTCGGTAATTATGAGTAATAACTTACATACATCACAAATTCGAACGCAGATGCGCTATCCAGAAACCCACCACCTGACACAATTCAAATCCTACCTCTTGACTCGAAGCGCCTTAGAACCGATACCGAACCCTCAGAGGAAAAGAACAAACAGATAAAGATACCACATCGACTCCCAAGACGTCCCCGACAAACCACAGACGAATCCACTAACCCTGCCCCAACTAAAAGACCTAAAGAACAACAAATGCCAACTATGACAACGTCAACTATCTCGGACAATTCAGACACTGAAGCTACCCACCAAAAACCTGAACCCCCAGAAAAACGAAAGACTACCGAGTCCTCTAGTAACCAGCCCCCACGGAAGAAAGAGACCCTTCACCTATCCGAGTTCGCTCATGACTCAACACCGCCAGAAGAAGACAACGATAAACGAACAAACTCTCCAGAAACCTACCCTAGCGTTAAAAAACCGAATAAACGCTATCGCGATACGCCATCTTCAGGTAACCCGGCACCACGAGGTAAACCGAACGTAGATAATGACTCAGACTCTACGGACGACTCAGACACTCAGATACACATCCGCCGTAAGCGCATTATCACGACCTCGTCCAGCTCTAATCGAAGGGTTCACAAAAAAGTTCGCAAACAAACCGCAGGCGCGATTTCCGATGAAAAACAAACAAAACGTGAACTCCCGTACACTCATACGGACCGTAGTACAAATGAGCAAAACAAACCACCCAATTCTGAACCGGGAACGTCAAAAAATAATAAGCCAAGACCTGCGCCCTACATACGCAAGAAGGTTTATAAAAAACTCTCGAACACAAATCCGATCACGGACTCAGAGTCAACAGCAACACCCACTAGATCTGATATAGGAAGACGAGAAGACATAGCCGGAACCTCCACCAACCAGAATCCAGAAAACACATACCCCCATACGGCCAATTTCTCGTAGATCTAGAGTTTCTGCCTTTGGCTTACAATAAACACATTACAGAGATAAACGTTGACATATTGAAACAAAAAGACAACCTCGCACACTGCATTTCAGCAGACTGTAAAGCTTCACGAGGTGTCGCGGATCAGATGGTGAAACAGGGATTGATACAACGTAAACAACTTCTAGCCATGAAGCCTGAAGTGACAGACATTATAACAGTCACATACCCACGACGTATAATCTATTCTTTAGTAACAAAAGAACATCACTACGACAAACTTACGAAAGAAGTCATGTACAAGACACTAGCCAAACTAAAAATAGCACTTATCAAAGGAGGAGTGAAATCACTATCAATACCAAGATTAGGCTGCGGCCTAGATGAACTTAGCTGGGACCTCATTAGTCGTATGATCCATTACATATTCAAGGACATAGACATTAAAATCACCATTTGTGTATGCGAAAATCCGATATCTCACCGATCAACCCTCGAAATCGACGAACGACCAAACCCAGTAACGGTCACCCCACACCCAACAACAGAACATAACATCATTCCACCAACAGGAGTAAATAACACTACCGACTACTAGACGGACACAGACTACTCGTCAGATCCCGAGAACTCAAGATTAACAGAAAGTGACGACACCAATTCACCAATAGACACCCTAGATTTTCGAGACCTACCCAACAATGATTCTCCCACCTCAACCCGCACTAACACTCTACAACATACAGGTATTCAAAATAGCGATACCAACAGCACACCTGATGACTTCAACCATTTTATAAATAACCTGGATGACATAATACCTGTAACTAACGTCAAGGAATCAAAAGACCAAATGTTCCTAATAAACGACAACTACGTTCACTGCGTCCCAGCGGACCACCCTACAGATGACCCATTGGCAAAACGACTAATAGACAAGGGCATGCTCAACAAAAAAACGTTCACAATTCGAACACCGCAGAAACTAGAAATAGCTCTGACAAAATTCAGAGAAAGATATATCCTCACACTTGTAATCAAAAACAAACACACAGACAAAGATAATCTGGAAGACCTTTATAACACACTCCTCAACTTGAAACATATCCTAATACGCAAAAATATAAACTCCTTCACCTTTACAAAAAACAACGTAGAGCTACGTAACTTTCAGTGGTCAACGATTAAAAAACTGTTTGACTACATCTTCGCAAATACGAACATTAGAATCACACTCTGCACCGAAGAAATTACCACGCCCGACGAAACCCTACGCCACGAGATAATCAAAGAATACCATGAATCGCTAATCGGAGGCCACCAAGGGGTAACGAAGACCTTTAACCGGATAAGAGAAGAGTACATTTGGCCAAACCTCAAATCTCAAATACATACCTTTATCAAAACTTGTGACAGTTGCCAAAGGAAAAAGTTAGTACGAGTCAAAACACGACTGCCCATGATGATTACGGATACTCCGGCAGATGCGTTTGATAAAGTTGCGCTCGACATAGTAGGACCACTTCCCGTGACGGAATCAAATAACCAATACTTATTGACAATTCAATGCAATCTAACAAAATTTCTAGATGCTATACCTCTCCCTAACGCGACTGCCCAGACAATCGGCACGGCATTTACAAAAGAATACATTACACGTTACGGAGCACCACGAATAATACTAACAGATCAAGGCCAAAATTTCATGAGCACAACGATTAAACAAATTTGCAAATTATTTAAAATTAAACAAGTAAGAACTACTGCATATCGACCACAATCCAACGGCTCCCTAGAACGTAGCCATCTTGTACTTATCGAACACATTAAACATTACACAAGAACCGGTAAAGACTGGGACAAGTACGTACGTTTCGCAATTTTCTGTTATAACACCGCGATACACGGAGGTACGAACTTCACACCACATCAATTAATCTTTGGTAAAGAAGCTCGACTGCCATCGGACCTGAGAGCAACCGTCGCGATAACAAACTCATACAACACATTTATCCTCGACCTACTAACAAACCTGATAGAAATTCGTAAAAGAGCAGCACAAAATTTGAAGGATGCAAAATCGAAATCAAAAGCATATTACGATAAAAGAATCAACGAACACCTCTTTGAGGCCGGACAGAAAGTATTTTTATCGAATGAAAATCGCACAAAATTCGAAGACCAATATAAAGGCCCGTACGTAATTAAGAGAATAATTGCGAAATAAACGCAGAAATTTACATCACGCCGAACAAAACAAAAATAGTTCACTTAAACAAATTAAAGTTAGCACACACACGAAACTAACACGACAAATAATTACAGATACGGCACGGCAGTCGAAAACGATGGAAACCAACCTTATACCTTGATACCGTTCACAACAAACCCTGGGATTTAATATGAACAACTGGAAGACTTACGTACATCAAACAACAAATGGAAGCTGATAAACTTCTTAAATATAAAACAGTTTATAGACATATCCGACAAGCTAGGAAGATACTGCGACCTAATTGATAAAAGGTGCGTCACGAAAGAAAGTGAATGCATCGTACGAGACACAATAGACATATCAAAGAACCGTCTGTCAACCATAAAACAATACCAAAACCAAATAGAAGACTTGATAGGATACCACGAAACAGACGGACTCCATGAGAAATTAGCAGAACTAACCCATACACGCGTCAACCGAGGATGGTTCAACTTCGTTGGCAGCATTCACAAGACGCTCTACGGAACGCTAACAGAAGGGGATGGTGATTATATTAACACACAAATCGATAGACTATTTAACGATACGAACCATGTAGCCATGTTACTAGCAAATCAAACGCACATCATCCAAGCAATGCTGGGCACGCAACAGAAAGAAATTGATAATATAGAAAAGCACATCATAGAACTAGACAACCAACTAGTATTTTTCACTTCTACCTTATCAGCCATAAAAAAATACCAAACACGTAATACAATTACCATAACATTACTGCATCACCTCAACAAACTAGACAAAATGCTAAATGAATACGAACTAGACTTAAACAGCGTAATCGACGCTATTTTATTCGCGAAACAAGGAGTTGTACACCCAAAACTATTATCACCAAAACAATTGATCAACAGCCTGCAACACATACAAACCTTAGAACCGCTCCTACAATTTCCTACCCCTTCAAGAAATAAATACGCCGAGGAATTAGTTAGACTATCGGAACTCGACATTATCTATAACGAACCCAACATAATCTTTGCCCTATCAATCCCACTATTAGACGACGACACATTCAACTTATACTATTTACTCCCGATTCCAGTCAAACAAAACTTCGACAGAACAAATACTTTCGCCTGCATAGCCCCCAATAATGACTACATCGCAGTTTCAACAGACGGAAGTTCCTATTTCCACCTATCAAAAACAGACTTCACAGAATGCAAATTCTCGCAGAACTCATACATCTGTAAACAGACTCAACCAATTTATCACAACAACAACCACAAATCATGCGAAATGCAATTATTCTTAGGTAATACGCCTAACCAACTCAACACATGTAACATCAGGATAAATTCATTCGATGGATCATATTGGTCAAAACTGAGAGCACCAAATTCGTGGATCTACTCCTTAGCAAACCCAGAAACTATTCATATCCTGTGCCCCAATATACCTACAACACGTGTCACCCTTTCTAAATCTGGGATACTAAAACTGAGGAGTAGATGTTCAGGACACTCAGAAATTGTAACGCTTAGTACCTCTAATACCATGACGTCGACAGAAATGCACTCATACGTCCCAGAATTCACTCTAAACCTAACCGAGATATATCAGGACCTAAACAAAAACCATACCGTAAACCTATCGACAATTCCCATATTCCACCAATACAAAACCACACCCCTAAACGCCGATGACATAAAATCTAACAGCCTAGCACTGGAGGATATGATCAAACAGGCAAATGAAATAAGTACACACAAACGCACACATCAAAACACCGACAGCCTAACGACTAGTCTCTCCTACGCAGCCATTGGCCTAGGAATTATAGCAGCCCTGTTCGTGGCATTTAAATTTTCAATATTCGGAAAAATAGCAACGGTCTTCTCCTGCCTGGGGAAGACAAGACGCGGCAGCATACGCTCAAAGTCACCTACTTACGAAAAACCTATCAGATTAAACATTATTCACCCACACCTAAACGAAAACACTCCTCAAGAGGCAATCCCACCACCACTTCCGCCAATGGGCCCGTCTGTGCACAAGAGCAAGACCCAAAAGCCCCACCCACTACACCGGACAGCGACAGGCTCGCACCCGCTCGAACCGGTGAAATACTACGATTGAATATACAAGTCGGTACGCTCATTTAATTTCAACGATAGATTAACGATAGATTCAAGTCATCAAACCATTACCAATGTTTTGAACAATTACTTAGACGCATAAGCATTTGAAATGTAATTCAAACCTTTGTCATTAGGATAATAAAATTACGACCAATGCCAATGTTTCTTTATTTTTTTTCTTTTTCTTAATTTGAAATTGTAATCACTCACGTATTGTTGGACATAAATCTTAGATAATATTTGATAACTACGTTAAAAGGAAGCATACCGCTTGAATACAAGCGATATGTTTCCTCTAACGGGGGGGGGGGGGGTTACGTCCGGGCATCACCGCCCGTACGTAACTTACTTCAGTACCTCAACTCTACACACGCTTCCCCCCTTTTCCCTCTACGTCTCCACTCTTCTTATCTGCCTGCTACCAGATCATCCGCGTCTTCCCTTCCTACTTCTAGAAAAGACTCGTTGCACCCGGCACTGTCAAATGCAACGAGTCAGCAAAAACCTTTTATCTTACTGTCCTAGCAACTACCTACTCTCTAAATTTGAATCAGTGAAAATTTCACTGATGGAATCAGTGATTCAGGTTTTCACTGCTGAATCAGTGGTTTTATACCTAATTCACTGATCATTCAGTTAACTCCCTCTCGTCAGTGATTTTACCACTGCAGAACCAGTGCCCCAGTTCACTATTTCATCAGCGACTATTCTTCCGCTAGGGGCGCTGCGTAAATTGTGGTCCTGTAGTGACTTGCGTTTTACATACCTACGTTCATTTTAATCGTGGGACGCGGCGTCGTATATGAGAATCTGAAGAGGGAAGGTGTTCAATATCAACTGGTAAGTACGTACATACATACATACATTCATGAAATTCTTTAGAATTCCAATATCAGGTGTGACCTGCACAAACATCAACTTTACTCGATCTTTTTCACGGTATACTGTTGATAGGTTAGATTATGTCGAATCATATTGAATCATATTGTTTAGATTGATACGATATTTACTCGTACTTTACGTGTTATTGGGTTCTCATGACTGGTCTATCATGAAAAATGATAATAATATTACCACGAGTTTACTGCATTATCGTGTATGACTCCTGCATACCACACGCCTGACTTTGATTCAGAAGATAGAATATGCGAGCTTTGGTTAGCTTTTGATTTTAGTGGCCGCGTGTATTGCATTTTATATCAAAACTAATTGAAACTCATTCACGACTGTCCTACACACAATCCTCGTCATTACTGTCTCGAATGAAATATTTGTATATGACCAATGAAGAATATACATCTGCAGTTTGTAGTGCTTTGATAGCTGAAACATTCTTCAAAATTGATTCATATCCTCAGAAGCTATTTTTTTTTGTGTATTTTCAGCTTTAGGATAATTAAACTGGGAAAGAAGGAATAAATGGACATCATTTCCGCATTTTCAGTGGACCAGCTCACTCATTGGTTGCGGTCAGTAGTGAGTGATGCTGAAACTCTGCAAATTTTTGAGAGTGAGTAGACAATTGTTTTGTATTGTGCCCAAGCTGCATTATCCACAATTCCACAGGGTTGAACTGAAGAATGGAAACTGGTCCAACAAGGAGAGTTCTGGATCACTGTAGATTCTGCTCAATCTGGAAGGGGTGTTTCCTTGGCCCAAAAAATGAAACCGTCGATGTTCCATTCCATCCATTAGGTCTCCGTTCTCATGGCAAGCCACGCTTCATAGTTAATACCCAGCGATAGATGAATATTCCACAGGTGATATAATACTTGGTACTTCTTTATCGAATTGAGTTTTCTTTGTCAGAATCTGGTATGATACCACAGAAATGTGATTCAGCATGCTGGAAAACATATATTACACAGGTACAGCGAGCTGGGAGTACACTATTTGTGGGTGCACGCTAGTAAAATTAATGAAATTGTATGGGAATGATGAAAAAGTAAATCGAAGCAGTCCAAATGGAGCCTGTATCAAATCCTACTGTCGAATTATGATCATTATACTGGTTTGAGGTAGTTCAACCAGCTTTTAAGCCTCAGACGGGTCTGCGAAGGGTTCTCCACCATAGTAAAATGGCCTTCGGTGCCCATGTAGTTGGCTTTAGGAGAATTTCCACATTGACCACAGATCTTCAAACTCGCAAAGCTCATTCAACATTAGCTGACAAGAGTAGCAAGGTAGTGAAATTCGAAGAATGACTTATAACTTCAGAAATGTTTTCTTTTTATTTTTGTTACATGATTAGATTCAATCTTTTGCTTCTCATTATTCGAAAAATATGTATTCAGACAAAAATCAAAGAAAAAATCTTCTAATTTTACTTCCTTAATACTTTTATTACCTAATTTTAAACAAGTTCTGTGAGTTTGAAGGTCTCAGGTCGTAGGGATTCTTTCACAGCCAACGACATGAGTAAGGAAGGCTATTTCACTGTGACCGAGGACCATCTGTGGGCTCGTCAAAGTATTGAAAGCTGGTTGAACTACCTCAAACCAGTATAAGGATCATAATTCGACAGTAGGATTTGATACAGGCTCCATTTGGACTGCTTCGATTTACTTTTTTATCATTCTCATACAATTTCATTGATTTTACTAGCATGTACCTACAAATAGTGTACTCCCAGCTCGCTGTACCTGTGCAATATATGTTTTCCAACATACTGAATCACATTTCTGTGGTATCATAACAGATTCTGGCCAAAAAAACTCAATCCGATGAAGAAGTACCAAGTATTATCACCTCTGTGGAATATTCAATCAGCTATCGCTGGATATTAACTATTAAGTGTGGCTCGCCAAGACAACAGCGGAAAAATTTTCTCAGTGTGTACCTACAACCTACGACCTATAGCTTGTGTTCATATCTATAATTTGATAAATCTATAATAATAAATAAATAATTAACCCCAACGTAATATAATCTTACCTCACCGGTACTTCTATAGCATATGTACATACCGGGAATATTCGGTGAATTAGAACGATCCCCTTCCTATGACCAAACCAACACAGGCGCACACCGCGTGCGTGAGGCTCGGCGGTCGGGGCTGAGCGACCAGTGGTGCTTCTACCGAATCTTCCGCGCTAGGCCGAGTCCGCATAGCCCACCTCGATACTTAACCTAAAAAGCAATCATCGCACTGAACACGGAAAAGAATGAACGCGAATAAAATGGATTTGCCTGATGTGAATATTTATTTTCGAAATTTATGAACGAATTTAAAATCAAATATCAATCAATTGGATTTAAGTATTGATTATCAGTGTTTAGGATCGATATTTGAGACGAAGTGGAACAGGTAAGTGAAGGGTAAATCATTGAAGACAACATGGTCAAAAATTGTTTTATTTATTGATTTACTTATTTATTATCAGAAAAATGAAATTTATCAACGATTATTGGTTAATCGAGGGATCCATTGCTGTTGAATTATGGCGTACGTCCAAACTTATCGGAGATTGAATGCTTGGGAATCGAAGAGAGGCTACCGATGAGCCACTGTCGAACGTAGTAGACTTTCACTCAAACCATTTTTATTTCTCAACGACTACTTCTATCGGAGACCCGAGTGCTGACATGTACCTCAGCGAGGCTTCATAGCGTGCGGAGGGGATTTGTCGCAGGAGTTTGTAGTACGTCGACAATCAGGTGTCGGAGAAGAATAAATTCATACGAGTTGAAGAAGATGTTGCCATCCCAGGACATCGTTACTTCCTCTGAAACAGCAAGGTGAGAGTATAACTGACTATCATGAGAATTTATAAGTCTTGTAAGTCTTTTCGATATCCGTTAACTTTGTATCCTCCGTACCCAGTGACTGATCGCCCGCTAACTCTTGAGGAGAAATATCGCCGATGTCGTTGTCCAAGCTGACCTCAGGGATCAGACTGCGAAGAGTGATCGAGAACCAAGCAGGGATCGAGGAAACGAGAGCTAGTAACAGCGTCGGCGAGGCTTGGCAGCGTACGGAGTAGCTTCGTTGCAAGGGTTCGTAGCCCGTCGACGATATTCATCGAACATTTCTCACTCGTCTAACGACCATTCAACGTTCATGTCTCGTAGCAGTCGAAGAAGCCTCGTCGCAGATGTTCCCAGTGCGACGAGGCAGCGTACGAGGAGCTTCGTTGCCAGAGTTCGCAGTGCGTCGGCGAGCATTTTCTATCAAATTTTTGTGCGGCAAGGCTTCGCCAGAGTCCAGAGAAGGACTGCATATCGTTGACGTGCTACAAACGCTTGCAACGAAGCTCCTCGTACGCTACCTCATCGCACTACAAACTCCTGCGACAAAGCCCCTCCGCACGTTATGAAGCTTCGCTGAGGTACATGTCAGCACTCGGTCTCCGATAGAGGTAGTCGTTGAGAAATAAAAATGGTTCGAGTAAAAGTCTACTACGTTCGACAGTGGCTCATCAGTAGCCTTTCTTCGATTCCCAAGCATTCAATCTCCGATAAGTTTGGACGTACGCCATAATTCATCAGCAATGGATCCCTCGATTAACCAATAATCGTTGATAGATTTCATTTTTCTGATAATAAATAAATAAATCAATAAATAAAACAATTTTTGACCATGTTGTCTTCAATGATTTACCCTTCACTTACCTGTTCCACTTCGTCTCAAATATCGATCCTAAACACTGATAATCAATACCTAAATCTAATTGATTAATATTTGATTTTAAATTCGTTCATAAATTTCGAAAATAAATGTTCACATCAGGCAAATTCATTTTATTCGCGTTCATTCTTTTCCGTGTTCAGTGCGATGATTGCTTTTTAGGTTAAGTATCGAGGTGGGCTATGCAGACTCGGCCTAGCGCGGAAGATTCGGTAGAAGCACCACTGGTCGCTCAGCCCCGCCCGCAGAGCCTCACGCACGCGGTGCGCGCCTGTGTTGGTTTGGTCGTAGGAAGGGGATCGTTCTAATTCACCGAATATTCCCGGTATATATACATATATTATAATCTATAACGTATAGATACGTTTTTGTTGAGCGCACTGTGAGCGAGCGAAACGCGATGTGATCAACCTCCCCATCAAAAAGAGCCAATGTATGGAGATTTGCAATTTCCCCGGGCTATAGAGTGATTGATATTAGATTTAAGTATATTATTTTTACTTGATTTCTGTTTCTATATAAGATATTCTGTATTCCAACGAACAATATTTTTGTATTCCATAAATTTTAAAAAATAATTAAAAATAATAATATAAAATAATAATAATAATATATTGTAACGTGTTCGGACTGTACCACCCGGTAGATCGACCGAACAAGCTACATACGACCGCGCAAATAGCCTCGCGCCGATCCGATCAGAAG
The DNA here is from genome assembly GCA_963992785.1 of Tenthredo livida. NCBI lineage: Eukaryota > Metazoa > Arthropoda > Insecta > Hymenoptera > Tenthredinidae > Tenthredo > Tenthredo livida. Next base: position 27,899,225 of record OZ023067.1, read on the forward strand.
ACCCTGACGTGACGTCACGAGAACTACTATATAAGCTGGCACGCTGAGGCAGTAGCCAGCGATTCGTACTAGAGCAGTCAATCGACTCATAACCATGAAGTAAGAGGTGAGTAAACCGATCTCAAAGCTGGCTAGTCGCCAAAACCTGCGTCGATTTTCAAGTCTCTTTAGTAGTACAGTATTCCGCCACTTGCAGTGCTGATGTTCCATGTCTGGTCCGCGAACGGAGGCGAAGTGGAGGGTTTGACAGTTTGACAGTTGACAATTCCATCAGGCATAATAGTTTTGTACTCCGTTTTAATATCATCTACATTGAAATGTCTTGCACAACCATGATCTCTTTCGGTAAGTAATTTATCGGATCCTGAAATCGCAACACGCGACTTTTACAACATATTTCTTTAAATAATACACGAGGATAACAATTTTTTGATACGAACGTTGCAGTGTTTAACTTTTTATCTACATTAGGCATTTTTTAGCGAGCCTCAAAATATTACCGCGGTCGGTAATGGTATGGGCGATGCCTAAAGTTGGTACTGCTACCAGGTCCTACCAGCTATACCAAGCTCAAGACTAGGGTATAGCGTGGTAGCAACCTGGTACATGCCAACATTGGTTGTCACGCCTCTACCACACTGAACCAAACTCGCCAAAACGTTGTGGTATAGGTTGGTATACTTTGGTAGGTATACCACTTACTCGCCAAAAAACGCCTATTGATTACTTTTTAGAAATGTTTCAATTAAAAATATTTCGTATAGCCTTAGAAGTTGATTGTTCAAGTTTTATAAAGTTACCGTACGTGTCTTGAACAAACTAGGATTTCTAATTCCCAACCCTTTTTATGCCTTACCATCCGACTTGTAACCAGTCGGATACCTCGGCACAAAACACGACATTTTCATTTAGTTCTCACTGCTGTGTACAAATCGTTTTTCGTGAAACTCCCGCAAATATTTGAATGAAACGTAAACAAACCCCCCACTTCGCTGCCGTAAGCTAACCAGACATGGAACATCAGCACTGTGAGTGGCGGAATACTGTACTACTAAAGAGACCTAGAAATCGACGCAGGTTTTGCAGCCCGGAGATCGGTCTCCTTACCTCTTACTTCCTGCTCATAACTATAAGATAGATAAACTCACATAACCTCAAAGTAGGAAGATACTCAAAGCGAGATGTTACCTCTCATTAAATTCGCAAACCGAGAAAAAGAAAAAGTAAATTAGCTAAAGCAGCAATTTAGCTTCAAATCAAAAATCAAAACTGGAGAAAGAGTAAATTAACTAAAGCAGCAATTTAACTTAAAATTAGAATCAAAAATCGAGACATTTAAAATTAGCTAGAGCAGCAATTTGTCTTTCATTTCGTGTCGTGTTTCATTTCTTTAATTAACATAAATTCCTTTCAGCTAAAATCACTTGGAAATAAAATCGTGTTTAGCTAGCTTAAAAGAAGGCAGCTTCGGTAGTCTAACACTCAGGCAGCGACGGTACAGCTTTAATTGGTACCCGAGTCTGAGAGTGTAAGATTATCCAAGTCTGTATTAGGGAGGCAGCTTCGGTGCGTAACACTCAGGCAGCAACGGTATAGCTTTAATCGGTACCCGAGTCTGAGAGTGTGCAATCCCAAGTCTGTATTAGGGTCAGGCTACCAGACGTCCCGGATTAGGCGGGATAGTCCCGGATTTCAGCCAAGTGTCCCGGATTTTTTTTTACCCCAAATTCATTCCGCATTTATAAAAATTGTCCCGCATGTCCCGAATTATGTGCGAGTTCGTTTTAATTCTTTTTTTCCCCAGTATTCGTTAGGCATCGATACGACCCGAAACAACGCGTCTTCGCGTCTGCTACGCCGAGAGTCGAGATATCTGCGTGACGATACTAAGATTATAAAATATAAAAAAAATAGCATTACGAGTCTGAGACTAAAGAATGCTAGTCTGCGATACTAAGATTATAAAATATAAAAAAATATATTAAAAGTTCAATTCTTATGTGAAATGTCATAATCATAAAATACAAAATTCCCTACACCAGGGGTCGGCACACTCATTAGGCCAAGGAGCCAAAGCCGTAAATCCACTTAACCCATTCACCGGCACTAATCCTTTCAACGCCGTTTCTAGGAATTTGGCAGGTATGGGTGGGAATATGCAGGTATGAAAAGACTTGGATGGTCAGACGCATTTTTGCCGTCCCAAATAGACCGCACACCCCTTAGTTCCTTTTATTTCTCCTGAACGCTGCCCCTACCATCGAACCTTCAGGTAAGGACAACTGACCGTTCCCAGGTAGACCGAGGGGTCTTACGGCCGTAGTAATTGACACTTAGAGCCAGGTTGGCTCCGAGAGCCAGGCCGTGCCGACCCCTGCCCTACACTCATCTCAAGCATTATTAAAAAAATATTAATAAAAAAATTGAACAACTAAATGATTGAATGCATACATTGTTTCGTGGTGGGGGGGGGGGGGGGGGGGGTAATAGTGGTGTCCCGCATTTTCCTAGTTCAAATCTGGTAGCCTTATATTAGGGTAACAATAGGTTTTTCACATTTTTCCTTGGAGGGGCTCCAAATCATACCCGTGACAAAGAATTCACGCGAGCTAGCGTGATTTCGCGGCCTTTTGCCGTGAGACATACGCAGAGAAAGTTACAATATATATAATATATTTATATTATATTATATAAATTTTATAATATAATATTTTGAAATTTTTTTCATAAGTCTCTTGCATTTGCAATGCAAGTTAGCCGTACACAATAAAACCTTATAAAAAAATACATGTGGAATATTTATTTTTAAGCCTATTACCCAGTATATTTTACTGATTCAATCAGTGAAGTTTTCGCTGATTTAAACAGTGCAATTTCACTGATTTGAACAGTGCAGTTCCACTGATTCAATCAGTGAGTACATTTTAACTGATTGAATCAGTGACTTTTCACTGATTTCCAGTGGCAGACTTATAACTGTAGCCATCAGTGACTATTCACTGCTGATTAGTGACTTTTCACTGATTCAAATTTAGAGAGTATACCGTTCGTCGTATACGCTGATATAGAGTGTATACTCGAGCCGACGGAGAATGAAACCTTGTACGAAAAGCATATTCCACATAGTACAGCGTACTATTTCCACTGTGCCTTCGACGATTCTCTAACAAAATTTGAAATTAAACGTAATCCCGATTGTATCCGATGGTTCGTCAGCGAATTACAAAAATTAGCAGAATTAACAAATTTTTACCTGAAAAGAAACGTACCGATGCAACTCACTAGTGAGGAAATACAAGATATGGATAATACTAAAATATGTCATATTTGTGAGAAACCATTCACTCCAACGGATAAAAAACATCGCGATCATTGTCATTTCACAGGCAAGTACCGCGACGTGGCGCATCCGGGCTGTAATTTGAATTATAAATCTTCGCATATTATTCCAGTAGTTTTTCACAACCTGTCCGGCTATGATTCACACTTCTTAATCAACGCTTTAGCTACACAGTTCGACGGTGAATTGAGTCTCCTTCCTGTCAACAAAGAACGGTATATTTCCTGTGCAAAAAAGATTCAAGATACAAATGTAAGCCTACGATTCATCGATTCGTGTCGGTTTATGGTGTGACGTACGAGTAACCGAGCGGTGGTACTATTCCTTAATTTTCACGCCACATACATGATATTTAAATTACTAATGATCAAATTAATTATTGCTATTATTATGAGTTCTAAGTATCTTGTCTACCCCGACTGGGGCTACAAACCGTCAGGTTTTACCTGCAAGTAATCTGGAGTCTAGGAAAGGCGTATGATGGTATTAAATGTGATTCAGAATTCTGGTAGAAGGTAACGTATATTCTGTTACGATATATTTACGTATATATATATATATAAGAGGTATTTACATATATATATATATATATATATATATATATATATTACCCAAAATTATATAATACCAAAGAAATGTATGAGATATAATACTATATAAAATAGCACAATCCACCATAAACCGAATATGGGGGCCCCACAATCCCACGTCTCTAGTATCAGGGTCCAGTTCCTCAAAACCCGGAGGGGTTTACTGAGAAACGGGGATTTTGGGGTTTCAAGGATTTCTTCATACGGAAGCTACGATCATGAGATAATACGGATCAATATAAGGTGCCGAAACACGCTTGGTTATAAAGGTCTACGCCGGTTGATGATGGATTTGTTTTATCTATTAACAATTGTATAATCGGAAACTAAGACAAAAATAAGTATGAACCAAAACAGTATAACCAACCTAACGAATACAGAATGGTATAATCCCTAGAGGCCTGATGTAGATAAGTAAGGTAGTATACCTGTTGTTTAATGAAATAGGAAAACGGAGAATGGTACTTTACGTTCTTTGAAGAGTGCGTTCGGGTTACCCAATTATAATCCTAAGGTAGTTAAAGAAGGTTACACCCTCCGTGTTCCTGCTTCCGACGTAGGTATCACTATAACTGTCTTTTGAATAGTTGATGTATAATGGAATCTTAACACTAATGAGTTTATTATTTAAGGGCGTTGACTAGCTGAAAAGCGCGGGCTACTCCGCTTCCCGCGTGAACTGTGACGAGCGAGACAGTAGACAAACTTAAGAAGGACGGAGCATCGTAACTGCACTGTGGTTGGCTAGGCTGAGGACGGTAGGCTCCCTACTCCTCGGCTGCGCTAGAAATCGCCTATTTTTGTGCCAAAAATCACTGTTCAATGCTTCAGGTCTTTCCTGATCATTCCTTAGTTATTGATCCGATAGTATCGATCATGATCTTGATTAGAAGGTAAATGATGTAGCTATGTTATGGCTTTCGCCGAATATTTGAGAAAAAATCGCTCCTCGTTGTACATCATCGCAAAGATGGCTTACTTTCAAGATTATTTTTTGCAAAGTTTAAGGTGAAATCGCAAATTCGGCCAAAGTCATGACACGGATACATCATTTATCTGTAGGAATTTTCATCGACAACTACGTTATCTTCAAAAATTAGGAAATGAGAAGGTCAATGCCGAGGGTCTATTTACGCGTGCTCGGCGAGGCCTAGTCAACGCCCTTAAACGAGGAGCAAGAGCTCAATTCGAATTATTATTATTATTATAGTTTATTGAATTGACACTTTAATTTTCACGAATATTATAAGTCCTCTTGGGCACAAACTTTAAGACACGTCACCCTTGGCTCGATTCTAATACTCGGACACACGTCTCTCCTTAATAAGGGTCGTCGAACGAATGTATTCTATTTAAACTCTTGCTCCTCCAGCTCCCTGATCTTACTTCGCCCCCATGGTCCTGAGGCCAGGGGACGTAGCCAACCAGGTTGCTCCTTTTCTAATTCTAATCGCTAATTGGTGGGACAACAAGTGCGCGTACTTGTTGCACTCCGCGACTGTTCTACGGCTTGGCTATAGTATACGCAACCTGACGTCGACGGCATAGGCCCTTACTTCAGGCAACTCTGGGGTCGGCTCTATAGAACCTCAATCAAACAGAGCTTACAATTTTGCGTCACCTGAACGGTGTCGCTTCGCACAGCGATACGTACGTGACTTAGCTCTGGACTCTTAGGTGGTACTTGAAACTAGCGTGAGAAAAACTCCGTCCCCAGAGTTCCCATGAGCAACATGATCTCCGTCCTGGTTCATAATTTACAGAAAGAACAGAAGAGTTAGCTAAAGAAAGAGAGAAAAGAAAAAGAAAGGAAATGCGCATAATCCCTAATCTATATATGGTAACTTAAATAATAATTGGTTACGGACAATCGGGCCGTAACAATGGCAAGTAGTCTGGACAAACTGGCATCATATCTGAATAATAATGATAAAACAATTGTACGAAGGTTGTGTAATAGCGCAGAGGAATTCGAGTTGCTTACGAGAAAGCGGGTATTTCCTTACGAATATATAGATAGTTGGGCAAAGCTTGATGAGAAAAAATTACCACCAATTGAATAATTCTATTCAAAATTGAACGATACCAACGTCTCGGAAGTGAATTATCAACATGCAATAAAAGTCTGGGATACGTTTAATATTGATACGCTGGGCGAATACTCTGATTTATATTTGAAAACGGATGTTCTACTCCTAGCGGATATTTTTGAAAATTTTCGTCGTAACTGTCATTCTACCTATAGCCTGGATCCTCTGCACTATTACACCGCTCCTGGACTCGCCTTCGACGCGATGCTCAAGTCCACGCGTGTTGAGCTAGAACTCCTCACCGATGTGGAGATGTTCTTGTTTATCCAAAAGGGGATTCGGGGTGGTGTAGCTCAGTGCTCGAACCGGCACGCTGAGAGTAACAATAGATATATGGGTAAGGACTTTGATGACTTCGGAGAGTTCCTCTCCGTAGAAGCCACCTTCGATCGGTTGATCCTGATAGTCGACGAGTTTGTATGTGACAGGATCAGTATTCTCTATCTTACTTATGGTAAATATTTCAGTTGTCCAGTTGGGTGTGTAACCTTTGTCAAACGTATGTTTATTCCTACTAACCCGAACTTTATCACCGAGCTTGAACTTCTTCTTCCGTGTTTGATTAACTTGAAATTTCCCGTATACGTTGCGCAGGAGAGTCTTTTCGTTTTGAGCTGTAACCTCACTCGGTTTGATTCCAATTGTACGATGCTTGGTGTTGTTGTAAGTTAGCATCAGATCCGGTACAATATCTAGCCACTTATAATTTCCTCGGAGAGAAAAACGCTTCCACATGTTACTTTTCAGCGTACAATTGAAACGCTCGCAGATCGAGGCTTTCAGGCTGCTGAAGGTTGAATATAGCGTAATGCCGTGTCGTTGTAGCAGAGCCTTGAACTCGGTGTTGTAAAATTCTTTACCGCGATCAACGTGCAATTTTTTCGGTACGCGACCCTCCTTGAAAACAGAGTTCATAGCATTTGTCACATCCTTTCCACTCTTGGTCTTGATCGGCACTGCCCAGGCGAATTTCGAACAAATATCTATAATTGTCAGTAGGTATTTGTAATCATTGTTGTATTTCGCGTAAGCAATCATATCCGCGAGATCAGCCTGCCAGGTCTCGTTTATTCCTCGCATGATAACGCGGCGACGCGGATAATTCCTTCGTCCAGGCTTATGAAGTTCCTCCACCAACGCTAGCTTTTTGTCTTCCATCCTCCAGTCTGGTCAAACGCTCATCCAATTGCACTATTATTCCAGAATTATGAACTGCCAAGTCTTGTCCGTTTTTGTTTTCTGCTTCGAGACGTTTCAGAGTTGCGTTCACGCTCGATTCCAGGCTTTTTATCATAAAATTGGTTTCACTATCGTTGATTTTCTCCGATGTTGTCAGCTTCTCTTCCAGTTGTGTAATGAGTTGAGAATGGTGAGTGGCAAGGTTTTCGAGAGATTCGATCCTCCTACCGATATTTTCCACGTCGTTTCGCAAAGATGATGTGACTTGCTGTAAGAGTTGAGCTTCTTGCCGTACAGCGCTTTCCACCACTCTCATGGAGGCTGCATCATTTTCTTCCACAGGATCCGCAAGGTTACTTAATCTCTTGTTATCCATATCGTATTGCCCGTCGAGAGTCTTTTTGAAGCGATAACCGGGAGGACCGCGGTTTCCCGACAGCCTACCACCCTTCGCCCTCGTCAATTGCCTACCAAACACGTCCACGCTCATTTTAAAACTGAACCCTGCCAATTCTTGGAGAAGTCTAATATACAATTCCAGCCTCACGCAACTCCTCAATGATGGAAATAATCTCATTGGAGTGACTCGTGTTACCGGCCGCCTGGGATGCGTAGAGCAATCGAAGTCGTTCGACTAGCTCATTGGGATCGTCCCAATACACGTAATCCATTCGACTCTTCTTACCTCCGGCGATTTTGAGACGCGGTAAGGCTTCACCCTTCTTCTTCTTCTTCTGTCCCACAGAGGTGGGAATTTTAGAAATAATTTTTCTGAATTTATCGCTATTCTCAGAACGAATAGCCGTATCACTGCGGTACAACTTTCGATGCGCGTTTGTGTTGACCACGATTTTATTGTAATTCTCCAAATCTGTCTGGCTCACTATGGTGTCACTGGGTGATTTTTTGAACAGTAGTTCGAGTAAGCCTGGTGTTGATTGATAACTCATGCTTCCAATATGAATGATATCCTTATCAAAAGTCACTTTAGAATCTTCAACCCAGAGAACGTTATTCTTCAATCTACGAACACCGTACGAAGTATCCAAGTCTCTCGCTGCGTTTGTTTCGAACATTTGGAGATACGTTTGAGACAACTCGTTGCCAACGGTAGAAGATTCATGCTTCGAGGGGGTAACAGTTTCATTCTCGTCGGAGGATTCTTCGTCAGCCGTTACAAAAGAGTCCTCCCCCAGACTCCCTCGCAGTCTTTTTTTTTTTTGCGGGAATTCCAGTTTCGTAGGTGTCTCTTCAATTTCGCTCTTGATGGTCTCCTGTTTCAGCGACTGATTCGCCAGCTGCTGAAGAGGTTTTGTTATAGGTTTGAAAACTTCAATCATAGCCTGTAACGTATCAGGCCACCTAGGCCTGAGCGTTAGCATTTGAGTACGACAGCTAGTTCAAATCGACCAATCATCAACGGCGAATTCAAGTATCATCTAGAACGTTCGAGCAAACGCGTCTGCCGTGTGACGTCACAAATCGTATATAAGTTGCGACGGCGCTCAGCAGAGCAGCAATTGATAGGCCACACGCCTCATTGTCTCACTATTCACTTCAATACTCAAATTCGACACTCGTAGCATAGAGCTCGAGTGATCATTAACCTCTAATTTCAATTTTGTTGGATATTAACTAAAGAAGTAATATACCATTAGATTCACATTATATTTCGGAAAATTATTAGTTTATCAGAAAATTATTATCATAAAAGAAAATAGAAATAATCACTCATTTAAAAGTCACGTAATGAAAAGAATATTATTGTGCAAAAATTATACTCAATTCACACAAACAAACGCAACAGTGTAAATATAATTTTAGTTGGTTGCAACCTTAGTTTAAGTTTATTTGAATAAATGATATTTTTTTGTTTGATTAAGAAAAAGCATAATTTGTCGCAGCCTCCCTTTTTCGCCAATTTCCAGGTCTTGTAAATTCAACTTACTAACTATAGCGTAGAGTCAGCTTCGGCAAGGTCTAACCTTGTCAAAGTCTGAGACAGACTTTGTCTGCACTTGCAGGCACAGTTCTGAGCGTAGGTTTGTTTACTAACTGGGAAGAAGACGGTAGTTGCACGTCTGCGTGTACCTATTCGTCAGGGAGACGGCTGATAACGCAGTGCGTTTGAGGTCCGTAAGATTAGCGTCAATAGGCTAATTGTTAAGAGTGGTCCCGAAAAACATTAACCGAGCAATAGAACTCACACTAACGGCACGGTTTGTGATATCTTCTATATCGCAAACCTGTGAAAAGTTACAAGCCTTTTCGTTGGTATCCCGGCCGATCTTCAACATTTTATGCTTGCGTCGAATAGCATCGCTCGCCTCCGCAATTTGATGCAGCACATCTTTCTGTTGATGCTTCTAAGTTCGATTTATAACTACTGTCGTCACAACGCTTGCCTCATATTTATGGTTACGAAGCAGTCAAAACCCTTGCGATACCTACCCCCGTTGAGATCGCTATCTTTATCGATCATAACGAAACCATGTTTATTATCGCTCCAACAGGCTGAGCACAGGTCCCTGAACGGCGCAAAGGACATATCCGTGTTGACGTGATCATCGTATATATGTTTCAAATTCATTTCATCTCGTCGGAAGAGTATCAGCATATTAGCATTGTCACGTACGAGGTGTTTAGCAATACGAGCATAAGTCTAACAAAGATAGAAACAGTCGACCGCGTTGTGTCTCCCCATACAAAAGAAGGCTCTGATGTTATCCTGTTTTTCGCAGGCTACGTCATCGAAAATCATGAGAGAGTTCGGTCGCGCGTCTTCCGGTCTGATCACTTGCTCGTGTTCGCTGAACGGAAAATATCCAACACCCTTGATCGAATCGAGGAGCCTTTTGAGAAACTGGTACTTGGGCTGATTGAGCGATTTTGAATAAGCGTAGATATTCGCAAATTTCAGACCATTCGGATGTGTGATCAGAGATAAGAGGGTATTGGTCTTGCCGCAATTGGATGGTCCGCAAATAACTGCGCGCACGCTATTCGGTAGTAGCGGACCGTGACGTTTCCCCCGTTCCTTCACATTCGTTAGTGTCAGTTTATCGAAATTGATCACCGGTAACTTGGTACTTTGCTCTTTGAACTTCATGATGCTTAACCCAAGACGAGGATGGAACCAAAGACCGCTTTCCGCTGATGTATCTTGACTGCCTCCAAAAACTATAAATACTCGCTATTTATAGGATTTTGAGTCAGTTGTGCCGGAACCATGATCGTACACAAACGTAACGGCGAACGCAAGCGACCGAGGGTTTAAGGTCTCGTCAACAGAATCATCAACAAGCTTCCCATTGAATTGCATATACCGAGCTACCAGTACTGCGGACCTGGCACCAAATTAGCGAAGAGACTCGCGCGCGGTGATCCGGGCATCAATCCTCTCGACGCTGCGTGCAAGAAACACGACATCGCTTACTCGAAAGAATGGGATAATCTTGCTGCTCGACACGAGGCGGACAAAGTACTCGCGGAGAGGGCCTGGCACCGCGTGCTCGCCAAAGACGCGAGCGTTACGGAGAAGGCAGCCGCCTGGGGTGTAACCAACGCAATGAAAGTGAAACGAAAGTTAGGTATGGGGATGCGGGAGAAAAGCTCCACGAGGAAAAAATTTTGTGACAAGAAAAAAATCTCATTGAAACAAATAGCAAAGGCGGCAAGAGCTTCTATGGGGTCGAACAGTGCCAACCCCGTCAAGGCGGCTCTCAAAGGAGCACGTGAAGCTGTCAAAAATGCGGGTGGTAAGAGCAAGGTGCAAACTCCACGCATTCTCCCTGTACCAAAAAAAATTGGAGGTTTCCTACCCTTTCTCATACCCCTATTCGCCGGTTTGAGTGCTACCAGAGCTCTAGCAGGTGGGGCTGCTGGTATCGCAAAAGCTGTGAATGAGGCAAGCGCAGCAAAACGCGAATTACATGAGCGGCAACGTCACAACGAGACAATGGAGGCGATCGCTTTGGGAAAGGGGTTGTACCTGAAACCCTACAAAAAAGGTTTAGGTCTTCAGTTGAATCCAAAAAACACGTAAGGCTACCACACCGAGCACTCACCGATTTCGATCTGCTGAAGTACGCTGAGATTATGAAAATTCTGGGGTTTCGCGGAGTGTACATGAGAAACGGCATGCCGAAAGGTGGATCGAGAAAGTACGAAGCTGCCTGAAATCAAGTGCAATCGTAAGATAAATTTTGAACCCTCCGACTCTATCGGCCGACTATTGGGTTTCACTCCACGCACCCTTGAAGCATATGTCACACGTACATCTGACTTGCCTGTAGCCATTCTCAAGGTTAACTCCCTACGAGTCGAGTGCAACGTCACGACAGGTGCGTACCTCAACGGACAACAAGTGCACACCATTCACGAGTTTTTCCCCGTCGTCCCACCTGGATATAAGATCATCGAAGTACCATCGAACGTCATTTACCTTCCGATCACCGTTCAAGCAATAGATCATCTTCAGCTCAGACTAGTCGATCAAGACGGAAGATTGGTTAATTTCCAAGGTGAAGTGGTAACGATAAGACTGCACGTGAAATCGTAATGGGTATCGTTTTTGAAACTAAAGTCGGTCGGAGTTATAAAATAGAACCGGCATGTCGGGGGACGAGCAGTCGTCGCATACCTTCCGGAGAGCTCAGACGTCAAAACATCAAGTTCCTGAAGAGTCTGGGACTCAGAGTTATTCCAAGAAGATCAACCGGAAAGTAAGAGTACAATTCTGCTGTCTTACAATCGTCTGCTTTGCACCATGGAGGAGATCCTAACGATACAAAAACCAATTGTGTTTGACGAGTCCGTCGCACACTACGAGACTCATGCGCATCAACCCTTCGCATCAACGAGTTTCGAAAACAACGATGAAATTCGGATCGCCGTTCAACATCAAGATTTATGTCTGTTACCGAGCAGGAGCTCGCTGCACGTATACGGTAGATTGACCACGGCTGATGGACGAACTCCGGTCACTGCCACAAAGTTAGTCAACAATACCATCTGTCATCTGTTTGAGGATATACGCTACGAGCTGAATGCTGTTGAGATCGACCGAAATAAGAACGTCGGTATCACAACCCTCATGAAGAATTACATATCACAAAGTCCTAGCCAAAGGTCTCTGCGAGAGAATGCCGGTTGGATCGACAACGACAATGAAATAGTTGATGAGAACGGTTACTTCGATATCTCCATACCGCTGAGTTGGTTGCTGGGTTTCGGTGAGGACTATCGCCGAATAATCGTCAATGCCAGGCACGAGTTGATTCTTACAAGGACAAACACCGACACGAATGCAATTATACAGACAACCGCCGATGGTACTGTGGAACAGTTTAAAATTTCACTACTCAAACTCGAGTGGATGATTCCGTACATCAAGGTCTCCGATCAACGAAAAATCCAGTTGCTGAACTATATTGTCAAAGACGCACCCATCCCTATCAGTTACCGCTCGTGGGAATTATACGAGTATCCACTACTGCCCGCTACCTCGAAGCATGTCTGGGTCGTGAAAACCTCCATTCAGCTGGAAAAACCCCGATACGTTGTGGTAGGCTTTCAGACGGATCGAAAAAATAATGCCGCTAAGAACGCAAGTCATTTCGATCACTGCAGCATTCGAGATGTGAAGCTCTTTCTCAACTCGCAGAGTTATCCCTACGGAAACCTAAATCTCGATGTTGCTCGCAACCAGTACGCTCTGCTCTACACGTAGAAAAAGGATTAGTCGAACGAAAAAAAATTGACTTGACTTGAGTAAAATCTGTGATCGAATACGGCGAAATAAACTATTGCTTCACTCAAGAAGAAAAAATTTAGTCGAAAAAATAGTTGGCATAACTAAATATACAGTTGCCCAAATTACTTGATTTTGTTAGCTCGAAACCCTCGTGATCCTGGCAATAGGTTGTACTATTGTACTGACTAAATATTCGGATGAAATGACTAATTTTTAACTAAATTCAATCATTTTTCATTTTGCCCCAAACAAATGCAGTTATTGAATCAACACTCAGTTTTGTTGTATCAACTTTAGATTTTATTCATGTGGATCACACATTTGTTTATACTGAGTGAAATTTCTGTCGAGTTGAACATCAATTCGGTTGAGTATACTAACTCAAATTGTAAAAAAAAAAAAACTGACGTGCGTGTGAATATTACAACCCACATTTTATACCTAATCACATGTAGAACATGCATTATCAGTTCGTTAAGAAAAACGCCATCCGATTTTTTCGACCTAACCGGGATTTGAACCCACGTTCGCTCGCAATCGCTGTATCACTAGTCGCACGCCCTACCTATTACGACAAACTACCCTATGGATATTGTCCTCATATTTTCTTATTTCTCGAAACTTATGATCAATGTGTCGAATTAAGCTATTAAGAGCTATTAGACATTGCAATTTCACCGATCGCTAAGATACGGTCGATTGAATGAATAAATCAAACATCCATAATCAAAGTTGAACAAGATGTTCGAATTGACTACACGATTTTTTACAACAAGTGCCACTCTTATTCCAAACAACATAATGCTAGAGTTTCTTGTAACTCACCCCAGTGAATTCATTCAAGTAATTAATCCTGTCACACCGAACAAACAAAATATTCGATGAACAAAATGTCTCATTCTGTTGAAAAAACTGACTTGTTTCATTTGAGCCACGGAAATGTTTCTGTCGACAAAAGTGTGATTCGCGAGAACCGCACATACGTTTTCAGTCAAAACATTGGTAGTCGACTAAACCATTAATAATCAACCAACCATTTTGACGTAATGACTATTTTTTTAACTTGAATCAAGCATTACGTTGCTCTAGTCGACAATTTTTTCTGACTATATTATTTAATCAAAATAAGTGAACTCAAATTGTTAATTCGAGCGCGTGTAATTCGGATGAAATAAGAAGTACTTGATTGAAACAAATTTCACCCGACAAAATATATTTAGTCGGGAGTAGTAATCCTTTTTCTACGTGTACGATATGTATGCAAACTTCCAGACATCGTACTACACCAAGGATCCCGAACCATTATTGAGCAGGAACGAATTTTTAAAATACGCACCGCTCATCGTCATCGATTGTTCGAAGCAAAACGATTCCCTGAAATCCGGACCCGTGGACATTCGCCTCGAATTCGAGTCAACGTATCCCTTTCCACCGCAAACTTCCGTCTATTGTATGATTTTACACGATCGTATTATTGAGTACAACCCAATCAGTGGTGGTGTAAAGAAATTAACTTGAGGAAAACTATGTCATCCTACGTTTTTATGATTCTATAATCTATAATTTACAATAACTGTACTTTGCCCTATTTTATGAAAACTGTACTCTACTACGATTAAAAAAATATTACAAAAAAGATGATTAGTTTATTGCACAATATCATTTTTTCACAGTTTCAGCTTTTTGTGTACGGTAGCCGTTAAGAGGGGATATACGATATAAAAGTGAGGTTGATAACTTTTTGAAATTAGTTAACGCTCGATTTTTCTGAAATCCACATCGTACCAGTCTAGAGAAAATAAGTTGTTACAATGAAGATGATATTGGATGTACAAGGTTTCCAACATCCTATCAACGAATTCGTACTGAAAGAACTCGCTGCAATCACCATTCAAGCGTATGAGACAGGCGAGCAAGGTCTGACGCGCATCCTTTTCAAACCGCCGTGTGCTTGGAAAATCTTATCTACCAAATGTAGAGCTGTCAATGCTTGGTTGACGCGGAATCATCATGGAATACCATGGAATGCCGGCATTATGTCTTACGACAAGGTGCAGGAAGTTGTACGAAGAGTTGTCGAACATGTAAGTTATATCTACGTGAAGGGAAAGGAGAAGAAAGAGTGGATTAAAAAAATTATCAACGACGAGTCCAAGCCTGTCATCGATTTAGAAGAATTGGACTGCCCGAGTTTTCGATGGATGAGAGACTACGAGGTGCTTCATTGGCACGAGGACTGGCACGGAAACCTTCCCAAATATCATTGCGCCTTCAAAAACGTACAGCGATTGAAAACTTGGTATTTGAAGGAGTGCAAACCATCACTTTATAAATCATTGATCATGTCCATTGAAGTAGGTGGTTTGAAACGAATGAAGGCTGAAGACATTGCCTATTTGACCAAAGATTTCATTCTTATTTACGGCTCGAGTATCATCGATGAGGTGTGGGACAAACTATCGGAGGCTATGAAGAAGGATGTAGATATCGCAAACTGTCGGAGATGTCAAATACATCACGGATCGCAGAGCGGAGAATTCGATGAACCTCCTCCCATGATCGAAGACTGCTCTCAATGTCAAATGATGCAATAAATTTATGCTTTCTGTAATTTGTGTGTTATCTGATTTAAAGAATAAAAAGAATTCACTGTAAAATTACAGTCTTCGTACATATGCATTTGTACACACATAAATTATTTTTAATTCCTTCCGTAGCTTATTTGACTCCTTAGCCGTTGTGTTGCGCTAGCTTAGTTGGACGCTAGTTTTTTTTTTTTTTGATATTCAATATGTTTACAAAACACTGAGGTTTAGATAACAATTTCGTTTCAGCATCAGAGACTAAGCTGATGATTACTTCGAGGTATTGAATTTTATCGCTGTACGTTAGTTTTTAGGAAGTCGCATACTCATGAAGGGTTACGTACCGAGTTCATTCGCGTCTTAGAGTTTGCGAGTGCAGGATCGTTGTTCATTAATACAGTGATTCGTTAAAGTTTTTTTTTTTTTGAAAAAATCTTGCAAATAATCGCGGAGAAAAAATGTGTAAGTATCATAAAGACGATACAAAGGTACAAGCAGATGAAAAGAAACCTACCATAGTATCCGTCGAGAAGATCAACATTGACGAGTCCAGACTCAGATCATTCAAGATACCAAAACTGGACATGACCTCGTTGAAATACACTGCATCCGTCAACACGACACATGATAGGAACAACACCACAACCGGCATCAAACGGCCACGCATTACCGATTTCGATAGAACAAAAAATCGGAAGCCGGAAGAGTTAGTAACGATGTTGAGGATATTCGGAACTCTGAAGCTATCTGACGAAGAAGATGAGCCGGCAGTCGCCATTAAACGATCATGAACACCTGTTCCAGCGACTAGGCCGAGGGAAGGGATGAAACCATCAACTATACTAACGGATAGAGAGATAATCGAGATCCCGAAGTTCATCGATCCGACAGATCCATTGGGTTTGAAGAGAGGGTAGGAAAATCCCTAGAATCCGCTAAAAAACGTCGATCATCAGAATGCCGAAGACCTGCAAGATCATCCGACCACCAGATGATCGATGGGGCCTAATGTAAGGTATCAGGCAGCCTAGGCCTGACCGTTAGCATTTCAAACATCAACCGTTGCGAACTAGAGAAGCATCTAGAACGTTCGAGCACTAGCGACGGCCGTGTGACGTCACTAACAGTATATAAGTCGCGACATCGCACAGCCGATCAGCAATCTATAGGCAAAACGCCTGGTTGACTCACAGTTTAATCATCACTCACACCTTGTATTCAGATACTCGTGGCATAGAGCTCGTGTAATCTATATTTCCATACTTCAATATTGATAGATACTTACTAAAGCAGTAGTATACTAGTTTCTCTATTACTAAATTCAAATCGATATAAATCACAAAACTCATAAACAGAATTTCCTATTTGATTACAAAATTATTACAATTTGAAAACTCATATAGAAGTCACATGATTAAAAATTATTATCGTGCAAAATCTTTCATTAAAATCGAGTGAAATAAAAGCCACATTGTAAATATAGTTTAGGAGGTTGCAACCATTGTGACGATCCCACGACGATCTCACCCCAAATAGCCAGACGACTCCCTTAACTACCTTTAACTTTAGTATTATTATTATTATTATCATAGTTGGGCGTTAGTTGTTAACCTTATATACACATATAATATATATACATATAATCATTCTCCCTTACCTGGGAACTATAGACATTATTAGTGAACCAAGATCGGTATGACTCTAGGCTCAATAAACCAACTAGGCTAATTCTTAGAATTTCGGATTTCACCTAATCCCGGTTGGGATTTCATTCAAGTCAATCATAAGGGGTTGGTTCATTAACTGCTAGTGTTCTGATTCAGTTCCTTGAACCTTATAATTACCGATCTCAATCCATGAATATAAACAATATATCCATTATTACCAATCTATATTAATATAAGAACTTTATTAAAACTATATAAGTTAAGAAAGATATCTCAATAAGTTAACGCCAACAAAATACGGTATTCGATAACTGACCGACTATCCAAAACACCACGTGCAGTCACTGGGAACCAAAACAATAATTCTGAACCACGGATATCAAATTCACGAATCCCAAACACCACGTGCAGTACCAAGAAACCCAACGGTCAGTCAGTTATCGGAACCGCTAAGCATAAGCAAGCTCGGAAGACACACAAGATAACCTCCCTCCATGGTCCATACCATGAGGATATAAGCTGCTCCCCTTAAGGGGACATAGCAGAGCAGAAAAAATCGGGAGTCAATCAGAGTCAGAGCTGAACCTCTGTAGAGTTCAAACGTCAATTTAATAATTAACTTGAACCTTCCATTTAAGTCAAACTCAAGTCTGGCCGCGTCCAGCTACCTAATCCTTCTACTATTTCTTTACTAAGGGACATAGAGCCATCCTCTGAGTTTGCTTAATACTATAAAATAAGTGACCAAATTTCCAAAATTGTAAAGGTTCCTTTTATAATAACTACAAAGTGTGAAAGTTCATTTAATACCATAATAAACTACGAATAACCGTTTCTAAAACATGTGAAAGTTCATTTGATATACATAATTGTTCAAGCATCATTTCATCGTAAGTATTGGATTAGGCATGAGGATATCGTGGATATGAGCGTTTAAATAATAGTTCACGTATATATTTATTTTATATTTAACGACAGAGCTTTATTACTTTAACTTACATGTGCGCTCATTGAACAAGAACTGACTAAATCTGGAAGTACACTAGCGACATCTAGTCGCCAACTTAACTAAGACTAGAGTCTTCCGGTTTATGCTAGGGACTTTATTGTCGCGGTTCATACCCCCCTTCAATAAAGTCTTTGTTAGCCCTTTCTGTTCTTAACGCTACTATTCTTAAACTAAACTTATTTTCTTACAGAACTTTAACAACTTTTCTTTTGTTACGGGTTTAGTGAACATGTCTGCAATTTGATTTTCTGTTTCTCTATATTTTAGAGTTATTTCTCCTTTTTCAATTTTTTCTTTGATGAAGTCAAACTTTATGTCGACATGTTTCACTCGTTTATTATTCTCTGGGTTATTACCTAGGCTTGACGCTGCCTGATTATCTATAAATATAGTTACAGGATTGACTTTTGCAATTTTAAACTCATTTATTATTTTCTTAAGCCAACAAGATTCTGCGACTGCATTGCCTAAGGCGATGCATTCGGCTTCTGCGGATGACAGACTTACTGTTGGTTGCTTTTTGGAAGACCATGCGATAGTACAGTTGAACACTTTGAATACAAATCCCGATGTGGATTTCCTATCGTTTACATCGCTTCCCCAATCGGAGTCTGCATAGCCGCGTAACTCATTATTTTCAGTCTTTTTGTACACCAATTTTAAGTCTAGTGTGTACTTAACATATCGTAATACTCGTTTTAAAGCTGTGTACAAAGTTTCGTTCGCATAGTTTTGATATCGGCTTATGTACGATACGCTGGCACACAAGTCTGGCCTCGTTCCCAGAACTGCGTACATTAAGCACCCTATAATTTGTCTACACTTTGATTCTATTTGCTTATCACTAATTTGAGGTTTGACATATTGAAATTCATTTTCCATAGGTGTGTGCATTGGCTTACAATATTTCATGCCGAATTTCTCTAGAATTCGCTCTAGATAATTCTTTTGGCTTAACTCGATAGTGCCTCTCTCTAAGTTTTGTTCTACGCTAATGCCCAAATAGTTCTTTATTAATCCTAAGTCTTTCATACGGAACATTTTGTTCAGGTAATCTTTTGAATTTGATATTTCCTTAGGGCTTGTCCCAAATAAGATGATGTCGTCTACAAATAACCATAAATACATTTTACTTTCCTTGTCGCACTTAGTATAGAGACAGAAGTCGTTTTCTGATCTAGTGAATCCTCTCTTAATCATGACATTATCGAATTTTTGATTCCAATATTTTGGCGACCTTTTGAGTCCATAGATTGATTTATTTAACTTCGCAACGGTATTTTCATCATGTTCTATTCCCTGTGGTAACTTCATATATACTTCTTCATTAATTTCCCCATATAGGAACGCACTGCACACGTCCATCTGATATACTGGCAATCCTAACTTATTTGCTACAGCTAGCATGATCCGGAAGGTCGTTATTTTAGCTACAGGTGCATATACATCGTATGGTTCAAAGCTTTCGCTTTGCTGAAATCCCTTTGCTACTAGCCTAGCCTTGTACTCTGAGGGATCGTTGAAGTTATCGCATTTTACTCTAAAAACCCACCTTGAATCTATTATTGTCTTATCTACTGGCGCCCGAACTTCTGACCAGGTATTGTTTTCCCGCAGTACAGATAGTTCCTTTTCGATAGCCTTTTTCCATTCGTGTGAATGGTCGCTCGCTATTGCTTGTTGATACGTTTCAGGTTCGCTGTATATACTCACGAAACTTGTTTCGTAATCCTTACTCCACGAAGGTTTCTTAACCACCCGCTTTCCTGGTCCTCTGGGTGTGTTGATGTTTGAGGCTACGACGTCCTCCTCAGATTCTTCCGCCTCCTCCGTGTCATCGATGCATTCCTCAAAGTCGCTGTTATCAGATTGGTTATCCGATTCGCCGTCCACCGATTCATGCTCTGCTATTTCTGGATTATCAACGTTTTGAGTTAGGCTTATTACATTTAAATTTGGGGCCCGTTCTTCCGCATTAGTTTGGCTTGCAAAGACAACGTCTCTTTTTATTTCTATTGTTCTAGAATTTGGAAAGTATACTCTAAAACCTTTCGTATTTTCCCCATAGCCCACAAATAGTCCCTTTTGGCTCTTAGGGTCCCACTTCAGTCTGCGCTGCTTGGGAATGTGCACGTGGACTTCTGATCCAAAGACTTTCAACTCGCTGAAATCATACGTTTTACCGAACCATAGTTCATAGGGCGTTTTACCTGGTTCTGCGCTTCTGCCTGTCCGATTCAGCACGAATACGGCCGTGTTGACTGCCTCCGCCCACATTTGTTTTTGGATATTCTTTGCCATAAGCATGGCTCTTGCTGCCTCCACCACGGTGCGATTATCTTTTTCTATCTTCCCATTCTGCTCTGGGGTGTACGCCACCGAGGTTTGATGGCGGATGCCTTTGTCTTCTAGAATTTTCCTAAGCTCCTTATTTATAAACTCAGTCCCGTTATCGGATCTAATCGTTTTAACTTTGTTTCCTGTGTCTTGTTCTGCCAGGCTTATAAACTGTTTGATTTTGCTTGTTACCTCGTATTTGTTTTTAATGAAATACACATACCTATAGCTCGTATAGTCATCTTTTGTGAGTAGAAAGTATTTCGAACCTGCTAGCGACTGTTCTTCCATGGGTCCGCAGACGTCCATGTGTATAAGCTCACACGCCCGAGTCGTTGAGGTTAGGCTTCTTTGGAATGGCATTTTGTGCATTTTTCCTTTTATGCACCCATCACAATTTTTGTTGTCTATTTCATATGCTATTCCGTTTTTGTCCAATAGTCTTTTAACGTATTCACTATTTTGGTGACACATGCGCTCGTGCCATGTTGACAAATTGTCTTTCACTTTACGTACTGCCGCGCACTCACTCGCACTGAATTTCATCACATATAGTTTCTGGCTGCGCTCACCGATGGCTCTAGTTTCACCGTTCTTTACAACTCTACACTGTTCACTATTGAATGTCATGTTGAAGCCTTTGTCCATTACGCTTCTAACTGGGAACAGATTAACAGCCATTCTTGGCACATACAACACATCACTTAGGGTGGTTTCAATCCACTTTGCTCCGTTATAGGCGTTCAATTTCACAGTTCCGCATCCGATTGCTTCTATTTCACTTCCGTCGCCAATGACTATCTTCTTGGGGTTCTGAAGTTCGCTGTATGTACCGAACGCATTCCTGTCGTGGCACATATGCTCGCTCGCCCCGGTGTCAACTAACCAGCTCGTTTTATCTTGGAAGTTTGCTACAAACGCGTTGCTTACATTTTCGTTATTTCTGCGCTGGGGTTCCGCTGCTCTATTCTCACGATTTCGTTGTTTCCAGATGCGCGTTCTGCATTCGCTTATGTGATGTCCTGCCTTTTTGCAATAGTGACATATTCCTTTTGATCCTCGACAATCTTGTTTGTAGTGGCCTAACTTCCCACATGAGTAACACTTCACAGTGGTGTTGTTGTTTCCTTTTGTTTTGCTTGCTAGCGCTGCTGATGTTTCTGTTGCTCCAGCTGAGCTACTTTCCGTTTGCCTTTCTTCTTCTATGAGTAACCTTGCTGTCAGCTCGCTGATTGTTTTATTTTCGACTGGTACCGACTCCCATGCTGCTACGAAGTATTTGTATTTGTCAGGTAGTGACATTATGACCTTTGTTATTATCATCTTGTCGGATATTTCCTCCCCCAGTTGCGCCATCTTGTCTCTGATTTGTTCGAGCTTCGCGAAGAACGTTGATATGCTTTCTTCGCACTTCAGCGAAAAGAATTTTTGTTGTTCCAGGTGCAGGGATGTGGCCGATTGTCTCTCGAATACTGACATTAATTTTGACCACATTTCGGCCGCGGTAGATGTGGTTATTATGTGTACCATGACGTTCTCTTGGATATGTGTTACAATCATACCTTGGGCCTTTCCATCCCTGGCTACCCAGTCCGCGTGGTTGGCGGCTGCCTGTGCTGGCCTGGGTTCAATTCCTGCGACCAATTTATAGTATCCCATAGCTTGTAATAATATCTTCATCTGGAACTTCCAGACGTTCCAGTTGCTGGCACCCTCTAATTTGATGCCCGTACTCAAAGTTATTCTCTCCATTTCTTGCTCATTCCTTTCCACCTTCTACACGTGATCGTTACAACCGGCACTTGTCACGCCGTCGACCACCCGATTTTTTTTTTCTTATAATCCGCGATTTTCTAAAACATCCGCATTATCTGGGCCCATAACCTATTGGATTAGGCATGAGGATATCGTGGATATGGGCGTTTAAATAATAGTTCACGTATATATTTATTTTATATTTAACGACAGAGCTTTATTACTTTAACTTACATGTGCGCTCATTGAACAAGAACTGACTAAATCTGGAAGTACACTAGCGACATCTAGTCGCCAACTTAACTAAGACTAGAGTCTTCCGGTTGATGCTAGGGACTTTATTGTCGCGGTTCATAGTAAGTACTAAATATTCTACTCAACCACAGTTCCATTATACTCGACCATTCTTACCGACTCGTTGAGCCGAAGCCCCGACTGGCAAAACTTGAAAACATAATAGTACAGAACTATCGCCAAGCCAGGCTCTAGCAATATACGAATCCTCCTTAGAATAAATCCAATCCCTCTACATTTCTGAAATAAGCCAAAATCATACAACGGGCAAAGAATAACAGTAATAAGCCTAAAACCGGCTAATACTAGTAGAGTCATTGCCACAATTAGTTCCAGGCTAATTCAGGAATTCCTATATTAAACATTAAAACCCAAATCCCTTGAAATAAGGCAATGTGCTAATCAAGGAACTCGCCATAACCTCATTTTTCCTCTATAGATGAATAATGGAGTTGTGATTGAGAAGAAGAAAAAGAATAGACGCGGCGGTAAGGCCGTTAAGGCTCGAATTGCGAAAGCAAAACAAAGAGATCAGGCTCGTCTGGAAGCAGCGTTAAATAAGACTAAATTATACACCTGTCCACCGGACTTTTCGGACATTGTTCGTGAAGTCTTCGAGTGCTCAGACCAAGACAGTACAGACACCATCTTCAACCAGCCTGTTAACCAACAACCAGCCTTCCCCCACGTCCCTATTGACTTCAAAACCTTGGAACAGTTACAACGACCTTGGAGCGAGGAACAGTCATTTGATTGGACCTATTCTACACCAGGAATCACCGCTATTGCATACCAGGTAGAATACCAAGGCGGATACTGCACGGTCAACACGATAGCGACCACCCTCTCTTCCACAAGTTTTCAAATATCAGAATACATCCAGTCTCAACCACATAGCCCCCCAGCGAAGCCCTCTACGCCCAAAATAGTTGAGATTGTCAACTTGGACTAACGGTGCGTAACTAATAATCGTTGTACAAACTCCTATATCCCAGTGAAAACGATCATAAGCCCATCCGGCACATGACACCATAGCATAAGTTATTTGAATGAATGATTATTTTTGTTTGATTAAAAAGAAGCATATAATTTGTCGCAGACTTCCTTCTTCACTAATTTCCGGGTCTTGTAAATTTAAACTTACTAGCCGTAGCACAGGGAAACGGCTGATAGCGCATAGCGTTTGAGGTCCGTAAAATTAGCGTCAGTAGTTTAATTATTAAAAGTGGTCCCGAAAATCATATCAGAGCAATAGAACTAATAATAACTGCACGGTTCGATACACCTTCAGTATATCGAACCTCTAAAAAGTTACAATATATATAAAACTATACCTAATAAAATAATATCATGCATGAAGATTCCGCTGCTTTCTTTGAATTAATCCACAAATATTTTCTAGATATGACCGAACGTGTCGTTTCCGTCAAATAAACCATTACCTGAATGAAAATCACAATAGATCACTTCAACCAAAATATATTGCTCAACTAATTCAATGTGTAGTCAATCCGTACCAATGATTGATTAGGTTAAACAAATAGAAGAGGTATTGCAGCATTTGAAATTTCATCTCAACATGACATTTGGTAGATGTAAGCACATTCGCGATGCTATGAATCAAAAAGATCTTCGTTTAAACTATAAACGCCATTGATTCAACATAATTTCCATTGGATCGAGGTCCAACATTTTTCACTCAATATTTTTATTCATTTCAATCGGAACGATTGTTAGTTCATTATATCGAACTATTAGTCATTCTGATCCAATATTTTGTTGATATAACAGAACGAATTATCACAATAAATGGGTACGTTGTATTACTGACTGAACACTCGGTTCAATCAAGCATTTGTGTCATCAAAATGATGATTCCATTACTTCCCAGATAACAAAAAGTTTGCACAGTGCGCGCATGGGGAAGGCACGCGTGCCGATTTCTCCGCACGACGTGTCATCAGGTGATCACACAGCTGTGTCCGCATATGCTTTACATATGTGTCGCACGTCGTGCGGGCCGCACAAACCAAAAAAAATTACTCAAGTGTCAATATTCAGATCTACATCTTATAACTTCATCCGCACATACATGTAGATCAACAAGCATCACCAGTTTACTAAGAAAAATATCATCCGATTCTTTCGACCACACAGGGATTTGAACCCAAGTCCGCTCGCATACTCCCATGGGTACCACTAGTCGCACGCTCTACCAACTGCGCCAAACTACCGTGCTGTTTTGGGCTTCATATTTTCCTATTTGTCAAAACCTATGATCAAGCTATCGAATTCAGAGCTAATGGACATTTAATTGGATCAATTTTTCGTTCAACAATAATATCATAATTGACGCTGTACAATAATGATTTATTATAATCATTTTCATAAATTAATGAGAATAATAAAACTCCACGAAACAAATTCAAAATTCTACTCGCGACTCTTCATCAAAAATAAATGCTCATCACCTACATAAGATTAAACATTCTTGACTTTTTGCGAATCAAAATCCTCAACTAATTAAAAAGTCTTTCAAGGCCGTGGATAATTTGATATAAGTTGATATAATTTCATAGAATTTTATACAATTCTATATAACTTCTGTATTAAATTCTATATAAATTGTACCTATCTAAATTATATATCAAATTCTATGTAAATTCTATAGAAATCTATATAATGACATATAATTATATATAATCTTTTTCACTCAGGAATTTGTTTGTTCATATATCTTGATAAGTTCAAAATGAAGAGAAGACAATGCATTTTGTACAAGCGTCACTCAGAATTTTGCAGGAGTGACAAATGAGAAAAAAATTGAGAGAAAAAGTGAATAAAAAACTGTAATCGATTTATATTTTGTTTTAATTGAGGATAAGGTGTGTGTCAGGTATGGGGAGAAATCAGTAACGCGATTAATTTATAAAGGATCTAGTTTTTATTATAATTCAAGAGAGCTTCTCGTTCGTCAATCAAAGTTCTTGAATTAGACGTACCCTACTTAATGTTTTAGTATTAGTCTTATTATTGGTTCACGGCTGCAACCGTTCGTTTTTATTTAAACTATTTTATATATATTTATTTATCTATTTTCGCAATTACTTTTGTACAATCTACTCGTGGCAACGACCACACTCACACTCTCCCGACAACGCAGACCTCCGCTACGTCACCGATGCGCATGCGCAGTTCCATCATCACACATTCATACCTATCGGAAAATAATCTGTCGCTTACAAAACATTATTTCGCAACAAAGATTCAACAAATTTTACTCCCAATCTTGACAACTAGGTTTGATCTTGAAAAATATTTGTCACGAATTCTGAAACATCGAGTAAATATTATGAACTGTTTTATGATGAAAATAATATTGATCCTCTTATATCGGATGATTGCACACTGACATCATGATGCCCGCACGCGGTGCGGCGCACAACAGCGACACACGTGATTGTATGACTATGCACGCGTGATACCTAGATGCGACTCATTACGCTCGCACATGTGTAGGCTTCACTTCGTGCTAGCAAGAATGGCGCGTTCTCGCCCGCACGACGTGAGCCGCACGCTGTGATGGCTCTGTGCGTCGCACGATTGTTATCTGGGTTTGTTCAACTGGATATTGAGTTCCGGCTACTATTTTGTTCAACTGAATAGTTCGATTCAATTAACACAATATTCACTTCCCCATATTTGATCGCCGCATTTTGCTCAGTCAAATGAATATCATTTGCTCCAACAAATCCTTTCTCTCGGTGTAGTAATAACAAATTTCTCATTTTATCTACTATCTTAATGCCATTTGTATGCGTTCGATACAACATCAGTTAAGGCTTGATTCAATTGTTCTAGGCTAGTTGTTATGTTATTCTCCTTTCTTACTTTCACGATCACACTTTCCATTAGCTTGCAAAACTCAGTTGCCTTGAACATCTTTTTATTTTTATTGGTTGGTGAAACTCTAATTGCGGTAAAATTCTGAGCTACAGTTTTAGTGAGAAACTTTTTCAATATTTTCACCGTAGATTCAGTTATCACGTAATCATTAGCCATCAAAGACTTGAATTCGTGATAAATGTGACTTTCAAACGAAGTATCAGATTTTAATCTAGAATCGAAGATTTCAAATTGTTCATATGTGGCTATTGGTAGTGTTATGTCATATTCAGTATCAAAATTCACAATGGACTTTATCGTAAACTTCTTTCCTGCTCTCGAAGCCAGTAAAATAGCTATATAATTAGCGAGTTCATTTTGCTTGGTCTTTATAAAATTTACATCTTGACGTAAGTGATTGAGATGGATCAAGACAGTTTTTTCAAATATAGAGTTGCCTTCGAAATTCTCCAATTCAATAATTGGTGCATCAGTGATTAATTTGTTGAAATCAACAACACTCTCTGACGTACTAGCTGCTTGAGACGTTGATTCATGTATGAAAGATGCACTTGTACTTGGAACGTCAATTACAACTAGGGTTTCCAATACGTTTTCTTCATGACATCTTGAATTCTTCTTTTGTGGTGGTTAGGGTGGCAATATTTTTCCGCTTTTTTTTGTTTTTTCGAGCTCACATGAAAATTTGTTAGTTTGATCCATTTCGAGAGCCCTCTCCAAATTTCAGCTAAATTAAAAATTTTGTAGAGATCGCTCAAGAATTTTGAAAATGTCGAAATTCAACGAAATCGATCATTTTTTAAGAATATTCTTCACTTGCTCACTAATCCAATCTGTTCTAGGTGGATTGTAGAGAAACATACTGAAATTTCAATCAAAAATATTAATATCTAAAGGTCGCTCAAGAATTAAACAAAAAAAAATTCTAATAAACTTTCAATGGTTTAGGCCTTCAAATATTATTATTTTTACTTGAAATTCCGGAATGTTCCTCTACAATCCACCTAGAAAAGATTGGATTAGTTAGCAAGTGTAGAATGTAAAAAAAAAAAAAAAATCAAATAAAAATGGAATTTCTGAGTATATTTTCTTTTTTATCATACTTTCTTGATTTCGACGATGCTCACTATCGGAATTTGATCATTTTACTACAAATGAGTAGTTGTGAAAGGATCAAGTCCTAATATTGAGATTTAGAGGTCGCTCAAGACCATTGAAAATTCATAAAAAATTTTTTGTTTAATTCTTGAGCGACGTTTAGATATTACTATTTTTGATTGGAATTTCAGTATGTTTCTCTACGATCCACCCAGAACAGATTGGATTAGTGAGCAAGTGAAAAATATTTAAAAGAAAAAATCGATTTCGTTGAATTTCGACATTTTCAAAATTCTTGAGCGACCTCTACAAAATTTTTAATTTAGCTAAAATTTGGAGGGGGCTCTCAAAATGGATCAAACTAACAAATTTTCATGTGAGCTCGAAAAAACAAAAAAAGGCGGAAAAATATTGCCACCCTAGTGGTGGTGTTCCTTCACGTTTTTCCTGATTACAGCTAGTGAACACTGATGTACTTGAGTTTGAAACGTCATTTGAAACTAGAGGTTCCACCAAATTTTTCCCTGAGTTTGTTTTCTTTGTTGGTGGTATTCTATCACGATTCTCCCTATTATTGATATTTTCAACTTCATTTTGTGATCAAGGTTGTTTTGGCTTATCCTTTTCAGATAGTTTACTAGTTAGTTTTCTAGCTTCTTCCAGTAATTTTCTCTTCTTCACAGCCATGGTTAAATGCTTCTGGGCCTCCAAGGCACTGTCTTCTGATTGTAATGTTAGAGCATTATCTTCTGTTGTCAGTATATTCAACTTTTTGAGACCTTCTTCATACGTTTTTGCTCGCCCCACTTGTTCTATTGAAGAACTTGGCCAGTCTTCTGGAGCATCAACATAGTTAATGACCAACGAATGAACCAGTTGTAGATCCTCCTCATTGTACGGACCGTTCATAAATTTTGTGACACATCTGGCCCTGCTTTTATCGTAACTCAACCACTTACTCGGAACAATATCAATACTCTCCACTTGTCTCTTCCGACCTTTATCTATGAATCGTACCAGGCTGTACGTTTGCAACTCATAGCGAGGTTCTGGTTCTGAATCGCTGTCACTCATTCTGAAAAGAAAAATAAAATATGTCTTACATCATTTTCTTATATGTTGGGATTATTTGCTTGGGAGTATCGACGTAATTAAATATATCATTTACTTATTTCATGTGTGTTTATTTCATCACCAGTTATCCTGTCAGAGGTACAGCTACGACTGACTAGCCGCGCAAGTGTAAACACTTGCCTGTACATTTCTTACATGTTGGTATTTGTATTGGTATGCGAGTTGATGTTCTCACATCCCCATTCAGCGCCGTGCCTAGTTAAAATGGCACCTGGGGCAACAGTTTCCCATGGCGCCCTGGTTAGTATTGATTTGAAAATATATATTCAGATTTTGTTGAAGTTCACTTTTCTCGCTTTTACTTTCGCGAAATCATCTACAATGTCACTGTAGCAATTGTAACAATTGATTTGGACTAACGGTTCGACGCCCCATGCGAGGTGGCGCCCTGGCGCGGTTGCCCCATTGCGCCGCCCGTTGGCACGGCCCTGTCCCCATTATCAACTAGCATCACAAACACTTACATACATGCTTTCTTATGTGCTATCTTATAACTATTCGACGAGGCCTAGCAGTTTGATACAGTTTTCATGCCTGACCTTATTGAGTGGTTTCGTGAAAACGTCTGCTGCGTTTTCTTCACTCATGACGTAAATCCATTAATTATTTTCTTTTCTTGCGCTTCTCTCGAAAAATTAAATCTAATATCTATGTGCTTGCTTTTCTGTTGTAACATATTTTCGTGATGTTGTAACGATCCCAGAAGGATCTCACCATCAACAGCCAACCATCTTATTAATTATAACATATATTCATGATTACCATTTCCACTAAAATAAGAACCTTAGCATAAGACAACATCATATATTAAAACTATAAAATTATATCATTTGATAATAAACTACGGTATTGATGACTGACCAGCCATGCTACTCTTGAACTAACTGTGAACCAAAACAATAGTCTTGGACCACGGATATCAAATTCACTATCCCAAAACACCACGTGCACTACCTAAAAATCTCAACGGACAGTCAGTTATCAAAACCGCGAAACATAACATAAGCAAACTCAGAAGACAAAACAAGTCACTCTCCATGGTCCGCACTATGCGAATATAAGCAGCCTCCCTAAAAGAATCGACACACACGTCAATTAGCTAGAGTCAGAGCTCAACCTTTGAAGAGTTCAGACATCAAATACAAAGTCAATTTACAATTTTCCAAGTCAAGTAAACTTCAAGTCTGGCCGCGTCCAGCTCCTAAATCTTTCTACTAAATTCACCGCTTAAGGGGGTATCTACACCTTTGAATTTTTAAAAAACTGTTTTTTTTTTTTATAATTCATTCGGAATGGTAGTGACCTACTCTACCTGCAAATAAATCGGCGTCAGAATATCTACAGGATTTGAGAAGTTACAGCCATGACAGTGCCAAATTGCGAAAAAGCGCCGCCGCGCGAACCCTCATATTCCTCCCATCAGTATTGTACAACACTG
Organism: Tenthredo livida; assembly: GCA_963992785.1. Lineage (NCBI taxonomy): Eukaryota > Metazoa > Arthropoda > Insecta > Hymenoptera > Tenthredinidae > Tenthredo > Tenthredo livida. The sequence goes on from OZ023067.1 coordinate 27,929,402, forward strand.
CCAACACCACTGTCTTACTTTCATGACGTTTTCATATATTTTGATTTTGAATTTGATTTCGTGATCTTTAAATTCTTTGTAATTATCATTTCTTATACATATTTAATTTTGAATATTCTTTTGAACTGTGATCTTGACAGAACACATAGCTGCGATCTACATTTTTTCCAGGTTAGGTGTCCACTTGCTTGTAAATATTGTCGTGCTTTCATTACGAATTCAAACCAATAGTAATTTCCATAATTGAATAAACACAGTGTATATGTATCTGAAACGAGACTTCGGAATCGAAAGAAGATGATCCATCAAAAAGTGCGTTTGAGATCGATGCCAGGAGACTACACATTAGGAGTTCTAGAAAGATGAGTGTTTCTGTGATATATTAATTGCGAGAGTTTAGTAAATATTATAAGAAAAAAGGTATGATCGATAAAAGATGAAAGAATTTTCGGAATATTGACAAAAATTGTGCTAGCATTTTCTGAATCCTCAAAATATTGAAGATCAAGAATTTTTTTGTTTTGAAAAATTTTGATCAGTTTTTTTTCTAAAGCAATTAATTTTTTTTCTAACAGCCTCACTGGACTAACAGACACTGTTGTTGGACAGAACAGGTCAAAACTCACTACAAACTTCCGCCTGGCACATGTGTTTAGACTCGACTCGACTCATAACACATCGATACGAGGGGCAGCTGCGGATCCAGTATATTAATCATAAGCAAAATCTTAAAACTTGATTTCCTGTTACTACATTTTCTCTGGGAAAAGTAGGGAATAAAAAAAAAAAAATTCAAATAAAAAAGTTTGAAAGTTGATTTCTGGAGAATGAATATATTGACCGGTTGTCGTAAAGAATCAGTAGCACCGTTGGATCGATTCTGGAATTTTTGGTCTTCAATTATTCACAAGACTTCCCTCTATGGTATGAACGTAGGATTTTTTGATAAACCCGTTTTTGATTGAGATACTGGCAAAAAAGTAAAAAGAATTTGAAAAAGGCGAAAAAAAAAATCAAAAAAATGGAATAACTCAAGTAATTTTTGCAATATCAAAAATCCCTACGTTCATACCATAGAGGCATCTTTCATGAACGATTGAGGACCAAACATTTCAAGATTGATCCAACGGTGGTCCTGATTCTTTACGACAACCGAGTCATTCAGTATTTTTTTCACTTCAGCGTAGCCACCTTCAGACTGAAAGTAATACATGATGTTAAATATGCGTTATGAGGGTTGAACCTTCCTTAGACATCATGATTTTTCTGGATTTCGTCAGAGTCCACAAGTCGCAGAAAAAGATTAATTTCTTTTTGGAAATTTCAACTCCTCCAAACGTGTACCTACCCCCTTAAAAAGACCAGCCAGTGCTCTGAGTTTGCTTAAAACCCATTTATCAATTTAACAATTTAACAATTTCTAAAGAGTGTAAATTACCATCCAATATCTTGAATAAACCATATAAATATTTCATATATATATATATATATATTATAAACAAAGTTATTCTAACATCACCTCATCGTAAGTTCTAGACATTCTACTTAATCACAGCTCTATAATACTTCACCATTCTTACCATCTCGTTGAGCCAAAGCCCCGACAGGCGAAAGTTGACAACATAATAGTACAGAACTATCGCCAAGCCAGGCTCTAGCAATATACGAGTTTTCCTTAGAATAAATCCAATCACTCCACATTTCTGAAATAAGCCAAAATCATACAACGGGCAAAGAATAACAGTAATAAGCCTAAAACCGGCTAATACTAGTAGAGTCATTGCCACAATTGATTCCAGGCTAATTCAGAAATTCCTACCTTAAATATTAAAACCCAAATCCCTTACAATAAAGGCGATGTGCTAATCAAGGAACTCGCCATAACCTTATTCCTCCTCTATAGATGAATAATGGAGTTGTGATTAAAAAGAAGAGAAAGAATAGACGCGGCGGTAAGGCCGTTAAAGCTCGAATTGCAAGGGCAAAACAAAGAGATAAGGAACGTGTCGAAACAGCGTTAGTAAATACAGAACTGAAAAGTGATTCAGAGACAATTATCGATCACCCTGGTGCATATTCCCCAATTTCCGATTTCGAAAACTATCCTCCCAGAAGCCCGTCACCTGGACCTTGGGACCATATTCACGAACAGAATCACGAACCTACCGACCAAACTCCCAGATTTACCACTACTCAACACCTAGTAGATTACCAGAACGGGGTCTGTATGGTAGAAACGATCGAAACTACCCATTCGACCAGAAGGTACAACGTTCCTGAAGATCACCCAGCTTCACAATATTATACCCCTACACCCTCTACGCCCAAAATTGTGGAGATAATCGATTTGGACTAACCAAAACTCAGCGAGATAGTAAGTATCTATTACTTTGTCCCAATAAATTACGCGTATAAGACTCTTTTCTTCTGACACAAAATTAACCTCGTCATAAGCCCATCTGGCACATGACAAAATTTGGTGACAGCGGCCGGGATTCGAAAAATCAGAAAGAAAATATTCAATTTACAAATATATTATAAAAATATAAAATTTCACGCTATAAAAATGGCACAAGGTACTAGAAGCAAAACCCTCACACCAGAGGATTTAGCCCGTCTTCAACAAAATTTAGACGATAGGGAAAAAGAAATTCAAGATCAAGAAATTCAATTTTTAAAGAAACAAGAAAAATTTCAAAAATAAGAACAGAATAACGAACAAATCAACTTAGAGTTAAAAAATCAATTAGAAGCCGCTAGGCGAGAATTACAAACCCAGGCAGACTTGCAGGAAAGGCTAAGATTATTACAAGAGGTAACCGATAGACTTAGGATAGAAAACCAAAGCCCACCGAGTCCTAATCCATCCCCTGAAATACCACTAGATCCACCTAACGGAATACAAGACGAGCTATTACAACTTCGACAGGAAATCGAAAATATAAGACAAGGTCAATGTAGACAGGAAAATCAGATACTCAGAACAGTTAGGATAGAACCCGAAGTCACAATACCCATCAAGGATGCAATAGCCACGATTACGCCATTCAACGGCGACAGCGATAAATTAATTTCATTTACGCGCGCCTGCAAGCGAGCTAGGGAAATGATTTTACCAAATGGCGAAAGCGCTTTTGTACGCGTTTTAAAAAGCAAGCTAACGGGACGCGCATACATTGCTATAGAAGACGATGAATTTGACGATTTACAAAATTTCCTAGACTCTTTAGCGGAGATATTTAGTCCACCCAAATCCAGCAACTTTTATGAGGGCGAGTTAGCAAACGCGTATAAAAAACCAAACGAACATATAATTGATTATATAAGTAGAATCAAAGATTTGAAATTCGCAATCATCGAATCCGAAAGACGGATCGATAGTCACGTCAACGCCAACAGGCGGGAAGCGATCGACAAAAAAACATTAGACAGCTTTTTAGACGGATTACCAGCAGATTACAGAAACTCGTTGCAATTAGCAGGTATCAGGAACTTTCGCGATGCCTGCACCAAAGCGATAGAAATCGGGAAAAGATTTGAACGCGACCGGGAAACAACCAGGCCGGACAAATCGCAACCCAATAACACAAACAAACCTGCATGTAAAATCGGTAAGCGCACAAATCACGAAACTGAAAATTGCCGTTTCAAAAACGCAGATTCAAAAGTCCCTAAACCTGAATTTAATAATGAAAAACGACGAACTGACTCACGAAAACCAACTGACTCAACTCACAAACTTCCACCTAAAATCTGTAATTATTGTAAATTCACCGGTCACACGATTGACGAATGCCGGAAAAGAAAATACAATGAAGAACAGAAAAAGACTTTCCAGAAACAGGGAAACGAAGCGGGGCCCTCAGGGAGTCGCGTAACTTCCCGAGAGACGGGCCACACGCGAACGGTACACCCAACGGAAATTTTAGACAATCTAGAATTGCAAGCGTCAACCTAAGTCTAGGAGCGGTACCTACTGTCAAGATACAAGCAAAAGAATTAACTTCAGAAACAGAATTCATAATAGATACAGGCGCAGAACCCAATATCATTGAAATCAGCTGTATCAGCGACATAGGGCACATAGATACGAACGACATCATACAGATGCGAGGCATAGGAGACAATCTCGTGAGCTCCGTAGGCAAAATCCAAATTCAAATCGCCAACGGACCCGTTAATTTCCATGTCGTACGCGACAATTTTTCAATCAAACAAGGAGGAATTCTAGGGTTGGCATTCTTCCGTGAGACTCAAACTACAATTGATTATAAAGACGAGTGCTAGTAGATATGAGGGGGTTCTGGATCAAACTTCCTTACCGGCCGAGTTGTGCTGGTAAGTTACCGACCGTGCGGGGTAACTTACCGACAGTCGGATGGTAACGATTTGGGTACCGATCGTCGATCTTTGTTACCGACAATCGGATGGCTGCCATTTTGCGTCGTGCGATGGCGCCACTGCCGATTGTTACCGATATTCTGATGGTAACGATCGAGAATCCTGCATTGCCGATCTGCGCTTAACGACAATCTGATGGTTCCGATTTTCGCAATGCGATGGCGCCACTATGGATCGTCGATCTTTAGTTATCGATAGTCTGATGGTAACGATTCTGAATCATGCGTGCCGATTTCCCGATACCGGCAATCGGACGGCTGCAATTTACCTGCGGAGCGTTGATCTTCAGTTATCGATGGTCTGATGGTAACGATTCTGAATCATGGTTGCCGATTTTCTGTTACCGACAATCGGACGGCTGCAATTTCGAATTCTTAGCTTATATACGAATTATACTAGCTGAAATGAGTGGCGGGGTGTTTAATTATGCAATCAATGACTCGAATCATCTCATAATGACATATCTGTTTATTTGTTATATCTTAAGGGGACCAGTACAGCTTGGTTTAAGATATTTCAAGTACTCCAGAATCACTTTATTTGTCAACCAAAGTTTATTTTACATCAAAAAGAATATTTCTGCAAAAAACTGTGTCGTAAGGTTTCAGGCACACCGTTGATCCAATCCAGTGTTTCGACGTCTCAACTTCTTCAGACAGGAGTTCCACATCTTATGAACGCGGGGATCTGAAAAGAAAAACACATGTGAAAACTTACAGTCATTTATCTAAAATTTCCAAAATTTGAGCCACTAATTTGCAAATAACTTGGCCAAAATAGACACATTCAAAAATTCCCTCGTTCATATCATGAGGATTTGTCGCCCGAACAAAATGAGCCGTCAAAGACCCCAATCGGAGCAACGGTGCTCCTAAAACCTTACGACACAGCTCCAAAAACATAGTTCTGAGATAAACGAGTTTGAAGTTTTTGCAGAAAAATTGGTATATACTCCTCCGGAGGCTCATACATTAAAAAGTTTGTTGTACCAAAGTTGAATGAAATTTTTTTTTTTTTAATTTTCAATTTTCAAAAAGAATTTTTTTTTTTATTGGAAATTTAATTTTTCCTTTTTCTTTTCTGCAAACTATTTTCTCAGAACTTTTTTTTCCCATGTATTTTTTTGTTCCATACATGCTTCTTTCTCTTACTCACTTCTTTAAAAAGCTCCAGCAGCATATGAGGGCCCTGCTGCATCCTCCGCAGACTCATTGCCTTGCCCAATACAACGCATCGCTAGTATGGATCGCCTATTGATTTCATACGCGCTTCGTGTATCATCAATCATAGGGCTACTTTTGAAGATTTTTAGCTGGACACAATTTTCACAAGAGATACCGTATGTTCCACCCAGTCCTCTCAAGCTAACTTCAGTCATAACTATCGACCCACCACATGTCTTACAAGATAAATGCTCCCGCAGAGCACGGAATAGTGTTTCACGTGAAACAGCCTATAGCCAGCAGAATCGCTAGCCTCGTAGTCGCCACTGATTTTTCTATCCGAAGCTGTTGAAACATGAGTGCTCTGTCCATCAGCCGCTGTTTGCTTCTGCGGAAATGTTTTCGCCCTCTTCTTTGACCGGCCAATGCATCCTTTTGTGCCAACACCAGAACTCCTCTCTCTTCTTTTCATATTGAATATATTGGATATATTTTATATATTTCCTTTCTGTTTTATCAAAAAATCTGTGAACAAAAAGCAAAAAAACTTCGACCGCACACACAGTTCGGCAGAAGCTTAGTGTAGATATTACTAATGTGATTGAATACTTACTTTTAGGTTATAGTTTTCGAAGCACCAAGTCACAACACCCGTACAACGATTACGCGCTATAGATATTAGGTAAATTTATAATTATTTAGTACTGAAAAGTACTGTTTTTATTTATTTATTTCAATTCTGAAACACTGGAAATCGAGCAGACGCTCACGCAACCTCGAAAAGTATTGCACAAGTAATGGCGATCATACACCATGTGATCAATATCGAAATCAAGCGCCAGCGCCACTTGCGCCAAATCGCGATAGCCAAATAACGAACTTTTGACCGTAACTTCTAAACCGTGACGATTTCGTCAAACTCGATTTTTTCACAGACGTAGAAGATCTTTAGGTAACATAAACTGCAAAAAACGAAAAACCAATTTTTTCGAAAATTCAAGCTGTACTGGTCCCCTTAAGACTAACCTATTATAAAAGTGATAATTTTCTTAAAACTAGCTTGAAACTATGCTTATTTTACGATTTTCTTACAAGAATAACTTAAACTATACATGTACATTATTCTTAACCTAAACTCAAACTATATTTACAACTAGGTGGTGGTAAACGCACCGGGGTTTACACACGCGGATCTGGAACATACAGGTATTTCAATAAGCGAACGATATATAATGAAAATCATGTGTACTTACCATGCATTATTTTCCTCCCCCTCCTCATTGTTTTCTACAACCGCCGGCACCTCCGGCACCTCCTCCTCATCCCAATTTTCCTTCACCATGGGCTCCTCCTCCTCCACCACCTCCGGCTCCTCCTCCCCATCCTGCCTTGGTGGTGGAATTTCAACCCACACAGGCTCACCGTCAATGTAATGCCTTGTCTGATAAACAACTCCATTGACCTCCATCTCCTCACAATGACTCCCATAACCGTCATCGTCGGACATCCATCCATCGTCCACCAACTTGATTATATTAATCGGACGATGCTCCATTTTCTGTTTTAATAGGAAATATCAATTACAAACTATATCCATCATGAAAAAAAACTATGATATCGAAGAATAACGATACTTACTTCTTGTTTTCAGAATTGTTAAGTTTTCTTTCACGATTTTTTCTGTTCTTCGGTAGGGTTTGCACTTGTTTTGAGGATTGTTCAGTTTTCTTTCACAATTTTCTGTTCTTCGGTAGGGTTTGTAGACTGTGTAAAATCCCGAAGCAAACTCGCACTTTTATACCCAACTAGAAACTCTAAATACGCCTACAATATTGGAGGGGCTAACCATTGACACACTTGGGTAATATTTTTTCTGCATGAAGGTGCAAAGATGTAAGCCTCCCAGGTACAAAATCTCTGACCGATCATTGGAAACGTTTGAATCTTCATGGTATTTAAACGTCGGTGTGGTGGGAGGGCGTGTGCATCTAAAACCTCAAAACCCACGGTGGGTGTACACATTCGTATAGTGTCAGTTTGACTACCCAGTTGTAAAATTCACCCAAGAAAAAAAAAAAAAAATGGACAGCGCCGTGTATATGAATCTTGTTGAGATGATGGAAGATGCATACAAGTTACTGTGTACATTACCCCGAGAACAAGCGAATGAAGATATTTTTATTCATTGGCGCGATATCGCCCTCGAAAATATTCAATTCTTGAACAATATTTTAACGCAATCTAAACAGAGTGTGAGTGAAAAACAACGACTGCAACATATAATTTCACTCCTCCAATCGTGGGTGGTGAAATTTGAACAACATCGTGCGACTATCGTTGGAGGTAATATCGGCGATGATATTCATAAACGTGTTCGATGGGATGATATGGAGAGTGCCTTCAAGTGTCGTATACGCACCGGAGCCGTGACAAATCTCCAACATAAAGATTTGGCAAGATTTTTGACTGACGCTGGGGTGGTAACGATGGAACGTTTAAAAAATGTGCTTCGCGAAGAAGGAAGTATTAAGGTGAATGTAGGGGTTTCGTGCAAATTTGAAAACGTCAAGAACGATGAGATCAGTGTGGAAGTGAAGAACTTCAATACACGCAACGCCACGAGTCTTCCATCAACGGATCTGGAAACCTGGTTCACCGATAATGTAACGAATCCTCTGCTAACCATGGTGGAGGATTTCGAGCAGCGTGATTCTGGTTGGAGCATGATTGAGATCATAAATGCTGTGATCTGCATAAACCAATACGAGCCTCTTCGCGGCGGACTCTCGACATTTGCACAGCTGCCTGAGGATATTCAACGAAAGAAGGCGGTGGTCAACGTGAAAAACAATGATGATCGATGTTTGCTGTGTTCTGTTACCTCAGCCCTCCACCCCGTAGACGTCAACGCAACCAGAACACGCAGCTATCGACAGTACATATCGGAGCTAGATTGTACAGTTATCAAATTCCCCGCAACCCTTCATACTGTAGAAAAATTCGAGAAGTTGAATAATTTAAGTATTAACGTATATGGAATCGAGTCGGAAACTTTTGAAAGCAAAAAAAAGTCGGATAACAGTATCATTACCCCACTATATTTGAGTAAAAATGTAACAGAGAACAATACAATCCACCTGCTCATGATTGAAAGTGGAAGCGAACTAGATAATGGTAATTTAGATAATTTCCAACCACGATTCCACTTTGCTTGGATCAAGAATCTTTCACGTTTGGTTAGCATGCAATTGTCAAATCATAAATGTGCACAATTTTTGTGCGATAGATGTTTGTGTCACTTCAGCGTACAAAATGCCTATGAAAATCATAGACAAGATTGTCTGCGGTTGAATAAAGTGCGAATGGAATTTCCCAAGGAACACTTTGGGATTTTCCAATTTTAAAAATCAGAGCACTGTACCCTTCGTCGTATACGGCGATCTTGAATGCATGATGAAACCCGGGGTAAAATAATCTCAAGAGCATATTCCGCATAGTGCCGCGTATTATACACACTGTGTGTACGATGATACATTATCGTAATACAAGGGTCACCGTGGATCTGATTGTATTAAATGGTTGATCGAGGAGCTTCGTGAATTAGCCGTAAAAGTGAAGTCGCGTATAAAAAATGTGATTCCAATGGAGGTGTTGAATCAGGCACAACGCGATCGTCACATGCGCGCGAAAAATTGCTACATCTGTGAGAAGCCAGTTTTACCTGAGGAGAAAAAATGTCGCGATCATTGTCATTTCACGGGTAAATATCGCGGGGCCGCACACAATCGATGCAATCTGAATTTTCAAGAGTCGCACACGATTCCGGTGGTATTTCACAATTTATCAGGCTACGATTCTCACTTCATCATTAAATCTCTGGCTACAACATTTCCCGGTGATATTACACTGCTTCCCATCAATAAGGAAAAATACATATCATTCACAAAGAAAGTCGACGGTACTGTGATTAGTTTGAGGTTCATAGATTCACTCCGATTCATTGCTAGCAGTATAGAGAAATTAGCATCGTACGTCGACGATGCCGATAAGCAAATATCACGAAAATTTTACAGCGATCGAGATGAATTCAGTTTGATGATTCGTAAAGGTGTCTTTCCGTACGAGTATATTGATTCTTGGGAGAAACTTGACGAAATAAAATTACCCGATAAACAAAATTTCAATTCGAAACTCAGTGCCGCGGGTATTACCGATGCGGATTACGAACACGCAAAAGATGTTTGGGCCAAGTTTGATTTGAAAACGTTAGGCGAGTATTCCGATTTGTATCTGAGAACCGATGTACTTTTATTAGCCGATATATTTCAAAATTTTCGCGATAGTTGCTTCAAAACGTACAACTTGGATTCCCTGCATTATTATACCGCGCCGGGGCTTGCTTTTGATGCAATGTTAAAACAGACGAAAATTAATCTCCAACTTTTAGACGATCCAGAAATGATATTATTTATTGAGAAAAGCATAAGGGGTGGTGTGTCACAGTGCTCAAATCGCTATGCTATAGCAAATAATCGATTCATGGGTGAAGATTTTGATCCAAGCAAAGCGGAGTCATATTTAATGTATTTCGATGTGAATAATCTTTATGGTGCAGCTATGAGTGAGCATTTGCCGAGTGGGTTGTTCGAGTGGGAAAATGATGCCATTGATGTGATGTCCCATCCGGATGACGCACCAATCGGCTATATTCCAGAGGTGGATTTAGATTATCCCGCAGAGCTCCATAAACAACATGCCGACTTACCTCTCTGTCCCGAGCATTTCACACCGCCGGGTAGTAAAATTAGAAAACTTGCGACAACGCTTCTACCCAAGAAGAAATATGTTCTGCACTATCGTAATTTGAAGCAATGTATTAAATTTGGTTTGAAGCTGGCGAAAGTGCATAGAGTTCTAAGGTTCGCACAATCGTCATGGTTAAAGTCATACATCGATCTCAACACAAATATGCGAAGGCAGTCGAAAAACGAGTTTGAGAAAAATTTCTACAAGCTCATGAATAACGCTGTATTCGGCAAGACCATGGAGAATGTGCGTAACCATAAAACCGTGAAACTTATCACGAAATGGGAGGGTAGGGGTGGTGCACGAGCTCTCATTGCAAGGCCAACATTTCATAGCTGCACCATATTTGATGAAGATATGGTAATTATTGAGCTAAGTCGAACTAAAGTATATTTCAATAAACCCATCTACATTGGTGCTGCTATTCTCGATCTTTCCAAAATATTTCTATACAACTTCCACTATGATTATGTGAAAAATAATTTTTCAAGTACCGAATCGAAATTAATGTATACCGATACAGATAGCCTGATATATCAATTTACCGTTCCAAATATCTACGAAATCATCAAGCGTGATGTTGCGGCCATGTTTGATACATCAGACTATCCGCCTGATAATCCCTACAGCATTCCCTTGTTGAATAAAAAACGCCTTGGTCTGATGAAGGATGAAAATAATGGAAAAATCATGACTGAATTTATCGGCTTGCGGGCAAAACTCTATACATTCAGAACTCGTGACGATACTGATGAGAAACGTGCAAAGGGTGTAAAGGGTTCGACATCAAAATCCATCACGTTTGATGATTACAAACGATGCGTTTTCGGTTATCAAAATTTAGTTGAACAACAGTGTATGATAAAAAGTAGTCGACACACGGTTAGCACTATTATACAGAATAAGTTAGCTCTAAGCTGGTGTGACGATAAGCGAAAGTTGATACCTGGTAAAACTGATACTTTACCTTGGGGTTACCAAGATTCTGCAAACTTGTAAATTTCTCACATTTTTCTCACATTTTCTCACATTTTCTCACATTTTCTCACATTTTCTCACATTTTCCTGAAATAGAATAAAATATTTTCCCATTTACTTTACATGTAAGTGTGAGAAAATGTGAGAAAATGTGAGAAAACATTTCTTTTCCTCGATGATCATGTAAGCTAGCATTAAGATTGAGGAGAGTGAAAAAACAAATGTAAATATGTTGATAATAAATTTTATTCATGAAAATTATATTACATATCCGATTTATTTATCCAACTATTATGTGAACCATCGAATCCCAACCATTTTACATAGAGTTGATCACCACGCCTTCGCAAGACCTTTTCTACAAGATCCCTAGTAGAAATTTCGTGTGAATTTCCCCGATAATACAGAGGCCCTAGCCGGGCTAACTCTCGGAATTCCGAATCAGGGAAGCATACCTAGTCCCCGGCTAGGCATGAGCTAAACTGTTACTGCTTGTCTGCGCCACTAGCGGGACTAGCGTGGGCCGAAAATGGCTTCCTCGTGTTCGCCTATATTAGGCACACCTTGAGTACACCTATACAAATATGCGTAGTCCCTGACTAGGACCTCGCTAGTGTTCCTTTTGAGGTTATACTTTGCCCGCAAGGGCGATAAGTCTTTAAACAATTGATTGACTGATTGATTGAGGTTATACTTGAGTTAAACTCTGCTTCAAAAGTGAACTATAGCAGCAGTGCAATTATTTCGTGTCCACTATTAGTGTTGTTCATATTTCATCAGTGTTTCAAACATTTTATTAGTGTTGTTCATATTTTATGAGTGTTGCATAAATTTCAAAAAAACAAGATGAATCGCAAAAGACTTCGTTCACAGGCACGCGCCAGACAACAAAAGTTCCGAACTTTGAAAAAATTTGCAAAGGAATTAATTGTATCAAGAAATAGGTCTGCAGAACATAGTGACAATGAGAGTAAGTATACTCTCTAAATGCATAGGAATTATATTTTCTATAATCGATAATTCCAATAACTTAATTTTTGCAAAATTTGCTAATACATAATCTGTATAATATTTTATATTGAATGTTCCATAGACAGAATTACTAAATTTTCAATTACTCCAAAAGTCGATCAATTTTTCATGAATTTCATCGCATTATTCGATGAAGAAAAACCTTCAGCCTTCATACATACATGCACTACAGTCCTATTTTCCAATGCAGCTGATTCGAGTGAAGGATCTATAAGTGCTGACCAAGAATCTTGCTCCACACAAGAACCATTGAACGATGTCGACCCAACTGATTTTAATGAAAGTTCAGAAGATATCGAGGTGAATGAAGAAGAAAGAAATCGTACGATGAGTGATAATGAAACAAGTCTTAGTACTGAAGACGATTCATCGGACAACGAGAATCTTTCGGATCCTAATGAGAACGAAGGTAATGAAGTCGAAGAATTTGATGAAACTTGGGAACTGCAGAAGTGGGCGACGGAATCGAAACTTCCACACATCCATCTTGATAAACTCTTGCATATTTTGAGGCAAAGGTTACTCCCGAACTTACCTTCCTCTTCATCTACCTTTTTGCAAACATCATCTGCAAAGTATACTTTAACAAAAATGAAAGACGCAAGTGGCAATTTAGATGGTGAATTTGTGTATTTCGGAATCAAAAAAGGCTTACAGGCATGCATCAACACTGCAGCTCACGAACAAAGTAACATCATTTCTCTACAGATAAATATTGATGGAATACCTCTATTTAAATCAGGTGTGAAAAACTTTTGGCCAATATTATGCAAGATTCACAATGATCCCAATATTTACGAACCCTTTGTAGTCGCCATCTATTCAGGTTACTCAAAGCCAAAAAATATCGTGGAATATTTCGAAGAATTTATAGCTGAAGTGAATCAACTCCATCAGCAGGGCATTGAAATATCTGGAAAATACTTCGAAGTGAGGTTGCAGTGCTTTATATGTGATACACCTGCAAGATCATTTGTAAAATGTGTAAAAGGGCATGGAGGTTTCTATGCATGCGAGAGGTGCGAGACTCGTGGGGAGAGAATTGATAGGACAACAGTGTACCCATTTGATGCTGCTCAAAAAAGAACGGATGAATCATTCAGAAGCTATTCCCAACCAGAACACCATAATGGCGCATCGCCACTATTACAAATTCAACCACCAATTGATATAGTATCAAGTTTTATTTTGGATTTCATGCATTTAGCATGTTTGGGTGCAATGAAGAAATTATTAGAATATTGGCACGTGGGTGATTTAAATTTAAGAATGGGATTACGGGAAAAAGTAGAACTGTCGAGAAGAATGGCAAGTCTACGAACACAAGTTCCTTGCGAATTCCCAAGAAAACCAAGATCTACACAGTTTCTCAATAAGTTCAAAGCAACTGAATACCGATTCATATTACTTTACGGTGGGCCAATTGTGCTGAAGTATATTCTGGATAAAAATTTATATGATCACTTTCTTTTGCTACATGCTGCATTTAGAATCTTGTGTTCGAAAGAGCTATTGCAGAAATATAAGACTCAATCAAAAGAATATCTAAAGAGCTTTTGCTTAACACTGAAAGATTTATACGGTCCGAAAGCCCAAGTGATCAATATGCATAATATGATTCACATTATCGACGACGTAGATTTCATGGATTGTACCCTCAGTGAAATCACTGCGTTTCCATTTGAAAATTATCTTGGAAAAATAAAAAAACTTGTACGTAGTGGGAATCGTCCGTTAGCGCAGTTTTGTAGGCGTTACCATGAAATGAATATGTTACATAACAGGCAGGCTGTAATACCGCGTACGATAGAAATTCTTCGACAAGATGCTGCGAGAAACATATCAAGTCTAAAATTCAAGGATCTAACTTTGACAAACAAAGCCCCTGACAATATCATCATGATGTTCGATAAGACGATTATTAAAATAACACGAATGTTTCTTGACAATGGATCAGTGATAATAAATGGGTTCAAGCTGAATATCAAGAAACCCATTTATGAATATCCCTGCAACTCTAAATATCTGAAAATATGGCAGCTACATGAAGAACCGTCAGAGGATTTCCTGACGTATCGTACAGGTGATATCATGAACAAGTTGATTAAACTTTGCCTATCGATGAAACCAGAAGGAACTGAAAAAGTATACGTCATTCCTGTGTTACACCATTCCTAGATAGGTAAGAGATAATATAAACTTCGCACTTCCATTCAAGATTTTACGTGTCAAAACAAAAAGAGAAATTACATCCCTTTACTCTAAAACTGACAGCACAGCAAACTTGCTGCTGAAGTCTATGTGAAACTTGGGACTTTATCTTATGAGATTTTTTTTTAATTTTCAGTTATTTGTAATTTATGTTTAAAGTAGACCAGGAGTGTTTGAGTTTATATAGTGAAATATAAAAGTTCTGGGCGTTTTTGATTTTCTGAGGAAACTTCAGCAAAACATCCCTTATTTGCATCTCAAAAGATTATACTTTTTTCTGAACACTTGCTACTATCATTCAATAATAATGTACAGTCGGACCTCCCTTATGTTGGTACCTCAGTTTGAGAGAGCCTCGCAATTGCTTTGAATTTCCAAGAATTCCCCCGTCGCCCCGACCATTCCCCTTGCGCCTATACTTCATCTATGTTCGTTACAGCTAA
Source organism: Tenthredo livida (assembly GCA_963992785.1). Classification (NCBI taxonomy): domain Eukaryota; kingdom Metazoa; phylum Arthropoda; class Insecta; order Hymenoptera; family Tenthredinidae; genus Tenthredo; species Tenthredo livida. The sequence goes on from OZ023067.1 coordinate 27,944,436, forward strand.
ACCGGTTTCGGTGACGTTCACCTCTCTTCGCGCCCCTCTACAGCCTATGAGCTCAGTACCTCCCATAAGTTGAACGTCGCTCAAGTTGAGCAAAATTCGGGGAATTATTTTCAACTTACGGGAGGTCCGACTGTATATGAACCCTGACCCCCTTCGATTTTATCCGGAATTTTTATTTTTTTTTGTATTGTACCAAAGCCCTAGAGAGCAGTATAATTTTTTTTGTAACTTTTGAAAAATAATTTCGGAAATATTTCTTGAAATTTGGGTCCACATATTTTACAAAGACACTTTACGAGTCGAAAGAAAATGTTTGTAAACTAAAAAAATTATAAATTTCTTCGGAATTTTCCAAAATCTCATCAAAGAAATATGCAGATTTTTATTCGTATGTAGAGATTCCCTTTTCGATGGCGGGAATGTAACGTACATATCCACATACAGGCGTTGTTCAAACCTGAGCATTATTAGGCATTTTTTTGGCGAAGCTCGGGTATACCAATCCAACTATACCCAAAGGGTACCAACATATAGTTCGAGTGACGCACTATACTGTGGGTAGGTTTGGGTATAGTTAGGTTGGTATACCCGAGCTTCGCTAAAAAATGCCTATAGTTCGAGTTTTCTTCGTAGGCTGGATTTCAATATAAGAATATAGTTCTTCCCTTCCTAACGATGTTGGAATATCGTGAGCCATCATAACAATTACTTGGCACGAGACTGCTGAGTTCCTCGATCAAAACTATATTTCGCGCCGGCCATTTCGCCAAATCGCCATTTTCATAGAATAGCAACAGGGTGCCGTGTGGCGTGCCTTTGTTCGCGGCGTGCTACATCCCGCCAGCGTATTGGGACATCGAATTGCTGCGAGTGCAATTGCTCGGAACCTGAAGGTAAATGCCTGTGTTTATCATTGAACATTCGTATGACAATCAATAGATTTTCATACATTGACGATTAATTGTGATTCTTATATCTCAAGACTTATGTTAACATAAATATAACCTATAACTTGCATGTTTATTATATTCGTTGTACGTTTCTCAACAAATTCCTTTAAATGGGGTCGTCCGAAAAAAAAATTCGTTTTACTTTTTGGGGCGCATGAAGTATAAAATAACTCAAAATAGTGGAAACATTTTTTTTTTCCAATGAAAATTGCGAATGTTATAGACAATTGAATTTCACTGATTTTGATATACATAGATATACCTTAACATGGTAGACGTCATAAACTAGTAGTTTTCAATTCGTTATATATATACTGCAATTTTTGTTTAAACGAAAAAGGAAGAAATACGTCCCAATTATTTTTCCCCAAACTACTGGAATATAAAATAAAAAAAAAATCGTGGACGACCCTATTCCAAAATAAGTTCAAGCCGAATTTGCTTTATGAAATCGTATGCTTGTTTCTAATTAAGTCGCGACCATGTAAAGTTGTTCTTCGTATCAGCCGATTATTCTCTTTGATTATTTCATTCAGAATGTGTGGTTTTTCAGTGCAATGAGTGACTCTGAGGATGTATACGCGTATCAATTAGTCGAATTTGTTATACGCGGTCCAAAGACAATTCGTCAAATTGATTGTGTCCCATCATCATGGGTAATGTTTGACAAAAAGCTTGGCAAATGCGTCTGCAAATTCTTACAACCACCATATAATGCCGAAGACACAAAGTTAATCGATTCTCTCGTTCAGTGTCAAGCTGCAGCTCCAGAGAGTTGGCCAACATACACTGTGGAATTGAGAGGACAAGCTAGTTAGTATCCAAAAATTTTATTCAAATAAAATCTTCGACGTAGTTTTAAAAATTGTTTCACGAGGGAAACGTACACCAATTTCTCCTCGTTAAGTATCAATGTAATCCAGCAATCAAGCGCCGGGAGTTTACATTATATGAATATCATATAGAGGTGAATGTCAAGTATAAGATTTAACATTGTTACAGAGTCATATTCTGAAGGCATGAAAAAACTAAAGTCCTTAGAGAAAAAATTATATGTCTTTACAACCGAATCAGAAGTAGGACCCGAAGAAAAGGCTGCATTGCTCGTAAAATCAATAAGATCAAGAAAACTCAAAAGAGATGAAAAGCGAATCGCAGCTCTCATGACTGTACGACCCATCTCAAGATCTGATAATGAATCAGGATTCCCACCAACTTCTTCAGATAAGGACTGTGAGTGTCTTTCGATAGTTGATTTTTGTTTCTTGTTATTTGAGCAAGTCCTAATGAAATGTTCTCGTCAGATGATGTATTATTGAGTATTTAATACTATTACGATACAACCAAATTTCAATCAACATTTCTAATCTTTGTATCATGCATCAAAGTAGATACTTATTCACCTGTCGCTAGAAAAAATATATCACAGCTGTTGATATAATGTACATTTTTTTCCCATAGTTGATTATATTCATCCATATTTACCAACATGAAAATAAAAATAATTCGTAATACAGACTCATAAATTTTTCACTGCTTTGATATGTTTGCATTTTTTTTAGTACGGCAATAAAAATAAATTCAAATGAAATTTTCAATAGATATGCCAACTTCCACGCTAAGATGATAATATTTCTTCCCGTCAACATATAATTGTAACAAAAGGGTGAAAACTCCAACAAATAATTTTTGAACTGATATCTTACCGCTTGTCGAATCTATTTGTGCAAACGGGACATAGGGTTCACGTTAATAAGAGTGAAGACTTAATGTAATACCTACTTGGACCTTGCATGAGCTGGGGTGAATTGCACAAGGAACAATATGCCGTCCATTTCTTTTCTTTTTTTTTGCAAATGCTTGCTATTTCTTATGCAATAGAAACCAGCTTATATATACGAACTACAAGGATTACGTCGAGCTTCCATGTGCACCAGCGTAACTGGTGTATTCAATTAGTACAAATTGGTGTAATATATGACTAATGCTTAGACTGACTGAAACAATTGAACCAGATTTAAAAGCGTATTTGAAAATGAGGTTGCATTTCAACAAACTGCAAGGGGTGTATCATTATATTGTCCATTTTACAGGGTCGGATTCAGATAACAGTAGCGTAGTGTCACGAAAAATAAGCAGGAATAAAAATCTGAAAAAAGTTGATCACCAGACCATTAAACCGCAAAATAAACTAAAGAGAAGTTTTCTAAGTAAACGAGATGCTGATAAAAGCCGAAGACTGAGTGTGCAAGGTATTATCTAAAATTTTGAACTGAGATGTTTTTACAGATGTATTTCATAAAGTAGAGTAGGCTGGACCTATGAGTTTCATGTATAGCTGCATTTTTCTTCTTTCATTGAAGCTACTAAAAAGGACATTGATATTGCACGCCACAACCGTGTCCACCCGCAGAAGAAAAAAAATTCTGATGACACGATAAATATCAGCCAGCTGGATTTGGAAGCACCGAAAAAAAAAATTGAAATAAACAATAACAGATTTCAACTCATGGAACCCACATGCTCTGGTATATCAGCTAATGATTATAAGCGTTAATGTTAAGAAATTGAATCTAGTGAAGTGAGTCGTTATATTTATCTTTTTTTACAGGAATAGGAAAACAAGGGCGTTCTTCCTGTTCGTCGCGTACTGAAAGCGAAATTAGTTCCAAAGTAGTTATGGATTCTTCAGAAACTGATAAAACCGCAGGTTCACGCCAAAAGTCAAAAAGCTCAAATAAGATCATTGATAAAGAACCAAGCACGAATAATGGTGAATACATTTCAAAATCGTTTAATGTTGTCGTATGAATGATTGGATAAACACTTCATGATGAATTCTCCATAACCATATGTTAACTGTGTTGATAATACGATATGTAATTAGTACAAATGAATGAGTAAATTCTGTGTTACTATCATACGTTTCATGATTTCATTGTTGTAATGTTTTTTTTCTTTGTTTTCCAGAGTTTGATCTCATAATGAAAGCTATAAAAGGTATCAGTATAGACATTCAAGAATTATCAAAGAATATGCAGGATTTACGTTCATTCGTTGAGAACTCTGCACGTCTAAGGGATGTCGCTGGTGCCTATCAGGAGAATTACTTGGAGAAATATAACTTTGAATTTCCAATCACAGAATATGATGAATTTGTGGATTTTGACAACAAAATAAAAGCTGACAAGAATTTGCGAAAAGATTTGGTAAAAGTTGAAATTAGTTAACAAGATTTCTGTATATCTATATACATTGAGGTATCGAATGTACTAAATAACTGCATTTGTATCTCTAATATCTCAGCACCATCATCTGTTTGTTTTAAGCTATCCCCTCAATATCCCTCATTTTCAAAATTCTTTTACAGATTTCTTCATTACACTTTTATCTCGATCGGAATAACATAATCTCCAGAAGCATTACAAACATCTTAAAAAGATATCTCGCGAGAGATGTTGTGCGTCAATTCACAGCTGTGCGACAATGCAAGGGAAAGATTATCTTCAAAGACACCACATTTTGCCACTGCATAATGAGTAATACATGTGATAAATAAGACGTGACGAAATGAATTATTCGTTTCAATATAATTCATAAGATCTTATAACTTTTCTATTGTATATTTCTACAGAAGTTATCACCACTAAGCATCGCGATCCAAAAACAGGAGATCCTGTCACTGAAAAAGTCGTGTATACTGGCCTTGGTTCTGTGTTAACAAATGCGAAAGATTGGGATGGGAATAGGTCGATACGATGAAAATAATGCCCTTGAACTGAACCTGATATAAAACTTCGACTTCTAAGATGGATCGTTTTTTTAACCTAGTTATTAAGTGTATTGTTTGATATTAGTACTATAATAACCATGCAATAATTGTCAAAAATAATTGACTGTGATTTCTATAGTAATATAAAGAAACCAAGAGGTTTACTAGAAAGTTCAGTCAGTCACAGCCAACTCGACATTACCTAACTTTTTCATCCGTTTCTCCCAGGTTGGCCATCCCCTCTTTGATCAGTTATTTGATCATTTCACGGCGTTTCACAGTTTAAAATTAAAAACGGGATGGCCAGCCTGCGAGAAACAGACGAAAAACCTGGGTAGTGTCGAGTTGGTAAGAAACTTCTTCAATCGCACATAAGATAGATCGTTTTCTTGACCTAATTATTAGGTTTATTGTTTTATATTTACTAATAAATAGTACAGTAGTAATGTTCATTAATGGGTTCGTGGTGGCTGTTATTTCGGACTTTTTCGGAAACGAGACTCCATTCTAGTCGTATTTCATGTGCCGATAGCCGAAATAATAATAATAATAATAATAAATATTATGACCCCTCATAAAAATAATATAATATTATTTTATTGATTATATCCGAAAAAGTCCGAAAAAAACAGTTAGCCACCGCGAACCCATTAATGAACATTACTGTACTCTATAACCATGCAAAAATTGTCGAACATAATTGAATGTGATTTCTATAGTAATATAAGTACGATCGTACATATAGGATGGATCGTTTTCTAAGTCATATGCATATGTATAATTGGTACCTATACGCTGATTAGTAAATTATCGTACATGATTACATGATTCAATTCATTCAACTTCAACCTTACCTTTCTAATTTTTGCCTTTCCTATTAATAACCTTGTTATGCTGGCCCAGTCTAGCGCCGGCATAAAAAACTGACCAGGCCCTAGCAAGTTTGGTATAACTAGTGCCTAGACGGGGCGTGCGTTACGAATCTGGCTAGGGACTAGATAATTTTCCTAGCTAGCGCCCTGATAAGACCAGGGTTGGGATTCTGTAACTTTTGCTAACTTGCTAATTTGCTAAATTTTTGCTAACTCAGCGAAGACCGTTGTGGTTGGCTGAGGAGCGTCCAATCGGAGATCGTGCACCGTACGACCGACCCGTAACGATCTCCGATTGGACGCTCCTCAGCCAACCACAACGGTCTCCGCTGAGTTAGCAAAAATTTAGCAAATTAGCAAGTTAGCAAAAGTTACAGAATCCCAACCCAGGAAATACTAGCAGATGCCTGGCCGGGGCCCAGGTACAATTTCTACTAGGGATAGCCATCGGGATATTGCACCCTGCTGAGCTCCCCCTCATAAAAACCACCTTCAATGGGCTGATTCAGGTAGTCGGTGAGTTTGTAAGTTGGAGGGTAGGTATTCTTCACCTCATCAATTGTAAATATTTCTGTTGTCCAATTTGGCGTATAACCCTTTTCGAATACATTCTTATATTTACTAATTCGAACTTTATCGCCGACCTTAAATTTACGTTTTCGTTTGCTTCTTTTGATTTGACGCGGTTTATACACACTACGATACAGTTGTTTTTCATCAGTTGTAGTTACATCTTTCGGTTTCATTTTAATCGTGCTATGTTTGGTATTATTATACGATGCAATTAAATTTGGTAGAATGTTGGTCCACTTATGAGAACCTTGAAGTGTGAATTGCTTCCACATTTTATTTTTCAGTGTACGATTGAAGCGTTCGCATATCGACGCCTTCAAGTTGGTAAATGTCGAGTACATGTTGATCCCGTGATGTCTAATAAGAGATTTAAATTCTTTGTTGTAAAATTCCTTGCCCTGATCAACGTGTAGATGTTTCGGTACGCGACCCAGAGTTAGCACAGATTCCATCGCAGCAATCACATCTTTGGCATTTTTACTCTTGATCGGTACGGCCCACGCAAATTTTGAAAATATATCAATCACTGTGAGCAAAAATTTTGAGCCCTTGTTGACTGACGAGTATGCGGACATATCGACGAGATCGGCTTGCCAGGTCTCATCCAAGCTGCGTATATCGACATAACGTCGAGGATAATTACGCCGGGCGGGTCTATGAAGTTCACCCGCTATTGTTCTCTGCATGCTGTTGCTGCTGCTTACCATTCGAATGTTTAAGGTTTGATGTACACTTTATTTGTTTTTACTTCAGCAACCCTTGGATCAGCGTACACCAATCTTGTGTTGCTGAAAGTTTTTTCCAACGAATCCACTGTGCTTTTCAATTGCGCAATATCCCTCGAAATGCTTGTTATAAGTTCACGAATTTGCTTATCATTATTATCGATTTTGATGTTGATGGGATAAATCATATTCACGAAAACGCTATGAAGATCGTCAAGCCTCTCCTGTATGCATCTATTGAGGACACCCAGAGAAACAGCGTCATTTGGCTCCTGCCGATCCGCGATATTACATAATCGTTTGTCGTCCAGATCGTACTGTTTATCAGCGGTGAATTTGAATCCAACACTCTGAAGGCCTCGAATAACACTTTTTCCGCGGCTGTTGCTCGTCAGCGGTCGTCCAAATATGTCTATGCTCATTGTTCAACGATCTGTGGCCGAATGATTATTTTATGATCAATCTAATGCTAATAAATGATTTCCGCCTCGCGCAGCTCCTCAATGATGGAGGATATTTCATTGTTGTGGCTAGTCTGACCAGCCGCTTGAGATGCCATGAGTAGTCGAAGACGGTCAACGAGCTCATTAGGATCATCCCAATATACATAATCCGTGCTGTGTCCTTGCGCGATTTTATGGGTGGGCAATAAACCTTTACCATATCTTTGCTTAGGGTTTTTCACCGGCAGGTCGATGTATGGGGCAATAAAATCTCTGTATTTTAAACTTTTTTCTCTGTCATAATGGAAGCTTTTGTCAGCTTTGTAATATCGTCGATGTGCATTCGTTTTTTTCACGATTTTAACATAATTTGATCTATCGTTTTTATTCACAATCGTAGGATTGGGTAACTTTTTGAATAACAATTCAAGCAATCCCGGTGTGTTCTCATAGCTCTTATCGCCTACATATATGTTCATCGTCAAATACGATATCCGAATCACCAATCTTCATTCCGCCAGCCAACTTTCGAACACCATATTTCCTATCCAAGTTCTTCTGCTCATCGGACGAGGTAAACATGCTTAAATAGCGCGCCGTCTTAACTTCTTTTTTCGACATCGGCGTGCTTGTAGAGGTGATTGCAGCCGCGTCATCCTGGTTATCATCATCATCATCATCATCATCATTATGGGTATCATTCGAATCTTCCATAGCGGCGACGGTTGTGGTATTGTTGCCAATAGCAATGTTAGTTGACAAGCTTCCCTCAATCGCGCTTTTGTATGCGTGATTATCGTCGTCATCATCATTATCATCATCAGCAACATTCTTATCATCTTCTGTTTTCACAAAATCTGCCGTCTTCTCTGTTTTAATCGAACTCGGCTCCGTTTTTACTTCTCGCTTCATTAGTAGCCGCTGCTGCTGTTTCGATGAATCTACCAACTGATGCAGCGGTGTAACCAGAGGTTTGAAGATTTCACTGATAGCCTGCTCGCTAGTTTCTTTCCCCATTTTTATCATTTCGTGTTTACGTCGAATGATATCGCTAGCTCTGGCTATTTCTTGCAACACATCGTTCTGCTTACGTATCTTGGAGCTCGCCATGCTGCTAGTTTGATCGATGTGTTGTAACTGTACGTGGTTTATTCGTGATTTAGCCTTCTAAAGCAGTCAAAACCTCTCCTATATCGTCCGGCGTTAATCTCACTGTCTTTGTCGATGGTTACGAAACTATATCTACCGTCATTCCAGCACGCCAAGCACAAATCTTTGAATTGCTGATAGGTCATATCAGTGTTCACATGATCAGCATAGATGTGTTTCAAATTCATTTCATCTTGACGAAAAAGAACCAATAAGTTTGCATTATCACGCACCAAATGTTTCGGAATTCGGGCATACGTTTGACAAAGATAAAAACTATCGACATCTTTGTGTCGTCCCATACAGAAATATGCTCTGATATCATCTTGCTTCTCACAGGCCACGTCATCGAAGATCATAATCGAGTTGGGATGCGCATCTTTCGGTTCTACAACCTCCTTGTGCTCATCAAACGGAAAATAACCCAGCCCCTCAACCGGCTCCAACAATCTCTTCAAGAACTCATACTTTGGCTGATTGAGGGATTTTGAATAGACGTACACATTCTCAAATCGTAGACCATTCGCATAGGTCAGTAGCGTGAGAAGGGCATTAGTTTGACCACAATTCGAAGGTCCGCAAAAGACAGCCCTCACACTATTTGGTAGTAGAGCCCCGTGTCGTTTCCCCTTCTTCTTTTTTTGCTCGACCAAATTATCGAAATTGGCGATGGGTAGTTTAATCGTTTGATCTTGAAATTTCATGATGCTTGGCAAACGTCGCAATGGGAACTAATATATTTACGTATAAAATACAGGCTTTCATAGAATTTGTGTCAGTTCATAATTAGTCATGGTTGGATACACACGTAGACAAAGAAGCGGTTGTGGATTGATAAATAAAATCATCAACAATCTCCCAGTCGAATTGCATGTCCCCGGCTATCAATACTGTGGACCTGGCACGAAATTGGTAAAGAGGTTAGCTCGCGGTGATCGTGGTATCAACGCTCTAGACGCTGCATGCAAGCAGCACGATATCGCATACTTCAAAAATCACGATAATATTGCGGAGCGTCATAAGGCGGATAAAGTGCTTGCTGAGAGGGCTTGTAATCGGGTTTTGGCTAAAGACGCAAGTGTAGCTGAAAAAGCTGTCGCCTGGGCGGTCACCAACACCATGAAAGCAAAATCCAAACTGGGTATGGGTATGAGGGAAATCAAGACGAAGATGTCACCCAAGAACAAGAAAAGAACATTGAAATTTATTATACAAGCGGCAAAGAAATCCATGAAGTCTGGCCCTAAAGCTATTGAGTCGGCTTTGGCAGGTGCCCGTTCAGCCGTGTCTAAAGGAAAAGTGCGCGTGCCTCGCATCTGACCTGTCCCCCAGAAAATTGGTGGTTTATTACCGTTTCTCATCCCAATCTTTGCGGCTCTTAGTGCCACAGGTGCTCTAGCGGGTGTTGCTGCAGGTATAGCGAAGCTTGTCAATGAGGCTAAAGCGAACAAACATCAATTACAAGAATCCAAGCGCCATAATGCGACAATGGAGGCGATTGCCCTGGGGAAGGGCTTATACCAGAAACCGTATAAAAAGGGTATGGGACTGTATTTGAAGCCGGCAAAAAACTAACAAAGCTACCACACCGAGCCCTCACGGATGTCGATTTACTTAACTATGCAAAAGCTATGAAAATTCTACATTTCCAAGGTGTTTTTATGCGGAATGATTTACCCAGTTCAGGACCTAGAAAGCGTGAATCTGCAATCATAAATCTTGATGATAAAAACGGTCCGGAAACACATTGGGTTGCATACACGAAAAATGGTAACGATGCGGTGTATTTCGACAGTTTTGGTGATTTACAACCGCCTAGAGATCTAATGAAATATCTCGGTGTTGGTAGCGTAAAATATAATCATAAGAGATATCAAGAATATAACTCGATAATTTGCGGTCACCTGTGTCTCAAGTTTCTCAGCGGACAACTATAAAATGTGTGCGAATCGCTGATGTGATATTAGTCATGGCTGATTCGTTCACGTTGACACTATCCGGGGAATCGTCGGTGTTGGGGACTCAATATTTTCCCCCAATCGAGCTATCACCAACAAAGACGTATGTTCTCGGACTCATAGAGCTCCTGACATTCAATGCAATTCCCAATATAGATGTGGGGTGTAATAAGTTCCATATAAAACCAAACACAACGATTACAATACCCACTGGGAGCTATAAAATCGAAGATATCGCAAATTATTTGAAAAGAGCAGTGCCGTGGGATATAAATATTAGTCTTCAAGCTAATAACAATGAGTTACTCAGTGAAATGAGATGCAATCATTCTGTAGACTTCGAACCAGAAGATTCCATTGGCCGATTGCTCGGGTTTACCCCCAAAATTCTCGAAGGTGGTATTACCCATAAATCCGAGTTACCTGTTCGCATACTCAAAGTTAACGCCTTGCGAGTTGAGTGTAATATTACCACGGGTGCGTATATAAACGAGTATCGAGTACATACGATTCATCAATTTTTCCCAACCGTACCACCCGGATATAAGATCGTGGAAGTGCAGACAAATGTCATTTATCATCCAATCACCGTACGGTCAATACACGATATACAACTGAGAATAGTCGATCAGGAGGGGAAATTGATCAATTTTCGTGGTGAAACTGTAACTATACGATCACACGTGAAATCTTTGAGGTAATATGGGGATTGTGTTTGAGAGGACAAGAAAATCTGGTGGTAGTTATAAAAGCTCGATAACATGTCCAAGCATCATCAGTCGTCGAGCAGCTCCGATTCGAGTGACACATCAGAACGCTCAGTTTCTCCAGAGCCTAGGACTTCGACTTCGTTGTGGTGGAAAATAAGAATTCGTTGCTATTTCTGTATATGCCCATCGCGAAAATGATGAAAATCCAAACACCCGTGACCTTCGACGAGTCGATTGCCCACTGTGAAATACATGCGCATCAACCGTACGCAGCGTCCACCTTCAAAAATAACGATGAGATCCGCATAGCTGTACAGAATCAAGATGCGTGTGTATTACCCAGCAAAAGTTTTCTCCACATCTACGGTCGGCTCACAAAATCGGATGGCACCGCTGTTAGTGCAGGCACGGAATTGGTCAATATGGCCGTGTGTCACATGTTTGGCGATATGCGTTACGAGTTGAATGGTCACGAGATTGATCAGAATAAGAATGTCGGCATCACGAGTATTATGAAGGTATACTTATCATTCACCCCTGGACAACAACATCTTCTGGGGAACACTGGTTGGTTGGTGGATAATAATAATAAACTAGCCAACACCGATAGATACTCTGATGTTGTTATACCGCTGAATTTTCTACTCGGATTTGCCGAGGATTATAATCGAATCATCGTCAATGCGAAACATGAGCTAATATTCACAAGATCAAACAATGATTTAAATGCCATATATCAAACCGCCGTGGAGGGAATCAAAATTTCACTCGAGAAAATTGAAAGGTTATTGCCATACATCAGACTGTCAGATTCCGCAAAAATCAAGATGCTCAATTATATCGCCCAAGATCCAGCTGTATCTATGAGTTTTCGCTCGTGGGAAATGTACGAGTACCCGATGCTGCCTACAACAACGAGACATGTATGGGTTGTGAAGACATCTACACAGCTAGAGAAACCAAGACACGTCATACTAGGATTCCAAACCGCACGACGAAACGATCCGAAGAAAAATGCCAGTCAATTCGATCATTGTATGATTAGAGATGTGAAACTTTTCCTAAACTCGCAGTGCTATCCCTATGGAAATTTGAATCTTGATATTGCTCGCAATCAATACGCCATTCTCTACAATATGTATACAAACTTCCAAATTTCATACTATGATAAGGAGTCCAAACCTCTTTTGTCAAAGAGCGATTTTTTGGATAGAGCTCCACTCATTACTATAGACTGTTCCAAGCAGAATGAATCGTTGAAGAGTGGACCGGTGGATATTCGTTTGGAATTCGAAACTAGCGTTGCATTTTCAGCAAATACTTCAGCCTATTGTATGATTATAGCAGATCGCATCATTGAATACAAACCCATTAGCGGTACTGTCAAAAAATTAGCAACATTTTAAGGATTCTGCATGCTTGAGAGCTATAAATTAAGCTTACTCTAAAGGAACAATAAATAAATAAATGTGATTGAAATTTCATTGTTATTTATTCAACCCTCACCCATTCCCATGACATATATATATACATCTGTATGTGTATGTGTGTGTGTGTGTGTGTCTGTGTGTGTGTTTATATTTTGCCACAGAATTCAAATTTATTGTATGGTCCTCCAAGATAAAGTATCTGCAGACGTTTCTGATCCGCCTCGTTGTTCAACTGATCCAGTTGGTTGGAGTCGTTCTCCAGAGCCTTTCCGACTCTCGCAGGTAGGAATACGATGAATTCATCGGCAATCGTAGCGATGATTCTAGGACCGAATTTCGTTTTCACTAGCCTCAGTTTTGAGATGTCGTACTTTTGTCCAATCTCCAGCTCGGACATCTTTTTCATCTGCATATCATTATCCATACGGCTGATGTTGTTTAGGCTGCTGAAGTCCATCTGCACAAAAATGAATAATTCGGAATTAGTTTATATATATATATATATATATATATAATTGAATATGATTATCGTGTAAAAGAGTTCTTACCTTGATCGAAAGAGTTTGCGGATTCGAATATACTGAGAAGATGTATTGGTGGTGGGATGTCGAAAGAGTTTGCTGGTTCGAATATACTAGGAGGATGTATCGACGGTGGGATATCGAAATGCACGAATGCAGCTCCCTGCGAGCCCTTGGCTTTTAAGCCATCATCCCCCGCCTTCGAGACATGTGGGGAGGATTTTTTACGGCCCTCCTCCAAATACCAGTTTTTCAACCGCTGAACGTTCTCGAAGGCACAATGGTAGCCTCCAGGTACAACGCTATGACAGTCTTCATACGAAAGACAACGAAATACACTTGATTCCAATCGCAGTATTCGAAGATTCGGACACCCCAGCTTATCCAAATCAATCACCGATTTCGAGTCGTCATTAAGGATTTTTTCGATCCATTGTTTCTTCTCCAATCCCTTCACATAAATGCGACTCGCATCTTGTGCAAATTTCCTCACAATTTTCACTGCATCTTTATACGGCATTCCTCCATCACTCCAGGGTATTCCATGATGATGCCATGTTTGCAGCGAATAAAGATTTTTTAACTCGCTTGAGAGAGTCACCCAGGAGCATGGTGCCTTGAAGAGGATGCATGTGAGACCCTGCTGATATTCCTCATGTGTGCGAATGTTTATTACGGCCAGCTCTTTTATCACAAATTTATCACTGAATCGCCCAAAACCTTGTAGATCCAATATTAGCTCCATATTCGCAGTTGTATGTGCGGTCTCAAGCAGAGCCGGAAATTGACTGATCTGGGCATTTATTGCATGGGATCGGTACACATGCAGGTGTGCAGATGGCACCATGTGAAAAAAAAAAAAAAAAAAAAAAAAAAATGCCGGAAAAATGTGGGAAAAATGCAGGTGTTCTAAACAATATATATGTTTAAGAAATTCTAACATTTTCGAGGTGAAAAAAAAAAAAAAAAAAAAACTTCTGAATGATATTTATTGCTCTATCCTTTGAGACTTGCCGATTTTCATAGGCTGAGGTGTGATCTTGTGATTATTGCAATCTTTGCGTTTCCAAAATTCTCGCGTTTTCGAGCCGCGAATAACGTGTGAAAAAAAAATTGTGAAATGATATTTATTGCCCGACCCTTGAGAATTCCCGATTTCCGTGAGCTCAGGTGGGATCTTTTGATTATTACAATCTTTGTGTTTACAAGAATTCTATATCATTTTCAGGTGGTAGAAGGATATGAAAAACTTTTGAATGATATTTATTGCTCAATTCTTTGAGGCTTACCGATTTTTATGGGCCCAGGTGGAATCTTTTAACCATCGCAGTCTTTGTGTTTGCAAAATTCATGCGTTTTCGAGTGACGATAGTATGATGAAAAACTTCTGAATGATTTTTATTGCTGAAACCTTGAGACCTGCCTATTTTTATGAGTCGAGGCGGAGTCTTTTGAGAGCCGTTCTCAGGTTGGTTAGGCTTAATTTTATTTTGGGTTGGGGGTAGTGTGCAACCCATAGAATTGCAGCTCGATCCCCATCAGATCGGTTTGAGAAGAGAAAACAGTTTTCAGATTGAAAAGATCGGTGAATAGTGGAAGTTGTTAGAATCGAGGGAAAAGCATTGAGAAGAAGAAGAAGACTGATTCCAAAACTAAACCTGAAAATAAGGTATGTTATCTGCATCGGATATTCGAATTTAACAGATTCTAAAACATAAGGATGTGTGATTAATTCAGATGAATCCTGCTCATGGACGAATTGCACAGCGAGCGGCTCAGCTGCGACGAAGAACCGAGTCGAGGGCACGATTTCTGCGAAACGCTCGGATGGTGTTGCGTATTTTGCGCGAGGAGCATGTGGATGAGCGCTTCGTAACCGAAACCGAAAATACCTATTATGAACTGATAGAAAACCTTACACGGCAGCATCAGATAAACGATTACTGGGCGATGCGTAGGACCGATGCCGAAGATTCTACACAATCGGCTATCCAATGCACGGATGTAACATCTTCCGTGCAAGAAGATGCGGATGATTCGGATGCGACGACGGTGCGTGTGAGTATAGAAAGAGGCCGATCGCCATCGATCAGATCAGCCTCATCGATGCGATCGGGTCCGAGCTCGCCATCGTCGTCGTCGTCGAGATCATCTTCCCCGGGGATACCTCCGCCGCCAAGAGTGATTCCACTCGAACCACACGTTCACATATTACCCGGTAAGTATCCGTAATTTTCATTATATATCGTTCGCTTATTGAAATACCTGTATGTTTCAGATCCGCGTGTGTAAACCCCGGTGCGTTTACCACCACCTAGTTGGGAATATAGTTTGAGTTTAGGTTAAGAATAATGTACATGTATGGTTTAAGTTATTCTTGTAAGAAAATCGTAAAATAAGCATAGTTTTAAGCTAGTTTCAAGAAAGTTATCACTCTTATAATAGGTTAGTCTTAAGATATAATAAATAAACAGATATGTCATTATGAGATGATTCGAGTCATTGATTGCATAATTAAACACCCCGCCACTCATTTCAGCTAGTATAATTCGTATATAAGCTAAGAATTCGAAATTGCAGCCGTCCGATTGTCGGTAACAGAAAATCGGCAACCATGATTCAGAATCGTTACCATCAGACCATCGATAACTGAAGATCAACGATCCGCAGGTAAATTGCAGCCGTCCGATTGCCGGTATCGGGAAATCGGCACGCATGATTCAGAATCGTTACCATCAGACTATCGATAACTAAATATCGACGATCCATAGTGGCGCCATCGCATTGCGAAAATCGCAACCATTAGATTGTCGGTAAGCGCAGATCGGCAATGCAGGATTCTCGATCGTTACCATCAGAATATCGGTAACAATCGGCAGTGGCGCCATCGCACGACGCAAAATGGCAGCCATCCGATTGTCGGTAACAAAGATCGACGATCGGTACCCAAATCGTTACCATCCGACTGTCGGTAAGTTACCCCGCACGGTCGGTAACTTACCAGCACAACTCGGCCGGTAAGGAAGTTTGATCCAGAACCCTTTCATTATATCTACTAGTGCTTAATAGTTAACGGAACAAAGATTACATTTCATACCAATTCAATATCAATAATAGAACCAAGAATGATACAAATTATCAAAGCCAATATCTCTAACTCAGAGCTCACAGAAGGATACTTACCCAAAATAGAAACAATTCCGGGAGTTTACCTGGCCATTGACAAGGTCTATCAAGACCAAATCTTTCTACCTATCATAAATACCACTGAGAAACGGTTCAAACTGCAAACTCCAACATTTAGCTTACTCCCATTCCAAGAGGAAGAACTAGACTCCGCCACAGAGACAGAGTCAGTGACCTCATTACAATGCGAATCCGCTTCCATTGTTCCGGGCATGCACGAGTCTACCTTAGGGCCTGACACAAAATGCATGAAGCCAAATGCCAAATCAGCAGTCACTATAACCACTTAAGGTTCAAATTTCTACTTAAATCTCAATTCTACTAAATCTTGTTCAGAAGAAACAGATCCAACCTCTAACTTCAAACCTACTTTTACAAATGAGCTCTCAGATATTCTAGCCATTGAAGGCGCCCGACCCTGTGTAGTAAACACGGAGAGAACAAATTCCACTAACCTTGTAAATCAAATCAAACACGACCTAACCGACGGACTGACCAAAGTATTGGACCGACTCCGTTTAGACCACC
Organism: Tenthredo livida; assembly: GCA_963992785.1. Classification (NCBI taxonomy): domain Eukaryota; kingdom Metazoa; phylum Arthropoda; class Insecta; order Hymenoptera; family Tenthredinidae; genus Tenthredo; species Tenthredo livida. Next base: position 27,961,253 of record OZ023067.1, read on the forward strand.
TAAAGCAAGCAGACAGAAATAGCATAGAAAAATTAATAGCGGAAAACGCAGATAGATTCCACATACCCGGTAAACCATTAGAATCTACCAACGCTATAGAACACGGGATCACCACAACCGACGAGGTCCCGATTAATACACGACAATACAGGTTTCCGACTATCCATAAGGACGAGATCAATAAACAAGTAGCAGAACTTGTAAATAATAAGTTGATTGAACCATCGTTGTCTCCACATAATTCCCCGGTTTGGATAGTTCCCAAAAAACCCGACTCAAAAGGAAATAAGAGGTGGCGAATGGTTATTGACTACCGCAAACTAAACGAAAAAACAATAGGCGATGCGTACCCCCTGCCGAACATTGTAGAAATTTTAGATCAGTTGGGAAGCGCCAAGTATTTTTCGGTATTCGACTTAGCGTCAGGATTTCACCAGATTAAAATGAAAACGTCAGACAAAGCTAAAACAGCATTCACTACCTCGCATGGGCACTACGAATGGTGTCGTATGCCTTTTGGTCTAAAAAATGCACCTGCGACCTTTCAACGTCTTATGGATCGCGTGCTGTCAGGACTACAAGGTAGCGAACTGTTTGTGTACCTAGATGACATAGTCATATATTCCAGCTCACTAGAAGAACACGAACAAGAATTCAGAAAACTAATGGATCGATTAAGAGGAGCAAACCTGGTTTTGCAACCTGATAAGTGTGAGTTTCTCAGAAAGGAGGTTAACTACTTAGGCCATGTTATTAGTGAGGAAGGTCTTAAACCAGATCCAAAGAAGTTAGAAGCAGTTAAGGAATTCCCAGTCCCGAAAAATCCAAAAAACATCAAACAATTTTTTGGACTAGCTGGCTATTATAGACGATTTATTCCTAATTTTTCAAAAATAGCTAAACCCTTAACAGAACTATTAAAAAAGGAGATCAAATTCAAATGGGGAAGTAAACAACAAGAGTCATTTGAAAACTTAAGGGATAGACTATGCGAAAAGCCAATCTTACAATATCCTGACTTCACAAAACCATTTATCCTAACGACTGACGCGTCAGGATATGCCATAGGCGGAGTTTTAAGCCAGGGCACGATAGGGAAAGATTTACCTATAGCATATACCTCAAGACTCTCAAACACAGCAGAACAAAATTACTCGACCATTGAGAAGGAACACCTAGCGATAGTATACGCAGTATTACACTTTAGACCACACTTGGAACATACATGGAAACAAATTCATACTAGTAACAGATCATAGACCACTAGTGTGACTCAATTCAGTTAAAGATCCATCATCGCGACTCGTAAGATGGAGATTAAAATTAGCAGAGTACGAATACACCATGATGTATAAACCTGGACAAGTAAACTTAAACGCGGATGCACTTTCCCAAAACCCAGTAGGTATGAGCGAAGATCCCCAGTCGACAAGACCAATAGGAATAAATAGGTTGCTACGAGCAAAGGGCAATATATTCGACATACCAAAAGGTTACCCGATAGTCCACACAGCATCGCAAGATTTCACGTTTAAACGAGGTCTAGGACCTGAATTTTTAGCAAAATTCGGTCAAATAGAAAGATTAAAAACCTTCAAACTCCAGTAGGTGGAGTAACCGCATTATATCACGAAGGAAGAATGGTTTTTTATTTAGTCATCAAACAACGCGACGAAGACAGAGCCAACCTCAAAGATATGGAACGAGCATTATTCAAGCACAAGGAACTAACCGACTCGTTTAAAATATACCACTTTGCAATAACATCATTGGATTGTGAGGAAAACGGTTTATGCTGGGACCAAGTAGAAACGATACTTCTTCAAATTTTTGGTAAAATACCTTATAAAATACGAGTATTCAAACAAGGCCCACCATACCCCATTTTCGCCACTAATACCAACGGAACAAACGTTCAATTAAAAAATGTCCGAGAAACAGATACAGATCTATTCCTAATAGATGAATCCTACTCTCTCACACACTGTGTAGGACGAGACCTCCTTATGGGAGCAGGCATAGCAATAGAATTTAAAAAACGTTTCGGTTAAGTACAAGAACTCTTGGATCAGAACAAAGGGGTAGGAGAAGTAGCTTACATTAGAGATAAAGATAGATATATTTTCTACCTAATAACCAAAGAAGAAAGCAAGGGTAAACCAACATATACCACTCTGGAACGTAGTCTTTACGAATTACGCAGAATCTGTATCAAGCTCAATATACAAAAATTAGCCATGCCAAAATCAAGTTGTGGATTAGATAAATTAGATTGGACACAAGTCAAAGAAATTATAATCACAATTTTTTCCAAACCCTTTCAAGTGTTAGTAAGCACGTATAAACCACTTGACAACGGAAGCATTCCTTCCCAAACATACTCGGGTCCAGAGTGTAACTCGAGCTCAGATAACGACTCTGATAGCGAGACTAGCACCGACTCCAACGATGACAACAATGACGAAGTCAATCTTAACGCAATAACAAACGACTCCGACGACGAAAATGACCATGTGAATTCAGACACCGAAGATTCAGACGACGAAATATTAGGAGAAGGAAGGAACTATGAAATACGACCACAAAATCTAATTAGTGAAATAAACGAAACACGCGATAGACTCTCAATGCAGAAAAAACATTGGGTATGTTTCATAACTACCAAAGGAGAACCTTGTGACGAAGGTAGTAGAGACCTCTTACAGGCCGATAAACTTCCTAAATTCAGAAATTTAAGCTTAGCTAGGGCAACAGTAAGATCAGTAGGTAACAGGCAATGTATAGGCCTACCTATAAAGGAAACGGAGAAAACACAGCTTGACGAAGAAATATTCAAGGAAAGCTTACGCTCACTAATCAACGTCATATACGAACTTAACATTCATGAGATTGCCTTAGCCGAAACAAATAAAATAGACTCTCTAACTTGGCCAACTACACTAGAATTACTAAAACAATTATTTGCAGATGTACCATGCAACATCCTCATATGTAAAAGCCTCGTTCGAATCCCTAAAGAAGACGAAAGAGCGAACATATTGCAAGAATACCACGGCTCTGCCGTAGGTGGCCACAAAGGCATTACCAAAACATTCAATAGAATTCGCCAAAACTTCTTTTGGGATGGAATGAAAGAACAAATAAAAAATTTCGTAAATTCATGCCTAGGATGTCAAACCAAAAAGCTAACTAGGGTAAAAACTCGTCAACCCATGACGTTGACAGACACACCAGATACAGCTTTTGAAAAAATAGCAATAGACATTGTGGGTCCTTTACCCATCACCCCTTCAGGGAATGAATATATCCTGACCATGCAGGATCAGTTGACTAAATTTTCATTGGGAATCCCACTCAGGGAAACTACATCGACTAGTATAGCCGATGCTTTTGTACGAAATTTCTTTTGCAAATATGGGGCACCCAAAAAGATCCTTACTGACCAAGGGGCTAACCTAACCAGTGCTCTTATGAAGCAAATTGCAAAAAAATTTTAAATTAAACAATGTAGGACTACGGCGTTCCATCCACAGTCCAATGGATCATTAGAGCGGTCACACATAGTAATGACCGAGTATTTGAAGCAAATAATTATCAGCAACAAAGATTGGGACCAATGGTTAGACCAAGCCATGTTCTCGTACAACACTAGCGTACATGAGGGAACTAAGTATACCCCGTACGAATTGGTGTACGGGAGACTGGCGAGGCTACCATCGGACCACGATATTATCGAACCTGTCAAAGATAAGAGCTACGAACAGTATTTATTAGAGTTATACCATAGAATTCACGAAATCCAGCGTTTAGCTAAGGAAAATCTGAATCGAGCAAAAATCAAATCTAAATATTATTATGATAGAAAACTCAACCCAATAAATTTGTCAATAGGAGACAAGGTATTTCTATTGAAAGAACCCAAGAGAGGAAAACTAGGGGACCAATACACAGGCCCACATGAGATTACTGAAATCTTAGAAAACCAGAACATAAAAATCACTGTAAACGGCAAGGACAGAATAGTCCACCGTAACAAGCTAAAAATAGCTCGATAGATTAAAATATATATATAAATACTCACCATAAGCATATATTACATTTACACATCTATTATTATTACTATGTTTTAGAAGTAATGCAGCTCAGGCGACCTAAATCTGAAATAATAACACTATACGAAAACCCTAATATGGATCGCCGCCGCATAATTATAACTAGAATAACCAATAAGGCAATTGTAAAAATGAATAGGAAACTAGTATTATGGGAAAAGGAGGCACTTGAATGTTTAATCGAATCCGGATTAATAACAGCAAATTATAGATATCGGGTAGCGATAACTAACGCCAACCTTATATTTGAATTTATGCTAAAACATCAATCTAAAGACGATGATATCTTTTTTGTTTATAAACCAGATGAAAATAAGACTTATGTTAACGTTACAAAGGCAACAATTTCCTCTCATTCCGATTCGTACATACAAACGCCTGCTTACCCACATAAGACTAAAATTCGTGCTCAAGATACACATATATTTCTGTATTAATATACGTATGATAAAAGTTTCGGAACCTTCTGTTCCAGAATAAACAATGTATCAAATCATCTTCATCCTCTTGCTTCCACTCACGCAAGCCCTCATCGGATACGATTGCGGGTTAGGCAACCTTAACATTACTACACTCAGTCTAGTAGATGCCATGGACTGTGACCTGGCAGATACGGAACCCAAGGTGGAACAAGTATACGGACAACTACTGCAATTATCAGACTTTAAGAAAACTAGGGTCATCCAATGCAGAGTAGAAGTCGATAGGACCGCTAAGCATTGCGGTATGCACTCACGCACATCAGAACTAACCAAGGGACGTGTGGTTTATTTGAAACAAATGAGCCATGAAGCTTGTTACAAACTACACTCAGAAGGGTCTCTAGCCATAGGAAACAAGTATTTTACTAATATAAATGCTAATCAAACAACAAGAATCAGCTCAACCTTGGCTGGACAGATTGAATCGAATGGACGTTGCGAGGGAGAATTCTTTGACGACGGCTACGGACAATACTCTCAAGCTATAGTAACAGCGATAATTACGGTTAGTCTATAAGTACAGGAAGCTACTGTTCGACTAAATTCCAAAACTCTTATCCTGAAAAATGGAATTTCTGAAGCATTAGACAAAAGGTGGTGCTTCGATGAGGAAGGTGGCTACTCATTTTGGGAAGATGTGCCTAGTAACGATTGCAAGTTTACAGCGTATGATGTACTATACGAAGGATTCATAACAAAGATGAAGGAAGTTGATCAAAAGGAACCACAGGGCCCGCCCGAGATCTACTCCATAACAACTGACGAACTAACATTCGCCCTCATTAAAACCACAGAAAAAAAGGTTGCGGATACACCCTTTATCAAACGGAACATCCCAAACTTCTCATATTCGAGACAACAAGAGGTAACGCCTTCAAAGAAAAATCTAACCTTATTGTAGAAAATACAGATATCTTCACCTACGTAAACTCTAAGTTTGTTTATGTAGAAAAACACATTCGGAATCAAATAAAATCCCTATATCGGGATGTGATCACACAAAAATGCGAACTAGAAAAACAAGTCATTAGTAACGCACTAACCATAGCAACTCTATCACCAGATGAATTTGCCTATAACTTAATGCACGGTCCAGGCTACATGGCCACAATCGCAGGAGAAGTAGTACATATCGTAAAATGTACTCCAATCGAGTGTCACCTACGCAAGACCGATGCCTGTTTTTCAGAACTACCAGTAACAGCAAGAAATACTTCATTATTCATAACACCAAAATCTAAAATCTTAATTCAAACAGCTACCAGAAAAGAATGCAATCCAATATTAGCATCCATGTATAAAGTAGATAATCTATAGTACAAATTTATCCCTGGTCCTATGGAAGCAGTTCCACCTCAAGCAATCCAACCTAAAACAAAGATGACATGGAAATACATCAATCCAAGCCAATTAGGGACAAGCGGGATCTATAATCAAGCAGATCTCCAAAAACTTAAGGATCACCTGATGTTCCCCGCTGAACGACCCGCAGTACTCAACAACCTGGCGAGAGGAGCTACGGGACACGCTACAAACCAAGATGGCATCTCATTCTACAACATGCTAGACGAAGATTCACTCAACAAGATTGCGGAATCTACAGGAAAAAGGCTTTGGAACGGATTCATAGTATTCGGTTCAGCTACGGCATACTCAGAATGATAAAATTCGCTGTGGACACAATAATCCATGGCTACACGCTTCACCAAGTATATGGGTGGAGTATTCATGTGTTAGGAGCAGTATGGAGCTCAGTAACACACCTGCTAATTTACCTTGCAAAAAGTCCAAAGAAGGAAGAAGGAAAAGATATAGAAAAGGGAGCGGAACTCCAAGAAATTAGGCCAAACGCACCCCGGGAGATACCTACCATCGAGGATCTACAAGAACGCTTCAAACTACGACAAATGTCAAGCACCGCTTAAACATTTGAACCCAGGGGGGAGGTGTAACGATCCCAGAAGGATCTCACCATCAACAGCCAACCATCCCCTTAATTATAACATATATTCATGATTACCATTTCCACTAAAATAAGAACCTTAGCATAAGACAACATCATATATTAAAACTATAAAATTATATCATTCGATAATAAACTACGGTATTGATGACTGACCAGCCATGCTACTCTTGAACTCTAACTGTGAACCAAAACAATAGTCTTGGACCACGGATATCAAATTCACTATCCCAAAACACCACGTGCACAACCTAAAAATCTCAACGGACAGTCAGTTATCAAAACCGCGAAACATAACATAAGCAAACTCAGAAGACAAAACAAGTCACTCTCCATGGTCCGCACTATGCGAATATAAGCAGCCTCCCTAAAAGAATCGACACACACGTCAATAAGCTAGAGTCAGAGCTCAACCTTTGAAGAGTTCAGACATCAAATACAAAGTCAATTTACAATTTTCCAAGTCAAGTAAACTTCAAGTCTGGCCGCGTCCAGCTCCTAAATGTTTCTACTAAATTCACCGCTTAAAAGGACCAGCCAGTGCTCTGAGTTTGCTTAAAACCCATTTATCAATTTAACAATTTAACAATTTAACAATTTCTAAAAAGTGTAAATTACCATCCAATATCTTGAATAAACCATATAAATATTTCATATATGGGTATTTCTCTACAAACAGGGCGACTTTCCGTGTAAAAGTGTCCCACCATTTTTCATCTCTGATGACTGCAAAAAAGTGTTCTATAGTGAAGATAACAATTAACTAAGTACTATTCAGCATAGGGCCCAAAAAGATTCGTAGTAATATATGATTTATTGAAGATTTTAGGAAAAAACTAGCTAAGGGGACTGTTACATGTAGCAGAGGATTGTTTTCGTATAAAGAAAAGTTCAAATGGCTAATAAAGTTCGAATGGCACGTGAAAAAGTTTTTTTTTAATTTTTTTTAATTTTTTTTTTATTTCATTTTATTTTTTTTTTGATTGAAAAAAAATTATTTTTTTTTGTCTCGTTGATTTATTCTTCTTCTTGGATGTCATTGCCTATAAACACACATAAAAAAATCAGTTCTTTGGTATTACAAATGGCCCTCTGGCTTCTTTAAGAGCAGGGGACTGTTGCCAGGGGACTGTGAAATCGGGCTTGATTTCAAAATATCGTGAAAACTATTAAAGTATCGACTCTTATCAACGTATACAATGTTTAATGTTCTTTGTTTCGATACAACATAAAAAGTTATAATTTTAATTATGAAAATCGAATATACATTTGTCGCGCCAGGGGACTGTTGTTTGTAGTGGCCCTGACACAAGTTACTGTGGCAAAAGCTCACGTGGGACTGAACAAAATAGCGTCAGCGTGCCTTTGACTTTACGTGGACCAACTTTACACCGGCTACGTTCAGTTCAACCCGGGATCATCGTTTTATGTACCATAGACAACACTGGGCATCATTTAGAAATTGAGCCAGGGGACTGTTCTTCAAATTTCGAGACAATATTCAGCCTACTTTTTACACCAATTGATATCAATTTTAAAATACGGAAGTAGGGAATTCACGAATAATCATTATTCTTCTTCAAAACAGTGGTGGTGCGTTCAGGATTTCGAATGTAGTAGTTCTCAAATTAGATCCTCTGACAGTCATTCTGCTTTGGTGACCGACCAGGGAACTGTTTTTTCTGTATTCAGATGAATATGGCAAAATTACAACGCTTTAATTCTAACTTTTTATAATATGCACGAATGAAATAACTTATAAATTTTCATGTTCGTTTATAATTTGAGCAAAAAGGCGTCATTTTGTAATGAAATCGGTGTGAGACACCGAATTTCTCTGTTTGTAGAGAAACACCCATATATATATATTGTAACGTATCAGGCGACCTAGGCCTGACCGTTAGCATTTCAAACGTCAACCGTTGCGAACTAGAGTATCATCTAGAACGTTCGAGAACAAACGCCTGCGGCGTGACGTCACGAACGGCATTTAAGTCGCGACGACGCAGGGCAGAGCAGCAATACACGGCTGATCGCCTGATTGACTCACTGTAATATCAATTCTCATACTTTGTCTTCTGACACTCGCAGCATAGAGCTCGAGTGATCACTAAATTCAAATCTTTAGTTTGTTTGGATATTGGCTATAGCAACAATATACCAGTAGCTTCATTTCGATTTCAAAAGAGTATTAGATAAATCAAAACAATTATTATTTAAATATTCTCTATACCATTTAAAAGTCACATAATTAAAAGATTATTGTGCAGATACTTAGTCTAAACTAGATTCACTTAAAAGAAAAAGCAGCATTGTAAATATAGGATATTGGTTGCAACCTTAGCATAAGTTATTGAATAAATGATATTTTTGTTTGATTAAGAAAAAGCATAATTTGTCGCAGCCTCCTTTCTTCGCCAATTTCCAGGTCTTGTAAATTCAACTTACTAACTATAGCATAGGGACAGCTTCGGTAAGGTATAACCTTGTCCAAGTCTGAGACAGACTTTGTCTGCACTTGCAGGCACAGTTCTGAGCGTAGGTTTGTTTACTAACTGGGAAGAAGACGGTAGCTGCACGTCTGCGTGTACCTATTCGTCAGGGAGACGGCTGATAACGCAGTGCGTTTGAGGGCCGTAAAATTAGCGTCAATAGTCTAATTATTAAGAGTGGTCCCGAAAAACATTAAGGGGGGAGCCTGCTTTAGAGGCTTCGAAAAATCGATTTTTTTTTTTGCATAAATGTCTTCCTAAACTATCCAAGAATGTGTCCCTAAAATTTCAGAAGCAAATTCGAAATATTTTCGGAGTTACAGAAGAAATAGTGAGCAAGCGTCGAGGAGCGCGTCACCCGAGAAAACAAGCGCGCTTCATTTTCAAGTAAAGAGGCCAGAACAGCCCGCAGACTCGAACATCTGGGCGAAAACCAGTTTTTTGAAGAGTCTGAAGGGCAACTCTATGGACCAGGAATCGCTGATTAGCATATTAATGCGGTAAGTTCAAGAAAATTAAGATTTTTTATATACGAAAACTTTGACGCGCGATTTCTCGGTTTTTCATTTTCACGTTTTTTCCTAATTGGCGGGAAAGATACGGAAAGAATTAAACGTCCTATCGAAACGAGACAAAATGGATTGTATTCGGGATTAAATTCTCTTCTAGTTGAACCTAAAAAACCTTAAGAAAGTTAAGATTAACCCACTTTTTAAACAATCTAAAGTGAATTTTTTTTTCCAAAAAAATGAATTTTTTTTTCAATTTGCGAAAAATTGTTGAATTTTTCACTTTTTGTTGAATTTTATTGGTTTAACTAGAAGCTATACTATTGAAAAATGAATTTTTTTTTGGGTTCTTTGTTTCAGATGGAAATTGCGACCTGCATCTTTCCCGCCGCACGACAATTACACACTCGAGGCGCCTCGGCGAAATGCTTGTACCAGGCATAATATGACACGTATCCTAATGAAAAAATTTGAGAAGACTGTTGAAATATATAACAATAAACCCTGAAAGTTTCGTTTCAATTGGATATTTCTTTCCTTCCCAAAAAAATCCCCGAAAAAATCGATTTTTAGAAGCCTCTAAAGCAGGCTCCCCCCTTAACCGAGCAATAGAACTCACACTAACGGCACGGTTTGTGATATCTTCAATATCTCAAACCTGTGAAAAGTTACATTTGGCGCCCAACGTGGGGCCACTCTAATTAAAATTCTATTAAATTTTCGCTTAAAAACTTAGAGTCATTCGTTTCATTAACTCAACTTCTTTTGCGTCAACTAATTTCAAATACATTGCTATAAAATTTAGAATCTTTTGGGGGAATGTCACAATCCGGCGTCGTGACCAGGAAAATGGCGGACAAGGGAGCCTGCGGCAATCCAGCTTTAGAATTGGGGTTAGAGGATAGGTCGTCAGGTAGACATCACAACGAAAAAGATCCACAAAGTTTAGATAAAACGTTTATTGATAAAGAAAAAGATATCTCGAGTCAGAAACAGCAGAGGGTCGATCCATCATCCTGGGTGGCGGCACTAGAAAAATTAAACAAGAAATTAGATGACAGTTTAGCTTCTCTGTCTAGAGATTTGATTCAATCAAAATCAGAGAATGTAGAAATTGTAGTCAATAGCCAGAAAAGTTTTCTTGAAAGACTCGAAGAACAATCAATAAAATATAAAAAACAGTTGGAATTACTTGATAAAAAGCTCGAGAACTCTAATGAGCAGCTCGAAGATAGGTTAGATCGATGCGTAGACGAATATAATGAAACACATACAAATTTGAGAGAAGAATTTGGAGATAGTCTGATATGTTTGGACAGTAAAATAGATAAAAACAATAAAGCTAGTCTCGATAAAATCCTTGAAGTTGAGAAAAAACAGGATAGTCTCAAAGTCAGCGTACACGCTGAAATGAGAAAAATAAGATCTACAAATCCTAACCTCAACTGCCATTATAATCACTTATTATCCAAGCATGTCAAACTACCGACATATTCCGGCAAGAGTTGGGAAAGACCAGCCAATTATATTGAAGAAATAGAGGAATATTTTACCTTCATAGATGCACGTACAGACGATCTTTGTTTAAAATTAATCGGGCAAAGTCTCATGTACGATGCTAAAAATTGGTGGATCGCGCGCCGCAATGCTATAAAGTCCTGGGGAGAATTTAAAACTCGATTTTTAAATAGGTATTGGGGTGTCGGGGTTCAAAGAGAACTACGTAAAGATATCGAATTCGGATATTATTTGCCTGACTCGAAGGTAACATGGTCCGAATATGCAAATCGGAAATACGCGTCAGCTGCAGGTTTAGATCCGTGCATGACTGAGTCGGAAATCGTCCGAAACCTAGTACGTCATTTCGACGAACCTATTGTTGAGGCAGCAAAGTGCCGAGATATCCGCGACATCGACGCACTATTAAGTTTTCTTGACGAGATGCAGTTCGGGGGTAGGTCGAATGCACCGAGGCAACGGGTAACGTACGCGAACAAACAGAATCCAACTGTCGGTCGCGTGACTGAAAAACAGGTGTCATGGCGGAACGACAACTCTAATCAAAGTTTCAAACCGGTAACGAATGAGCATGATCAAAGAAATAAACATGGTCAAGCTGACAACACACACAATAGGTCGAATTGGACAAACTCGAAAATAAGCGCGACCATTGTAAATACGGATGATACGCCGGTAACAGATCAATTACCTACGGAAAACTAATAGACGCTGTACTGGACAAAGCTATGCCGACGCCAGTACAGCACAAGGTAGTTATATCAGCGGCAAAATTCAAAATTCAAAACATAGAGAATAACGATTCATTTGAAAGTCCAGAAAATTATTTATTCAACGAAAATACAGAAACTGATAAATCTTTGATGCAGTGTCCGGGGGTTCTCCTGCGCATTGAGGGAGTCGAAGCTAAAGCTTTAATAGACACAGGTAGCCAGATTACGTGCGTGTCGGATGATTGGTATGGTCGTCATAAATCATCATTAATCAGTTGCGCGAAATTACCAGTTACGAATTTACAGGTATTAGGAATACTAGGGGGCAAAGCCACTCGTGTTAAGGAACAATTCCTAGCTAGGATTGAAATAGGGTTGTTATCCGATGAGGTGGGTTTTCTCATCGTACATGGCCTAAAACATAATGTAATTCTCGGTATCGACACATTACGTAAATGGGAAGCTGATCTAGACTTCAAGATAAATAAGCTCACTATTCAAACGAAACTAACAAAAGATCAAGTAGAAGTTCATAATTCAGATGATGTCGATAAAAGCGAAACTCATAAAATTATCTCTAATATAAACTCTATTAATAATTATCAGATTAAAGATAATCCAATTAATCCGTTAATCGGATTAACCCAAAATTCTGAATTAACTGATGATGAGATTGGTAGCAAGTTATCGGAATGTCAGGTACTTGAAGCTTATGAAAGAGATGCATTTTCTAGTCTACTAAAGAAGTATCGCGACATATATTCAAAAATACCTGGTAGAGTCACTATTTTCGAACACAAAATCAAAATATACGAGGATAAACCGTTTGTACGACGTTCATATCCTGTGCCAATAATGCACCGGGAAAAAGTAAGACAAGAAATCAAAAAAATGCTAAGCCTTGGAATAATCGAGCGCTCATATAGCGAATATATAAACCCGTTAGTAGTGGTAGCTAAAAAATCCGGAGACGTTAGACTGGTATTAGACGCGAGATACATAAATAAGCTGATAGTACCTGATCGCGATTGCGCGCAATCTACTGAAGTTTTATTTCAAAAGTGCGGGAATGCATCATTCATGTCTAGTCTTGATTTAACGGCCAGCTTTTGGCAGGTGCCATTACATAAAGATTCGAGAAAGTACACAGCGTTCATGTACGAGGGGAGGACCTACCAATTCGCGGTAACACCCTACGGTCTCAATACAAGCTTAGCTAGTCTTATTCGTACACTGGATCTAGTCTTAAGAGAAACAGATGAGTTCACGATAAATTTTGTGGACGACATTTTGTGTCTATCGGACTCGTTCCAATCCCACTTAGTACATCTTGAGAAATTATTTGAGGTATTTAAAAAAACATAATATGACAATAAACTTTAACAAATCGAAATTTTTCCGAGAGGAAATAGATTTTCTAGGTCATAGGATTACGAAGGACGGCATTTTGCCTCAACCTGAAAAAATAGATGCAATCCGATATTTTCCTGAACCTAAAAACGTTAAACAGCTTAACGGATTTTTAGGTTTAACAAACTATTATAGCAAATTTACGAGAAATTACTCTGGTGCAACCTCACCGTTACTCAAGTTAATAAAAAAAGACGCCAAATGGGATTGGAACGACGACATGAGTAGAGAGGGTGCAGTATACCGTTTATGACCCTCCCCCCCCCCCTCCCCCCCTGGGCCGGCGCCATTTTTTCCCCCTTTTTGTTTCCCTTCTTTTTTCTCTCTCTTTTTTCTCCCTCTTTTTTTTATTTATTATTATTATTATTATTATTATTATTTATTATTTTTTTTTTTTTTTTTTTTTCCCGCTAATCCTTCGATCCTAACCTAAGCGAACTCAATGGATTCTAACCTAAGAGCGGGCGCTCCGGAGTCGTTGCCTATGTATACTTATCGAATAGAAATAAATATATATATATATATATATATATATATATATATGCATATATGGAGGATGTAGGAAAGGTATGGGAGTTGGTCAAAGACGCACAGGTGAATATTGTTATAATGGTTGTTTATTCATATCATTTAATATTCAGAAAGGTAAAGATTCAGACTTATATTTACTAATATTTATGCAAAGGTTCAAGCTTATGGCGACTAAGAGTTATTCAAAAGTATTTCGTATAAAAATTACAGCTAATTATGCTAATGATAAAAAGTCTTATTCTAGATAAAGTTTAGGAACAGTCGTTTCTTATGCCAAACTAGACACGTCTTGCATATGATCACAAAAATGCTATACATGCTAAATGCTCAGCGTGGGTATATACTATATGTTAAATACTTAAGACTAGTGTTTACATGGTAAGCAGCGTTGAATACATCCGAGCATGCAGTTATTTCCATCACATTTTCCTTTATACTCGCAGGTTATTCGGTTGTAGAAAGATTCGGCCAGTCTGTCATTTGACGCCAGATTCCCACTGAAGATACTTGTAAACCGTTGAAGAGTGAAACCCTGACTCATATAGTGCAGAAACATAATGCAGAATTGACCGCATACGCGGGATGAATTACTCTGGAGTTGTTTGTCATTCCATCGGTAGGTCGTACAGTTCCGCCGTAGGCCGCGTAGATAATGCGGTATGATCGGTGGTAGACCCATACTATCGAAGTATACTCCATTACCAGAGTTTGACACATGAAAAGCCACCCAGTGGGATCCTGGCTTGGTATGCTCATCGGTGTTTGCCACGATCGTTGTAGGGTACGACCATAGCAGAGGTATCTGGTCGGCTGCAAACACCCCCTTGGAACGGCTAGGGATCATCTCCAGCGTTTTATAGATTTGAAGACTGTCCATTCTGTATCCTGGTTAACTAGATACTGCGACGGTTATTGATGTCGGTTGGACTTGTACAGGTATCTATCTCGTCGTGGTACAAATATCTTCTGTTGAAACATTCCGATTGATCATTTGACCTTGAGGGTTTAGTGACGTATGAAAATGATGACACGGTCCTCTCGCGTAATCTCTTGTTCTCCAGTTCCCGCGCCGTATCACCACACTTGTTAATATCCCTGACGCTGTTGGTACCCTTCTGCTCAAGGCTCTCGTTGAATTCTGATAGACAACGAGTGTACAGCACCTCAGTCCGGAAAGAAATTGCAGACAACTCTTTTGCGGATAATCCCTGGGATTTTAACCATGTTTTCAATTTCATAGCATTACGTAATGCACAGCTGAGGGATTCTGCAACGGTTGAGTGTACGTAGCATACTTCGTCCGCTGACATATCTTTGAACGCTGGGCATCTGCATTCACCGCGTTCTAGGTTTACAATTTCACGTGTCGTCACCTCTTGGAGAAATTTAGCTTTTTGCACACCACGACAGAAGATATTTTTTGCCGTCAGTGTAATCGTGCGTAAATTCGTGTGTAGCTGCTTGAGTGTCACATCACCTTCGAACCATTCCAACCCGTGGTGGTTATTGGTCAGCCAGTTGATTCGTGAGCGGTCTGATGAGCAGAGATTAGAGATGGAGTACGGCGGAACGATGATCCAGCGAGCCAGAGTTTCACACTCGTATCCAACAACGGCAACCTCTTTCGGTATGAATTCGCCATTTTCACCAGTGAAACCTTGTATGTCGACGATGTAATTCATGGTGATTTTGAGAGTTGCACAGCTGGTACTTTCAAGCGTTTGAGACACTACTAGTAGACTGAGGAGAAGACTGGACAGCCTGAGGTATTTAAGCTCTACTGTTTTATGGTTGCAATTCTGCCCCTCCGTATATAGTGAGCTGGAGGGGGTGAGCAGGTTCTATCAGGTTTTATGATGGTCACAGCACGTTTGTCGAGAGGGTTGCTTCAACTGTGGATTATGGAATACAGATTCCGACAGGATTTCGGGACGTCGCATGGTTAACTTTCACAACTAATTACCAAAATCTGTAATGACTTGACGCATCGAATCGATCTCTATTACGTTAGAGAATTCGGCATACACAATACAGTTTATAGTCGTGGTCAGGGGTTCCTCAAAGCGCGTCTCTATCCGAACACTACCGTGCTTAATGAGATTCCAATGCCCGTTATCACTGGCTGAGAGGTCAGGTGTGAGGTCGAACGCGGTAAGACAGTATCCATGTGCATAGTCCTGACGAGGAATTGAGTTTTCCTCGTTGAGGGAGTGTATACCGGTCCCCGTGAACAGAGTATTGTAGGAATCCACGAATAGTTTATTCTTGAAATTGGGTTGTAAGGGCTTCGAGGGAATCTGAGTACCCTCGATATACAGGGATAGGTGATTAAGCCCGAATGATGAAAAATTAAACGGATTGAGTTTTTTGTCACCGTTATAGGCTTTGTTATCGACAAATCCGATGATTAACCGCTTCGGTAGTTGACCAAGGAAAACATTATCGAGGGTCTCGGCCTGCACACCGCTATGTATTGTCATTGTTTTGACCTCTACGCGCGTCATAGGGTATTTGGCTGTTGTCTTGGCTAGAGTTCTTGCATGCGCTAAGAGAATACCTGGACTGATTTTGACACGCCGTACGAATAATGTCACGTCCATAATATCCACCTTATGATGATCGTTAGCCTCTATCAAGCAAAAGGCGTCCCGGGATCTGACCAGCCTCAATCTGAGTTCCACCCCGTTCAACAGAAACTTTTCCTGGTTAAAGACGTCGCAATGCAAACGACCAAGCATATCAACGGGCTTGCTATTAGCGAAATATTTACATCTACTTGCGAATCCCGTATTGTTAGTGCCCGTAGTCTCCTCAAAATGGCCGGGAGTATCGGAATACCATAAGCCAGATGTGAGATGCGATTTTTTAGCTGCACCGCCATAGTTGATCAGTGTTTCGATGTAAGCTCTGTATGCGTATGAGTTGTTACTCGGGGAGACCAGTTTTTGATTGAAGAATACATCCGTCTGGTTGAAAAGCGTATGCAAGAAATTGTTCACCGGGGCTACTATTGCTGTTGTTGGAGAACCTGGACTAGTTGAAGACGTTTGAACAGTGAGTACACGTGCGCATACCCTAAGCATTGTGTGTGAGAGATCTACGTACTCGTCACCCTGGCCCGGCACGACGAATTCAATCGGTGAGTCATCTGTTAGTGCAGACACGGGTTTGTACTGCACCCATTGCCCACTTTCGATAGAGGTCTGTGTAGGCGGCAGAGTGAAGAGATGTAGTTCAGATTTCAAACATTCGCAGGAATGCGCATGTAGGTAGGCCATTTTTGTAGCTAACTCGAATAACACTGTTCACTTTAGATTTTTTCTTCACAAAGGACCGAAAATATCCGTAATAGCCCTTTTCTTGCAGCAAATCTTTTTTCTACCCTTACCAGGTGATCTTTTATTAGTACTCGGTGACTTTTTCTTGGAAGTGGACTTAGCCGTTTTCTTTTTCTTTATTTTCCTAGAGGGTTTACGGGTTCTAAGCGATTTAGACGAAGTAGCTGCTATCGATAGTCGCGGTGCACGGACAAGTCCAGACTGGCCCAGCGTCCCTCCGTACCTGAGTTTATAGCCCTCCCCTTTCATAACCTTTTCAATACCCTCCTGGGCCTTCCGCTTCAGATTCTCCCGTGTCTCACTGGCTCGTGTTTTGAAAGCCTGTTTCCATGGTACATTACCGTCTAGGTCTGACATGAAATTCATACCACTTCTCAAAACCTCTTTACCGAGTACACGTGCGCCCCTTTTTAAAAGAGGAATAGCTCGTCGGAATAGACCACCGAGAAAACTACCGATTCCATGTCCCCGCTGATTGGGTGCTCCGACGAAGACACGATCGATTCCTCCGCCTATTTGTGACTCGTAATGCTCTATGTAGTGAGCCATGTTGTTATACTGTTCTTCCTCTTATTCTCACCACATGCATCAAATTAGTATACTTTCTTGAAGTGTAGTGTGACGGTCAAGGTTCCGTGATCAAATGGTATGGATTAACCCTGCTGGTCTCTTATAGATATTTCGATTGTCCGAAAACTCAAAAGAAGTAAAGGTAGATAGTGCGGTGGTGAAAACGTTTTTACTTCCGTATCCACGATGTCTGCGCTTTGCCTCACCTGTAGTATGCGCAGAAGAGGTGCATAGATGTCGCCTACGATACGTGGATCTATGATGTCACAATAGACGAACATAAGTGACGGTATCTTTTGTACCTCTTTACTGTTTTTGTCAGGTAGGTATGTTAAAGGATATTGTATTTCGACAATAGCGACCTCCCATTCACCGCTGAGCTCAATCGTGCGCGGGAGCTGAGTAATATAACAGCAGGTCATGTTATCAGGAAAATACTGCATCGAGCTATTGCTAGGTAGGGTTATGTAGAACTGCGACTTCATTATGATGCAAGATTCTGAAGACTGGTAGCGGGAATCCAGCTGTTGAACTTTTCGGGGTAACCTTTCCAGCTGACAAGAACTTTCTTACTGGGACCCCGTCCCTTGCTGCGAATGATTTTATCAATTTGAAACTCAGTATTTTCAATGTCCGTCGTCACACGCTGTAGTTCCGCTTCATAGAAATAACCGTCAATCTCCTCTCCGGAAAGATCCTCCAACTCGTATACGTTCGGTAAACCAGGTAAAACACGTCTCATATTGAACAACTCCTCACTCCAGTTAGCTTCGTATCCTTTAGCGAAGGTCCCCTTTGTTTTGCTTATGCGTACAAGATCATCCTTATTGAATTTTAGCTTGCGCGCCTTGTGTAGCGGATGCATACGTTGAATATTCGCACGGGCCTCAGCCGCATTGTAGAGTGTTACAGCCGATGGAGCCATTCTGATACTCGAGTGTATAGTATTATTATAGGAGTTAACGATGTTTTCCAGGACGTCGATGTATCGATGAGTGTTTTTATGAGTAAAATATCTCCACATGCGGTCTTTCAGAGTACGATTGAATCGCTCAACAACAGCTGCTTTTATCAAGAGACTCGGTAGAGTCTCGCGCCAAGTACATTGAAAAAAAATTTTTTTCAAGCGCGAGACTCAACGAGTCTATATACCCGAGAGGCAACTACCCTAACCTATAACGCGAACTAGTATCTTCGTTTTCTTTCACCTCACAACATACACGAATAAAAACTGATGTAATCTAGGATGTGGGCATGAAAAGCTTTCATTTGAGCCCGAGATCGATTGAATCGGTGTCCGGAGTACTGAGATATAATTAACTTCAGATTCTGATACTCCGTTTCCTCGTACAATGTTTGGTCTTCTCCTTAGTGTTCTTCAGACCAAGATTCAGCTAATTCAAACCATTCCCATATAAAATCACTAGACGGGAAACCACACAAAAGTTGTATAGAGTGACGTCAGTATACGAGATAGTTCCGACGTAGATAGCGTCAGTATCGCAGACAGAAACCGTCCGCTACACTAGCAGACTTGTGTTGTCATTTCATATTTTTAAATCCAAATAAAGGAAATAAAAGAAAGTACGAGCAATGCTTAATGCAAAATTTGAACGTACAAAAACTAGCGAATACCTCCCAAAAGCCACTTAGGTGCGAAAACCTCACACCAAGTACATTTAAGTGATAGCCGCCAACAAAAATGTTTCGATAGGTTAATTATCTTAAATCCTACGATCTTGAGCTTTTGAGGTTATGCGAATCGACTGACGTGTAAAATTCATAGTGATAAATAGAATAATAATTGTGAACGGATAATTCTACGATTAGGCTTACCTTGTATGACATAAGACTGTTAGATGACTATTAACTGACTATTACCTCTAAATTTTATTCACTTATACATTGTAGATTTGGCTTATTTCCATTCATGAATGCAATTATCGGAGGAAACGGTGTTTTGGGGATTCAATTTTCTAGCAAGTCACCGCCTGAGAAAGTCTGACAATAGAAAATCAAGAAAAAATGTTGAAGTTGAAAAATATCAGGATAGCATGATTTGATATAAGGAACGGCAAGGAGCCAGACCAACAAAGCCGAGTTCAAGCGTTGGATTGCAACAAATTCCACTTCAAGCTTGATGTTAGGCTCATTGCTAGAGGCTCGTCTGCTCGGACCTAAACTGCGAGCCAACGTTATGTGTAGGATTTCAACGAATTCTATATTTTATCTCGGTATCCTCTAGTCCAAACGAGACTGTAAGTCGACGTTGTGTGTTGGACTACGATAGGCTTTATTCTACACTCCACGTCAACGTAATGTCTTGACCTTTGGTGAAGATAATTTTTTAATCCATGTTTTACAATTAGCTTAGATTCTCCGCTCAGAAGTGTTACGTATTCCATACCTACTCTATACCTATCCGATACTCTTCTTTATTACCCTCAACTACTATCAATACCGAAGACATAACATCCTGCATGCATCCAGTCTCACTGTCTCTAATCAGAAAGAGCTTCCATCCTTGCATTCGCAGAACTTCATCCCTACCTATACGCACCTCCATAAGCACGCTCACGCCCGGGAGAACAATGGAACAAAGAATGATCTCATCAATTAGCTCATCAAGCAGATCACCAGTAGCTTCCACTTGCACTTGCATCGGGCACTTCGATCAGAATCATTAACGAGAGCAGACGCTCCAGCACTTGCACCAAAATCGTCAAAGAGAGCACTCACTCCTAACTAGCTCTCGATATTATAAAACGCTAACTCAAAATCACTTATCACTTATATTCAATAACGTGTACAGATGGTTCTACCATCTCTTTAATCACTAGTAATAAACTATTATTCTGTTATTATATATAAATTCACATCAATCTCCTATTACCTGAAATCCGGTTACCTTAAGGTGTAAAACGAGGGACGAACTCAACGATAGCTCTATCTTACCCATAAGAACAACGATCTCTATTCATTACATTGGTAGCAACTCCATTTCCATTCATTACAGAAGCTCAATCAAATTCAGATTAGTGTTATCACGACAAATGGTGAGAATAAAAATACTTATTCAATATTAAAGAAATGATCGATCGACTTCCTCTTTCTCAGATGATAGAGATTCTGATTTATATTTATTTATTATTTGTAGACTCAGCGTATAATCATTCATGAATGGAATTATTGAAGAAAAATCTTTCTTATGGATTGTTTAATTTTGTAGCGGGTTGCCGTATAAGACGTGAGGATGATGAAAGAAAACGGTTGGGTTGCAAAGTATCGGTATAGTGTGATTCGATAGGAGAAACGGCAAGAGTCAGACGAAGAGAGCAGAATGCGAGTGTTTGACTTCATAAACTTCCATTTTATGCTCTACGCTAGTCTTGCATGAATAGGCTCAATTCCAAATATTTTGATACCTTCTGTTCAGACCCGAATTGGAAGTTGACGTTATGAGTCCGGGACGCGTACATGTTCTTTTTGCAGAGGTTGCAATACATATATCTGATATTTATATATATTTAGTCATGAGCAGCAACTACAACCCTGCGTGCAAGTAACTCCGCCATTGCCGGTCCCAGGCCCAGATGAGACAGGAGGAGGGCTGCACGTAGGGTTAGATGTTGTAGGTATAAAAAATTATTGTAGTGGAACAATTTGTAAACACTATGAAAGTACATTACGCGTCACTCTACAAATTTGAGACTTGGGGAAATGTATGAGCACACGCGTGCTCGTTGCTGTTGACGTTCCTGCTGATCGAGGGACTTCGAGCGGTATGAAATAGCACAAAACAACCGAGCGAGCGTAGCGAGCGAGCACAACTATTAGGTGGTCAAGCAAAATTTTACAAAAAGTAGTGAAATCAACCCCAAAAAGCACCTTTGGTGCAAAAACCTTCCGCCAAGTCCATTAATGTGTAAATCACTCCACCAAAAAATAATCAAAGGTTGTGCTCGCTCACTCGATTGGTTGATGATTATCAACATACAAAAGCATTGAAATCAGATACAACTGCCAAGTACCTGTAGAATGATAAAAGTTTGGGATTGAAAAATTTGTTCAAACTAAATAACGTTGTACTCGTTCGCTCGCTGCGCTCGCTAACTCTATTGGCTTATGATTATGGGTTGAAAAAACAATTCGGATGAAGAAATTGAAGATGTCAACATTTATCAAAAAATATTCATAACGAAAAAATAATTTTAAAAAAATTTAAAAAAAAAATTTGGAGGTAGTGGTACTTGGGGGGCCTTTTGTAGATAAAAGAAATATAAAATATCGATCGCAAACCATGTCAATGTCATCTGATAGATAGTCAAACATTGGCCCGCCAACGTACACTAAACGTAATGGATTCTGATCCGGATGTGTTCGACAATCGAAGAAACAGCCAATCGGCGCTCTGGATTTTTGTAGTCCAGAGCGCTGGTTGACTGTTTCGTCTAACTAGATTACACATCCGGCTCAGAATCCATTACGTTTAGTGTACCACGGACTCCAAATTTTTTTTTCAAATTTTTTTTAAATTATTTTTTCGTTATGAATATTTTTTGATAAATGTTGACATCTTCAATTTCTTCATCCGAATTGTTTTTTCAATCCATAATCATAAGCCAATACAGTGAGCGAGCGCAGCGAGCGAACGAGTACAACGTTATTTAGTTTGAACAAATTTTTCAATCCCAAACTTTTATCATTCCACAGGTACTTGGCAGTTGTATCTGATTTCAATGCTTTTGTATGTTGATAATCATCAACCAATCGAGTGAGCGAGCACAACCTTTGATTATTTTTTGGTGGAGTGTATCAGGATTACGCGTCACTCTAAAACGGATTTCGTTCTGGGCAAGTAGTTTCTGAAAAGAACCACCCACGAACTTTTTACCCTTGTCAGTCTGCATTGTAACAGGACGCCGTTCGGTAGAGGTTAAGATTTGCTTAAATCCGTCGGCCACGTCACTAGTCGATTTACTATGGAGTGGAATCACCCATACGGATTTACTCAGGACATCGATGACTACTAATTAGTAACGGAATCCGTCGTTATGATCCTTTATCGAACCGAGTTCAACTAAATCGCCTTCCCAGAGTTCATCAATATTTGAAATGTTGTACCGCAGTCGTTGGAATTTTCGCCGGATAGGTTTGTGCAGCGTGTAAGCATCCTGTGCACTTAGCCAATTTTCAATTACAGTCGAGCTCACCTCTCGAGTGGCCTTTTTCAGCTTTCTTGCTCCTGCATAGCCAGCCGGGTGTGAGGGGTCATAATACAATCGTTCTAGTTCTTTCATTTTCGCATTCCGAATGACAGCCAGCCTTGTTTTGACGATGTTGTTGGAGATCTACGGGGCGTTTTTCGATCGCTCTTTAGTTTCGACGGTAGAGAGAAGGACTCATCCCCTACCCCGTCGGTACTTCCGTCTTCCTTGGTCGACTGCTCGCCACTGCTACCACCGGTGTCTCTAGAACGATGGGATGCTTCACGCTGTCTTGCACCGCTCCACATCATGACGTTTTCTGTGGTCGATGGTGATGCTGCCGCATTCCTCCACACATTTTGATTTCCAACATATTCCCGCGGAACATTGATACTCTGAAGAAAGCGTGCGTACACATGTCTGCCGTCAGGCTGAAAGCCTTTTCTAGAACGCATAGAATCGTTCACCAAATCTACGATATTTGTGCCAGGTATAACCTTGTTGTCTATGGTCACAACACCGTTACTGTCCCAAGAGAAACGCGTCGGAACATCCGTCAGGCGTTTGAGCAGATGTTCTGCCTTTGATCTGTATTTCTTTGGTACTGTACTAACAATTCGTGATAACGATTGCTGCTTGTCGGGGGATGATTCTGCTTCCTCTTCATGCGTGATATCTGTTGAACTATCGTTTCCAGACTTTGTGTGAAGTTCTAGACTTAAAGGTTTTCGTGAATCCTCGGCGAAGTATAAAAAACGCTGTAGTAGCTGTTGATATAGTTTCCATTTCGCGGCGTCATCCGTGGTAGGTGAATCCAGAATGGCTCGCATCTCGCTATCGAGTCTAGAGATTGGATTTTTCGTGATCTGGTTGGCATCCTCGTAATTACTACTGGAAAGTGACCCAGAGGTCGTGAGATTACGTTGGAAACGTTCTACACTCTCCGAAGGTATTAAAACCATTTTCTTCGTATGTTCCATCGCTCTCCCGTTTCTATTTGCCAAACAGGTGTGAAAATAGAGTCCCGAGAACTGGTGCAATTAACATGGGTAAAAAACCACTACCACTTTGAACTAATATCTGTTTTTTACTCTTCAGGCTTCCTCTGCTGCTAGCCAATTTACGTAGAAGCTGTTTATGCCTAGCAAGCCTCGCTTTTTCCTTCTGCGTCAATATGACGTTACCGTGCACTGTGTTCAAAGCACACTCACATATACTCTTTACAAGGGAATTATTGGCACTACGTAGCAGGGCCAGACGTTGTTCAGGACTTAGCTTACAGAGCGCCTGTAGTGATGCTGTATTTTCTTTACCGAATCGTCTACGAGCGGCCGCAACTGATGAACCTTTCGCACTTTGGGTACTATCCGAGGCACCACGAGACCTCCGTACGCGTGGCATTACAACCGAACGACTGGTAAATTGGAAATAGAACGCGACTTTATATCTTTTCGTGGAACATAGACGTGTTGATACTTGTCAGATGGAAATATATTGGTGCGATAGCGGCAATTTTCAGGCGTCGATTGTTTTAAGTCAAGTAATAGATAACCGTGTGGTTGCGCAGTGGCGTCAAGATATGCCTCCTGTAAAAAACGTTGATCCTCAGGATAAACCTGGCGTGCTAAATGTTGTATCTGCGCACGATCTCGCGGGTTCTTAAAAAAGATGATATAATTTGTATTGAGCGATATATCTCTCTGACCACGACCCTGATGAAATAGGTTCTGTGTGATGAAAGACACGCTTAGATTCTTATGATGACAACCCTTGGTAAACAGATCAACGATTATGTTGTTGGAGGTCTCCCGCATTAGATCATCGACCACAAGTAGCTTAGGTGTTCCATCCGTATCGTAGTCAGACTCCTGAGGTAGGCCTTCCCGATACTCAATTTCAGTATTAGTTGTATTGTTTTTATTGAGAGGCCCCTGGAGCGAATTTTGCTCAGCATAGTACCATAGGACACGTGAAAATCGTGTATCGCACAATTCGCCTATGTTTCGCAGAAAGGTCTTGACAAAGATTGATTTACCGCAACCGGACGGACCGGCAATTATAGCCGAAAAAGGGTGTCGCCAGCGTGTGTCCATTTTTCTTATGGAAGGGCTCTCACTATTTCTGACTGTACACGCCGAGTGTTTTAGGAACTATGGCTGAAATTTGACTCAACCGAAGACTAACTATGCTACAATATTTTCCTGACGAGACTAAGTGTCTGACACGCGCCATCTCTTATTCGATGCACGCTTTTTTACAGAGTAAATATATCGTCTGATTTTTTTTCTGTACTGTATACCGATCATGGATGAATGTTGAGCGGAAAGTTATGAATATAAATTGTTGAGATTCGAATTCAGATGTTTATTTCGTCGGGGTCTAGCAATATGAGCAGACATTTTTTCGACAAGTATATTTACAGAAAAAATTGGCCACGTCATTACAAACAATATTCTTAGATGGGACATCTTGTACTTATTGATATAGTGGTGAGGTATGGTATTACTAGCGAACAGTTTTATTTATTACAGTGATGCAGTGATAGAGCGTGACAGAGTAAGTATGTATTGGGGTATATTTCAAATTTACATTTATACAAAATTTTGAATACTACAATTACGACACAAATACTATGAATAATATAGGAATACTACGTACTAAATAAATATCAATATCAACGTTACAAATATTACATTTGCCTTACTTGAATAATACAGGAATACTACGTAAAAATAAATATTATTATACTTCACAAACATTACAATTGGCTTACTCAAATAATATAAAAATAATACAGACAGAGCGAATAGTACAAATAACAGAAATATCACAGTTTAATAGTTCAAATAATATAAGAATAATACGGTCAAGATTAATATTATAAATTTCACCTGTAAAAGAATTAAAAAAGATAGGCAAGATTAATATTATAAATATCACCTGTAAAAGAATTAAAAAAGATAAGCAAGATTACAAAGAGTTCAACAGGATGGTTGAAACAGTGGATCTGCTCATCACGGCCTACAGTGGAGTTTAGACCTACGAACACGACACGACTTACTTCGACTATTCATCGGTGTGACCGTAAGGAAGGGTATCCCAACTATCTCTACAGCAACGCCTCTTCACAAAAACAGGCCGACAGGTCTTCGTCTGGTCCCTGGTCACTACTTCATGCATTGCAGTCCGACCTATCCCCCGAAACTCTACTCGAATCGGCGCTCCATCCTCCGCTACCATTTCCCGGACAGAATTAAAATTTATCTTCATACGTGTTGAATAGTTCAAGCTCATCCCTTTCATTTTGCAGACTTCTACCTCCATTCCGTCTGGACACACCACGATGAAAGCGTAGAATTTCGCACCACCGGATACAAACGCCCGTATGTAACTCCCCCTACCATACTGCTCAAGTTCATTGGTCATATTACCCAAAAAATTAGCAACCGGTGGTTCGTACTCTCCAACCCTACCCGAACGAACATAAATGATAGAATCTGTGTCGTGATACAAAACGCGCCGATCTAGCTTTTTCAAATAAGAATATAAGGTCAGCCTCGCCTGTGCCGTTGTATATGCCGCTATAACTACATTCGCGAGGGCGGATGGCTCAATACTCTGGTCTATGTAGGACCAGCGGGCGTACAGCACGTCGTCGTTGACGGGGACTAGATCCTCCAGTGAAATTGCTGGATTCGTTAGCAGAGCCAACAGTCCCTCCCGTGTATCAATGACGGTCGTCTTTGACATGTTGTCCCGTTGACCAAACTTGCCCCAGAATGAGTTGAGGCATAACTTCACCACAGAGCGAAGCCCTGGATTTTTCTCGATTTTTTCAGGGTCTAACTCTACACCCTCTACTAGTTTATACTGTCGGAGATAGTCTGATCGCGCATCCTCTGTGTTACAACCAGCGGGCCAGCCGCTGGCCTCCTGCTTAAGGTTAAGAAAAGTACGTATATAACCCGTGAAGTGCCCGCCCTCTCCGGTCTCTGGATTAAATTTGGTGACTTCGTACTGCCAGATTTCCGATACAGTTATAATTTTATACCCGTTTTCTACGGCCTCTTTCAGCTCAACTGAAACCCAAGTGCCGGATAAATATCGTTCGCGTTCGTCATCATGTGGGCATGGAGATTGTAATAATTCGCGACAACAGGTGTAAGAAAGCGGAAACATCAATTTATTATGCATACGGAAAGGTAGTACGGGATGATAAAGATTACGCGGCGGCAGCACGACACATTGAACTAGACCCTCGACTCTGGTAATATCTACACCCTGATTCCCTATTAAAGCTTCACATTCTGGCCCTACATATACCTTTGGGTGACCACGCGGGTATTTACCTGTCGCATTGATGTACGGATACAGTGAACAAACATCAACGTAGTGTATTTGCTCACCGCTCCCGCCATCTACTTCGTAGAGCCGTGACGTATTACCGGTCCGGCCTCCAAAAAAGGCATCACGCGGGTTCAATTTAGTGATACCTAACATCGCAATAAGACGGTTATCTTCAATATATGATCGCAGCATCGCATCTGTTTCAACCATCCTATTGAACTCACACTCCCATATTTCTTCGACGATCATCCCTTGGTCCCGCAGGCGTCTTGTTTTGGCTATGGTCTGTTCGAGTCGTCGATCCATGCTTTCGCCAACCGCTGGCCGTTCATCCCGGTTAATACGAAAGCAACGTGGACAACCGTGCCAGAAGCAGCCATGAAACTCCAGCACATGCTCCACACCATCGGGCCCCTTGTAGTAGCCGTCAACCCGTCGTCCCCGTACCCGTCTCTCTCTTCCTCGGCCAGCGTGCTCGATCTCAATACCGAGCTCATGCTCCCTCCATACCAGCCACTCGATGGCTCTACGTGAGTGTTTATCACCCAGCCTGTACCCAGCAGGTGGGATAATCCCGATTTCATTATCACGTAAAAAGTTCTTCCGAAAAACCATCGAGCAAGCTGACGCAATAGTCGTACTCTCCGTAAACGGACAGACGTTCCCTGTACGCTGAAAGATCTTGCGGAAAGCTAGACAGGCGAGGCTAAGAATTGTCACGTCTGACTGACAGTACCTTAGCAATTCTACATCAAAGTTGAAAATATAATTCTCGCTAACTGATCTATTATACCATTCGAAAAACTTTCCCTAGCCTCTCTCGTCATAGTATCTGGCGAGTAAAACTCGACCGCAGGTAAGGGACCCTCATACCCCCGATTAGCCGGGATGTTAAAAAGGTGCGGGAATAATCCTTTTTATGTAGACTCAGGTAAACCGAAAGCCTTTGGCAACGCTGACAAAGCCATTGGCATGTATGCCAGTGAGTCTAGGAACCGGGTGTTGTTTGTCTCCAAAAGTATTATTTCACTCCCGTTGAGTATAACCCGCGGTGGTTCACCCCCATTCTCCACCAGATACTTGAGAATAAACTGCGCGTCAAAACCCTTAGCGTTATGTGCTACGCATATAATCTTCCTATAACCGTCAATTTTCCTATCTACGAATTCGATGAACTCCCTCACTGGGTCCCTACTAAAAACAAACTCTCGTTGAGCACCGCACCCTGCGCAGCCTTCACTAAAATCTTCTTCTATACAACGCGTGCAGACCCGCTGCGCAGCGCACAGATTTGGCACGTGGACGTTCACTGTATCGTCACCGTCTAAAGTCTGGTCTTGCTGTGTCTCGAAATCATAAAAAATGAAAATATAATTCGCAGACTGTTCAGTGGTATGTTTCACAGGTCTCATATAGCAACTATGCTCTATCTTTTGAGTCGAACGACAGGTCCTGCAGTATGTCTCCTCGCAGACATGCTTCCCCTTGGATGTATCCCTATAAATATCACAGGTCTCGCAAATCCGCAGGGTACTGCAGATTGACCGCTTTCCACTAAACGAACCGGGTTTTTTGTGATTGTTAAGGCATTCAAGGCCGAAAAACTCACGTCTACACGAGATACATTCCATTCGATCAACCCTCGTATCGCAAGCGGGTGTTGACAAGCAACGAGGACATATATTAGAGCACCTGTGCTCCATACCACGAGCATAGCCTACATTACATGGTATGCAGAAAAAATTAGAGGCGGCTGCTGCACTGATGTTTAAAATTGGATCATAATGCCTGTTCCGTTCGTCGTAAAGAATGTTGAGTCTATAAGTTGCTTTCCGCCCCAAGCCTAGCACAATATCTTCGCCATTGAAAAAACATTCTCCACCCTTTCCGAGGGTACTTTGGAAGTAAACAACTATGACAGTGTCGTCTCGTGCCAAATACTGTTGAAACTGTAGGAGTTCATCATACCCGCAGCCCTGTTCTGGTACCGTGACATGTGCCGTTTTAACTAATTCCTGAGCTCTCTCTTTTTGATATTTCACGTTGTCCCTAGCCCTGCCCCATATATTTTTGAAATCAGGATGAGTAATCTTACGCGCGTGCACCCCAGCTACGAATAAAGCCCGCGGTAAACATAAATTATCCGTGTTTTTAAGTTTTAAGATCGACCGCTTATTTAATATTTCCTCCCCATCCAACCGTAAGCGTTTACCCCTCCCAACAGGTGAATTGACGGTAAATATATTGACTGTGAAAGGCTGTTCTATCGAAAACTCGCTCGCACTCTGCGTGACTCTAAACACGAGACTCCATAAATCCTCGAACTGAAAATCGCGTGCCGGTCGAAAGTTTAAACCCGCTGCACCCCTCGTAAAACCATCCGTAACAAACGTTATACCCATTAGATCATTCTGACCGCACAATGACCTGAAATACCTATGAAGTTCCCTAAAAGCGTCCTCTAACCAACGTAGTGTATTTTCCGTCTCCGGCGGAATTATGATTTTTACCGTGACTTGATTTCCAGCTAATCCAAAACGCGGATATCTTTTATTGACACGCTGTGTGATTCTAAATCGTCTCGACGTACTATCGTCTACATCTTCTATTTCGGCCTCTAACCCTACAACCTGAGCTGGTACACTAACTCGCCTGTCAACCGCCGGTCGATCTTACTGTTCAGGTACATCGTCCGATGGAGCATTACGCTTTCCAGGACGACGAGCTGCTCCGCCTTGCTGCACTCCTGAAGTGCTAGCCCCTTTGTTGACCGTGTATAGCCTGGCTGGAATTCCCGACGTTGAGGTAGAAGCTCCAGTGCGCATGTTCCCACCATCTGTAAAAGTATTCAAAGCTCTAAAAAACGACGTAAATTTGAATGACTGTGAATAAGATTTGACTTTTTTTTTTTTTTTTTGGATAGGAGTGTACTCGTGACATATTCTCTGAATCACTTACCGCTCACAGGGGTATACCGCGTACTTTCACTCGATAGATGCGGTGCATATCGACAAATTTCGTCTCTCGTTTCCTCGATCACCCTCGTCTCACTCGCGTCCTCCTCATCTTTTACTGAGACTTGTGATAGCCGCTCCGTAGTCTCCTCTATCATCACCGCACCGTCCATCTCTACATCAGGATGATCCTGTGTAAATGCCATCAGGCTTTCTGCTGCCAGTTCATAAGCCTCGACAGCTTCTATAGCAATCGCTTCTTCTCGTAGAATAGCCTCGGTATCCGGTTGTGCAGCCGTTCTCATCTTCCGTCCTTGCCATTCGATCACATTCTTCAGTCTCTGAAGATCGGCTGGTATAAGGGCAACTTTCACGATGTCCAGCATTTTCGCCATCCAAGAAGGCCTGTTCACTAAGTACGGCAATTTCATGATTTCCATGATCGTCGGCATGTCAAGCATACCCAGAATATTGCGCAGAACTATTGACACTTCCATCACCGTACGCATCCCTTTGACTTGACCATACCACTCACGAATACGCGGCGTGATGCAACTCGGTCTTGAAGCAATGAGGTACCGTATCACCATCAGGATTAAACCCCTCACGGTTGATATGACACGTTTATCTTCAACACGATTCATCGTTAATATACTCTTCAAAATAAATTCAAACGAAAGAAAAATAAGGACTTGTCCAAAATTTTCTCAAAGCTCAAACTTGTTCGCTTGGTAACAACGCCTTTCACGAATGAAAAAACAAACGCAACAGTAATTGTTAAACCACTCGAAATCAGAAGATCACAACCAGCAGAGTTTCCTCTACTGAATAGTTTTTCAAACTGATAAAATTACTCACTTTTGGCAGGCCTATATATCTTTTGCTTGGTAGCTTGCTCATCCCCACTCAGTAAAATGAACCAATCCGTGGTATTACCACCGCCCCCGCCAACCCTTGACCATTTTTACTTACCTGAAACATTGTCACTATCCATCGCCTTGACTATCGTCACCTCCACATACCACACCTACATTTCACCCGACCGCCCCTTACGCCCGCAGGTCTGTGCCTGCACGCACTCCGCCTTCAATCCCCAATCGTACCTTTGCACTCAAGACAAAAGAATGTACATCGTATACCTTCGCAAGGGTTGTCGGAGCGTGAACTTGGACATAAAAATCGGTATTTGCCGTTTCGATTCTTACGTCCGCAAGTCTGAACCTGCATAACCGTCGCCTCTAATCCTCAATCGCACCATGGCGCGCGAGACAAAAGAATATACATTTGCACCTTCACGAGGGTCGTCGGAGCGTAAACTTGAAAATAGAAATCGCTTAATTACATTTCGAAAAAGACTAATTACAAAGACAGCTGCATCGTACACCTATCTATTACCCTTTGCTGACGTAGGTTACCCTGACAAACAATTTTTACATTGTTCAACTAGTAGAGTATAATTGCCATATTTCCACGAATTTTGCGTGTATATAATACTTTCAGTGTTCATTTCCGAACGATACGTTAACAATAGTTTATGACATTGAACGGTCGATTGCCTGTTTGAGAACCGTACAGTGTTCAATACTTTCATATTGTTCGGATGATAATAAAAGTAATTATTAGCGAACCATAGTCGCACTGTGCTATTAGACAGGCTGAAACTTGTAGGCCTGACCTGCCAAACAGTTTTCAAAGAGCCGGAGGTCTCTTTATTTTTTCTAGGATTGGTTTTACAATCAGCTAACAGAAAAGGACGGACCGAAACATCGACAAAACTCTGTACAGCAATACCTTCGGTATTCATGGCTAGTGTACAGTTTTACAACAGACGGTAATATATCCCAAAGCAATTGCTTGAACCTATCCGAACAAGTCGAGACCTTGCAAACTTTTCCCTCAAACATTAGGCCCAACCCTGCAGCTACCTGCGAGCCCTTGGGTCATAAACGGCATACTGCCTCTGGCATAAGCTGAGGTCGGCACCCATGGCATCCCAGAGCCACGCTGATTCTAGCTGTAGGTACTGTGTCTATTACCCGCTGGCTAATAGTAAAATCCCAGCCGATGGTGGGGGGTTTTTTCTGGAAATATTGAGGGGTCTATCTGCAACTACGACAGTAGTTGCAGAACGCCCGTGCTTGCAACAGTGAACGTCAGTTACCATACCTTAATACTATTCAGTGTCTGAATCGTAATTTCATCATGTTTAACCCTCAAACTGTGCGTGCATCAGAAAATCCTCAACCATCTGATAAACCACTCATAATTGACCCTCTACGACCAACCAGGCGGATGTTACTATCAACCACATACGGGATAAACTATTCGTTTTCTACAACAGTCTCGGTCGGATATTCTTTAGTCGGAGAACGTTTCGAGCCTATTGTGCAGTTCAGCGGCCAAGGTGGAAGTGTGATAGTGATGAGAGCTGAAATTTGGTGGAAGTTTTTGAACGCCTTGGACGATATCAACAAATACCTCGCTAATCCAACGGTCACAGACTATAACTCCGACATTTCTACCGATACTATACCCGTGGATCTGAATGGTTATACTGTTTCGTTCATCTTGGCTCACGGCTCAAGAGCCATCAAGCTATCGGAACCTGCTGAGCTATGGAAAAAGGAGGAAGATCGAACCACGGACGATGAGTCGTCTGCCTACAACTCCCCTAGTTTGAAAAAACGAAAACTGCACTCTCCGTCTATCGCGCTGCAGAAAACTTCGATCGATGGATTGAATGCTATAATACCGTGTGTAATTGATTATATATATCGTCTATCAAATCATGCGGATGCTGTGAACGAGGCTAAAGAAGATATAGTGGGGGAACTCACTACGCTGTCCTATGCGTTTGGCTTTGTGAATACTCCGCTCGAGCGTTTCACCGAGCTTGTCTTGAAGGATTTCGACGATATGCAAGAAGTGTTAAAGAGGAAATTTGAACCGGATTTTTTTACGAATATGTATAAAACTGTTATGCTTGAACTGAAGGCTCTGTTTAGTGTTGCTATAGCCAAAGAAATTAAAACGAACATAGATTCGACATGCGTATACCGACGCTGAGCATTTAGCATGTATAGCATTTTTGTGATCATATGCAAGACGCGTCTAGTTTGGCATAAGAAACGACTGTTCCTAAACTTTATCTAGAATAAGACTTTTTATCATTAGCATAATTAGCTGTAATTTTTATACGAAATACTTTTGAATAACTCTTAGTCGCCATAAGCTTGAACCTTTGCATAAATATTAGTAAATATAAGTCTGAATCTCTACCTTTCTGAATATTAAATGATATGAATAAACAACCATTATAACAATATTTACCTGTGCGTCTTTGACCAACTCCCATACCTTTCCTACATCCTCCATATATGCATATATATATATATATATATATATATATATATTTATTTCTATTCGATAAGTATACATAGGCAACGACTCCGGAGCGCCCGCTCTTAGGTTAGAATCCATTGAGTTCGCTTAGGTTAGGATCGAAGGATTAGCGGGAAAAAAAAAATAATAAATAATAATAATAATAATAATAATAATAATAATAATAAATAAAAAAAAGAGGGAGAAAAAAGAGAGAGAAAAAAGAAGGGAAAAAAAAGGGGGAAAAAATGGCGCCAGCCCAGGGGGGGGAAGGGTCATAAACGGTATACTGCACCCTCTCTACTGACATGATAGCACATTTCAATCAAGTAAAAAATTTATTTTGTAAAGAGATGATTATACATCATCCAAACCCAAAAAAGCGTTACTATTTACAATGCGACGCAAGCAAGTTTGCGATAGGTGCCGTATTATACCAATTATCCGACACAAACGATGAATTAATCATAGGATTCGCGAGTCGCACATTAAAAGGTGCTGAACTAAATCATTTCACGTCGGAGAAAGAACTTTTGGCTATCGTCTTTGCGTTGGAGAGGTTCCGGACATTCGTAATCGGAGCTCAGTTGACAATAAGAACTGATCATCGTGCAATTACGTACATGTCGACCTGTAAATTAGTTAGCTCGCGGCTGGCACGTTGGATTTTGTTCGTTCAAACATATAACTTCGACATCGAGTATATAAAAGGCAAGGATAACGTAGTCGCAGATACGCTAAGCAGATATCCATCTGAAAACAAAAAGAAAATATCACAGATAAATAACATGCAAATAATTGCACCATTAGCTAAAGAAATTCCAGACGAATTAAAAAATGATTTAAGAAATTTCGGAGTGCATCAGGCGCGTGACCAGAACATTATAGATTTGGTGAGTCAGGATTTAAATAGGGTTAAAAAGAGATTAAAAAGAATTAACGACATTCGGTACCACGTGGAACCAGGGGGCTGTCAGAGAGCCTACCTCCCAGAAAACTTGATTAACAACCTTGTTAAAGAAACGCACGAAATTTACGGTCACATCGGAGCTGGAAAATGCTACAAAATGCTAAAAGAAAACTTTTACCACCCGAAATTCGCGCGTCTCGTCAGGAAAATATTAGCTAGTTGTTGAGAATTGTTACTCAACATTCCAATCCATTTCGTAAATTGACTACCTTTAATAATTAAGCAAGGCGTGACCTGGAATGCGGCAAAGCGCAACGCATGCAGGTGACGCCAATAATCGCATAAGCATATTGAGGTAATAAATTAGGCTAGAGTCTGAGCTGCGCCTCAGTTCTGAGCGGATATTAGAAGGAGCGAAGAGTATCTCTTCGAATACTCAGACTCGAACCGGAGCAAGTGCTCCAAGCACACTTTTGTAACTTTGATAAATATTAAATAAACTACTACTTTCGTTGCTATCTTGCACTAGAGTGATCTTTAATAATCACCTCTCGGAACAACCCAATGACTCCCTGTATCCCATAATAATGGGGGTTAAATATTACAACATTGGTGGCAGCGGTCTAGCGGATAAACCAGAGCTTGCAAGATAGTTGACGCTAAAACAAAAGTAGAAAAGTGAAATAAAGAACGAAGTAAATAAATAAAAAGAGAAAAGTTAAAAAGGTGCAACACGCAGTCGTTGTAACCTAGTGAAAAATACATCGCAAGGAAAGAGCTACAGCACGCAGCATTCGTGCCCAAGGCAAAGGAACGAGCACGAGGTACCTACGGCAGCAGTAGCAGCAGCAGCAGCAGCAGCAGAACGCAGCGGTTCAGCAGCATCATAGGAATCAGAGGGTCAGCAACAGCCCAGCAGAAGCGGAAAAGCGAGATGAAGACATTCATTTTTATGTAAGTCAATATGAAATCCCCGCAGTCTTAGTATTCAAGCCGCAAACATTGTCATTGAGAGCTAACTGCCAGTTAGAAGCGTGCGAGCATTTAGAAAATTGTATTCGTAATGTAACGAGTCAAAGTAACGAGTCAGTCAGGCTCATCAGGCTTGGATTAAAATTTTTGATTAGAGTAGATGTCTGCTACTTGGAATAAAATTGAGGAACCCATCGCAAGGTCAAACCGGGTGGATACAGGATCTTCGAAAAGAGGTCCTCCTACAAGTTTGCGAAAGATACGGTCTAGCAGTCGGTGATTCAAACACTGTAGAGGAGATTAGGGCAATCTTACGAGCATTTATTAAAAGCAATAGACAGGGACAGCCAACTCCTTCCCCAAAGCCTAGACCAGGCACTTCCTTTTTTCCTGACCTACCTCAAACAGCATCCCAGGAGACAATACCCATTCCGGGTTCGGTTCCTGACGAGAAAGAATCAAGGCAACACACAGCAACCAAGATGACGGACTACTTGTCATTGAAGGAGGTGCGGCAGATGGTCAACGTTGTCGATGGAAGCGAGCCACGTAAGGTGGACGATTTGTTGCAAACAATCGAGTATGCGAAAGATAAAGTAAATCCGAATCAAAGACCAGACGTGTTAGAATTGGTCCTAAAAACAAAGATACAGGGCGAAGCAGCCATGGAACTCAGATATAAAGATATAAATTCCTTCGAAAAGCTGAAAGCCGAGCTTTTGGCATTGTACGGAGTTAAAAGCTCTACGCCAGCATTGTTGGTAGAATTATTTTCAAGTAGACAGAAAACGGGTGAAAACGCGCATGATTTCGGAAAGAGGGTTACGCGTCTTATGATGGATCTTATTAGAGCATGCGGAGCTAGGACAAATATAGCAGCGGAAAGAAAAGGAATAGAAGACCTACTCAGATATCAAACACTTGCCATTTTCGAAAACGGGCTACATTATAATTTGAGAATGATCGTAAAATCGTACCATTTCTCGGAACTTTCGGCTTCAATAAAGGGCGCGGAAGAGGACGAAAAATCGCAAAACGGCGTAAACTCTATAAATCGGAGAACGAACCAGCCGGGCGATAGGAATACATCAGCAGTGAAGTGTCTGAAGTGTAATCAAACGGGACATTTTGCACGGGATTGTACCCAGGTGAAATACAAGCAATCGTTACCTACAGCAGGTCAGAGTAGATCGGTGCATCGTGTAGAATTAGTATGCAATTTTTGTAGAGGGCAACTATATAAAGATTGTAGGGATAGAATGCGTCGCGATGAACGACGATCAGGAAATAACGGTAGCGGATCAGGCGAAAACCAAAAAGCTAGTACGGGTTACTCCCAAAATTCTTATAGTAAAAACGCAGGGCATGAAGGATCCCAGCAATCGAGGAGGAATGCAGGATCGTACAAATCCATGAACGTCGCCAACGCAGATAGAGCAAGTCGGAACAGAATAGAATTAAAGGCGAACGGAACCACTAAGGAAAAGATGACTCTTTTAGTAGACTCTGGTGCCGACGCCAGCATCATCAAAATAGGGATGTTGAAAGATGATTTGCCAGTTTTAGAAGAAACGACGAGTTTATCGGGAATAGGACAAGGCGTTGTTGAGGCACTTTGTAAAGTCATATTAACAATCCCATTGAAAGATAGAAGTATTGAGCACCCTTTTTTTGTGGTAAGAGACGATTTCAGTCTAGATGCGGACGGCATCATTGGAATAGATTTCATAGAGGATCACGAAGCCGCGTTAGGTAAAAGCGCTCGAGCATTTTTCATACACGGGCAACGTTTCGAGCTCTTACGACCGTTAAAAACGGAGAAAATTAGGTTAGCGCCGCGAACAATAAGGAAGGTCAGTGCAAAAACAAATAGTAAGTTCATCGGCATTGTAGAGAAGAAGGAACTCGCCGACGCAGTATACCTAGGAAATTGCTTAACTGAACCGGCGAACCAAGAATGTATAGTAGACATTTTGAACCTAAACGATCACGAGGTGATATTGGAGACGCCGACCGTGGAATTGGAGGAGTTATGAGAGGAAAATAGCGAAACGAGCGACGAAGAAGCAGCCTACATAGGTTTAATAACTGGTAGAACGGGTAACCAACGAATCAAGCTAGTACATGATATCATTCGCACAGATCATCTTAACGAGGAGGAGAGAAATACTCTACTTAAGATATGCGAAAAGTATAGCGAAATCTTCTATTTACCAGGGGATAAGCTAGGCGTTACTAACGCGACCAGCCATACAATTACATTGACGGATGGGGGAAAACCGATTAATGTTCGTCCATACCGCCTACCTGAGTCGCAGAAACAAGAAATAAACAAGCAAATAGAAGCCATGTTAGAGAGTAACATAATACGCCCGAGTCGTAGCCAATGGAACGCACCGCTTCTAGTAGTACCGAAAAAACCTGACGCATCAGGAAAGAAGAAATTTAGAATAGTCGTCGACTACAGAAAATTTAACGAGATCACGGTAGGGGATTCGTATCCTTTGCCAAATATTACAGAAATATTGGATCAGTTAGGAAAAGCGGAGCACTTTACTACATTAGACCTCGCCTCGGGATTTCATCAGATTCCGATGGCTGAAGAAGACAAGGAAAAAACTGCTTTCTCAACAGCACATGGGCATTATGAGTATAATTCAATGCCATTCGGAATGAAGAATGCGCCAGCGACATTCCAACGTTTGATGAATACTGTTTTAGCAGGACTACAAGCATATAAGTGCTACGTTTATTTAGACGACATTGTAATTCACAGAGCAACACTGAAAGAGCACAACGATAGGCTCATCGAGGTACTCAAGCGACTGCAGGAGAGCAATCTCATCCTCCAGCCAGACAAATGTCAATTTCTTCGAAAGGAAACTAGTTATTTAGGGCATGTGATAACGTCGGAGGGAATTCTCCCAGATCCCTCGAAAATTGCGGACGTCAAGAAATTTAAGAGCCCGACAAACGTTAAACAAGTGCAGTCATTTTTAGGGCTAGCAGGTTATTACAGGAGATTCATAGAAGGATTTTCGAGTATAGCACGACCGTTAACGCAACTTACGCAGAAGGGACGCAAGTTCGAGTGGACAACGGTAGAAGAAAGCGCATTCGAAACGCTGAAATCAAAGCTCATCACGGCACCCATCCTAAAGTATCCGGATTTCACGAAACCTTTCTTGATAACAACAGATGCATCCGACAAAGCAATCGGAGCAATCCTCTCTCAAGGACCAATGGGGCAAGATTTACCAATAGCGTACGCAAGTCGAACGCTTAACAAGGCCGAAAGAAATTACTCGACCACTGAGAGGGAAATGTTAGCAATCGTCTTCGGGACTAGGCAGTTTAGACCATACGTATATGGAACGCATTTCACTGTGATCACGGATCACCTCCCTCTTAAATGGATCTTCAAAATCGAGGATCCTGGATCAAGGTTACTGAGAATGAGATTAAAACTCGCCGAACACGAGTATGATGTAGTCTACAAACCTGGAAAACTAAATACGAATGCGGACGCGCTCAGCAGAATATATAAGATTTACAGCAACAGCCAGGAATTCAAAAAGGAAAAACCTTTGGAAGAAGGTACGGAACCTTCAGAAGGTACAAACATTCTCGTAATGTCAGAAGAAAAAGAAGAAGAAGAAGAGGAAAAAGAAGATGATGATGAATCGGAACCGGAATACACAGAAGACAAGAAGAAAAAGATCTTGTACGAATATCACGACGCACCCATGGGGGGGCACCAAGGCGTATCGCGTACACTAGAACGCATAAAAATGGAACACAGGTGGCCGAATATGCGCAAAGAAGTAGAAGTCTACATAGGTAAATGCGAGAAATGTCAGAAAAATAAAGCGCAGAGAAAACTGAAAGCACCCATGATAATCACCGATACTCCTTCGAAAGCCTTCGAAAAATGTGCGCTAGATATCGTAGGGCCGTTGACTGTAACTAATACAGGCAATAAGTATGTACTTACGTTTCAAGATGCTTTAACCAAATTTAGCAAAGCTATGCCAGTGGCTGACCAGGAAGCTTCCACAGTGGCTAGAGAATTCGTAAAAAATATTATATGCGAATATGGAACACCGAAGGTAATCCTTACTGATCAGGGAACGAATTGTTTAAGCAATGTATTTAGGAATATGTGTAAGCTTTTAAAAATCGAGAAAATTCAAACGACGGCATATCATCTCGAATCTAACGGAGCACTGGAACGATCACATAGAACACTAGCAGAATATCTAAAGAATTATATCGAAGAGGACCAGAGCAACTGGGATGAGTGGTTGCCGTACGCTATGTTCACGTACAACACAACCCCTCACACTGCAACAGGGTACACCCCGTACGAGCTTGTTTTCGGGCACCCGGCAGAAATACCATCATCGGTAAAGCAAGCGCCGAGACTTACTTACGCGTATGACGACTACGTTCAGGGACTACGCGAAAGACTTAGGGCGGGTAATCTCAAAGCAAAAGAGAATCTGGAAGCAGCCAAGGGAAAAGCAAAATCATACTACGACAAAAAAACGGTAGAGACAAAATTCCAGCCAGGAGATAAGGTTCTTCCACTAGATGAGACGGTTCGGCGGGGGAGATCAGCGAAATTAACGCCAAAATATTTAGGTCCATACGAGATCACGGAAAAGCATTCGGATGTCAACTACACCATCCGGAAGGGTCGGAAGGAGACCAAAGTTCACGCCAACCGATTGAAGTTATTCGTAGAACATTGACTAGAAGGAGAGAAGCACGTCCCCAGCACCTATCCCACCCCTCACCATATTCCTCAGAAATTTCACCATATAACAAAGGGAGGGGATGCATTAGTAGTAATATCTAAATTGACTTGCAGATCATGCCTGGCGATGGCGCTGGCAAAAGAAGAAATCAGTCCATCTTTCAAGATCGAGAGGTTCAGGGATAATCCGGGCGTTTACTTCGAGAAAATAGGGACGCTGCAGGTGTACAAAGATAGGTGGAGCTTAGTAATAGACATGGACCTCCGCACGGTATTCGAGAGAGAAAAAAATGTGAAGGCACACCTGAACAATATACGCAAGACATGCGAGATTCCAGATAACGCAGGCTCGCTTTTATGTGAGACTATGAGTGAAACAGTAGGAAATTTGTTAGATAAGGTTGATAGGGGTTTGCAACTAGTCCGCGACGTCACACGCGTCGGGCCGGCACGAAAGCGCCGAGGTTTGATAGACGGTTTAGGCTCGATAGCAAAATCCTTGTTCGGGACTATGGATGCAGCAGACGCGGCTAGGATAGATCAAGAGATCGATGATCGTCGGGAAGATCAAGCCAACCTAAAAACGGAAATGAGTGAGCAAATCCAAATAGTATCGTCGACGCTAGGAGTGTTTAATAATACCATGAGGGTAGTGGAAGAAAATGAGCAAACTTTGCTCGAAATAACTAAGCAGCTTAGTATCAGTCTTTCGAACGGTATAGATAGATAGATAGATAGATAGAATATTTATTGATCGCTCTGGGACGGATCCCCTCAAGCGCTGGCACTTTGAATTACAGTTTCGCAAAAATTTCACATTTGCCTGTGATACATTGTACTTAAGGTATCATAATCTTGCTAGTTCTTATACAACTAAATGATTAATCTAATATATCATACTATAAATTTGATATATACTATGATATGGTAATTATATAATTTTGGTCTTGACTAGTCCTACTCATAACGTTAAATCTAAGACTAGTTCGCCCTTATCTATTTATTTGTGTGTTTTCGTGTGTGTAGGTACAAGAGTGTATGTGTGTCGTGTCTGTCGGCCTATATAAGTATGTGTCTGTTCGAGGCTGAGTGGGGTGGGTTAGATATGCCATGGAGGCCCACTCCGCGAGTCCCGGCATTTGCCCTTCGTCCACAGGGAAAACCATGGCCCAAATAACCTAAGGAAGGACTCAGTCCAGGTAACTAGATTAAAGGACACTAGCTTGTGTCTGACTAGATAGTAAGTGATTGAACAGGTGATATTTGAAAGTGACTAGAGTTTTACAGTTACGGATGCCAAGCGGTATGTTGTTCCAGTATGCAGCGCCTCCATGTGTGAATGAGTTTTTGAAATATTGAGTCCTACACGGTTTGATAGCTAGATTTTCGGATGGTGCTCTCGTGCTTCTAATCCCTACTTCTGTTTTATGCTTGAATTTACTTTTCAGGTACAGTGGTTCCTGAGTCTTCAATACATTGTACATCATACAGCATAGTAGATATTCTTTTCTAGCGTTGACTTTCAACCACCCCATCATTGTAAAGTAGGGGGTGATATGTTCGACCCTACGGATATTATAGATAAATCTAACGCATGAATTCAGGGCTCTTTGCAGCGAGAGCGTCAGTTCGTCAGTCAGGTCGAGGTGTATGATGCAGCAGTAATCGATCAGAGGAAAAACCAGAGTTGATATTAGCTGTATGCGTAACTGTTCGGGCAATAGTTTGCGGCAAAGGCGTAGTTGACACGCGGTGCTGTATATTCTTTTAGTAACGTTATTTATGTGAGGCCTCCAGGTGAGGTCGCTCGTCAGCGTGACTCCCAGTATGTATAGATTGGATGAATATTCAATCCCTGTTTCCCGTATTTGAATACGCGGCATCGTTCTGAGATTGAGAGAATTTATGTACCTGGTGGTCCCAACCAATATCACTCTAGTTTTACCGCTGTTCAATTGTAGCCCATTGTCGTCTGCCCATCCGCAGACCGCATCGACGTCTCTGTTGGCCCTCTCAATTCCACTG
This sequence comes from Tenthredo livida, assembly GCA_963992785.1. Classification (NCBI taxonomy): domain Eukaryota; kingdom Metazoa; phylum Arthropoda; class Insecta; order Hymenoptera; family Tenthredinidae; genus Tenthredo; species Tenthredo livida. The sequence continues at coordinate 28,003,446 of OZ023067.1, forward strand.
AGGATGTTGGCTGGTTCACACTCGATCATCAGCTGGAGGTCATCGGCGTAGAAGTTGTAGCTACAGTTACATAAGATATTGCGAAGATCTGAAACATAAATGATAAAGAGCAAGGGTCCCAGAACCGATCCCTGGGGCACGCCCAGCGTCTTATTGACCCATTCAGATAATGCCCCGTTTGTTCCCCTGACAGCCTGCCGCCTCTTGGTGAGATACGAATGAAGAAATTTTAGGACCAGTGGTGAGAAGTTCAATTTCCTCAACTTTGTGAGAAGTATGGAATGATTGACCTTGTCGAAAGCTTTGGAAAAATCAAATGAGACCATAATGACAACCTTTCTTTTGTCTATCGCCTGGCGGCAGTAATCTACGACCCTAATAAGCGCAGTATGAGTACTGTGTCCCTTCCTGTAGGCCGATTGGAATGGGTCATACAGGTTTCGTTCCTCAAGGTAGTCAGAGATTTGGTCTGCTACCAGCCTCTCGAGACACTTAGAGAGTGCGCATAGAATAGAGATAGGTCTGTAGTCGTTGCATGACATTTGAGACTTTTTTTTGGGAAGAGGCACAATGACAGAATCTTTCCATAAAGAAGGGAACACCCCGTGTGAAAGCGAGAAATGGAACAGGTGCTCTATGATGGGTAGGAGAACCGGAAGACTTTTCCTAAACACATCAATTGGAATACCGTCTATCCCAATCGCGTTCGATTTGGAGTGGAAGACGGCTTTGAGGACCTTTTCGGTTACGAAGTTACAGAAATGGAACTTATTATCATCGAATGGTTCCTCTAATGCTTGACTGAGGGTTTCAGGCGCCAGTTGTCGACCGTAGCCCACCTGTATAGAATCGGAAGACGCGAAGTGTTTGTTCAATTCAGAGATCGAGAAATGTAGGTTACGCGCCGAAGATTTCGATTTGACGAGTCCTAGCCTCCTGAGCTGTGACCATACCTCTGATGAAGATTTCGAGGTGCTGAGAGTCATGGTGTAAAATTCATTTCTAGCACTATCGATTTTGGTCCTGACCAGGTTCCGAAGACGTTTGAACCTGTCGTGCAGTGTCAGGCATCTCTTTCTTCTCCAGGCTCTACGTGCCTGGTTGCGCTCGTTCATGAGAGCTCTAATTTCTGCTGTCAGCCAAGGCGCAGGAGCCCTATTTGGTTTAGTCTTGGCACTAACTAGGGGTGCGTGCCTATCCAGGCAGGCAGTCACGGTGGTGTTCATGTACTCAACTTTCGAGTCAATGTCATCGCTACAGAAGAAAGGTTTCCAATCAACTCTACACAGATCTCCTAGGAAGTTGTCTATTGAGGAGTTTTTGAAATCTCTGTATGAGATTTCTCTTGCTTCCTTTTCTACTCCTATATCCAGTACGATATAGATGAGATCATGCGCTGAAAGAAATGATACGTCCAATTGCCCTGCTGTTACTAATTCGTCAGGATCGTCAATAATACAGTGGTCTATCCACGTCGCACTATTCTTGAGATTGTGCGTCGGCTCGAACGGGACTAGATGAAGATTAGAACTATTTACAAAATTCCATAACCGGTCACGCATTTTATCGCTGTCATATGCCTCTGGCCTGAGGTCGAGGTTGAGATCACCAATTACAACATGTTTGGAGTAATGCACGAAGAGTTGCACAAAGGAGTTCTCGAAATCACTCAAATAAGCCGTGTCCGGGGGGCGGTACACTACGCTTAGCATTAGCTTCTCTGTCCGAGAGACCGCGATCTCCGCGGTGATGAACTCTGGTTTACGACAGTATTCTCCCCCTGAGTCCTGAAGTATTCGCGTCCGAAGATTACACTTTATATAGAAGCCTACGCCTCCACCCTTCTTGCCTGTTCTGTCACATCTGTATAGATTGTATCCCTCCAGATCAATGAAACTATCTGTTATGTTAGGAGTGAGCCAGGTCTCGGACATGCAGATTATGTGATAATCAAAGCCGGTAAAGTATTGTCTAAATTCAACGAAGTGATTAGCAGCTAAAAGGTTTTGGCAGTTGACATGACAGATTTTAAGATGTTCGACATTAGAACCAGATTCAGTATTACTAGCCATAGTGTGTTCTACTGATCTTGTCCTTAAGTTTGTTTATTAATAATGTGCACTTCTTGCCGTCCAGAGCAGAGTGCTTGTCATCTGCATGTTTTGCCCTACAGCAGTTGTAGCATTTTGGGCACCCATTGTCACTATTTTTAACAGGGCAGGTTCTCGTTTCGTGATCTCCTGCGCAATGGCCACAGCGAGCCTGTGCCTTACAGTCTTTCGCGATGTGCCCAAAAGCTAGGCATTTGAAGCACTGGAGTATCTTGACATGATTATCAAATCTGCACGCCGAGTGACCTATATAGATACGGCTCTCATCCTTGAGAGAAGACCAAGTACCGTGAGATACCTCTACTACGCAGCTGGTGTAGGCCTTATTTTCTTTAGGAGGATAGACGTACACGACTCTAAGTGCCTCATCATTTTCGCCATTTAAGTTCAGTGCAATGAAATCTGACCTAATATCGTCCCTGCTCAAGGCGACTGGAACGCCATGAAGAATTAGCCTAGGATTGTACTTGGCATCTTCTTTTAACTCCAACCCGTCTTCAGCGAGGGCCGGAAGGGCCTTCACCTTATCCAGGTCTACCGACCTCGTCTCTATCCTGACGCAAGATTTCCCTGCACTTCTGATATTTTCTATTCTTAGCCGCATTTGTGATGCTCTTAGAGCTCCTATTGCCGCATCTCGAGCCTTTTCGTAATTAGGATATTTATCTACCGACCCGGCGTTGGGGGCTAACACAAATGTTTGAGTGTTCTGAACTCTGACTGTAGGCCCTTTCGGCACTTGGATTTTAGAGCCAGATGATTTAGCGGCCTCTGCATATGTCCCGGTTCCTCCCGACTTGCCAGCAGTCGCCTCAGGTAAATGTCCCTTCACGATAGCTGTCAGATCAGGAAGACTCTTCTCAATCATCGCCGGCATGTTTCGCTTGATGCTAGTACTGACCGATTCCACACAAGACTTTGTGACAGCTTCGCATGCTTTGAGGACAGCACGCTTAACCTCGTCTGCTGTCCCTGACGCCGCGGCTAGTTTGGCATAGGCCGAAGATACAATACTAAAGGCAGTTTGATAGTCCGTCGCTACCTGACTGAGAGCCTGCTTGTCATCTGATGATAGTTTAGAGAGTATAGTATAGAGAGAACAGCAGCGAGGCAAAAGCTCGACGAGCATATAGAAGCAATAGGCCTAATAGTAGATGCGTTGCTGAGTGATGTGAAGGATTTGGTACAATTTTTAACAGAAATAAAAAGGGGTATTGTCAACCCCACCGTGCTTACTCCAGCCAAAATACTAGAGTACCTCTCGTCGGCACTACCACACCTGCCGGCGGGTCACAGCTTCCCTACACCATTGACGCGACCAAGGGTATCATTGTTGATGACAGTCGCGGATATTAAATCTTACGGGAGGGAAGACACGGTAGTTACAGTAATAGAAATACCTCTGATAGGTAGTGAAGAGTATAGGATCAGCAAAGTATATCCTCTGCCTGTAAGGGCACAAAACGATACCTATTGTTATCTAGAAACAACGGAGGAATTAGCAGTGGTGGACCATGATTATAGAAATTACCTACGATTGAAGGAGGCGGACTTGGGGACGTGTAAACAATTAGGTGAACACTATTTGTGCGACCCAAGGCGCCCTACGAACTCGATAGGAATAGGTTCACCCTGTGAAAATGCTATTCTCTCGAAGCTGGACGTAGAACTATCACAATGCCCGAAAAGAATAGTTAGGGTAAACAAGGCAATAGTTTTAGTTTTGAATAGACCAGGAACATGGTTATACATAGCTCCAGAGGCCGAGGCAATCACAGTAGCCTGCGAAGGGTTGCCTGCGGCGTGTGAAACATTGATAGGCACTGGCATCATAGCTCTCAACGGGAAATGCGCTGTAACTGCGAAGGACTTCCGAATGGAGACATTACGGCAGTATCAAAGCAGGCAGGAATTCAGTTACCTGCCGCCGTATAACCGTAGTTTGCACGAGACGGACTGGGAGGCAATCCCTAAGTCCAGTGATAAAAGTGTCAGTGTAGTGCTAAAGAGCGTCCTGCGAGACGCGAATGAACTCAACTCATTAGGATCTAGCCTTGAAAATTTACAGAAGGAATTAGATAATAAGAAGAGTAGTCATAGGCGGCACCTGCCGTATGTGGCACCGTTATATCCAATAAGTGGGTTAGTACTAGTAGGCATGATAGGTTACATTATATATAAATGTGCAACTTCAGGAAGATTTAGATGTAAAGAAACATCACGACAAACAGTGGCACCGGAGCCTCCGCAGCCGCGGAAACGGACCCCGATAGCCAAGGAAACTGTCCTCAATTTCAAACGTAACTCGTCTATCACGGGTACGACGTAATCAACATTGAGTATTAATTGGGTTTCGCTAGTAAAAACATATAATAAATTGGGATAAAACATTATATATAGGTAATTATAGATCAAATTATTGTATCTTTTATCGAAATAATAAAACCGGGATTGGACTAAAATAAGATTAGCAGATAAGGTTGAGACTAAGGGAATTTGTACTTAGTAAATAAGGGAAAAATAGTCCGGAGGCCTATTCTCCTAAGGGGGGAGGGATGTTGAGAATTGTTACTCAACATTCCAATACATTTCGTAAATTGATTACCTTCAATAATTAAGCAAGGCGTGACCTGGAATGCGGCAAAGCGCAACGCATGCAGGTGACGCCAATAATCGCGTAAGCATATTGAGGTAATCAATTAGGCTAGAGTCTGAGCTGCGCCTCAGTTCTGAGCGGATATTAGAAGGAGCGAAGAGTATCTCTTCGAATACTCAGACTCGAACCGGAGCAAGTGCTCCGAGCACACTTTTGTAACTTTGATAAATATTAAATAAACTACTACTTTCGTTGCTATCTTGCACTAGAGTGATCTTTAATAATCACCTCTGGGAACAACCCAATAACTCCCTGTATCCCATAATAACGGGGGTTAAATATTACAACATAGTTGTGATCGGTGTCAGAGATGCAAAGTACCTAATCAATACAGTTATGCACGGATGCAAAACATAACACCAAGCAGAGTAGGTGAACTAGTATCAATCGATTTTTTAGGACCGTTACCTTCGAGTAAGGGAAATTACCGATGGATTTTGGTAACGATCGATGCATTCAGCAAGTTCGTACGGTTATACCCGCTAAAAACTGCAGACGCGCGATCCACCATCCACAGCATCTTCGACAAATATATTCCCGAGTTGGGGAAGCCGGAGAAAATCCAGTTCGACCATGGTACACAATTCACATCAGCAAAATGGTTAGGTAAACTAGAAGAGAAAAACATAATTCCAATATTTTCCTCGATCAGACATCCACAAGGAAACATAGTCGAAAGAGTCAATCGAGAGCTAGGAAGATTTTTTAGGACGTTCCTAACAGACAAACATACCAGTTGGATAAAATGGTTAAAAGTCATAGAATGCTGTGTGAACGAAGTGCACCATGACTCGACTGGATTTTGTCCGTGCGAGATCCAACTCGGCGAACCTCCGACCAGATTCTGGAAAAAATGGTTCTTAGTTAATCAACTAGACATGACACAAGAATATGAACTAACGTTAGTTAGAAATAATATTAAAAAACATGGGCGTAGCAGAGCCGACAGATTCAATTCTAGTCATAAGATGACAGAGTTTAAAGTAAACGATTTAGTTCTAGTAAGGGCATTAAACGTGTCCGACTCAAAAAGCAAAGTAATGTCTAAATTTCTGGCACTATACGAAGGCCCGTATAGAATCTGTCATCGTGTCGGTGAAGCAACGTTTGTGTTAGAAGATATAAACACGAGAAAGGAACGAGGGCGTTTTCACACGCACATGCTTAAGCATTACAAATTACCAGGAATTTGAAAATATAGAAAAACAGTAAACTAAGCCAGTGACAATCACTATTCGCGGCGGTTGATTTTTGAAATTGCTAACATACCACGGGTAGACAGGTCGTAGCCGAAGTTCTAAAAGCCCCCTGTCAAGCACAATCATCATAGTCGAGCATCATGTTTCATTACGGTTACATCAGCGTGCAAGACAAGGGCACACAAACCCTTGACGGCGATAATCAACCTAAAGAAGGCGAAAAGGTGATAAGGCCACTGAGAAAGTTTAAATCAGCGAAAGGGAGATATGCGAACGATAGAGGATACCAGACGGCAGCATACCTCATGGACCCATCAAAGGCCATCAGAAAAAAAAAGATTGAAAAATCCACCGTCGAAATGGAGATTTCAAATTACTAACCACCTGCAACTGCCGAGTCTATCACCAGCATCAAGAAGATGGAGAATGACGCTGATGACTGCACAGACCGGCAAGCCAGTGCAGATGTCAATAACAACATCCGTCCAGTGGTGAAAGTCAGCATTCCGTTGGAAAAGCCGTCGATGGTACCTGAAAGAAAAGAAAACATTAAAACAGGAAAAGACAATAGTATTTATAATGTGGGGGTTCTGGATATGACTTCTTTATCGGCCGAATTGTGCTGGTAAGTTACCGACCGTGCGGGCTAAGTTACCGAACGTCGGATGGTAACGATTTGGGTACCGATCGTCGATCTTTGTTACCGACAATCGGATGGTTGCAATTATCCGTCGTGCGATGGCGCCACTGCCGATTGTTACCGATATTCTGATGGTAACGATCGAGAATCCTGCATTGCCGATCTCCGCTTACCGACACTCTGATGGTTGCGATTTGTCGCAATGCGATGGCGCCACTATGGATCGCCGATCTTTAGTTATCGATAGTCTGATGGTAACGATTCTGAATCATGCATGCCGATTTGCCGATACCGGCAATCGGTCGGCTGCAATTTACCTGCAGATCGTTGATCTTCAGTTATCGATGGTCTGATGGTAACGATTCTGAATCATGGTTGCCGATTTTCTGTTACCGACAATCGGACGGCTGCAATTTCGAATTCTGAGCTTATATACGAATTATACTAGCTGAAATGAGTGGCGGGGTGTTTAATTATGCAATCAATAACGCGAATCATCTGATAATGACATATCTGTTTATTTGTTACTACTTAAGTCTAACCTATTATAAAAGTGATAATTTTCTTAAAACTAACCTAAACTATATGTCTTACGTATAACCTATTCTAAAGTAACAATTTTCTTGAAACTAGCTTAAAACTATGCTTATTTTACAATTTTCTTAACCTAAACTCAAACTATATATATATATATATATATATATATTGTAACGTTCCGGCTCTGCTGGCACGGCCGGCGCCTAGCCAGTCCAGCCGGACAGTGTCCATCGCGCATCCGCGACGCGCAGGAGCGACCGTGAGTGAGCCGAAATTCCGTGCATACCGCGGTTTCCGTGCAACTGCACTGCAGATCCGCGGGTGTCGCGGATTCCGCTATAAAAAGGGGGTACCGGAACAACCGCTACCGATTGTGTGGCAAAGCGCCCGTCGAGTCACATCGTTTAATCAAATCAAATAGGCACGTAGCTAAAATAGTGCGTGACCTCTCTTGCTCTTAAATTGTATTCGAGACTTGCTAAAACTGAAGTACTTAGAATCACAATTTTTGATATGAAATATAAGTCTAAATAATCTCACATTGCTCACAAATAGTTTTGCTAATTTCGGATAAACTTAAAAATTAGACGGCAAGCGTAAAAGTCGCCTTAATTTAATTAACGGCGCAATTTAATAAATTCGCGATTTGAAACATCGCGGATTACCGGATTATCTCATTATCAAATAAAAACCTGATCGGAACATTGATTTAACTTAGAAATTTAGATTTAGTTTAACTTTAATTTCGGCTAATTAATTCTTTAATTGATGCTTTATTCTACTTCTTTATGATTTTTCTTTTAATGCTATGCAAAACACGCTACTCTATGTTTTTCCATGCTATGCACTCTAGATGATTAACATTAAATTTACTCTTGTTAAACTGCATCCTTTTCTTTCATTTTCCTTTCTTTCTATCATTTTTGTTACCACATTTCAGCATTCATAAATCATCATCATCATTCATCTCAAGGTAGGCTTGGTGTGTGTGGCTCGCCCAGCTCTGTCGATTTGTAGTTCTGAGTTTGCTCTCAGGTTGGCGGTACTGGTCTACCAAACCCGTATCCGCGTGCTTGATCTGAGAGTGTTTTCGAACTACTTGCCAGGCTTGGCTAGCGTGATATATCCAGCTCTGCTAATCACAGCTCTGATTAGGGAAACCTAATCCGAGTCTATCATTTGGGTATTTAGAGGTTTTTCACTTTTCCCTCAGGAGGAGCTCCAAAGACATCACCCGTGACAAAGACACTCACGCGGACTAGCACCATATCTCCAGCCTTCAGCTGAGATATTGGTGCAGTAAGTTACAATATTTACAACTAGGTGGCGGTAAACGCACCGGGGTTTACACACGCGGATCTGAAACATACAGGTGTTTCAATTGTCGAACGATATATATAATGACAATTACGGATACTTACCGGGTAATATGTGAACGTGTGGTTCGAGTGGAATCACTCTTGGCGGCGGAGGTATCCCCGGAGAAGATGATCTCGACGACGACGACGATGGCGAGCTCGGACCCGATCGCATCGATGAGGCTGATCTGATCGATGGCGATCGGCCTCTTTCTATACTCACACGCACCGTCGTCGCATCCGAATCATCCGCATCTTCTTGCACGGAAGATGTTACATCCGTGCATTGGATGGCCGATTGTGTAGAATCTTCGGCATCGGTCCTACGCATCGCCCAGTAATCGTTTATCTGATGCTGCCGTGTAAGGTTTTCTATCAGTTCATAATAGGTATTTTCGGTTTCGGTTACGAAGCGCTCATCCACATGCTCCTCGCGCAAAATACGCAACACCATCCGAGCGTTTCGCAGAAATCGTGCCCTCGACTCGGTTTTTCGTCGCAGCTGAGCCGCTCGCTGTGCAATTCGTCCATGAGCAGGATTCATCTGAATTAATCACACATCCTTATGTTTTAGAATCTGTTAAATTCGAATATCCGATGCAGATAACATACCTTATTTTCAGGTTTAGTTTTGGAATCAGTCTTCTTCTTCTTCTCAATGCTTTTCCCTCGATTCTATGAACTTCCACTATTCACCGATCTTTTCAATCTGAAAACTGTTTTCTCTTCTCAAACCGATCTGATGGGGATCGAGCTGCAATTCTATGGGTTGCACACTACCCCCAACCCAAAATAAAATTAAGCCTCACCAACCTGAGAACGGCTCTCAAAAGACTCCGCCTCGACTCATAAAAATAGGCAGGTCTCAAGGTTTCAGCAATAAAAATCATTCAGAAGTTTTTCATCGTACTATCGTCACTCGAAAACGCATGAATTTCGCAAACACAAAGACTGCGATGGTTAAAAGATTCCACCTGGGCCCATAAAAATCGGTAAGTCTCAAAGAATTGAGCAATATCGAAAACGCGTGAATTTTGCAAACACGCAAAGACTGCGATAATCAAAAGATTGCACCTGGGCCTATAAAAATCGGTAAGCCTCAAAGAATTAAGCAATAAATATCATTCAAAAGTTTTTCATATCCTTCCACCACCTGAAACTGCTATAGAATTCTTGTAAACACAAAGATTGTAATAATCAAAAGATCCCACCTGAGCTCACGGAAATCGGGAATTCTCAAGGGTCGGGCAATAAATATCATTTCAGAATTTTTTTCACACGTTATTCGCGGCTCGGAAACGCGAGAATTTTGGAAACGCAAAGATTGCAATAATCACAAGATCACACCTCAGCCTATAAAAATCGGCAAGTCTCAAAGGATAGAGCAATGAATATCATTCAGAAGTTTTTTTTTTTTTTTTCACACCTCGAAAATGTTAGAATTTCCTAAGCATATATATTGTTTAGAACACCCGCATTTTTCCCACATTTTTCCGGCATTTTTTTTTTTTTTTTTTTCACATGGTGCCATCTGCACACCTGCGTGTGTACCGATCCCATGCAATAAATGCCCAGCTCAGTCAATTTCCGGCTTTGCTTGAGACCGCACATACAACTGTGAATATGGAGCTAATATTGGATCTACAAGGTTTTGGGCGATTCAGTGATAAATTTGTGATAAAACAGCTGGCCGTAATAAACATTCGCACACATGAGGAATATCAGCAGGGTCTCACATGCATCCTCTTCAAGGCACCATGCTCCTGGGTGACTCTCTCAAGCGAGTTAAAAAATCTTTATTCGCTGAAAACATGGCATCATCATGGAATACCCTGGAGTGATGGAGGAATGCCGTATAAAGATGCAGTGAAAATTGTGAGGAAATTTGCACAAGATGCGAGTCGCATTTATGTGAAGGGATTGGAGAAGAAACAATGGATCGAAAAAATCCTTAATGACGACTCGAAATCGGTGATTGATTTGGATAAGCTGGGGTGTCCGAATCTTCGAATACTGCGCTTGGAATCAAGTGTATTTCGTTGTCTTTCGTATGAAGACTGTCATAGCGTTGTACCTGGAGGCTACCATTGTGCCTTCGAGAACGTTCAGCGGTTGAAAAACTGGTATTTGGAGGAGGGCCGTAAAAAATCCTCCCCACATGTCTCGAGGGCGGGGGATGATGGCTTAAAAGCCAAGGGCTCGCAGGGAGCTGCATTCGTGCATTTCGATATCTCACCGTCGATACATCCTCCTAGTATATTCGAACCAGCAAACTCTTTCGACATCCCACCACCAATACATCTTCCCAGTATATTCGAATCCGCAAACTCTTTCGATCAAGGTAAGAACTCTTTTACACGATAATCATATTCAATTATATATATATATATATATATAAAAACTAATTCCGAATTATTCATTTTTGTGCAGATGGACTTCAGCAGCCTAAACAACACCAGCCGTATGGATAATGATATGCAGATGAAAAAGATGTCCGAGCTGGAGATTGGACAAAAGTACGACATCTCAAAACTAAGGCTAGTGAAAACGAAATTCGGTCCTAGAATCATCGCTACGATTGCCGATGAATTCATCGTATTCCTACCTGCGAGAGTCGGAAAGGCTCTGGAGAACGACTCCAACCAACTGGATCAGTTGAACAACGAGGCGGATCGGAAACGTCTGCAGATACTTTATCTTGGAGGACCATACAATAAATTTGAATTCTGTGGCAAAATATAAACACACACACACACACAAACACACACACACACACACACACACATACACATACAGATGTATATATATATGTCATGGGAATGGGTGAGGGTTGAATAAATAACAATAGAATTTCAATCACATTTATTTATTTATTGTTCCGTTAGAATAAGCTTAATCTATAGCTCTCAAGCATGCAGAATCCTTAAAATGTTGCTAATTTTTTGACAGTACCGCTAATGGGTTTGTATTCAATAATGCGATCTGCTATAATCATACAATAGGCTGAAGTATTTGCTGGAAATGCAACGCTAGTTTCGAATTCCAAACGAATATCCACCGGTCCACTCTTCAACGATTCCTTCTGCTTGGAACAGTCTATAGTAATGAGTGGAGCTCTATCCAAAAAATCGCTCTTTGACAAAAGAGGTTTGGACTCCTTATCATAGTATGAAATTTGGAAGTTTGTATACATATTGTAGAGAATGGCGTATTGATTGCGAGCAATATCAAGATTCAAATTTCCATAGGGATAGCACTGCGAGTTTAGGAAAAGTTTCACATCTCTAATCATACAATGATCGAATTGACTGGCATTTTTCTTCGGATCGTTTCGTCGTACGGTTTGGAATCCTAGTATGACGTGTCGTGGTTTCTCTAGCTGTGTAGATGTTTTCACAACCCATACATGTCTCGTTGTTGTAGGCAGCATCGGGTACTCGTACATTTCCCACGAGCGAAAACTCATAGATACAGCTGGATCTTGGGCGATATAATTGAGCATCTTGATTTTTGCAGAATCTGACAGTCTGATGTATGGTAATAACCATTCAATTTTCTCTAGTGAAATTTTGATTCCCTCCACGGCGGTTTGATATATGGCATTTCAATCATTGTTTGATCTTGTGAATATTAGCTCATGTTTCGCATTGATGATGATTCGATTATAATCCTCGGCAAATCCGAGTAGAAAATTCAGCGGTATAACAACATCAAAGTATCCATCGGTGTTGGCTAGTTTATTATTATTATCCACCAACCAACCAGTGTTCCCCAGGAGATGTTGTTGTCCAGGGGTGAATGATAAGTATCCCTTCATCATACTCGTGATGCCGACATTCTTATTCTGATCAATCTCGTGACCATTCAACTCGTAACGCATATCGCCAAACATGTGACACACGGCCATATTGACCAATTCCGTGCCTGCACTAACAGCGGTGCCATCCGATCTTGTGAGCCGACCGTAGATGTGGAGCAAACTTTTGCTGGGTAATACACACGCATCTTGATTCTGTACAGCTATGCGGATCTCATCGTTATTTTTGAAGGTGGACGCTGCGTACGGTTGATGCGCATGTATTTCACAGTGAGCAATCGACTCGTCGAAGGTCACGGGTGTTTGGATTTTTATCATTTTCGTGATGGCCATATACAGAAATAGCAACGAATTCTTATTTTTCACCACAACGAAGTCGAAGTCCTAGGCTCTGGAGAAACTGAGCGTTCTGATGTGTCACTCGAATCGGAGCTGCTCGACGACCGATGATGCTTGGACATGTTATCGAGCTTTTATAACTACCACCAGATTTTCTTGTCCTCTCAAACACAATCCCCATATTATCTCAAAGATTTCACGTGTAATCGTATAGTTACAGTTTCACCACGAAAATTGATCAATTTCCCATCCTGATCGACTATTCTCAGTTGTATATCGTGTATTGACCGTACGGTGATTGGATGATAAATGACATTTGTCGGCACTTCCACGATCTTATATCCGGGTGGTACGGTTGGGAAAAATTGATGAATCGTATGTACTCGATACTCGTTTATATACGCACCCGTGGTAATATTACACTCAACTCGCAAGGCGTTAACTTTGAGTATGCGAACAGGTAACTCGAATTTATGGGTAATACTACCTTCGAGAATTTTGGGGGTAAACCCGAGCAATCGGCCAATGGAATCTTCTGGTTCGAAGTCTACAGAATGATTGCATCTCATTTCACTGAGTAACTCATTGTTATTAGCTTTAAAACTAATATTTATATCCTTGGGCACTGCACTTTTCAAATAATTTGCGATATCTTCGATTTCATAGCTCCCAGTGGGTATTGTAATCGTTGTGTTCGGTTTTATATGGAACTTATTACACCCCACATCTATATTGGGAATTGCATTGAATGTCAGGAGCTCTATGAGTCCGAGAACATACGTCTTTGTTGGTGATAGCTCGATTGGGGGAAAATATTGAGTCCCCAACACCGACGATTCCCCGGATAGTGTCAACGTGGACGAATCAGCCATGACTAATATCACATCAGCGATTCGCACACATTTTATAGTTGTCCGCTGAGAAACTTGAGACACAGGTGACCGCAAATTATCGTGTTATATTCTTGATATCTTTTATGATTATATTTCACGCTACCAACACCGAGATATTTCATTAGATCTCTAGGCGGTTGTAAATCACCAAAACTGTCGAGATACACCGCATCGTTACCATTTTTCGTGTATGCAACCCAATGTGTTCCCGGACCGTTTTTATCATCAAGATTAATGATTGCAGATTCACACTTTCTAGGTCCTGAACTAGGTAAATCATTCCGCATAAAAACACCTCGGAAATGTGGAATTTTCATAGCTTCTGCATAGTTAAGTAAATCGACATCCGTAAGGGCTCGGTGTGGTAGCTTTGTTAGTTTTTTGCCGGCTTCAAATACAGTCCCATACCCTTTTTATACGGTTTCAGGTATAAGCCCTTCCCCAGGGCAATCGCCTCCATTGTCGCATTATGGTGCTTGAATTCTTGTAATTGATGTTTGTTCGCTTTAGCCTCATTGACAACCTTTGCTATACCTGCAGCACCCCCCCCTAAAGCACCTGTGGCACTGAGAGCCGCAAAGATTGGGATGAGAAACGGTAATAACTCACCAATTTTCTGGGGGACAGGTAAAATGCGAGGCACGCCCACTTTTCCTTTAGACACGGCTGAACGGGCACCTGCCAAAGCCGACTCAATAGCTTTAGGGCCAGACTTCATGGGTTTCTTTGCCGCTTGTATAATAAATTTCAATGTTCTTTTCTTGTTCTTGGGTGACGTCTTCGTCTTGATTTCCCTCATACCCATATCCAGTTTGGATTTTGCTTTCATGGTGTTGATGACCGCCCAGGCGACAGCTTTTTCAGCTACACTTGCGTATTTAGCCAAAACCCGATTCCAAGCCCTCTCAGCAAGCACTTCATCCGCCTTATGACGCTCCGCAATATTATCGTGATTTTTGGAGTATGCGATACCGTGCTGCTTGCATGCAGCGTCTAGAGCGTTGATACCACGATCACCGCGAGCTAACCTTTTTACCAATTTTGTGCCAGGTCCGCAGTATTGATAGCCGGGGACATGCAATTCGACTGGGAGATTGTTGATGATTTTATTTATCAATCCACAACCGCTTCTTTGTCTCCGTGTGTATCCAACCATGACTAATTATGAACTGACACAAATTCTATAAAAGCCTGTATTTTATACGTAAATATATTAGTTCTTATTGCGACGTTTGCCAACCATCATGAAATTTCAAGATCAAACGATTAAACTACCCATCGTCAATTTCGATAATTTGGTCGAGCAAAAAAAGAAGAAGGGGAAACGACACGGGGCTCTACTACCAAATAGTGTGAGGGCTGTCTTTTGCGGACCTTCGAATTGTGGTAAAACTAATGCCCTTCTCACGCTACTGACCTATGCGAATGGTCTACGATTTGAGAATGTGTACGTCTATTCAAAATCCCTCAATCAGCCAAAGTATGAGTTCTTGAAGAGATTGTTGGAGCCGGTTGAGGGGCTGGGTTATTTTCCGTTTGATGAGCACAAGGAGGTTGTAGAACCGAAAGATGCACATCCCAACTCGATTATGATCTTCGATGACGTGGCCTGTGAGAAGCAAGATAATATCAGAGCATATTTCTGTATGGGACGACACAAGGATGTCGATAGTTTTTATCTTTGTCAAACGTATGCCCGAATTCCGAAACATTTGGTGCGTGATAATGCAAACTTATTGGTTCTTTTTCGTCAAAATGAAATGAATTTGAAACACATGTATGCTGATCATGTGAAGACCGATATGACCTATCAGCAATTCAAAGATTTGTGATTGGCGTGCTGGAATGACGGTAGATATAGTTTCGTAACCATCGACAAAGACAGTGAGATTAACGCTGGACGATATAGGAGAGGTTTTGACTGCTTTATAAGGCTAAATCACGAATAAGCAACGTACAGTTACAACACATCGATCAAACTAGCAGCATGGCGAGCTCCAAGATACGTAAGCAGAACGATATGTTGCAAGAAATAGCCAGAGCTAGCGATATCATTCGACGTGAACACGAAATGATAAAAATGGGGAAAGACACTAGCGAGCAGGCTATCAGTGAAATCTTCAAACCTCTGGTTACACCGCTGCATCAGTTGGTAGATTCATCGAAACAGCAGCAGCGGCTACTAATGAAGCGAGAAGTAAAAACTGAGCCGAGTTCGATTAAAACAGAGACGGCAGATTTTGTGAAAACAGAAGATTATAAGAATGTTGCTGATGATGATAATGATGATGACGACGATAATGACGCATACAAAAGCGCGATTTAGGGAAGCTTGTCAACTAACATTGCTATTGGTAACAATACCACAACCGTTGACGATATGGATGATGCGAATGATACCCATGATGATGATGATGATGATGATAACCAGGATGACGCGGCTGCAATCACCTCTACAAGCACGCCGATGTCGAAAAAAGAAGTTAAGACGGCGCGCTATTTAAGCATGTTTACCTCGTCCGATGAGCAGAAGAACTTGGATAGGAAATATGGTGTTCGAAAGTTGGCTGGCGGAATGAAGATTGGTGATTCGGATATCGTATTTGACGATGATCCCATATATGTAGGCGATAAGGGCTATGAGAACACACCGGGATTGCTTGAATTGATATTCAAAAAGTTACCCAATCCTACGATTGTGAATAAAAACGGTACATTAAATTATCTTAAAATCGTGAAAAAAACGAATGCACATCGACGATATTACAAAGCTGACAAAAGCTTCCATTATGACAGAGAAAAAAGTTCAAAATACAGAGATTTTATCGCCCTATACATCGACCTGCCGGTGAAAAACCCGAAGCAAAGATATGGTGAAGGTTTATTGCCCACCCATAAAATCGCGCAAGGACACAGCACGGATTATGTATATTGGGATGATCCTAATGAGCTCGTTGACCGTCTTCGACTACTCATGGCATCTCAAGCGGCTGGTAATACTAGCCACAACAATGAAATATCCTCCATCATTGAGGAGCTGCGCGAGGCGGAAATCATTTATTAGCATCAGATTAATCATAAAATAATCATTCGGCCACAGATCGTTGAACAATGAGCATAGACATATTTGGACGACCGCTGACGAGCAACAGCCGCGAAGAAAGTGTTATTCGAGGCCTTCAGGGTGTTGGATTCAAATTCACCGCTGATAAATAGTACGATCTGGACGACAAACGATTATGTAATATCGCGGATCCACAAGAGCCAAACGACGCTGTTTCTCTGGGTGTCCTCAATAGATGCATACAGGAGAGGCTTGACGATCTTCATAGCGTTTTCGTGAATATGATTTATCCCATCAACATCAAAATCGATAATAATGATAAGCAAATTCGTGAACTTATAACAAGCATTTCGAGGGATATTGCGCAATTGAAAAGCACAGTGGATTCGTTGGAAAAAACTTTCAGCAACACAAGATTGGTGTACGTTGATCCAAGGGTTGCTGAAGTAAAAACAAATAAAGTGTACATCAAACCTTAAACATTCGAATGTTAAGCAGCAGCAACAGCATGCAGAAAACAATAGCGGGTGAACTCCATAGACCCGCCCGGCGTAATTATCCTCGACGTTATGTCGATATACGCAGCTTGGATGAGACCTGGCAAGCCGATCTCGTCGATATGTCCGCATACTCATCAGTCAACAAGGGCTCAAAATTTTTGCTCACAGTAATTGATATATTTTTGAAATTTGCGTGGGCCGTACCGATCAAGAGTAAAAATGCCAAAGATGTGACTGCTGCGATGGAATCTGTGCTAACTCTGGGTCGCGTACCGAAACATCTACACGTTGATCAGGGCAAGGAATTTTACAACAAAGAATTCAAAACTCTTATGAGACATCACGGGATCAACATGTACTCGACATTTAGCAACTTGAAGGCGTCGATATGCGAACGCTTCAATCGTACACTGAAAAATAAAATGTGGAAGCAATTCACACTTCAAGGTTCTCATAAGTGGACCAACATTCTACCAAATTTAATTGCATCGTATAATAATACCAAACATAGCACGATTAAAATGAAACCGAAAGATGTAACTACAACTGATGAAAAACAACTGTATCGTAGTGTGTATAAGCCGCGTCAAATCAAAAGAAGCAAACGAAAACGTAAATTTAAGGTCGGCGATAAAGTTCGAATTAGTAAATATAAGAATGTATTCGAAAAGGGTTATACGCCAAATTGGACAACAGAAATATTGACAATTGATAAGGTGAAGAATACCAACCCTCCAACTTACAAACTCACCGACTACCTGAATCAGCCCATTGAAGGCGGTTTTTATGAGGAGGAGCTCAGCAGGGTGCAATATCCCGATGGCTATCTTGTAGAAAAGGTCTTGTGAAGGCGTGGTGATCAACTCTATGTAAAATGGTTGGGATTCGATGGTTCACATAATAGTTGGATAAATAAATCGGATATGTAATATAATTTTCATGAATAAAATTTATTATCAACATATTTACATTTGTTTTTTCACTTTCCTCAATCTTAATGCTAGCTTACATGATCATCGAGGAAAAGAAATGTTTTCTCACATTTTCTCACATTTTCTCACATTTTCTCACATTTTCTCACATTTTCTCACATTTACATGTAAAGTAAATGGGAAAATATTTTATTCTATTTCAGGAAAATGTGAGAAAATGTGAGAAAATGTGAGAAAAATGTGAGAAATTTACAAGTTTGCAGAATCTTGGTAACCCCAAGGTAAAGTATCAGTTTTACCAGGTATCAACTTTCGCTTATCGTCACACCAGCTTAGAGCTCACTTATTCTGTATAATAGTGCTAACCGTGTGTCGACTACTTTTTATCATACACTGTCCCACATAGCACAGGACGTCAAATGGATATCTTTATTTGGTCCCAAATGAGACCAAGATGTCCTGATGTCCTCTGGATATTTGACGGATATCTTACATACTGATTTGCAGATTCTTTCTCCTCATTTCTAGTATAAAGTTCCCAAGATATCCTCAAGATATCTTGTGTTGTCCATGGATTTCAAATTTTCGATCATATTTCACATATCCCCAGGAGATCCTGCAGATATCTTATAGGACTTCACAAACTTTATTTCGAACTAGGTTATATAGTAATAAACTTCCACGTTGCAGATCTGATTGAACTTAAAGCTTATTCTTCCCAAGAGTTTTTCATATCATTACTGCACATAGCTAACTTGGTTCATTGTGCGTAGAATTCATACGTGACAGCATTCATAATACAGATAACCTCAAATTCTGTTACTGTCAAGTTTGCGTCGGTTCGTGAGGTTCGTGATTAAGTGAACATCATTTTGACACAAAAATGCCGAAGGAGAAAAAATTGAAACCTGCTCGTCAAGTATCTCAGCGACAAAATCGAAGACGCATTCATGAAGAAAGTTTGCTCCATTTTCGGAACATTTTTCAATCAAATACAACCATCGATGGAATGCAACCTAAGATGCAATCATCTTCCGATTCTGAATCTTCAAACGTGTCTACAAATTCTGCACACCCTGTCGGCCCTGATGTTAATGTCTTATTAGACGATGAAATATCCGAAGCGAGTATTCTCTCTGCTCAGAGTTACGTCACTGAAGATAGCTTAGTATCTATCGCGGTTGATCGCGGAATATCTGAGTCAGAAATATCTGAATCAGTAATATCTGAGCAAGAACATGTCGATGATGTGGTACCTGAGCTCGAAAATTACGACTTGCAACCGTTTCTTGCACAGTGGGCGATATCGCACAATATTTCACATATTGCAATATCGCGCTTATTGAAAAAACTCGTCGAACATCCATGTCATTCGCATTTACCAACAGATGCAAGAACATTGTTGAAGACTCCGAGAAGTACGACAGTCGTTAAAGAAGTTCAACCGGGTCATTATGTTCACTTAGGATTACGTCATGGAATAACACAATCACTCAGCAAGTATTCAGATGAAATTGATACTCATATAGCGTTAGCTATTGGAATTGATGGTCTCCCTATCTCTAAGTCATCCAGAGCATCTCTGTGGCCAATTTTGGGATCAATTGTCGGGTTTAGCGATGTATTTTTAATTGGTTCTTATTACGGCAATGAGAAACCGGCGGTGGCGAGTGAATTTATGGATGACTTTATACAAGAGGCGAAAGACTTGTGTCAAAATGGAATTGAATTCCAGCACAAATTGTACACATGCAGCATAGAATCTTTCATCTGTGATGCGCCAGCGAAATCCTTTGTGCTCAATGTAAAAGGTCACACTGGATATTCCAGCTGCACGAAATGCACTATAGAGGATGAATATGAAAGGGGACGAGTTTGTTTCCCAGTATTGGGTGCACAAGAAAGAACAGATGTAGATTTCAGGAATAAAACTGACGAAGAATACCATTCTGGAGATTGCTGTCTGGAAGATATACCAAACTTGAATTTTGTCACGAATATACCGCTTGACTACATGCACTTAGTTTGTTCGGGAGTTATGCGAAAACTACTATATCTATGGTTATTCGGGGACTTGAAGTACCGTTTGCAGCATCGCAAATCAATGTTGATTTCTAATAGTTTAGAAGAACTCCAAGCTTCTATTCCACTAGAATTCGCAAGAAAGCCACGATCCTTGGACTACGTGAAACAGTGGAAGGCCACAGAATTCCGACAGCTGCTTTTATATACTGGTCCAATGGTTCTAAAACCTATACTGGCATCTGATATCTACAATAATTTCATGACACTTCATGTAGCAATCAGAGTCTCATGTGGTCATAATACAAATATAATACTCGTCGACTATGCTCAACAACTACTTGAACATTTTACGACATCATTTATCAGACTTTACATGAAACATAATGCAAGTCACAACATTCACGGTCTCATCCACATTGCGCAAGATGTAAAAAATCATGGTAGTTTGGATCGCTTCAGTGCTTTTAAATTCGAGAATTATATGCAAACTCTCAAGAAATTACTCAGGAAAAGTGATCAGCCATTACAGCAGATTTGTAAACGGTATCTTGAAAAAGAAAGAAGTTGTAGAATTGCGAAATTAAAGATTCAGAAGCCAACACCTTCTGTAGTGAAGCGGTCCTCTCATTATGATGGTCCACTGCCCAATGGCTGCAGGAACCCGCAATATAGAATAATTACATTTTCGGGGTTTCAATTAAGGGCCGGTACAAAAGCGGATAGCTGTTGTGGCTTAGAGGATGGAACAATAATCTTGGCTAAAAATTTTGCATATGATTCGCAAAGAAATATTCGTGTTGTGATAGGAAATGAATACATGGTTAAAAGAAGTCTGTACGATCAACCATGTGACTCATCTTGACTAAGGATATGGTCAATCGGACAACTAGCGGCCCGATTAAATACGTGGCCTGTTAAAAATATCAAATAGAAATACGTGATATTGCCTTATGGACCGACAAAATTGGCAGCTTTTCCCATGCTGCACGTAGAAGTTGGAGTTTAGTGAAGAGATGTAAAAACAGCACGGACCTATGGACTCTCCCATCAGCGGTCGTCAGCCATCTTGATGAGCTAAACACAGCTAAATAGATAAACAAAGTCCGCGGTGGCGCCCGAAAATTTAGCTCATCAACATGGTCGACGTATCCTACCATGTACTCTTCCCAAGATTCATACCCCTCGCCCACAATAGGGTGGGTTGAAAAAAAAAATTTCT
Source organism: Tenthredo livida (assembly GCA_963992785.1). Taxonomy (NCBI): domain Eukaryota; kingdom Metazoa; phylum Arthropoda; class Insecta; order Hymenoptera; family Tenthredinidae; genus Tenthredo; species Tenthredo livida. The sequence continues at coordinate 28,024,736 of OZ023067.1, forward strand.
CAACATGGGGGTAGAATTTGTACCTTATGAAAAAAAAAAAAAAAAATTCAAAAAAAAAAAAAAAAAAAATTTTTTTACTCAACATTTTGAGGTGGCCCACTCGTTTTTTAAATAAAATATTTAATCAAATGGGGTAGTTACAACGGGAAATTTTTTTTGTGGTCCGAAATCGTCGAAAAAATGTAAAAATTGTAGAATGTGATTTTTTTTTACTAAATTTTCATTCCAATACAAAAGAAAGTGCATTTCAGTTCATTTCAAAAAATGAAATGCACTTTCTGTTGTATTAGAATGAAAGTTGAGTAAAAAAAAATCACATTCCACAATTTTTACATGTTTTCCACGATTTTGGACCAAATAAAGAATTTCCCGTTGGAACTACCCCATTTGATTAAATATTTATTTAAAAAACGAGTGGGCCACCACAAAATGTTGAGTAAACATTTTTTTTTTTTTTTTCGAAAAATTTTCTTTTTTTATAAGGTACAAATTCTACCCCCATGCTAAGAAAGAACAAAAAAATTCAACCCACCCTAGCCCACAAGCCTAGCGCGCGCTCCGTCCATAAGTCCGTGAAAAACAGTAATAAGAAGATCCAAGAAAAATAAGAAGAAAACAAACAAGAACCAGAACAAGAGGAAGGAGCGAAAAATACAAAGATGAAGACGTAGATGTTTGATGATTCTTGGTTTATAAAAACTTGTGAATTTATCGGTTTCCGTGTGGCGTCGAACGCGTTCGAACTATGATGCTTTCGCAAACCCGTCATATATGCGCGAAATTGATGCGCAATAAACCTCGACAATAACTCGAGCGGCTCATGTGCCATTTCGCATCGTGTCCATCATAGTCAAAGCACGTGTTGGCCAGTGTCGATCGAATATCGATTAATCAGGATTTTGACGGAAGAGAAAAATACGCGGGCAAGATATATCTTTGACTCACTGGGGTAAGTACCATTCCCTCATTCCTGTTCTACAAGATGTATCTAGCTAGGTAACGCCAGAGATTATACACGGAAAGAAATGTATGGCGTTTACTAACATACTGGTATGGTATTGAAGCAGATACTGATACAGTATCCGAGATATTCCTACACACTATCGCAACGAGTCCCATAAGTATGGCATTATTTACCATACTTATGGGACTCGTTGCGATAGTGTATAGGAATATCTCGGATACTGTTTCAGTATCTGCCTTAATACCATACCAGTATGGTGGTAAACGACATACATTTCTTTCTGTGTAGTATGGAGACTCCATACTGTGTAGTTCCATCACGTCGCCATGCTCGAGTTCGAGTTCAATTTAACATGATAGCCAGATTTATCAAAATATTGATTTTTCTAAGCATATATCATGAATGCATCACAGTATTACTGTATTTTCAATATGAAACTATACTATTGGTAAAGTTGTATTACTGAATGTTTTAAAGTGCAAACCTAACCTATACCAACAATTATCTTCATCCTAATCAAATCATTTATAATCAATTACCGTTGGGTAAAATATGGGTATTTGTGTGGGATTTCATATTTCCTTATTCTTTGAGAAGTAGAAGCTGGAGGTTCTATAAGAGCAATTGTGACCCTGACACTAGAACTTTAGATTCAACTAATATTATTCATCTTACAGAAAAAATTTGAATTTAAGTTTTGGTCGATGTCATCTTGAGGGTGAAGTTCCACAGTTTATAGACAAAAATTATAAAAAAATTTAGCCCCGGAGCGATATTTTTAAAACGAAATTAACCTATGCCGGTACGGTCTCAAAGTTTCCAATATGTAAAGCACATGCATTTCTTCCGCATTTCTTTCCTCGATTTTTCTTTATGTAGTAGTACCTGATACTTCGAACATAGTTTAGGATTATTTTGATTATTGACAATTACTGACAATTAGCCGCACAGTGCATTTTTGATTTGAGATCCGTAAAAATTCATGCGTTTGGCATGGGAAACTTTGAGACCTCACCAGCGCGGGTTAACTTCACTCCTCGGTCGTGGGCCAAAATTTTCTTATATTTTTTCGTTCATAAACTGTGGGGCTTCACTCGTCAAGATGGTATTTAACGTCAGTATATATATTAGGGTGTCCGTTATTTCCCAAGATGGGTTTTTTTTTGCAGCCGCCCCCTAAATTTTTAGTTTATAGCCTAAAAACAATTATGCTATTTTTTTTTTTGTTTAAGTGCCATTAAACCCTGCCGGTAAGACGATACTTGTTACATTTGATTAACATGGGATTTTTGCCCTTTTTAGACTTTAATTTTTTTTTTCGCTTACTACTTTCATTACCTCATCAAATATTGTTTATCCTATTACTGTTCTGACCTCTTTCGACGGACATATTTTTACATTGGTGAAAAAAAAAAAGTTCCATAAGGTTTGAAGTTTTGTTCAAAATTTATTTTTACTGTATTTTGCAGTAATTTTCGAATATTTTTGAATATTTTTGAATTTATTGACTTTCCCATGCTTTTTGTTTAAATTGAAAAATATTCGAAGGATATTAAACAATATAGTAAATAAAAATTTTACCGCTTCAAAACTCAAATTTTTTTTTTTCCATCAATGTAAAAATACGTCCATCGAAAGAGGTCAGAACAGTAGTAGAATCAACAATATTTGATGAGGTAATGAAAGTAGTAAGCGAAAAAAAAAATTAAAGTCTAAAAATGGCGAAAATCCCATGTTAATCAAATGGGACAAGTATCGTCCTACAGGCAGGGTTTAATGGCAAAAAAAAAATAGCATAATTGTTTTTAGGCTATAAACTACAAATTTAGGGGGCGGTTGCAAAAAAAAAAAAAACAACTTGGGAAATAACGGACACCCTAATATATATATATATATATTGTAACGATTCCGGCTGAGACGGTAAAGAAATATAAATCAGCCGACAATTTCGAAATTTGACGTTCAAATAGGAAAAACAGGTAGCTTCTATCACAGAACCATCTTTCCCTTCCTAACTCATGAGGAGTCTCGTAATGAATCAACTTATATCCTTGTTTTTTTTTCTCTCAAACTGAAAACGTTACAATATATATAGACTTCTACATGACTTATGTCCATGATATGGAGATAAGTATTTCTAGTCGAAAGGCAATTCTGATCATGCCTCGTCGTTTACATAGCATTGCTCACAATAAATTCATTTTTGGAACACCATCACATGTATACCTATGTTGAAAATATTTTTAATCATTGTAACAGCTGAACATGAGTAAAAATACGCAGCAAGTTAGACCCTATGTTGTCGTTGAATTTGAGGACGGCATGCAATTGACAGCAAGCCATTGGTTAAAAGAGGATACCATGTGTAACATATGTGGTTCCCACGGAACATGCATAGGGGGCGCCAGCGACAACGAGCATGGCGACCACGCAGACATGGAGTGGAGATTGTAACCATGAGAAAATAAAGATTACGAGCATTCATTAATAGTGCATCATTAATAACCCATCCACCAGTAACTTAAAGATAATAAACCTAACATGGTGTCAGAGTAGCGGTTGAACATATTATTTCGGTCAACAGCCCTAAAGAACAATGAAAAAATGGTGAGATTAATTCTAACCTAAAAGCCGACACGCGGTCGTCGACAAAGGCTGTAAAACATAAAACTAATAAAAGTAAAAAAAAAAAAAAAAAAAAAAGAAACAACTAAAAATGGATGGGTTTAAACTACCGTCCGAGCTTAAGCTTGACGAAAATGCAGTAAGCAATTTAATAAGCTTTAAACAAAGATTTGACATCTTCCTAACGGCAATTGGTAAGACGTCTGTTCCCGAACCACAAAAAATAGCGATGTGCCTTAATTGCATCGGAGAAGAGGCACTTGAAGTATACAACACCTTCGGTCTTCCAGATGAGGAGAACACGCTGGTCAAAGTCTTCGAAGCCTTCGAACAGTATGTCAAACCGAGAGTTAACATTGTGATTGAACGGAATAAATTTCTAACAAGAGTGCAACAAACTAATGAACCATTCGACTCGTTCCTTAATGATTTAAAAAAGTTAGCGAAGAGCTGCCAGTTCGGAGATCAGGAGCAGTCCCTGATGCGTGATCGCATAATAATAGCGATACGAGACGACGCCTTACAACAACGCCTGTTGCGAGACCCGAATCTTAGCCTACAGTCTACAATTGAAAATTGTCGAGCGGCTGAAATTAGTAAGGCTCAACAACTAACCTTGAAACAGAACGAGACAGGAAGTACTAGTGTGGTAAACGCTGTTAGTAACAAGGCGGGACCAAGAAGAGGAAACACTGGGAAAACGAGCTACAACAAGGGAGCCTACGGAAAGGAGGATCAACCCTACGACTGCAAGAAGTGTGGTCAACGGCATAAAAAAGCAAACTGTTTTGCTTTTGGCAAGCAGTGCGACCTGTGTGGAAACATGAATCATTTCGCAGTAGGTTGTAAGGTAGTTAGTAAGTCAGAAAAAAAGTCCAAAAAAAAGATTGGCGAGGACAAAACAGTAAATTCAGTTTTTGAATCAGATTCAAGTGACGAATTATTTGTAGATTCTTTGTATAGCTTGGAAAATCATAAAATCTGGTCCGAAGTCGTAGAAATACAGAGTAACAGAGTCGTTTTCAAAATTGATACGGGGGCTGATTGCAACGTAATACCCTTAAAAATACTAAATAACTTACAGTGCTTAGAACCGACAGTTATTCACAAGACCGAGCTTACAATAATAAGCTACACAAATGACAAAACCAAAGCGTTGGGTTATGTGGTACTAGAGTGCAAGATAAGAGGGGCTCTTGAAAAAATTAAGTTCATTGTGTTAGACGTTAGTAGCATGCCAATACTAGGACTTGAAACCTGTGTAAAATTGGGGCTAATTAAGAAACCGGAACCTAGCGTCGCCGAGATCAAAACGCAAAGCGCAAGACCCCGAGTGTCTGATCCTAACAAAGTAAAACAGGAGTTTGTAGCAAAGTATAAAGATCTGTTTACCGGATTGGGAACGTATCCAGATAAATATAAAATTTTGCTCAAGGAGGATGCTCAACCGAGAATAAACTCTTGTAGAAAAGTACCCGACGTAATCAAAGAAAAACTTAAAGACACGCTGGATAGTTTGGAAACAAAGAACGTAATCGAAAAGGTAGATTATCCAACAGATTGGGTGAATAACATTGTAATTGTTGAAAAAGTTGACAAGTCTATTAGAATCTGCTTCGACCCGTGTCATCTCAATGATAACATCAAAAAGGAAACGTTTCCAATCCCGTCAATAGAAGAATTAAGCGCTAAATTAACTGGCAAAAAACTATTCACTGTAATCGACATGAAAGACGGTTTCCATCAAGTAGAATTGCACGAAGAAAGCGTAGATCTGTGCACGTTTATAACTCCGTTTGCAAAGTATAAGTATAAGAGATTACCATTCGGGTTATCAACGGCGCCTGAATTATTCCAGCGTCTTAATACCAAAATTTTTGGAGACCTTGATAATGTAGGCATCTACTTTGATGACATAATCATTGGAGCAAACGATGAGATAGAGCATGATAAAATTGTAGAGGCAGTTATAAAACGTGCTAAGGAGAACAATCTCAAATTCAATGAGAAAAAACTGCAATACAAAGTGAGAGAGGTAAAATACCTGGGGTTAGTCTTTAATGAACAAGGTGTCAGACCTGATTCTAGTCACGTCGAGTCAATAGTCAAGCTAAAAGATCCGGAGGATAAAAAAGGTTTGTTGAGAATACTAGGGATGATTAATTATTTGTCAAGATTCATTCCAAATGTGTCAGAGCTGACAAGCTCACTAAGAGAATTGACAAAGAAATCAATTGGTTGGCAGTGGGGGCCAGACCACTCCGAAGCTCTAGCAGTTCTCAAAGATAAAATAAGTAATGCACCGACGTTAAGGTTATTTAACTCCAAATTGCCTATACTCATTCAAGCGGATGCATCGCAAAATGGGTTAGGAGCGTGCTTACTCCAAGAAAACCAACCCGTGTCTTTTGTATCACGTAGCCTCACGGACGCTGAAAAAAGATATCCTCAGATTGAAAAGGAATTTTTAGCAATTTGCTTTGCTTGTGAAAAATTTCATCAGATCATCTATGGGCGTCAAGTAAAAGTACATACGGATCATAAGCCTATTGTATCAATAGTCAACCGTGATGTGCATAAAGTAACACCGAGATTGCAACGGCTGAAGTTGAAATTGCTAAAATATAAGCTACTTGTTGAGTACCTGCCTGGAAAAAAAATGCTAATAGCAGATATGCTATCTCGGTCGTACTTATCGCACGAACGGAAAGACGATGAGTCAATGTTAGAGGTAGTACATAGCTTAAGAACTGAAGTATCAATGAGTGAAACTAAGATTAAAGAGTTCGGTGAAAGAACATGCCAGGATGAAGTTTTGAAACAAGTGATGAACTATTTTCTGGAAGGGTGGCCAGATGATAGAAATAAAATCAGCGACGCTGAAGTAAAAGACTATTGGTCAATCAGAGAAGATATCACGTATGATAATGGCATGTTGTTTCTCGGTGATAAAATAATAGTTCCTAAAAGTTTAAGACGAGAAATGCTCAAAATAGCGCATGAACCGCATTTTGGCATTGAAAAAACAAAGAAGAGACTGAAACAGATTTTCTACTGGCCAAAGATGAGCCAAGATATAGAGTACTTTATCGCAAGTTGTAATACCTGTGAAATTTATAGTAGAGCCAATACTAAAGAAACTTTGATTCCACATGAAATACCGAAGTTACCATTTGAGAAAGTTGGAGTCGATATACTAGATTACAAAGGAGAAAGTTACTTAGCCTTGATGGATTACTTCTCTAAGTGGTTAGAGATAATCAAAATTCGAAACAAAACCTCAACAGAAACGATCAGGGTATTGAAAAACGTGTTTAGTACACATGGTATACCTAAGGTAATGGTTTGTGATAACATGCCCTTCAACAGCTCTGAGTTGAGTGATTTTTCAAAGCAATGGTCGTTTGAAATAAAAACTTCTAGTACTATTTATCCTAAATCTAACGGTTTGGCCGAAAAGGGTGTGGGAATAGCTAAGTCAATTCTTAAAAAAACAGAGGAAGAAAATACTAGCATCGAATCGGCACTGTTGGAATATCGAAACATGCCAATATCCGGAATGCTTGTGTGTCCGGCAGAATTACTAATGTCCAGGAAAACCCGTACTAAGTTACCGATTGTAAAATCACTGTTGAAGCCAAAGCTGCAAAATGTAAAGACTGAACTACAGCTTCGACAAGCACAGCAAAAGCTATACTATGACCGTAGTGCAGTCGCTGAAACGAAATTTGAAAAAGGGGGAAAGGTACTATTAAGAAATGGCGAGAAATGGGAACCTGGTGTAATTCAAGAAAAACATGATTCACCTAGATCATATATCGTGACCAATGCCAAAGGCAACACTATTCGAAGAAACTCATTTCACATCAAAAAAAGGTTCTACAATCCAGAAAACTACCTTAATTCAAATGTTATTATTGACAATGATAAGCCATTAGTATTAAGTGAACAAGATCAAAATAAAACTGGTCTGTGTGTTGGTGATAACGTGGTGCCAAACAAAGTTACAAGGAGTGGCAGAATTGTTAAGCCTGGTGTTAGATTTAAGGATGACATTTAAAGAGAGCATGTTCGTGGAAGACAATTAAAAGGTGAGATGTAACATATGTGGTTCCCACGGAACATGCATAGGGGGCGCCAGCGACAACGAGCATGGCGACCACGCAGACATGGAGTGGAGATTGTAACCATGAGAAAATAAAGATTACGAGCATTCATTAATAGTGCATCATTAATAACCCATCCACCAGTAACCTAAAGATAATAAACCTAACACCATGGAAGCCTACTGGCCTAACTTTATGACAATGAAAAGATATTACACAGCGGTTCGAGAATTAGAACCTGTAGAAGATTCGTGAAAGCTATGCCCCGTCAAGCGTATATTTGCTAGAGCAGGCGAGTTCATTCTTCTTTATATTTAAAGATGAATTATGACTTATGAGTAATGATACAAGGTAGAAGATGAAATTATTTGACACACCTACACGAGAACAAGTAGTTGAAGCAGTGCGAGCAGTGAGCTAGGTCTTAGTCTTTGGATAGGGTGCGCATGTGCGATGAATTTCCAGATCACATAATGATTTCTCTGATAATTATCATTGATGTAACGATTCTGAAAAAGTTTTTAAACGTCACTTTCTCAAATTCTAGCATCCTTTGAAAAGGGATTGGAAAATTTGAAAGAGGCCGAAGTCTATTCTGATTTCAATTCAGATGCCGATACAAATAGAAAATCTCGACGAACAAAACGCGCACGTGTAATACAGTCAGAATCGGAGCAGTCAGATAAAGAAAATGAGAGTGAAACTCTACTTCCACCTCTCCCTCCTCCACCAGCTGTTAAATTATATGAGAGAAACGCATATACTCCACCGAACAAACGCCGAAGAAACCATCCAGTGTACCAAGCAACATACACGGAGAGAAAAGACGTGCAGTCACTGTACGAACGGTAGTGGCGCTGCTGTACCGCGAGTTCGAGGAGTAGCAACACGCTTTCGGGGCAGCAGCTCTCCCAAAAGTGCGAGGGGCTGCTGCAGACGTTACACGAAAAAGTGGAACTCACGCCGCCGGTACAGTGAAAACCCGCCTGCGGGGCAGTCAGTACTCTTTGAGGAGTAGTGGCTCCCCCGAAAGAACGGATAGCGGCGCTACTACAAAAATGACAATCTCTCTCCGTCGCGGGGGACTCACTGCACGTCTTTTCTCTCCGTGTAGGAAATAGCAAGTCAGCGAACACTAAAAGTTCAGACTTTGTTGATGAAAAGACATATAGACACAAGCAGCGTAACAAATCTCCTGATTCTCAAGAATTGCATAGAACGAATAGTCCTCTATCTGAACTTGTGCTTACACCAACCACGGCGACTCATAAAGATTGTTATATTAAGAGTCGTCAGCGTACATGTGACAAAGACAGCAACGTTGTGAGTTTCGAAACCATTTCACCTGACCTAGCAGCACCATCTACCAGCTTGATTTCTTCACGTTCAAAAATCTCCACACAGAAGGAAACTGCTGATGACCCTTACATATCTCTTACTAATGCAGGTATAAAATTTGATATTTCACAATTAATGTATTCGAACAATAGAAATATAACTTATCTCTTGAGTATTTTTCCAGACTTTTTAACTTATCAACGGTATGTCATACGCTCTTTTGTCATACTGGAGGGGTCGATGAAGATTCTTTCTGAGACTATGCAAGGAATGGATAAAAAATTGGACAAAATCTCATGCATTGACAATACCGCTGATAGGAATGAAAAAAATATCGAAGCAGAAGTTAATCTGATGAACAGTTTTCCACTGCAAAGTCTTGAAGCGTTGCACAAACTAGAAAGACAGTTAATGCAGAATTCGTTCAGAAAAGAATTAGTGAGAAAAATTTTTTTTATTCTACATGCGTCAAAATAACCCCATATCGAGCATGTCTTACGGGACAGAAGACTCACATATCTCCCTCGGTCGTGATATGTTATTCGACGCATGCGCAGACACGCGATTTGGTTACTTATCAAACCTAGGGAGCAAAAGTGCGCGGCATAGGCATGATATGAACGCATTACATGAAGCTGTCAGCAGCCTTATTCTGGAAAAGTTTTCACGTGATACGAATGTTATGATGATAAGCCGGTAGAGGGTGAAACGTTCGATAAGTTAGAATTCAAGCGAAAAGGAATATAATGTATTACCCTTTTAAACAACTTGATCTTTAGCTTCCTAACCAAAATAACATCCGAATCCACTGAATATATCAATGTCGCAACCACTGTTTCGTTATCTTATGTTCGCGCTTGTTTAATATAATAAAATCTTGATTGTGATATAAGTCTGTACGATGAAAAAAAAAAAACAAATTTAATCTATCAGGGGTGACTTAGATTATTTATTGGGGTTGACCACGAATTTTTGTTATTGTTCTAAACTATTAATTAGTTAACCGTGTCGATTTTTGATCAAGGTTTTTCATTAAAATATTCAACTTGTATAAATATGTGTTTATTTGTGTAGATAGAATCTATTATATATATATAATTGGTATTTGAAAATCAAAAAATCTCACGAACTTTTTTTTCGCGGGCAACCCCAGTGTATCCTCCGTTCACCGAGAGAACGACACGCTTTCAACGAGTGCGATAGCGATAGCGCCAACGCCATCGAGGTGGAATGAGAGAGAGGCCTGAGGTCGTTCTCTTGGTGAACGGAGTATATAGTTTGTATTTGTTGGGTAATTAGGAACTTCACCGTTTTGTTCTTTAATGGTCATATTGATTAGATATCATTTGTACTTTATTGTTATTATTACACATACACCTCGCATACACCTATATATTAATGGTTAAATGAGTTTCATCAAATCACTGGTACGAGTTGGAGAAATGAACTATCGACTCAGTTTTTATACAGCAGATTACTAGGATTTCAAAGTATAATTCAGTTTCATTTTGGATTTTCAGGACTTAGCCTTACATAGTTAAAGGCTTTTCAAAAAAAGTGGTTGTCGCAGGGTACAGATTGCAGCATTCGTCAAAACCTCTTGAAATTTGTAGAGAATTTTCTACAATTATGTAATTTCGGACCAGACGTCCAAGCTTTTGTTCCTATTTTGTTTTTTTAAGAAGAGAAGTGTGTTAACTGTTCCCAATGATCGTAGTATAATCTCATTGTTCAATATCGTTGGTTTGGTCCGAAATTAGGTACATCATTGTAGAATACTCCCTGCAAATTTCAAAACGCTTTTAATGAACGATGGGACTTGTATCCTGTGACAATCTTTGTTTTTTCACAACCTTCAACTATGTGAGGGGAAGTCCTGAAAATCCAAAAAGCATTGATTTATACTTCGAAATATTGGTAATCTACTGTAGAAAATTGGAGTCAACGAATCATTTCTGTAAGGCATACCAGTAATTTGTAAAAAAAAATTATTTTTAACGATTGTGTCCCCCTTCCATAACATAGATGAGTAGGAAGATTACTCACGTAATTGTTGTAAATACGTCTAGATTTTTTTACCTACGCTACTTACCAGCCGAAAAAACCAATCAAAACCAATAGGTCTTTCAAAGAGTGTGAGAGAGATAGCTAAAACTATTGCTCTCTCTTTGACCTCGCACTCTTAGAAAGACCTATATTTTCCATTCCATTCAAGTGGATGTAATTCGTTTGCACGCTGGTAGGTGACGTAGGCAGAGAAACCTCAACAAACCTACAACAATGCGTGAGCGATTAACTATTTAAATATTGTATTGTAAAATAAAATAATGTTGCCAAACTGAAAGTGACCGGTGGTGAATGCTGTCCATACTTTTCAGAGATGCCCATAAGTCTGAAAAACAATTAACAAATGCACGAAAATTTCGATATTTGGAAATGTCATATAAGTGCTACAAATGTATAATAATTAAAAGACCTGAAGCAAATCTTCATCCAAGTATTCTTCCTCTACGCCTCCTTCATTTTCATATGATTCCTCTGCGTCCATTTCGCTTTCGTAGTCTTCTTTGTACTCTTCTTCCTTTGTCGAAATGTCATCAATCTCTTCTTCAAATTTTGGAATATCATCCTGACTTTTTGGCGGAACAACATTTAACTCCCTTGCAATTAATTTAAATCCACGTTCGAGTATTTCGTTTTGTGCCGTAAGAACGTCGATCAATTGCCCAAAACGTTAATTGGTCTGTTCAAAATGATTTTTCATGAAGGTCATCATGTTGTCAGAGCGTATACCTATACAAAAAATTACAATAAATGTTTGATTAATTTATATATTAGTTATATGCAAAAAATGAATGGTCTCACTTGTTGCTGGAACCGTTGGCCGTTTGAGTGGACCTATAAAATATTCAATTCGATACATAAGTTGTGAGCTCAGCTCAGTACATGCACGAATAAAGCATTAAAAAAATGAATATAAAGGAGAGAAAAAATAATTGAGATATTATATACCCTTAAAGTTGAGGGTTTCTTTCCGTAAGGGTAATAACTTAATTAATTAGGAATAACCTAATTACCTATATAGGACCCTTTTTCTGCCATTTGCATACGTGGGGTCGTAACTGTCAAACATTGAAATTGGATGTATTATTGAATATTGGAGAAGTCATGAAATACCTAAATAGTAACTTAATAACCTTTTGCTCTGTTCCTATTCCGATCAGCGTTCGTTATTGTAGGGATTGGTTCATCTATTTCTGTGAATATTAATAACAATAAATTAGCTGAGCATTCTGTTGTGATGGAGTTAAGGTGGTTCCCTACCCAATTCGACCTGTTCTAAAAACATTTGACTGAACGGTGCTATTAAACGGAATATCTCAAAAGGTCAACGCGCACTATGCCAAAGCGAAGCGAAACGAAGTTTCATTAACATGCTCTTCTCATGTTTCTCTCTGTAGCGCAATTCTACTGGCGATTTCGAACACGTTAGGTTCTAAAATATGTTCGTTTGACGCTAAAATAGAGTAATGGCGTAAGGAATAAACTAACAAGACTTAAAAAAGCTTATTCAAGTGTATAATTAAGTCACAAGACTTGAAAAAGTTTATTCCTTACGCCATATTTCTCTATTTTAGTGTGAAACGAACATGTTTTGGGACCTACGTGTTCGTAGTCACCAGTACAATTGCGCAACAGAGCCTATTTTCCCGTTTTCGGTGCCCGGTTAGAGATATTCCCTTTGATAGCACCGTTCAGCCCAATATTTTTCTAACGGGTCTAATTGCGTAGGGAACCACCTGAATGGACAAGCCAGAAATCGACGTGTCCAGTTCAAAAGAAAGTATCTGAGAGCAGCTGTTGAGAAGGAAATACTTATCTTGAAAAAGCACTTCAAAATCAAGTAGCTCGAAGACACATAGTTTAAAAGAAATAAGTATCTCGTAATTAAAAAATGTATAACTAACGCAGTTCGGCCATATTTAACATGGATGAATGCGTCTGAACTAGAATCATTATCACCAAGTACTTTTGATTTACTAGATCTCCGTCGATCTCCATAACAAGATAGCTCATTTTGAACTGCTAGTGCGAGATACTTTATTTCAAGTAGGGGATGGTGGGGCAAAGCCGGCAGTGGTCGCAACACCGGCACCGAAGAAAAAAATGACCTTATGGTATTTTCGAATGAAAATAAAATTAAAAAAGTAAAACAAAACGCCATATTGAGTGTCTCCGCTGAAAGCGATACAGTTTTTAGAGGGTGGGGTGAGACCGGCACGGAAAAAAAGGCTTAATCGGATTTTCGCGATGAGGCGGGTAAGAAGAAGTTGCATCTATCGTATCTCTGCTGAAAACGATAAAATACCGGGAAATGGGGGAAAACTGGCCAGACGCTCTCTCTAATTTCGTCGAATTGTCCAATTTCTGGAAAACTGTATAAATATTTGTACTTTTGATTAAATTCTTTTCGTGCATTTTAAATGGTGTAGTACGTATAATAGCTCGTTTGTTAAACACATCAAGTCTGTAAAACTTTTCTCTTTTTGATTTCATTAAATTGATTTTTTTATTCTTCCTCACATTGGACCTGTATTCGTATAATTTTCTTGTTTAGTGGCCGGTTTTACCTCATTTCCCGGTATTTTATCGTTTTCAGCATAGATACGTTAGATACAGCTTTTTCTTACTCGCCTCATCGCGAAAGTACGATTTAGCCCTTTTCATTGGGGTCGGTTTTGCCCCACCCTCTAAAACTTTCATCGCTTTCAGCGGATATGCTCGGTTTGGCGTTATGTTTTACTCGCCTTATTTCGAAAATACCATCAGGTCCTTTTTTTTGGTGCCGGGTTTGCACCCACTGCCGGCTTTGCCCCACCATCCCCTACTATTGTTAGATACCTCCTTTTAAATTGTGTCTCTGAGATGCTACTTTTTATAGTTCTCTTCCGCGATAAATAATTCCTTCTAAACTGCTTCTCTGAAGTACCTTCTCTCGAACGAAACATGTCGAATTTGAGTAGTTGTTACATACCTGTGTTCTGTCTATCATTGGTTAAGTCAATGAACGGGTTTCGCTGCGGCTCAGTTTTAACGGGAATTCTTTTTGGCAGATGGTTATCTGACTTTGAGGGACTCCACTTACTGTAGCCGGCAACCGGGGTATTTTCACCGAGTGGCGAACGTGATCGGCTACGTGGCTGCGCCATTGGTTCAATGGTGTTCGTCTGAATCTTCAAAACCCTGATATCAAAATCAGTCAACGGCATGCTCCTTAGACCGTCGTTTAATAGGTCCTTGCGCTGTTCAGCCATGCGTTGGAGATCCTGCCATGTCTGTCAATAATGTTTCATCAAATATTAACAAAATAAACAATAGCAATCAAAGACGGATCAAATATTAAATGAAAGATTGATTAAAAAATTCGATTTTCCCGCGTACCCGTGCGGGGAAAACTTTCGCGCACTGCTAGCGGTGTGTTAAATTTTTCTCGCACACGGGAGCGTGAAAATCTGCTTTCGGTGCCTGTAGACGGTGCGCGGAAGAGGACTTTCGGTGCATGTATTAAGAAAAATATCGTAGAAAACACGTGCGTACGTTTTTCGCACTGGTTGGGTAAAATACTATATTATGTTACGAATGGCTACTTCTTTTAAAATCGAAAAACAGATCACTACCTTTTGCCATGATTTGCCGTCCCGATGGACACCATGGGAATTCAATAATGCACACAGTTCATCCCATGTTGTTGAATGAAGCGTTGAATCTGCAATTGCATTTCTGGCAAATAACAGATGTTGTTCCATAAACTTGAGCAATTGATTCATCTGTTCTTGATTCGGCCTGGTCTTCTTTCTTTTATCTCTGTGAAATGAAGAAGTAAAAATAAATGGTTAAAAATGCGAAGTATCAAAAATGGCATGAAATTCACTAATAAAAATTATATTGCGGTAGCTTTTGACTCATTTCCACTGACATTAACCATTGATGACAAAAAAAATTATTGAAAATTTTGAGGTACAAAACAACACCGGGAATTTGTGAATGAGCTCTTATACATGATTACATTTTTCAACGATTAGATTGGTTTTTCATATGACTCACTGTTGTTGAGACATGCTGACAGAAGAATCTTCTTGAATATTTAATTATTTATTGTCGTATATTTCTGCTTAGTAAACACACAGACAAACGATATATGTAAATCAACTACGTTTAGATAGATGGGGATGGATGGGAAAAAGAAGCGTCACGGTTTATACAGATATGTTGAGTGTGTTACTATGGGGATGAGAACTGACGATTGCGACGAGTGTGAAGTTTGCCACCCACGATTTATTCTAGCCAGGCAGAATTGTCAATTGTTATATCGGTTTCGGGCTTTTTTTCGTTGTAATTGGGAAACAATTGCCGGCGCTGATGGATTCTCGGCCACCTCTACGCTGCTCCGAGTGTTTCGACCAGCACCGGATTAACTACCAGGCGGACTAGGCAACCGCCTATGGGCCCCCAACCAAAAGGGCCCCGTACCTGCTAGCTCAAAACGTATTAAAAAAAAAATATTCAGACGATTTATTGACGGAATGGATGCAGTTTTCTTCGTTCGTTCGAAGCAATTTCTTAAGTCGCGGTTTGTCTGCTAGTCCACGCAAAATTTTGCATTTTCTAGTTAAGAATGACTTTGGACAAGTATTTCCGAATACATATTTTGATTATTCATCTTTTGTATATTTGACATTCCCAGTCACCAATTGCTCATCAGAAAGGTCGTTTTTCACCTCTAGTTGTTGGAGAATTATTCATGTATAAAAATGAAAATGAGTATAAAGGACCCCGCACAAATCTTATGGAAATTGGATCCCGGTCAAATTTGTGACCATGATGACTTTTGATCAGGATGACCTGAAGCACAACATACTACAATTTTGGACAATTTGACCGGGATCCAATTTCCATAAGATTTGTGCGGGGTCCTTTATAATAGTGAATAAAATGTTATTACCGAATGACCTTCAAGATTTCTGCATCTGAAAAAATGAACTTTGGCAAGCTGTAGCATCCAAACGATCCATCCCAGAACAAAATTCTACTGGGATTTTTTTTTTTAATTTCCGATCATCTAGTGGCGGTATTTCTTATTTTTTTTTTTTCAAGACTGACGGAAACCCCGATTTTTCATCGATCAGTACTCTGACGTAAAAAAACAAAAAGACACAAAAAAAACCGCCACTAGATAATCGAAAAACGAAAAAAAAAAATCCTTGTAGAATTTCGCTCTCAGATGGATCGTTCCGGGGTTACGTAGTGTCAAAGGATTAATCGATGAAAAATCGGGGTTTGCGTCAATCTTAAGGAAAAAAACTAAAAAATACCGCCACGAGATAATCGGATGAGGAAGAAGAAATCTCCGTAGAATTTTGCTCTCGGATGGATCGTTTGGAAGCTACAGCTCGCCAAAGTTCATTCTTTCAGATGCAGAAATCTTGAAGGTCATTATTACCGCTCTTTGTTAAACTCTGATATTCTCACAGTTTCTTTTCCGCACACAGTAATGGGTGCACTGTACAACGACAGGTCTGGATGCTTGTGATGTTGAAGTTTGAAATTTATATCTGCAAATAGAAATATTATTCAATCAAATATAACTTGTAGCCGGGATTGATTAATCTTCAATGAGTAGTTGTTTCATACGAATTAGCATTCAGTTGCTCCGAGAAAGCATACATTTATTTATACTTCAATGTAAATAATGATAATAATAATAATAATAATAATAATAATAATAATAATAATAATAATAATAATAATAATAATAATAATAATAATAATAATAATAATAATAATAATAATAATAACAATAACGATGACGATGACGATGACGATGACGATGACGATGACGATGACGATGACGATGACGATGACGATGACGATGACGATGACGATGACGATGACGATGACGATGACGATGACGATGACGATGACGATGACGATGACGATGACGATGACGATGACGATGACGATGACGATGACGATGACGATGACGATGACGATGACGATGACGATGACGATGACGATGACGATGACGATGACGATGACGATGACGATGACGATGACGATGACGATGACGATGACGATGACGATGACGATGACGATGACGATGACGATGACGATGACGATGACGATGACGATGACGATGACGATGACGATGACGATGACGATGACGATGACGATGACGATGACGATGACGATGACGATGACGATGACGATGACGATGACGATGACGATGACGATGACGATGACGATGACGATGACGATGACGATGACGATGACGATGACGATGACGATGACGATGACGATGACGATGACGATGACGATGACGATGACGATGACGATGACGATGACGATGACGATGACGATGACGATGACGATGACGATGACGATGACGATGACGATGACGATGACGATGACGATGACGATGACGATGACGATGACGATGACGATGACGATGACGATGACGATGACGATGACGATGACGATGACGATGACGATGACGATGACGATGACGATGACGATGACGATGACGATGACGATGACGATGACGATGACGATGACGATGACGATGACGATGACGATGACGATGACGATGACGATGACGATGACGATGACGATGACGATGACGATGACGATGACGATGACGATGACGATGACGATGACGATGACGATGACGATGACGATGACGATGACGATGACGATGACGATGACGATGACGATGACGATGACGATGACGATGACGATGACGATGACGATGACGATGACGATGATGATAATAATAATAATAATAATTGCACTTTTATACCAAATGTTTATATGTACCTTCATAACGTGAATTCTCAAGCACACAGGTTTTCATATTTTTCTCGGGTTGAGCACCAGTGAATTTCAAAATTCCAACTTCTCGAATTACGCTTAATCCGAGACCATGCTTTCCGAAAATTGCTGTGAGACGTTCGTCAAAGCTGTTCAATGGTTCAGGAGGACTATCATTGCCTGTTTTTTTCATGCAAAACAAATAATTTGCCTTTTTCTTCTTTGAAGAATTTTTAATAGTTTTCCAAGTCTGAAATAAAATATGTAGTATGTGAGTCAATCCACGTCAAGCGGGACACCTTTTTGACCGCATGTTCTTGAAAATCGTCGTAATTTTTTTTACATATTCTCTGGGTAAAATGAATGGATGAAACAAGTTTTATTTTTTTTTTTAACTCGAAGGGCTTAGAAGCTACAAGGGGTTGAATTTTCGAAAAAACCACCAAAAATCGGAATCGCGCTCAGCTCCTTTAAACGTTAATATCTCCGGATTCCTTTGTCGTGCAGACATCAGCAAAAACACATTTAAAGCTCTTGAATCGCACTTTCATGTTATGAATTTTCAATTCATGGAATAAACGATCTTCTATTTGTTATTAGCAATTATATTCTTCAAACGTGATTTTCGAGATGACTACCACCTTTGAAAATTCTGAAAAAAATACGAGCGTGTTCCTTGACTCATTCTCTACAAAATCGGTGAGTTTTAAAATGGAACTCCGATGGAAACTATATTTTAAAAGCGATTGATCCGTGCGGGACGTCGCGCGCGAGGTCTACGCGGGAGCGCCGAGACCGAGGCTCCTTTGCTTTACATGCAAAGAATATAGGGAGGCATATTATACGTTCAAATCCATCAAATCCATCAATTTGCGGAACTATTTATTTCATTTCATGCTGAATACTCGACTTAAAATTACAAAAATGTAAATACGGAGGTACATAAAATTTTACGCCCTTGATACGAAATATACTATTATTCCATGAATTGAAAATTCATAACATGAAAGTGCAATTCAAGAGCTTTAAAATGAGTTTTTGCTGATGTCTGTACGACAAAGGAATCCGGAGATATTGACGTTTAAAGGAGAGCGCGATTCCGATTTTTGATGGTTTTTTTTCGAAAATTCAACTCCTTGTAGCTTCTAATCCCTTCGAGTTGAAAAAAAAAAATGTTTCATCCATTTATTTTACCCACAGAATATGTGAAAAAAATTACAGAAGAATCAGAAAGATTGAGGTGAATTTTTTGCCAAACCGTCCCGCTTGACGTGGACTGACTCATGTACACGTATAGTACGTTATACAGAGTGTCTCATTTTGAGTTTTTGAGGGGACGGATGCAATAAGGTGATATACAATTCTATAGTTTCTGTAGGGGAAAGGTAGTTAGCCCCGTCCAGCGGGTACCCCCGGTCATCTTCAATTTTTGGACACTTGCGCGCAAATAAATTTGAAAAAAAACGTGGCAATTAGGGCAACGATCTTGGTCACATTTTCGCATTTTCGTTTACAAATTTATTTGTGCGTGAGTGTCCAAAACTTGGAGATGACCGGGGGTACCCGCTGGACGGGGCTAACCACCTGTCCCCTATGCAAGCGGCTCTTTCGAAAATTGGCTCTTTCATGCCAATTTTCCCCTATACATTTTTATCGCTCCGCATTCCTATAGGAAATTGGATTCCACATCTTTTTTTCATTCGATAAAAAGTTGTAGCTTTCGTTGTTTTCGGAATATTTACAAAAACCGTATCAATTACGATTCACACGCGAGAAAACCAGGCGCTTTTAACCATTCATTGAATTGAAGTGAAACTTTCCAGAAAACTTATCTGGACCTTAATGAACAACTTCATTTACCTTTTGCCATCCCGTACTGGTCTTTTGTATTGGCCCAAGGTTATTCAGCTGCATTGTTAATGCTTCCCACATATGATTAAATTTCATATGGCCAGCAGCTCCAAGGTTGGTTATGTGGCCTCGTGCAAATTCAGAATGATCCTCCATATAGGACAAAAGTACCTCAAGTTGCTCTTGGCGAGCCCGATTTCTCACAGTTTTCCTACAATAAATATTCAGTTTGTAAGAAACTCATCAGCCACATAATCATTGAACATACAGAAATGCTGATCATCGACTTTGCTCACTAAAATAAGTAGGTTACTGTAATAGAATAACCAGACACAGTACTTTTTCACTTACCTTTGCGATTGTTGCTGCATTTTGTGTGTTATCTAACACTAGAAAAAAAAAATAAAAAAAAAACCTAACTTTCCAATCCTAGCATGCATTCAGCCGCTCTTATCCCGCTGAACTGACAGCCCGCTGAACTGACAGCGAGCTGAACTGCAACGTCGCACTGTTCATGCACGTGTTATGAAAAATATCGTGCGTTACCATGGCCAACAGTTGTCCCTTGTAACGCAATATAGTATAGTTGTTGTTGGTTTTGTTTCTATAGCTCTTCTCTTTAGCTTATTGCAAACAAGTATTGCTGCAATGTTCGCTGCTGGTGCACTCGCGGTAATGGCAGTTATGGCAGAAGAAGATGAAAGGCTCGAAAGAGAGGCGGGGATCCGACAATTGCGAATTGACCGTAAACGTCTGCGGGATATCTCAAACCCGTTTGATTTGGACCCAGAATATTTCAGAAAATTGTATAGGTATGTAACAAATTTACATGCAATGTTTTTCTTATCATTATGAACTACATAAGTGAATGTACTCGTATATTTAAATTATTCACCAATCGATATTTTTCGTGCGGCATAAAGTTTATTCTTTGCAGACTCCCTCCTGTGTTAGCAGTAGAGTTATTAGACCTCTTACATCGCCATATAATAGAATCGAATACTACCAAGATTGAACCGCATTTCCAATTACTTTGTGCTCTGCGATTTTTTGGGAAGGGAGCTTACCAAAAAGGTGTCGGTGAAAGTTACCAGCATCCACTGAGTCAGTCAACCGTGAGTCGATGCATCGAAAATGTGGTGAATGCTATTGTCAACATAGCTGACACATTCATTAAGTTTCCTCGAACAAGACAGGAATTACGAAGAGTTGAACAAAGGTAATAAGGTGGATATTTAGGATAAATATACATGATTACGGTATTTGCATTGTATTTTATAACATTATTTTCTTTTTAGGTCTTCCTGCACATTCTGATTATTATTATCCATAGTTTGATGTGAACTACTCAACAAAATTAAAGCTCCCCCCGGCATAACCTGCCATTTCCAGAAGCCTTGACCGATTCACTTTAAATTTTCTACCAGGGCTAGTTCGAAGTGTTTCCAACTTGGGCCCAAAGTCGATTTTCTGTATCTTTAAGGGTTGCGATGTGGCACTCCGAAAACCAACCCTCTGCGTAAAATCAAAGTCACAGGTCTGTAGCACCGGGTTACAACACCGATTTTGCGCCCGAAAAATGTTTGAGCAACTTTTGGTCGAGCCAGACGATTCGGTCCACTGCTGAATCATACGCCCTCGCCTATTCAACCCCTCCGCTTCCATCTCTCTATTATCCGAGGGTGAACAAAACATTTTGACACGTTTTCGAGCATCGGAGACACGAAAGTGTTTGGAATCCCTGGAATCGGTCAAGGCATCTGGAAATGGCAGGTTATGCTAGGGGGGGCCTTCAATTTTGCTGAGTAGTTTATTTGCCTTTGGCACACAGTAGAATAAATGAATAGCTTTGAAGGAATCTTTTTAAAACGATTAATGTACATGTTTTTTTTCTTAGGTTTCGAGAACACATTAGAATTCCAGGTGTTGTGGGGATTATTGATTGTCTGTTGGTGAGTTTTATAAGACCCATCGAAAACGAGGAAGCCTTTTACAACTATAAAGGTTACCATGCGATGAATGTGCAAATTGTAGGTTTTTTTGTTTCATGGTTTTTTTATATCACGTACCTCGATAACCAAACAAACTAGTACCTACGCTTCATTTTCAGATATCCGATGCAGATTACTTCATCCGAAATATTCGGATATGCCCTGGGAGCAACAATGATCGATATGTCTGGCAATACAGTGATGTAAAAGCATATCTTGAAGATTTGCGAGAAAATGTGGAGTTTACACGCGACGAAGGGAACTATTACATTCTTGGTAAGTGTATTTGTATTATATGCGTTACACCGTTTGATGTATTTTTATTTATTTTTTGCTTTAATCTACCTAAAACTATAATTTTACCCGAGAAAATAACGTTATAATAAATTTATAATGGATATAATTTCGATTCCATTTGTGATCAAGATTTACCCTGGAAATGTTCGTCGCGAGTTATGATACACCCTGTATATTATATTTCATATAGTATGAGTTTGAAGTATGATCCATTATTTTAAACAAGAATATTTCATGTTAATGAAATAATAAAGACAAAAGTTATTATTTTATGTCAAAGTATAGTTTTAGCGCAGCTTGAAGCTGAAAAAAAATTATCTTTTTTTTTCAACCCTTCACGTACGGGGCCAATACCGCTCGGTATGTCCCATGCAGCCGGGGCCTCGGCGTTCGATGCTCTACATTCTAACTCTATAATAATTGGCATAGCTCTAATAGTTTTCGAAAAAAATTAAAAATGAATATGACCCTCAAGATTTCTGTACCTGCAAAAATGAACTTTATTAAACCGTAACTTGTAAAGGTTTATTCCGAGCGAAAAATTCTATTGGACTTCTCTGTTCCTCTTTCGATTATCTGATGGCGATATTTTATATTTTTTTTTTTTCAGTTATCTGCTTTTTTTCTTTTCCAAACCGCGCAAACCCTGTTTTCACGTGAATTACTTAAGTCAGATGACGTCAAGTACTCAATAATGATCAGTCAATGATTTCAAAGTTAGATCTTGCCATTGGAGTAATTCACGTGAAAACAGAGTTTGCGCGGTTTGGAAAAAAAGATCTAAAGAAAAAAAAAACTCAAAGATACCGCCATCAGATAATCAAAAGAAGAAGAAAAAAGTCTAATAGAATTTTTCGATCGGAATAAACTTTTACAAGTTACGGCTTGCTAAAGTCCATTTTTGCAGCTGCAGAAATCTTGAGGGTCATAAAATGAACAGGGTATGTCATACCGACTCTGGCCGCTGGGACAGGTTTTCCCCTCGGTATACGTATATGGACCCCGTATGTTAAGGGTTAAACGGTCTAATATGTGTATATAATTTGGTATTGTTACTACATTTATTCACCAATTTGACAAAATGTTGTAATAATTCTTACTTTTAAGGAGACAGTGGTTATACCCCTTCTCCAATTCTGTTAACACCGGTGCGGGATTCACCCGCAGGGTCAGCAGCAGCCCGATACAACGCAGAATTTGTAAGGACCCGTTGCAGAGTTGAACAGCTCTTCGGCATAATGACGGCTATCTGGCGTTGCATTAAAAGAGAACGGAAGTTATGCTACCGTGATCCACAGAAGGTGTCTAAAATTACTACCGCTTGCGCGGTGCTGCATACTTTTAGGAGAATGCATGGGTAAGTGCATAATTATAAATAAATTTGTATTTCTTAGTTGAAATTTTATTATGTATGATATACAGATTACTACAAGATGAAGATTTAGAAGAGGAGGTCATCGCCAATGATGTGAATAACGAGATGCAAGGCGGCTTGGATTACCAAGCTGGACTTGCTGAGCGAAACAGAATAATTAATAACTATTACAATTAAATTTTTTGAACTCAGTGGAAAAAAAACGATTCCTTCTATAAAAAAAATTGTCATAATGTTTCAATGCTCCATCTCGATTTTAACACTTTACTTTTTTTCAAATTCAACTTCAGTTGACCCAATTACTACGTACGCTGTTATTTAAAAAAAATCACATTTCAATAAAAATTATGTCATTAGAAAATTGAAAAAAAAAAAAACTGGCGGTTGTGCGCGGGATGTTGAAATCGAGATAGAACATTAAAAATTCAGGACAATTTTTTCTATTGAGAAGTAACTGTTTGAACCCTTGAGGGCGAAAAAATTCAAAAACACGCCTGTTAAGGACCAGCCTAGTGTACACTGGGTTTTGAAGGACCCAGCTTTGTTTGCTACAATAAAGACTCATTTCGTGCCAAGTAATTACCGTTACATATACTTATAACCTGCCGGAATCCGTGAAACATTCCTCACCTTAAGGTGCTGAAATAATTCAACTTTTTCGAGCCCACGCTAATGAGTAATGATACTATATTCTCTTAAGGGGTAACACCACTGTAAAAGCTTTCAAAAAAGCGCATTTTTTATCATTTCTTTTTGGATGGAAGAAAAGGTGATAAGAAAATAATATTCAAGGAAGTTATTTGGCATACTATATTCAACCATACTACAAAAAAATTTGATCAAAAAATATTCAAATATGGCGACACTGGAGCCATTCTCGCGAGACGTGTTGGATCTAAGGCGCTCTGCGGCACGCAGTGTAACTGGTGCAAATTTGAATCTAGACAAAAAAAAAAAAACCTCATAATCTACAAGTCTATAGCTAGAGAAATACGTACGGGATTTTCGACAAGTTAATTGAAACATTTTTTATCAACAAATGATTACCCTTTCTTTGTCGAAAATTCAACGTTTTTTATATAGATACGCGTCAATCACACAAAAATTAATATTTTCAAAATCCCCTACGTATTTCTCTAGCTATAGACATGTAGATGACGAGTTTTTTTTTTTTTTTTGTCCAGAGTCAAATTTGCACCAGTTACACTGCGTGCCGCAGAGCGCCTCAGATTCAACACGTCTAGCAAGAATGGCTCCAGTGTCGCCATATTTGAATATTTTTTGATCAAATTTTTTTGTAGTATGGTTGAATATAGTATGCCTAATAACTTCCTTGAAAATTATTTTCTTATCACCTTTTCTTCCATCCAAAAAGAAATGATGAAAAATGCGCTTGTTTTAAAGCTTTTACAGTGGTGTTACCCCTTAATAGCGTATAAATCGGACCTACAAAACCCTGCAGCCGTTTTTAAAAATATTTGTCTGTTGCAGCACGGAAAAAATGAAAATGGAAAAATTACAATTTATATAGTAACCCGGCGCTTCGAACCCAAAACTGGGTAAATTACAGTTGGAATAATAATTTTTACAGAATCTGTAAGAATTACATTCTAAAAGTGTAAAATTACATTTGAAACTGTAAAAATTGATATACACAATTGTCTTTCATAAAAATGTTATTTGAACTGTAATTTTTCCAGTGTTGGGTTCGAAGCGCCTCTTATTACTATATAAAAACTGTAATTTTTCCATTTTTAGTTTTTCCGTGAGAGTTACAAATTTTCAAACAAAATGCCATTTTTTCCGCATTTTTTACTATACTATAATTTTTATCATCAACGGTTTCAAACTTTAGACTTTGGCAACTTTTGGGCCACGTAGTAAACACTTCGAAAAGTAACCCTGAATTTTTTCAGATCCTAGAAAACTTCAGAAACCTGACTGTATACTAGGGTGGTCTTTAAGTTGGGAAAAAAGATAGATTTTCAGTGCCGCCCCCCCCAAATCGTAGTCCAGGTCCTCGGCTTCGTAGGTCTCGCTGTCCAGGTCCTCGGCTTCGTAGTTCTCGTAGTCCAGGTCCTCGGCCTCGTAGTTCTCGTAGTCCAGGTCGTTCGCTAAGTATTTCTCGTAGTCCAGGTGGTTCGCTAAGTATTTCTCGTAGTCCGGATCGTTCGCTAAGTATTTCTCGTAGTCCAGGTCCGCGGCTTCGTAGTTCTTCGTAGCTGACGACCTGGACTACGAGAAATACTTAGCGAACGACCTGGACTACGAGAACTACGAGGCCGAGGACCTGGACTACGAGAACTACGAAGCCGAGGACCTGGACAGCGAGAACTACGAAGCCGAGGACCTGGACAGCGAGAACTACGAAGCCGAGGACCTGGACTACGAGAAATACTTAGCGAACGACCTGGACTACGAGAAATACTTAGAGAACCACCTGGACTACGAAAAATACCTAGCGAACCACCTGGACTACGAGAAATACTTAGCGAACGACCTGGACTACGAGAACTACGGAGCCGAGGACCTGGACTACGAGAAATACTTAGCGAACCACCTAAATTGATCCGACGTGGGCACTGCTCGCCTTACACTCTTGAACCGGCCCTGTCTTGGTCCATCATAAGCCCTCTGATTGGTCGACTAAGATCTCCTGTAGCTCCTGAATTATTTGACCCTGGGAGTTTTGGTGAAGGAACTTTAGTCTTAGATTTTCGGGAGGAGTACACCCACCAAATATGGTGCGCTCAATCTGGGTCGCCCTGTATATGTACACACGGAGGGTGAAATTTGAAAAATACGTAATGGAGATTTTACATTTTTGGTACCTAAATGTCTGCTATTGTAATGTTTTTATATTTTCATGTAATAAAGATTAGACGATGGAGTTTCAATATCATTTTAATTATCTCTCAAGAAACATTTCTTCAATTTTACTTCATTTCAGGGCGAATGGAATATGTTGAACAAGATAAAATAATAGAATGAGAAATTTCACTGCAAGTTAAATCTTCAATTTTTCCAAATCCATGTATAATGATTGGTATGATAATTAATCAATAGTATTACCCACTATAAGAAGCGATCTGTATGATCGGCATTTATTATAGTAAATCATTTATTTCATTAGATACTTTCTCAATTTGGCCAAAACGTATGAAAAGAGAAACCACTAAATCACTTTCACAAGTATCAAAACGTAATCCTATGTGCGCTTATTTTTCACTCCATAGGATAAATGTGGGTAAGCTTTTCATTGTCTCTTCACCTGCTTTATCCCTCCTATGAAAGTAACACACCTATATCATGTTATTCATGTAGAAATATCCACTGTTGGATGTAAAAACATCGACTCAACGCATGCGCACTACGATATTTTGTCATCTGAGTCACTTGAGTCATTATGAAAACTTTTCCAGAATAAGGCCCCAGGGAGACAGGCGCGATTTTGATTCGGGTGAAGCTGCCCTCGCTTCGCTCGGTCAGCAAACTTCACCCGAATCAAAATCGCGTACGTCACCCCAACAGCATCATGTACTAATGCGTTCATATTATCATGCCTATGCGCACGTTTGCTTCTTAGGCTTCATACCTAACCAAATCGCGTGAAAGCGCATGCGACGACTACATATCACGGCCGAATGAGATATGTGAGTCTTTTCTCTCGTAAAACACGCTTGAAATCGGGTTAGTTTGATGCATATATGAGAAAAAATATCGTATGTCGTTCGGGAGAGAGGCGCGATTTTGATTCGGGTGAAGCTGCCCTCGCTTCGCTCGCGCAGCAAACTTCACCCTCATCAAAATCGCTCACCTCTCTCCCTAACAGCATAATCTACTATACCATGTTTTTGGAACTTAAAATCTCATCAAAAAAATGTTAGGATGTGGGTAAGCTTTTCATTGTCTCTTCACCTGCTTTATCCCTCCTATGAAAGTAACACACCTATATCATGTTATTCATGTAGAAATATCCACTGTTGGATGTAAAAACATCGACTCAACGCATGCGCACTACGATATTTTGTCATCTGAGTCACTTGAGTCATTATGAAAACTTTTCTAGAATAAGGCCCCAGGGAGACAGGTTCGCAATTTCTCGTGACTCACTTTAATTTTAAATGAAAATACACATAATAAGTTTTATACACGCTTGGACACTTAGTATGTTGTGAAATTATAGTCCTAATTTCTATATTTAGACGGCTGCTTTATTGAAAATTGGCGGAAGCGATTGTAAAGCCAATACAGTTCGATTGATGGAGCGACTTTTCACTAACTGTGTGGCTGCAAAATTCAGCTGGGTTGGTATGAAACAGAAGAAAGTGTTTTCAACACTCCAACTGTGCAGTGTTATTCTCGGTAAAGTACATTACGTCATAATTAAATTACTAATACTCTCATACTTGACGATGATGCAGATTTAAGAATCTCAGGCTATCAGACCTGACCGAAGGGAAAAAATAATGATACAGTGATTTGAGTATCACACTGATTCTGTTCAAATTAACCGTTTGGGTTGCGGAAATAGATTGTTAATACAGAATACGTGTTAACATTTTGATGTTCATGATTGTAGATGTTATTGGAAAATCAAGTAGCGCTAATCTGGTGACTGAAGATATGACTATTAAAGTTATCAAAGACTGGTTGCGGCATGCTGAAGAACGCCTTTCGCGAGAGAAACTGTACGTATTGGATTTATGTATTTCGTAATGATATCGGGCAATTAAATCAATGATCTTCTTATTTGGATGAAGAAATATAATCATCGCATTGATCTGTAACAATCTTCTTTCGAATGGGTAACTGCTTGTGTAAATTTAATTCCAGCTTTCAAATTTCACCTTCAGGCCTTTGTCATTAAATGCTGCAGCGCAACAAGATTCAGATGCAGTGGGTGACGGTCAAGATATTCATCGCGAAGAAGTAGATGATGATAAAATTATGGAGATTGAGAAGAACTAGACTGTGATCTCATTTAAATAATGTACTACTCTTTCAATAGCATATCTATGATCAAAGTTTCATTACGAGAAGCCTAGCCAGGTATTAAGAAAACCTATATACGTTCAAATCAGGGTTGAAGCGATATTCACCAGAAAATTTAATTGTCTATGTGGGTGCAGAACTATGATATTAGCATGTTATCATGCATTTTCAATTATTTCGGATAACGAGTCGAAGAGAATTTTTTTTTTCTAGAATTCAAGTTTTTTAAGCGCTAAAGCCAAAGGAGGAACTTTAATTGATAGTTGTAAAAACATGTTCGTACGCCTCACGGCATAGTTACAATTTAAAAGAACCTTTTGTGTTGCCGGTTTCATGAATTATTTATTCACCACATACTCTGCACAATTAGATGCACCTAATCAACATACTATTATACGGGGTGAATCCCCAACGTCCGTACACGTAAATGTCCGGACGTTAGAAATTCACCCTTTATAACATAACGTATATTGTTTTGATTTTTATTATTATTCAACGTATGTATAAATGTATATGTACTATTATTCAAGATTTATTTACTTATAAGATGATTACGGTTCTGGCAATGCGTATCCAGTATTATTAGGAATAAGATTATACGCTATATCGCAGTTGACATGTGATGAAATAGTGTTACGAAGTTACCTGTCAATTTTTAAATATATTATGTATTCAAAGATTCTAATTTGACGAGTCTATGAAAGCCAACACTAGTTTATCGAAGGTGTGCAGCCAAAGTGCAATTGAAGTTCATTGAATGGCAGTCTTATAATATATTATGTTGCAATAAAAAATGTACCTGTGAAAAACCTTCCTCCAGTGAATTTAACAAAAATACCCACATCTTCCATGTAAGCTCCAACTTCTTTTATAACTGACCATCACAAGAAAATACCATCAGCGTGTTCAACTTTGAGTATGAAAATTTAGAAACTATGGGCACCAAGACTTTCTTGACTCAAAATTGAATACACCAATGGTATTTTTCCCTGAAGAAGGACGTATCATAATATATCCAGAATTTTAGATTTCATGACGTCTGTTTGATGACCAAGGGATGTCTATAGGAAATAAGATGTTGATCCCATCGGATGTCCCAGTGACATTTTGAGGAAATCCTAGGATATCCATCATTGACATCCTGAGGTTATTGTGGGACCGGACATATACATATCCCTGGGACATCTCCCGGACCTCAATAGATGTCTTGGGATAATCCCAGGATCATCACAATATCATTACAAGATATCTGTGGGATGTTCTATGGTCGACTTTGTGCTATGTGGGGTTGTTCAACCAAATTTTGGTAGCCGAAAAGACATCGTTTGTAATCATCACACGTGATAGATTTTAAAGTCGAACCCTTCACACCCTTTGCACGTTTCTTATCAGTATCGCCACGAGTTCTGAATGTATAGAGTTTTGCCCGCAAGCCGATAAATTCAGTCATGATTTTTCCATTATTTTCATCCTTCATCAGACCAAGGCGTTTTTTATTCAACAAGGGAATGCTGTGGGTATTATCAGGCGGATAGTCTGATGTATCAAACATGGCCGCAACATCACGCTTGATGATTTCGTAGATATTTGGAACGGTAAATTGATATATCAGGCTATCTGTATCGGTATACATTAATTTCGATTCGGTACTTGAAAAATTATTTTTCACATAATCATAGTGGAAGTTGTATAGAAATATTTTGGAAAGATCGAGAATAGCAGCACCAATGTAGATGGGTTTATTGAAATATACTTTAGTTCGACTTAGCTCAATAATTACCATATCTTCATCAAATATGGTGCAGCTATGAAATGTTGGGCTTGCAATGAGAGCTCGTGCACCACCCCTACCCTTCCATTTCGTAATAAGTTTCACGGTTTTATGGTTACGCACATTCTCCATGGTCTTGCCGAATACAGCGTTATTCATGAGCTTGTGGAAATTTTTCTCAAACTCGTTTTTCGACCGCTTTCGCATATTTGTGTTGAGATCGATGTATGACTTCAACCATGACGATTGTGCGAACCTTAGAACTCTATGCACTTTCGTCAGCTTCAAACCAAATTTAATACATTGCTTCAAATTACGATAGTGCAGAACATATTTTTTCTTGGGTAGAAGCGTTGTCGCGAGTTTTCTAATTTTACTACCCGGCGGTGTGAAATGCTCGGGACAGAGAGGTAAGTCGGCATGTTGTTTATGGAGCTCTGCGGGATAATCTAAATCCACCTCTAGAATATAGCCGATTGGTGCGTCATCCGGATGGGACATCACATCAATGGCATCATTTTCCCACTCGAACAACCCACTCGGCAAATGCTCACTCATAGCTGCACCATAAAGATTATTTACATCGAAATACATTAAATATGACTCCGCTTTGCTTGGATCAAAATCTTCACCCATGAATCGATTATTTGCTCTAGCATAACGATTTGAGCACTGTGCCACACCACCCCTTATGCTTTTCTCAATAAATAATATCATTTCTGGATCGTCTAAAAGTTGGAGATTAATTTTCGTCTGTTTTAACATTGCATCAAAAGCAAGCCCTGGTGCGGTGTAATAATGCAGGGGATCCAAGTTGTACGTTTTGAAGCAGCTATCGCGAAAATTTTGAAATATATCGGCTAATAAAA
Source organism: Tenthredo livida (assembly GCA_963992785.1). Lineage (NCBI taxonomy): Eukaryota > Metazoa > Arthropoda > Insecta > Hymenoptera > Tenthredinidae > Tenthredo > Tenthredo livida. The sequence goes on from OZ023067.1 coordinate 28,055,786, forward strand.
GTACATCGGTTCTCAGATACAAATCGGAATACTCGCCTAACGTTTTCAAATCAAACTTGGCCCAAACATCTTTCGCGTGTTCGTAATCCGCATCGGTAATACCCGCGGCACTGAGTTTAGAATAGAAATCTTTTTTACCGGGTAATTTTATTTCGTCCAGTTTCTCCCAAGAATCAATATACTCATACGGAAAGACACCTTTACGAATCATCAAACTGAATTCATCTCGATCGCTGTAAAATTTTCGTGTTATTTGCTTATCGGCATCGTCGACGTACGATGCTAATTTCTCTATACTGCTAGCCATGAATCGGAGCGAATCTATGAACCTCAAACTAATCACAGTATCGTCGACTTTCTTTGTGAATGATATGTATTTTTCCTTATTGATGGGTAGCAACGTAATATCACCGGGAAAAGTTGTAGCCAGAGATTTAATGATGAAGTGAGAATCGTAGCCTAATAAATTGTGAAATACCACCGGAATCGTGTGCGACTCTTGAAAATTCAGATTGCATCGATTGTGTGCGGCCCCGCGATATTTACCCGTGAAATGACAATGATCGCGACATTTTTTCTCCTCAGGTAAAAATAGCTTCTCACAGATGTAGCAATTTTTCGCGTCCATGTGACGATCGCGTTGTGCCTAATTCAACACCTCCAATGGAATCACATTTTTTATACGCGACTCTACTTTTACGGCTAATTCACGAAGCTCCTCGATCAACCATTTAATACTGTGACATGGCAAGTCACAAATCGCCCCAAACCACGCGGGGAAACCGAAAGATTTGAATTAACACGAAATAAAGCGAAGATAGCCGAGGACGATCGGACATGAGGTCCGATCGTCACTCAAGTATTAACCGTCGTAACGACAAGTGTACCCAAGTAATTTGTGAATATTCCAAGCCATCTTATCTAAGGTCAGTACCTTTGTTAGAACCTTAGTTTAGTTAATTAATAACTCAACCCTCTCGATAACCCCACACGCACACACTCACCCCCACACACCCCACAATTGTATTAGGATAAGCTATTTTGAATAAACGCATTTATACTTTTTCATTTACGTCACTCGAGTCACACCACGCTTACTTTCCCTCACACCCCGTCCTAAAACTCCATTTATTTCTAGCGGGCTACCAACCCGTTGCAAATTGGCGCCCAACGTAATAATCCACACTCCCACACACACTATTAGGACGTTAAACAAATTAAAACAGTAAGAGATATCACAGAGAATAGATAAATTCAAAGATAAACGGTTATACACACATACACACATACATAGAAATGGCGGAAAGACGACAGAGCGAACCTCTGCTACCATGCGGCACACAACCGCAAGGTCCTGTACGTGCGCACTTTATAAACAACACGGTAGACATAGAAGGACAAAATAGACAACGCACACTTAGATACGCGCAAATAGAGCACTCACAACCACGCTTACAAGTACACGAACCATTTAGAGACGATAGACAAGTAATTATAAGTAATAGACAGAACGAAGACAACATGAACGCAATCAGAGATATGAGACAGATACAAGTAGAACATGCACAAAATGAGCAGTTACATTCAAACAGAACAACGCAGCACACGCTGCACAGTACACACGTACATGACGCGACACCCATACAATTCGAACTAGACGAAAACATATACAACATATCGCCAAACCCCACACACGCGAACATAAGTAGAAACGAAACAGGCGCAGACACATTTATAGGCACAAACATGCGAAACATACAAACAATGCGCAACCTGATAGACTTAGACCCACCACAGACATACCCGACACACTACGACACAGAGACGGTACTACCACAAAGCACGCAACGCTTCAACAACAGTCAAACACCAAGACAGATAATACCAATCAAAGTGATACAATCATGGAACATAAAATACACCGGAGAACATAGCGAAGATTTATACGAATTTTTACAAAATTTAAGAGACTTACAAATAGGATACGACATACAAGACAAACAACTAATGGACAATCTCACACCGATACTTGACGGAAAAGCAAAACAATGGTACAGAATACACAGAGGAAGATGGAACACACTACAAGAGTTCGCAGAACACATTAGACACACATTCACAGACACACGGCGTAGGGATAGAATTGAAGAAGAAATAAGAAATAGCGTACAGGAAGACAACGAGCTGATTTCGGAATTCGTGATTAGAATCAGAACACTATTTACGCAATTAGACCCGCCGTACACACTGACACAAGAAATAAAAATGACATATAGAAAACTAAAGTTAGAATACAAGCAATACATAGGAAGATACGAAATAAGAACATTTGAACAGTTAGAAAACGCAGGTAAACAATGGGAAACAGATAGATCGTGGGAAGAAACGAGACAGAGCATGACCAAGAAACAGAATACACCGCAAATAGAGTACACACATACACACACAGCGCCACAGAGTCAAACACAGCAACGTAGAGCCTTATTACCGACGCCAAACATACAGCCGACATACACATACACAACACAGACGAGACCGCAGATACAAACACCAAGACGTCCAGCGATTACATACCCAGCACCGCTATACACACGACAGACAAACACACAGACAGACACAACAGACAGACGCTGCTACAACTGCAACGCACCAGGCCACATGAGATGGCAATGCACAAGACCGCAGCAGTCGGGAAACGAGTAAGGGAACAGCCAACACGGGTGGAGGCAGTTCCCCAAACACAAAACACATACACACCCGAACATGCGACATACACGATCACACACAATCCACGAGATCCGAGATTCCACATAAAAGTAGACATGGACGGACTAGAATTTAATGCATTAGTAGACACGGGAGCGACACACTCATACTTAGGACAAAAGATCGGAGAAATACTAAAAGAAAGATACACAGACATACAAGATATACCTAACACTACAGTATTAGTAGCAAACGGCACGAGCGCAGGGATAACAGGATTAACAACAAGACTAGTTAGAATAGGACACACAAGTAGATGGATAGAATTAGGAATAATCCCAACATTGGCGTGGACATGCATCCTCGGAATAGATGCATTAAGACATTTCGGGATGAAATTAGATTTCGTAGAAAACACATGGTCCATGAAAGAAAAGCCAACAGTAACATACGTAATGGAACGGTGGCCACAAACAACTCCAGTCCCACTACAATACCCAATCAAACGAAAAGATAACGCAGAACAAGAAAAAGAAAAACACGAAGAAGGAAAACCGGAAATAGAAACGGAAAAACCTAAAGAAACTAGAGAACAAGAAACACAGACACACACAAAACAAGCAAAAGCAGCAGCATTACAAGAGAAATTAGAAAAGAAAGTGTTAGAACAGTCGCAAATCACAGACACACAGGAACAAACACACACAACCACACCTGCACCAAAAAGAAAAGTCCTATTACCTACTCCAAATTTCCCACCGAATCCAAACCTGTATAAAAATACACAAGAGCAAAACATAGATAGAACAGAAGACACACACACAGACACACCCCCAAAACGGAAAGTCCTACTACCGACTCCGAACTTTCCACCAAATCCAAACCTATATCCGAACTATCAAACACCGCGAATCTGCAGCGGAATACAACAACTCACAGACACACAATACACAGAACTACAGATACTACTAAGAAATAAAATCACATCACTACCAGGCCAACTAGGCTTAACACACTTAACATCACACAGAATAGACACACAAGGTCACGCCCCAATAAAACAAAGATACTACATGGTATCACCCAAAATAAAAGACGCGATCTACGCGGAAGTAGATAAAATGATAGCAGAAGATGTAATCGAGCCATCAGAAAGCGAATGGTCAAGCCCGATTGTTATGATTAAAAAACCGAATAACACCTACAGATTTTGTCTCGATTTTAGAAAAGTAAATTCAGTATCACGCAAAGACGCATATCCACTACCATACATGACAGCAATACTAGACAAATTACGCGCCGCACAATACATATCAAAACTCGATCTCAGTCAAGCATACTTCCAAATACCATTACACACAGACAGCCGACACATAACAGCATTTACAGTACCGGGAAAAGGATTATACCAATTTAAAAGGATGCCATATGGTCTCACGGGAGCACCAGCTACTTTCCAAAGATAATGGGATAAAATAATTGGACCTAAATCAGAACCGTACGCATTTGCATATCTAGACGACATTATAATAGTTACACAGACATTCGAGGAACACATACACTGGTTAGGAAAAATACTAGATAAAATATCACACGCAGGACTCACGATTAACCCAGATAAATGTGAATTTGGCTGCTCACAAGTTAAATACCTAGGTTACATAGTAGATAAACACGGATTACACGTAGACTCAGACAAAGTACAACCACTGACAGACTACCCAGAACCAAAAACAATTAAACAACTAAGAAGATTAATAGGAATGGCCTCTTGGTATAGAAGATTTATCCCAAATTTCGCACACATAACAGAACCACTGACACGACTATTAAAAAAGGACCAGAAATGGACCTGGGGAGAAGAACAACAACACGCGACAAACACAATCAAACAATTACTCACAACACCACCCACACTAACATGTCCCGATCACACACTACCATTCCAAGTACAAACAGACGCAAGCGGCACAGGTATAGGCGCAGTACTCACACAAACAAAACAAGATACAGAACAAGTAATTGCATACGCCAGCCGTGCACTAAGTGACGCTGAACGTAAATACACAACAACGGAAAGAGAATGCCTAGCAGTGATTTGGTCCATACAGAAATTTAGGCCATATTTAGAGGGTTACCACTTCACGGTCATTACAGATCATAGCGCACTGAAGTGGCTACACAATTTAAAAAACCCGACAGGTAGACTAGCGAGATGGGCACTCGAACTACTCGAATACGACTTCGAAATAATACACAGAAAAGGTTCAGCACACCACGTACCCGACGCATTATCACGACTACACGAAGACGAAGAACAACCACACTTAGGCGCGATAGAGAACACTACAGATAAATGGTACATATATAAAAAGACACAAGTACAGACAAGACCAGAGAAAAACGACTCATGGAGAATACGCGACACTCACCTATACTTCCATAGACCCGATCCTCTACACTCAAACCTATTACCCGACACAAACCCATGGAAATTAGTAATCCCCAAAGAGAAAATCACACAAGTACTACACGAAAATCACGACACAACACAATCAGGACACTTAGGGATAGAAAAAACATACCAAAGAATAGCAAAAGAATATTACTGGCCTGGAATGTACAGGGACACAGTAAATTATGTCAGAAAATGCGAAATTTGCCAAAAAACGAAGGTAGAACAAAGACAGCCAGCAGGTCTCATGGGACACAGAATAATAGAAGAACCATGGACAGTAGTAGCTTCAGACATTATGGGTCCACTACCTATATCTAAAACACGACACCAATACATAATAGTTTTCCAAGATTTATACACAAAGTGGAGCGAAATAATACCACTCAAAAAAGCAACAGCGCAGACAGTCGAACACGCACTTCACACACACGTCATATCACGATGGGGAACACCACGCGTAATCCTGACAGATAACGGCACACCATACATAAACAAACTGATACGCGAACTAACACAAAAATTCGGCATCAGACACACGACAATACCACCATATCACGCACAAGCAAACCCGGTAGAACGAGTCAACAGAACAATAAAAACGATGATACAAGCATACGTCGAAAAAGATCACAGGGAATGGGATATACACTTACAAGATTTACAGTTCGCATTAAACACAAGTACACACACATCAACGAAACACACACCGGCATTCCTAAACCTGGGAAGAGAACTAAAGCCGACACAATGCCTACGAGATCAATTAGAGAACGAGGGAGACATCGAGATGCAGGACACAGACAAATGGACAGATCACTTACGTAGACTACAGATTATCAGGGAAGAAGTACAAAGACACCTAACGGAAGCAAATGAAAGACAGGCACACTATTACAATCTAAGACATAGAAACAACGAGTTCAAGGTAGGAGATAGGGTTCTTAAAAAGACCCATATACTCTCATCAAAGGTAGACCACATAGCAGCTAAATTAGCACATAAATATTCTGGACCATACATAATAACAAATAAAATCTCACCGACCATATACGAATTAACGACAGAAAGCGGAAAAAACATAGGAAAATGGCACATCGACCATTTGAAACTATACATTTAAAAACACATGTAATTAATTCTACATTCGATATATTACAGATTCAAGGACAATGGACAGACAAACGAAGACAAACATATCGCCGGCGCTCCGCGCCAGACTAGGAGCGATACCAAAGACACGAACACCAGGACAACAGACATACACACACCGATACGTAACACAAGAGACGATGCAAACAGACAGACCATTACAACATCAATACAACTTACACCCACCGACAGAATCAAGACGCACACTACTACCAATACCCAGACAATACTTACGAGACGCAACACCGACGCAGAAAATACCACTGCTACAGACACCGGGACAACCACCACACGAACACAGATACCCAAATCCACCCTCCACACGACTTACAAAAAACCACCCGACACCCAGCACATCCAGACAACAGACTCCTTACGAACGAACTACAAAACCCAAGACAGACACACGAGACGAGATGACACGACTAATAAAAAGGATAGACGCAGGCTTCACACTAATGGAAGCGACGGACAGATACATAAAATACAAAAACAGACACGAGAAGAAACAGGACAATACACCCACACCAACCCCACTCATTACATTAGAAGACCTACCACCCTACACACCACCATCACCACCGAAACACGACATACCGACGATCACATTACCGACACACAGCACGACGATAAGACACCAGAGACGCACACGTACACGATCACACCCACCATTCCCTAGACAGTACCATATCACGCCAAAAGACCACACAGAAGACAAGACGCTCGAACAGACCACACATGACACAGACCAAAAAACAGAATCCGACGAATACGAAACAGCAGACGAAATGGAGACGGACACAGACACACTAATAATTGAAATAGACGACACAGACAATACATTCGACACCACACAATAAAAAGAAGAAGATGAACGAAACAGAGGGAGAGACGACACGGACACAACAACGACATAGACAAGGAAAAGGGGGATACAGAAATGCAACAGGACACCATAACGATACGACGATGAAATGACACGACAAGGAGACGAAACGACACCAGAAAAAGACGACGAGACGACACGACACCGGAAAAAGACAACGAAAACGACACACATTAGTAAATAAGGTAGAAAAAGAACAATCAAAGCAATCATAAAAGGAAAAATCAGTATTACAATAGAGTCTTTGAGTACAAATTAGCAAATAAGGTAGGATTAATAAGAAGTATGAAATAGTAGGAAATAAGTACACTCAGCACATAACACACGACATATAAAACGGTTCACCCTATAGGCTTCACCCCGCGTGGGGAGGGGGGAGTTGTGACATGGCAAGTCACAAATCGCCCCAAACCACGCGGGGAAACCGAAAGATTTGAATTAACACGAAATAAAGCGAAGATAGCCGAGGACGATCGGACATGAGGTCCGATCGTCACTCAAGTATTAACCGTCGTAACGACAAGTGTACCCAAGTAATTTGTGAATATTCCAAGCCATCTTATCTAAGGTCAGTACCTTTGTTAGAACCTTAGTTTAGTTAATTAATAACTCAACCCTCTCGATAACCCCACACGCACACACTCACCCCCACACACCCCACAATTGTATTAGGATAAGCTATTTTGAATAAACGCATTTATACTTTTTCATTTACGTCACTCGAGTCACACCACGCTTACTTTCCCTCACACCCCGTCCTAAAACTCCATTTATTTCTAGCGGGCTACCAACCCGTTGCAATACAATCAGATCCACGGTGACCCTTGTATTCCGATAGTGTATCATCGTACACGCAGTGTGTATAATACGCGGCACTATGCGGAATATGCTCTTGAGATTATTTTACCCCGGGTTTCATCATGCATTCAAGATCGGCATATACGACGAAGGGTACAGTGCTCTGATTTTCAAAATTGGAAAATCCCAAAGTGTTCTCCGTGGGAAATTCCATTCGCACTTTATTCAACCGCAGACAATCTTGTCTATGATTTTCATAGGCATTTTGTACGCTGAAGTGACACAAACATCTATCGCACAAAAATTGTGCACATTTATGATTTGACAATTGCATGCTAACCAAACGTGAAAGATTCTTGATCCAAGCAAAGTGGAATCGTGGTTTGAAATTATCTAAATTACCATTATCTAGTTCGCTTCCACTTTCAATCATGAGCAGGTGGATTGTATTGTTCTCTGTTACATTTTCACTGAAATATAGCGGGGTAATTATACTATTATTCGAGTTTTTTTTGCCTTCAAAAGTTTCCGACTCGATTCCATATACGTTAATACTCAAATTGTTCAACTTCTCGAATTTTTCTACACTATGCAGGGTTGCGGGGAATTTGATACCTGTACAATCTAGCTCCGATATGTACTGCCGATAGCTGCATGTCTTAGTTGCGTTGACGTCTACGGGGTGGAGGGCTGAGGTAACAGACCACAGCAAACATCGAGCCTCATTGTTTTTCACGTTGACCACCGCCTTCTTTCGCTGAATATCCTCGGGTGGCGGTGCGAATGTCGAGAGTCCACCGCAAAGAGGCTCGTATCGGTTGATGCAGATCACAGCATTTATGATCTCAATCATGCTCCAAACAGAATCACGCTGCTCGAAATCCTCCAACATGGTTAGGAGAGGATTCGTTACATTATCGGTGAACCAGGTTTCCAGATCCGTTGATGGAAGAATCGTGGCGTTGCGTGTATTGAAGTTCTTCACTTCCACACTGATCTCATCGTTCTTGACGTTTCCAAATTTACACGAAACCCCGACATTCACCTTAATACTTCCTTCTTCGCGAAGCACATTTTTTAAACGTTCCATCGTTACCACCCCAGCGTCAGTCAAAAATCTTGCCAAGTCTTTATGTTGGAGATTTGTCACGGCTCCGGTGCGTATACGACACTTGAAGGCACTCTCCATATCATCCCATCGAACACGTTCATGAATATCATCGCCGATATTACCTCCAACGATAGTCGCACGATGTTGTTCAAATTTCACCACCCACGATTGGAGGAGTGAAATTATATGTTGCAGTCGTTGTTTTTCACTCACACTTGGTTTAGATTGCGTTAAAATATTGTTCAAGAATTGAATATTTTCGAGGGCGATATCGCGCCAATGAATAAAAATATCTTCATTCACTTGTTCTGGGGGTAGTGTACACAGTAACTTGTATGCATCTTCTACCATCTCAACAAGATTCATATACACGGCGGTGTCCATTTTTTTTTTCGTGGGTGAATTTTACAACTGGGTAGTCAAACTGACACTCTACGAATGTTCACACCTACCGTGGGTTTTGGGGTTTTAGATGCACACGCCCCCCACCACACCGACGATCAAATACCATTAAAATTCAAACGTTTCCAATGATCCGTCAGAGATTTTGTACCTGGGAGGCTTACATCTTTTGCACCTTTATGCAGAAAAAATATTACCCAAGTGTGTCAATGGTTAGCCCCTCTAATATTGTAGGCGTATTTAGAGTTTCTAGTTGGGTATAAAAGTTTGAGTTTGCTTCGGGATTTTACACAGTGTGAAACTGGTAAACCCATAACAGCAAAATTAAAGAGCAACTAAACGAAGTGAAAATTCAAGAGCAAGCTCAAATTTTAAAAAAGAAAGAAGTAAGTATCATTATTCTTCGATATCATAGTTTTTCGTGATGGATATAGGTTGTAATTGATATTTCCTATTACAACAGAAAATGGAGCATCGTCCGATTAATATAATCAAGCTGGTGGACGATGGATGGATGTCCGACGATGACGGTTATGCGAGTCATTGTGAGGAGATGGAAGTCAATGGAGTGGTATATCAGACAAGACATTACATTGACGGTGAGCCTGTGTGGGTTAGAATTCCACCACCAAGGCGGGATGGGGAGGAGGAGCCGGAGGTGGTGGAGGAGGAGGAGCCCATGGTAGAGGAAAATCGGGATGAGGAGGAGGTGCCGGAGGTGCCGGCGGTTGTGGAAAACAATGAGGAGGGGAAGGAAAATAATGCATGGTAAGTACACGTAATTTTCATTATATATCGTTCGCTTATTGAAATACCTGTATGTTTCAGATCCGCGTGTGTGGAACGATGTAGAGGTGATCAGGGTATTTCGTGTGTGAACTTCGGCGTGGGCATTTACCACCGGCTAGTTGTAAATATAGTTTGAGTTTAGGTTAAGAATAATGTACATGTATAGTTTGAACTAGTTTTAAGAAAATTGTTACTTTAGAATAGGTTATACGTAAGACATATAGTTTAGGTTAGTTTTAAGAAAATTATCACTTTTATAATAGGTTAGACTTATGTAGTACCAAATATACAGATATGTCATTATCAGATGATTCGCGTTATTGATTGCATAATTAAACACCCCGCCACTCATTTCAGCTAGTATAATTCGTATATAAGCTAAGAATTCGAAATCGCAGCCGTCCGATTGTCGGTAACAGAAAATCGGCAACCATGATTCAGAATCGTTACCATCAGACCATCGATAACTGAAGATCAACGATCTGCAGGTAAATTGCAGCCGACCGATTGCCGGTATCGGGAAATCGGCATGCCTGATTCAGAATCGTTACCATCAGACTATCGATAACTAAAGATCGGCGATCCATAGTGGCGCCATCGCATTGCGAAAAATTGCAACCATTCGATTGTCGGTAACAAAGATCGACGATCGGTACCCAAATCATTACCATCCGACTGTTGGTAACTTACCCCGCACGGTCGGTAACTTACCAGCACAACTCGGCCGGTAAAGAAGTCATATCCAGAACCCCCACATTATATCTACTGACAATACAAAGGTACAGCAAGGTGAAAAGAAACTTACCATAGTATCTGTCGAAAAGATCGAATTAGACAATTCCAGCCTCAGACGATTCAGAATACCGAAACTAGACTTGACATCGTTGAAAAACACTGCACCCGATGTCAACGCCACAACAACCGGCATCAAACGCCCACGCATTGCAGACTTCGACAAAAGAAAAAATCGGAAGCCAGAAGAACTAATAACAATGTTAAGGATCTTTGGTACTCTGGATCTGTCGGATGAAGACGAGCCGGTAGTCGCCATTAGGCGAGCGAAAACACCTGTTCCAGCGACGAGGCCGAAGGTAGGGATAATTCCACCAACCACACAAAAGGATAGAGAGGTAATCAAGATACCAAGATTCATCGATCCAACCGATCCAGTAGGATTGAAGAGGGGATAGGAAATACCTAGATTCAGATAAAAAAAAGGAACATCGATCATCAGCCGCCCGAAGATCAGCCAGATCATCCGAACATCAGATGATCGAAGGGGGCTAATGTAACGTATCAGGCGACCTAGGCCTGACCGTCAGCATTTCAAACGTCAACCGTTGCGAACTAGAGTATCATCTAGAACGTTCGAGTACAAACGCCTGCGGCGTGACGTCACGAACGGTATTTAAGTCGCGACAACGCAAGGCAGAGCAGCAATACACGGCTGATCGCCTGATTGACTCACTGTAATATCAATTCTCATACTTTGTCTTCTGACACTCGCAGCATAGAGCTCGAGTGATCACTAAATTCAAATCTTTAGTTTGTTTGGATATTGGCTATAGCAGCAATATACCAGTAGCTTCATTTCGATTTCAAAAGAGTATTACATAAATCAAAACAATTATTATTTTAATATTTTCTATACCATTTAAAAGTCACATAATTAAAAGATTATCGTGCGGACACTTAGTCTAAACTAGATTCACTTAAAAGAAAAAGCAGCATGGTAAATATAGGATATTGATTGCAACCTTAGCATAAGTTATTGAATAAATGATATTTTTGTTTGATTAAGAAAAAGCATAATTTGTCGCAGCCTCCTTTCTTCGCCAATTTCCAGGTCTTGTAAATTCAACTTACTAACTATAGCATAGGGACAGCTTCGGTAAGGTATAACCTTGTCCAAGTCTGAGACAGACTTTGTCTGCACTTGCAGGCACAGTTCTGGGCGTAGGTTTGTTTACTAACTGGGAAGAAGACGGTAGTTGCACGTCTGCGTGTACCTATTCGTCAGGGAGACGGCTGATAACGCAGTGCGTTGGAGGTCCGTAAAATTAGCGTCAATAGTCTAATTATTAAGAGTGGTCCCGAAAAACATTAACCGAGCAATAGAACTCACACTAACGGCACGGTTTGTGATATCTTCAATATCTCAAACCTGTGAAAAGTTACAATATATTATAAACAAAGTTATTTTAACATCACCTCATCGTAAGTTCTAGACATTCTACTTAATCACAGCTCTATAATACTTCACCATTCTTACCATCTCGTTGAGCCAAAGCCCCGACAGGCGAAAGTTGACAACATAATAGTACAGAACTATCGCCAAGCCAGGCTCTAGCAATATACGAGTTTTCCTTAGAATAAATCCAATCACTCCACATTTCTGAAATAAGCCAAAATCATACAACGGGCAAAGAATAACAGTAATAAGCCTAAAACCGGCTAATACTAGTAGAGTCATTGCCACAATTGATTCCAGGCTAATTCAGAAATTCCTACCTTAAATATTGAAACCCAAATCCCTTACAATAAAGGCGATGTGCTAATCAAGGAACTCGCCATAACCTTATTCCTCCTTTATAGATGAATAATGGAGTTGTGATTAAAAAGAAGAGAAAGAATAGACGCGGCGGTATAGTATATTGTGTAACAAGGGATGAAACAGTGTGAATGCAGGCCAGGGTGAAGTTGTCAGCCCGAAGCCGAAGGCGAGGGCTGACATCACCCGCGCCTGCATTCATGTTTCATCCCGTGTCACACACTATGTTTTTCATAACATCTGCAAAAAACTTCAGGTTTCAAATTGCTTCCCTCCCATGGGAAGAAAGCAACTGCAAGGGACGAAAGCAGTTGCTTTCTTCCCATGGGACGAAAGCAACGCTGCTTTCAGACCGCTAATACATTGAAATCGCGATTGAAGCATACGTCACAGCTTTTCGCGGCATTCGCATGAAATTAGCTTGTTTCGACTCGCTAAACAGGCACTGAAAGCTGACGTTTCAGAGCAGATGTTATGAAAAGGCCATTAAAGCTCGAATTGCAAGGGCAAAACAAAGAGATAAGGAACGTGTCGAAACAGCGTTAGTAAATACAGAACTAAAAAGTGATTCAGAGACAATTATCGATCACCCTGGTGCATATTGCCCAATTTCCGATTTCGAAAACTATCCTCCCAGAAGCCCGTCACCTGGACCTTGGAACCATATTCACGAACAGACTCACGAACCTACCGACCAAACCCCCAGATTTACCACTACTCAACACCTAGTAGTTTACCAGAACGGGGTCTGTATAGTAGAAACGATCGAAACTACCCATTCGACCAGAAGGTACAACGTTCCTGAAGATCACCCAGCTTCACAATATTATACCACTACACCCTCTACGCCCAAAATTGTGGAGATAATCGATTTGGACTAACCAAAACTCAGCGAAATAGTAAGTATCTATTACTTTGTCCCAATAAATTACGCGTATAAGACTCTTTTCTTCTGACACAAAATTAACCTTGTCATAAGCCCATCTGGCACATGACAACGTAACATAATTGCGCTGCGATTATCGCAAAATGAAACAGTCGGGTCTTTAACTATGACATGGAAACTCACTTCTGAGATGAGTTTTCTGGCGTAAATTACTTTTTTTGTTGCGTCTGATAGTGCCATGTACTCGGCTTCCATGGTTGACAACGCAACTGATTTTTGACGTTTTGAATGCCAGGTAATCGGTCCTCCGGCGAGAATCAAAACGTTTCCAGAATGAGATCTTCGGGTCTCTGTATCACCTGCCCAATCCGGATCGGCATACGCTTTGAGCGGCTCATTTGTTTTATGGTATACTATACCTAAGCTAGGTGTTTTCTGTAAATAACGCAGTACATGTTTTGCTGCTTGCCAATGCTCTTTGCTGGAGTTTGCACGAAATCAACTCAAGTGGCCGGCTGCAAATGCGATGTCTGGTCTCGTCGTGTTCGACAAATATATTAAACTACCTACTAATTCGCGATACGGTACGTTCCTTATCTCGCTTTCTTCCTCTCTTGACGCTTCTCTATTTGGGGTTTTTAAGTTTGTAATAGACTCTAATGGCGTCGAGACAGGATTACAGTGGTTCATGTTGAATTTGTTCATGATTTCTCTCACATACTTTTATTGAGAAATCTTGATCGTACCTGTGTCGCTATTTCGCTTAATACGTACTTCAAGAATTTCACTGGCTAATCCAAGATCCTTCCCCTGGTAGAAAATTGACCAGACGATCTGGCCTTTTAACAGATTCTGGGCAGATCATCTGGGCAGAATCTGCCCAGATATTCATGGTGTATTTGGCCAGTATCTGACCAAAATGTGGTGAATGATTCCTAGCTCCTATGTTTGAGGTTATGTAAACCCAATGTTACAAGCTGGAAAAATGAATGAAAATGATCGTGCTCAACACCTCCCCGGGAAAAACGAATTAGATCTGACCAGATATAATTATATCTGGTCAGATCTAATTATATCTGGTGAGATCTATTCATATCTGGTCTGATATGACATTTTGGACATGATCAGATCTCGTTATATCTGGCCAGATATGATCAGATATGACTATATCTGGGCTGAAAACTTCCCCAGATGTGATCAAATCTAGTTATATCTGGCCAGATCTGATCAGATATAACTATATCTGGGCTGAAATCTTAACCAGACATGATCAGATCTAGTTATATCTGGCCAGATCCGATCAGATATAACTATATCTGGACTCAAAACTACATCAGACATGAACAGATCTGATTATATCTGGTCAGATCTGGTCAGATATAATTATGTTTGGAATTGTAATTACCATCAAACATAAATAGATCTGATTATATCTCGTCAGATCTGATCAGATATTACTGTATTCATACTGAATAAAGCGCCAAGGTTGATCAGATCTGATTATATCTGGCCAGATGTAAATGAAAAAAATAAAAAAAATTTCAATTTTTGAAAAAATTGTATAAAAACTTTATTTTTCGAAAATTGAAAGAAATAATCAACAATGTCGAACATCACTTCAAAAACATTCCGAATAAACAAAATTTGTCACTAAATTTATGGGGCTATCCGTTTACCCCCCCTGACTTCTAATAAATCAATGATTATTAATTATACTATTCGGAAAAAGATAAAAATGGATTATGAAATTGATGTTTACATTATATTCATGCTAAAGTGATCTATCATGTCATGAACTTTACAAATTCGTCAAGACTATCTCATCTTCTTCTTCTTCTTCCTTGGTCTTATCACCCGTTAGGGCACGTAGTCGCCAAGACTATCTCATCAGCAGTACAGCGGCCGGACAGCTCAAGGAACACGGGGATCACTGAAGTTAAGCAGCATTGAGCGTGGTAAGTACGTGGATGGGTGACCGTCACAATAAAGTCATGCAATTACAGTTTAATTATTTTTTTGATTGTTTTTCATCATAACAAAATAGTTTTGTTTAAATTATAGTCAAAGTTAAGTCATTTTGATTGATAATTTATGTAAACAATTTATTTAAAAATAAAAATAAAATATTTGATCTGGTCAGATATAGTTAGACATATCTGATTATATCTGGCCAGATCTCGTCAGATAGAGACAATTTAAAGATCTGACCAGATCTGCTCGGCCAGATCTGACCAGTTCTGATCAGATATGGTCAGATCTAATTCGTTTTTCCCGGGTCTAAACTTAAAATTTATAAATATATATTTCAAACATAGTATGCCGATGACACGTGTACCAAAAATCAGAAGCCACGGTTAATTTACCCTTCTACATAGCTATAGGTGGATGCGCACGCAGGTATCTCTATCTCTTTCTCACTATTCCTCTTTCTCTCTCTTTCTCTCCCACTGTCTCTGGAAGTTTGCCGTGTGTCACACGTACAATAACGCATACATACAAAGTTCAGGACTGTAGGTTATGGATGTGTATGAACAGCTGATGACTTGGTACTTTGCTAGATTCATCATTTTAAAAAAAAATAAAAAAAAAATAAAAAAAAAATAAATAAATAAAATGAAAAAAAAAAAAAAAAACGTTGACAAAACAATGTATTTATTTCTATTTGATAATAAAACATTCTTTTATACCATAGTATATCTACGCTCTACCATTATTTATTCAATCTAAAATTCTAACCTACAATTTTGTATTGAATTCCTTGACCAGATCCTTCACCAGAATGCGTCGTCAGACCGCGGGGTTTCTGGCCATATTTTCTGCCCAGAATCTGCCCACCGAGCAGAAAATTCAACGGATTCTGGCCATATTCCGTTCAATTTTCTACCAGGGTCATTTTAAATTCTTTACTTAGTTCGCGTTTTACATGTTCAACGGTTTGGATTGACTTTGAGATGATCAATAGATCGTCCACGTAAACTATCATGATAACTACAGCATCGTCAATTTTTCCGATGAAAGTACATGGTTCAAGTCTGGAATTGTTTAGGCCAATGATTTTCAATTTTTCGCTCAACTTATGATGCCATTCACGGCCGGATTGCTTTAGACCGTATATTGGACGTAGCAGTTTGCAGACTTTATTTTCACCTTCAGTAAACATCTCAGGTTGTTCCATGTAAATTTCATCATTGAGATCACCTTGTACACTTGGGGTCATTAATTATGAGACGGCTAGTTTTCTGGACAAATCATTTATGTTGGCAACACAAAATAAACCCACAGCGCTACATAGTGGGCCGATCGTGAAGCTTAGTCATTCTCACTAAATATCACATAACTCGTGACAGTCCCGATAGCCAAAAAAGGAGAGGAAGAAATTATGACAGTCGAATCTAACCTAATACCTACTAACCTAATAACCTATAGATTGACGTGTGAATCAGTTGGAAAATAATTGTAATTCATAACTTCCCCCTCGAAGAATACAAACGGGCGAAAGTTTATGTTTTCAATCTTTTCAAGTGATGACAAAAGAAAATGTAACCTGAAAATTTACGGTAAGTTGATTTGATAAAAATACAATTAAATTAGGAAATGCAAGTTACGCTGTGCCTGACAAACAAGATTCTTTGTTGATTTTGCGTGTGAAACCATGCCCAGGACTAGATTCTAGATCATTGAGACTATCGTGTGACTCATTAATACTTCTTGACTGATACAAGACATTTATCAAACACAGACTGAACCCTGCAAAAACCACCCGTCGAAACAGGCAAATAGAGGAAACATTCAGCTTCAGAGAAACGGAAGGAGTCAGCTTGTACTAATCCAGAGATGAAAGGAGCTGGTTTTGGTCGACTTGTAGTGGGAAATTTGAATGCGTTCTGCGGCGACTACTCGTCTTTCACATTCTAAACTTTGGCCATTCTTAGACTGAGACTCAAAATACTATCGGAGACGACTGCTTGCTTCTTATAATGTAAAATTCAGGACTTTAATAATTCTTTGCACGCTGACTTGGAATACCTACTACGACGACTACTCGTCTATCACAGAATTACATTTTTAAAACTAACAATTCTTAGATTATTAAATTTTAGACTTCATCAATACCTACATCAACGACTTTGAATACTCGCTCAGGCCGCTTTTAGCCTAAAATAATTTGATAATCTAATATAAAAAAAAAAAAAAAATACAAAATAAAATACGATATAAAATATAAAATATAATTTAAAATATGCTCCCAGTTGACCGAGACTATCGTGTAACTCATTAACTACTACTTTACTGATACTAGACATTTATCAAACCCAGACTGAACTCCTGAAGAACCTAAACCTGCACACCCGTCGAAACAGGCACAGAAAGGAAACATGCAGCTCCAGAGAAACGGAAGGAGTGAGCTCGTACTTATCCAGATATAACAGGAGCTGGTTTTGGTAGAATCGTAGTGGGGACTTTGAATGCCTTCTCCGGCGACTACTCGTCTTTCACATTCTAAACTTTGACCATTCTTAGACTGAGACTTAAAATACTATCAGAGACGACTGCTCACTCCTTATAATGTAAAATCCTCAACTATAAGCTGAATAAATAAAAATGCGTGCAAGAAAATCTTATGTTCCAGCTGATTATTTATTCACTTTCCAAAGTTTACGATCACATTTCAATACTATCACTTTATTGTCACATATACTATTCACAGTCATTGATTTAGAAAATTTGAAATATTTACATGGATGATTCTTCTTATTGCAATTCGTTTCAATAGAAATGGATACCTACTACCAGTCCATGTTCTTCAATTATTATTCAAAGATTAAAACTTTAAAAATTATAATCTGGATAATATTATAAAAATAAATTAGTTAGTCATCGGAATTTTTATTCAATTAATTGAATATTGTATTCAATATCAAATCATATCTTTCTCGTCAATGAAAATAATATATCTATATTACCATACATTCATGAATTATTATTATAAGTATTCTAAACATTTATTATTTTAATGTCTTATTAATAAAAATAAAAGTTGAAAAATTTTGGTGCACGTGACAACACGCTGGTCATAAATAACAATGACGAGATATGACCTCGACTAGGTTCGTGGCTTTGCTAATCTCGCTGCTAATATTATGCTGCTAATATTACGCTATTATATTGCTATTTAGTATTATTTTAGTCATCCAAATAGCTATTTCAGGTCTTTGTTCCAATGGCTGCTTTCTTTCATGTCTTTCTTCCGGCGGTCTCCCCCTGGCCAATCACAAGTCAATTTTTGAAGCTGTTTAAAAGGCTCTTTCTAGAAACTGACCAAATTCCTTGCAGCCTTCAAGCGTATATCCACTTCTGTTTCCTTTCTTTGACTGTTTCAACGGGTGTGCAGGTTCAGGTTCTTCAGGAGTTCAGTCTGTGTTTGATAAATATCTAGTATCAGTCAATAAGTAGCTAATGAGTTACACGATAGTCTCGGTCAACTTGGAGCATATTTTGCCACATTATGTTATCATATGATTTTAGGCTGAAAGCGGCCTGAGCGAGTATTCAAAGTCGGTGATGTAGGTATTGATAAAGTCTAAAATTTAATAATCTAAGAATTGTTAGTTTTAAAAATGTAATTCTGTGATAGACGAGTAGTCGTCGTAGTAGGTATTCCAAGTCAGCGTCCAAAGAATTATTAAAGTCCTGAATTTTACATTATAAGAAGCAAGCAGTCGTCTCCGATAGTATTTTAAGTCTCAATCTAAGAATGGCCAAAGTTTAGAATGTGAAAGACGAGTAGTCGCCGCAGAACGCATTCAAATTCCCCACTACAAGTCGACCAAAACCAGCTCCTTTCATCTGTGGATTAGCACAAGCTGACTCCTTCCGTTTTTCTGAAGCTGAATGTTTCCTCTATTTGCCTGTTTCGACGGGTGGTTCTTGCAGGGTTCAGTCTGTGTTTGATAAATGTCTTGTATCAGTCAAGAAGTATTAATGAGTTACACGATAGTCTCAATGATCTAGAATCTAGTCCTGGACATGGTTTCACACGCAAAATCAACAATGAATCTTGTTTGTCAGGCACAGCGTAACTTGCATTTCCTAATTTAATTGTATTTTTATCAAATCAACTTACTGTAAATTTTCAGGTTACAATTTCTTTTGTCATCACTTGAAAAGATTGAAAACATAAACTTTCGCCCGTTTGTATTCTTCGAGGGGGAAGTTATGAATTACAATTATTTTCCAACTGATTCACACGTCAATCTATAGGTTATTAGGTTAGTAGGTGTTAGGTTAGATTCGACTGTCATAATTTCTTCCTCTACTTTTTTGGCTATCGGGACTGTCATGAGTTATGTGATATTTAGTCAGATTGACTAAGCTTCACGATCGGCCCACTATGTAGCGCTGTGGGTTTATTTTGTGTTGCCAACATAAATGTTTTGTCCAGAAAACTAGCCGTCTCATAATTAATGACCCCAAGTGTACATATACCGTAACTACATTCATTTGATGCACATGCAATTCATTTTCGGCGCTTAAGGCGAGAATCGCTCTAATTCTTTCTATTCTCGCGATCGGCGCATATACCTTATTATAATCAATTCCGTAGCGTTGTTCGCAGCCACGTGCTACTAATCTAGCTTTGTATTTTTCTGCGCTACTGTCGTAACATTTCTTTACGCGAAATACCCATTTAAAACTTACAACGCGCATGTTCGGACTTTTGTCAACTGATTCCCATGTCTTACATTTCTTTAACGATTCTATTTAACTATTCATTGCTTCGAGCCATCTGTCTCGGTCCTCGCGTTCGACCGCTTCTTTTAATGAATTTGAATCTTCGGTTGACAGATTCATACTGATCTTTGCCTCCTGATACTGTTTTGTTTTTCGTCCGCGAGTTCCCGTTCGGATGATTCTCCGTCTTCCGCGTCCGCGAGGCTTGACTTCTAACGGTTCGGATAAGATCTCCGGCAGAGTATCGTATTTCGATTCGCTTTCACTATCTATGCTATTTACTTCTGTTTGATGTTCTTTTACAACATTTTCTTCGATGAAGGGTTCATGATTATTTTCATTATTTTCGATTGGGATATCTACCGCGGAGTTCTGCATACTTTCATGATTTTGCTCGGTTATTCTTACATCTCGATTTTTGAATATGTTTTTCGTGCCTCTTTTCCATAATCTGTACGCCTTTGACTCGGGCAAATAACCTACTACTACTGCTTCCACACCTTTCGGATCAAACTTCGATATACCTGGACCTTTGTTTAATGCTACAGCTTCTGACCCAAATTTTCTCAAAAATTCAACGTTAGGCTTTTTGCCTGTCCACATTTCCACTGGCGTTTTGTTTTCTAATGCTCTGGTTGGGCACCTATTTCTCAAAAACGCTGCATTGCTTCTGCCCATAACGATTTGGGTAAACCAGAGTCGATTAACATTGTGCGCGCCATTTCTACACGGAAAGAATTTCCGTTGGGTGGCGCTGTTTATGCGAAGAGCGCGAGCCTCTGAAGCGTTTTGACTAGCAGACCTTTGCCTGTGAGAGCGCTCCCCCCACTTTTGAGAACGTAGCCACACTAATGTGACGATCGTCAAGACTTTAGTGTGCCTACGATCTCACAAAGTGTGGCTACGATCTCACAAGTGGGGGGAGCGCTCTCACAGGCAAAGGTCTGCTAGTCAAAACCATGAGAGGGCCGAGCTCGTCGGATAAACAGCGCCAGCAAACGAAAATTCTTTCCGTGTACTAGGGTTCTATTTGCGCGTCCCGCGATCCCATTCTGTTGCGGCGTGTACTCTACTGTCAATAGTGTTTTTATTTCCTAACTCTCTAAATATTTTGTGAAATTATTCGATACGTACTCTTTTGCATTATCTGAGCGTAACTTCAGGATTTTTCGATTTGTTTCTCTTTCAATGCGCGTCTGATACTTCTTGAATTTATTTATGATTTCAGCTCTGGACTTTAGAAATACAACTTCTACATGTCGTGTGTATTCATCAATAAACGTCGCAAAATATTTTGCTCCGCCTAGTGAAGTTACTTTTATTGGTCCGCAAATATCTGTGTGTATTGAGTCTAATACATGATTAGCTCGTGACGTTGAGTCTGGAAAAGGTAAACAATGGATTTTTGATACATCGCAATATTTACATGGTATAGCATTAAGGGGAGGTACCTGAGTAAACGGCGAGAAAAACAGGTAAACTTCGGGAATTTTTATCTCAACAACTGATGTTTAGATTGGATCCGGTTTTTTTTTAATGGGAAATATGTGCATTGAGGTATGTTGAGGAATTTTTTTTGAATAAATTCGTTGACTGGAAGCGCCGTTGTTGTGGTCAGCGTCAGACGTGTTGTTCGTTGATATAGCTTGCGTTGCCAAGGACTCCGGGCAGGCGGTTGATCTGAAAGATGAAAACGCAACGGATTCTCGAAATATAATATACAAAAGAGTTCGCCACGTAGGATTTTTTCGAAATTTCAATTACTGACGGAATTGTGACCATTTTGATTTAACATTCGTTTTTCGTTCGCAATTTCCGACGATTGTGGTTGCATAAAAAAGCAACGGTTTAATCAAATGGAAAACCCCTACGAAGCGAACTCTTTCGTATATTATATTTCAAGAATCTGTTGCGTTTTCAGGTTTCAGATTCACCGACTGCCCGGAATCCTTGGCACCACAAGCCATGTCATTGAACAACACGTCTGACGCTAACTACAACAACGGCGCTCCCAGTCAACTAATTTATTTTGAAAAAATTCCTCAACATACCTCAATGTACATATTTTCCAACAAAAAAAACCTGAATTCAATCGAAACATCAGTTTTTGAGATAAAAATTCCCGAAGTTTACCTGTTTTTCTCGCCGTTTACTCAGGTACCTCCCCTTAATATTATTAGGTAGATTTAAACCGTAAACTAAATTTCCGTTTTTTAGTCTTTTCAAATCATTATAATTCAAGTGTCCGTAACGTTCGTGCCACATTTTGACTTTATCATTGTTTGTATCTGCTAACATTGCCTGCGCGTGCGTTGCATCGACGGTATACACTTGGCTCTGTTTTGTTACTTCTAATATTATTTTTCGTGTCGGATTTAATATATGCGCTTCGTCTTGACCAAATTCAACGTGATATCCCTCGCCAGTAATCGTGGATACCGATATGAATCCTAGACGGGGTAACTGGGGTCTCGAGGTACCCCAAGCCAACTTCGAAAAAAGTCATTTTTAGCTCTTCACCGCACTTTTCGTTACTTCAAACAAGTATTTCTCGACTTTCTCTTGAAGAAAAGGGCATTGAATGAGCAAGATCACGTCAAGTGGACCCCCCATTTCCCACTTGACCATGGAATTCAAATTCATGTATTTTAATATAAAGTAGTCACTACCAACAGTCAAAACCTAAAACAGTTTTTCAAAATTTTCATTTTAACAACAATTTTTTTAAAATGAAAATTTTTAGGACTTTTAATTAAAAAATTAATTACAAAAAAACCGTTAGAGATATCTTGCTGAAATTTTCAGGATTTGTTATTTAATATTCATATTTTAATAAAAAATTTAAAACCTAAAATTATTCATTTATTATCATATTTTTAATTAACTTTTAAGTAAACAAATGAAAATTTAAGTGACTTCTCCCTCAATTAATGAATTTTTTTTTGCTTAGTTAAATGCATTATACATTCAAGTTAATTATCCTGCAAGAGAATTTCACTGCTCGCTATTAGTGTAAATAATATAAAATTATTTATCACGGAGCGGTGAGCGGTGCCGGTACAGCGCGCTGCCGCGCGCTATTGACTTGGCTTCGATTCCAGTTGGTCGTCATTAACAAAAAGTTTTTTATAATTAAAATAAATGTTTGACAATTTTTTTTTATACCCCAGGTAGAAAATTGTCTTAGCAGGACAAGTTTGAAACCTGCAGTTAGCTTAATTTGAGCTTTGCATCCAAGACTTGTTCTGTAACCTTAGTGCAAGGCTGCTCTTAGGATGGAAAATATTACAAGACTTTTAATTGTAATTAGCTAGTAAAATTATTCAGCTGCTAGCCTATTCTCCACGCATATTTTGAGACTTGTACTTGGCTTGGATTGTAGCCTGAATTTAAGCTAAGTATCCAAGCCAATTGCAAGTCTCAAAAAAAGAGTGAAAAATGAGCTAGTAACTAGATAACTTTCCACGAATATTTTGAGACTTATCGTTGGCTTGGATATATAGCCTAAATCAAGGCTACCCATCCAAGCTGAGTACAGGCCTCAAAATGAACGTGAAAAATAAGTTAGCTGCTGGATAATTTTACTAAGTTAACTGTCTATAGTATATTGTGTATCGAGGAGGCAAAGTGGGTCTTCTAACGCCGATTCCTTTTTATCAGTTACAGTAGAACCTCGATTATCCGGCCTTCGATCAACCGAGTCTCCGCGTTATCCGAGGCAACGGACTCACCCGAGCACTCCGCATTAATCGAGGTGTATGCTCAGATAATACGGAAAAACTCGAATAAAACAGATAGAGCCGCTATGCCTATGCTGTACGCGCGAAGTATTTTGCGATCGCTACTATGGTGCTTATACATATGTGAATACTTTTGAGATTAAATTTCATTCGTCCGTTTCAAATACATAAAAAATGATTGAAATTTTCGAATTTTGCACGTTTTTTGTGTTATCCGAGTTTTCGCTCATCCCAGGTACCTCCTCCCCACATTACCTCGGATAAAGGAAATAAGCTTCGTTCCCTATCTTGAAATTAGCTAAGTTGCCAATGTTTATGCACGCTAAAACGGTAAGCTTGCCGTTAGCGAGTTGGAGCGTTACCGATCAACCTTGCACCAAGGTTCGCTGGTAAGCTAGTTTTTAGCTAACACTTACAAAACTAGCTAGGTGCAAGCGTATTTCAATGTTCACTTTCTACCTGGGACGTAATATATTACACAAATGGATAAAATAATTCTTTTGTTAATGAACAAAGACAGAAAAAACAAATAAATTATTAACTATAAATTTTACAGTAACGTGCTACTTTTTTTTTCTTGTTTCTTTAACATTGTATTGGTAATGATTTTTTGATCTTCTGAAAAATTTTTGCATTGAAGTGATACTCCATCTAAAGTTTTATAGCAGTGAAACTGGCGAGTATTTTTGATGGTTACGGACTGTTCAAAACGTAGTCTGTATTTTTCTTCGTGAGAATCATGTTCGACTTGAGAACAGAAACCAAAATTGATATTTTTGAAATAATTTTTGACCCATTCAAATAATGATAGTGCAGTTATGATGTGCTTATCATTGTTGCGTTGAAGACTCGCACGATAAGCCTGCCTTTTTACGCTTCCGCCCAAGCCATCACATGCTCCTTTGCCGTGAGATGTGGCGAAGAAGTTCCACTCTGCTTCAATATCAAAATACTTCTTGTGGTTAATTAAATTTGCAAAAGTATATTTATTTTTATACTGCGAAGCTGCTCCGTCCGAAAAATATAAGATCTTCTTAATATTACTAGCTTCGAATTCATTTTTCAGAAATTCAATTAACTTTGAATTAAAAAGATAAACTGAACTTGCATCATGAGTAATTTTTTGTGAAATCATGACGTAATTTTTATGCTTCACTTCTTCATTTTCTCTATAATACACTACATATGGGTGAAGTGTAG
This sequence comes from Tenthredo livida, assembly GCA_963992785.1. Taxonomy (NCBI): domain Eukaryota; kingdom Metazoa; phylum Arthropoda; class Insecta; order Hymenoptera; family Tenthredinidae; genus Tenthredo; species Tenthredo livida. The sequence continues at coordinate 28,081,194 of OZ023067.1, forward strand.
CCTGATTATTGGGCCAATGATGAGATTGGATTGCGTCCTGCACAAAAAAGAATAATTTTCGGCAAAATCCAGGCATACTATAAATTCTCCAGCTTCAACAGATTCTTTTCGTTTGGTAAAATAAGACGCTTGAGATTTTGCAAGAAAATCGTGTCTTAGTAATTCAGGCCACTTTTTTGTCAAATCATTCAAAAAATTTTCTTTTTTCAACTTTTCTTCAACAATTTCACACCTGTGAATTGCAAAAAAAATTACTGGACTTAGTATGCGTAAAAAAGTGAATGAAAAGTGAATGAAAAAATACACAGATGGAATAAATTAAATTCAATAATTTAATTATTGATATTACTGTAAGAATAAATCTTCAACTTTATTAATTAAGAAATGAATAGAATTTTTTAAACATTCAAATAAATGAAGTAATTCTGTTAAAGTAATGGATAAGATAAAGAAAGTATATGAGTGATTTGTGTGAAGTTAGTTTTTTCTTACCTCTCAGTACTTTTCCATTGGCTGAATGTTATTTCCTTAATTTCATGTCTTTCAAGTAATAATGGTAATTTCTCAATAACAAAATGAACTCCTGGACAGTTAGTACAGTAATGTTCATCGATGGTGTCCCCGTGGCTCACTATTTTTTCCAGAATCGAGTTTTACTTCTATGAATATTTTATTTACCCGTGACCAGTGAAACCTTCAGGTTGTTAGGAATATGACAGCTGCGTGTTGGAGCAGAGTCACGAAGTAAGCCACCGGTCATTGGCAAATAAAATATTCGTAGAAGGGAAATTTGATTTGAAAAAAGGCTAGGAAAAATAGTGAGTCACAGGGACACCATCGATGAACATTACTGTACACGTGGAAAAAAAACATGATGATGTAGGCTCATCGCAAACGGAGCTTTTTATTAAATCGTTACAGCTTTCAGAAAAGATCATTTCTTTTTTTTTCAGTTCATTTTTAAATCCATTTAACTGCAACTTTATATTTTGGTGAATTTTAAATACACACACATTATGTGTTCCACTTTTGCCAGCAGATATACACTCACGTGGTCGTAGGGTCTGAAATTTCGTCTGCGCAATCTTCTCGTCGGGAAAAGATTCTTTAAATTTTATGTATACATCATGTATATTAAATAATAATAACCGTTTTTGCTTCAGAATTTTTTTGCCATTTTCCACAACAGAAACACAATCTTTTACTCCGGGCATTATGCGGCTGATATCATCCGATAAGTAAAAATTGCGAACACGCTCAAGTATTGAATCATCTAGCCTTCTTCCTTTTTTAATATGAGGATATGATGCAAATCCTGATTGTTCTCGAATATTTTTAGCAGCACGCACCATTCTTTTTGAAACTTTAAATTCGCGTCTTATCATTTTTGTGGACCAATCCAATGGAAGCGTGGTTAATACTTGAATTTTGTCGGATCTAGTAGTCTTTTCATTGGAAGCAGATTTAAAGTTATTAATAAGGAGGTCGTTTGGATTATTGAGAAAATCATTATCATTTCTCAATTCACTCACAGCGGTTATTACAGATTTTTTGCATTCATTTACACTTGATACTCGCTTCAATTTAAACGGTGGTTCACCGACCTCTAACAAGAGTTTATTAACTTTATCAATTTTTAATCTGTTATCTACAGCGTTGCATTGGAAAGATGGATCTCTTTTTCTATCATCTACAATGTCATCAATTGACAGTTCAGACTCGTTAACACTGGAATGTTTATTTACATTTAGCTCACACGGTTTTTCAGGTTTTCGGCCCATATAAATAGCCCTTTCACAAGAATTGCACATGTGATTCCCGATGAAATCATCAAAAGCACTAGCTCGTTTCAAAGTAGTTAAAACTATATTTTTAATAATTTTTTGATGATTTTTTTTATTAAATGGATTGCAGCATTTATTTATCCGACCCATAATGTTTCACCAGCGATATTATTATTATTATTTATCAATAAAAATGATAACGTTAATCGATGAAATAATGAAACGCAAATTTACAAATGAAAAATTCTTGTCTTCATGAGTACCTATTTATCAACTGATGTACGTAACTATGAACTAATTTAACAAATGAACTAAAATGGCTTGTGGAATTCATTTGTTATTTATATAAATACATATATAATACATATATATACATATACATGGGGCATTCTATGCCAACTCGACCAGCCCGTGACCTCGACGTCTCCGATTTGGTCCGCGATTTTTTATTTGGTCAATCTACCTCAAAAAGACACTCCAGATTTTTTTCAGATTTTTTCGATTATTGGGTTATTTTTAAATCGACTCAAAAGGTAAAAAAAAAACGCCATTTCCAAAAAATATGAAAAAATTCACAAAATTTCTAAAAAACATAACGAATTTTTTGAAATTTATTTCAAAATGGAGTAATCGATAGGTAGGCTAAAAACATGCATTTTTTTTTTAATTTAGAATATAATTCACATGAAAATCAGAAGTCAGATTGTCAACAATGCATATCCCATTGTGTGTCCGAGATTGTGCTAACAAGGCTGTGTCCGACACAACAAAACCCCGTCATTCACTTCATTCCACACAAATCATGGAATATCTTCTTAAAAAATGGAGATACGAAAAAAAGTCATATAACAACATTAGTGCTAATTTCATCGAGGAATATTTTTTGTTCGAAACTTTTTTCGATATCTCCATCCATTTCAATTGAAAATTGATTCGAATAGCTGTCAAATCATGATACGTAAAAACCATCTTCGTATTCGAATGCAGCGCGCCAAAAAACATGTAGAAAGTATATCAAAAAAAATTTTATTCCTCATATCTGACTTCTTATTTTCATGTGAATTATATTCTAAATGAAAAAAGATAAAAAATGTATATTTTTAGCCTACCTATCGATTTCTCCATTTTGAAATAAATTTGAAAAAATTCGTTATGTTTTTTAGAAATCTTGCGAATTTTTTCATATTTTTTGGAAGTGGCGTTTTTTCTTTTACCTTTTGAGTCGATTTAAAAATAACCTAATAATAGAAAACATCTAAAAAAAAACTGGAGTGTCTTTTTGAGGTAGATTAACCATATGAAAAATCGCGGACCAAATCGGAGACGTCGAGGTCACGGGCTGGTCGAGTTGGCATGGAATGCCCCACATACAAATAACAAATGAACATAGTAACCAAACGCTATTCTTTTCCTCAATATCTAAAGATGGAGTGTTTTCAGTAGGTAAAAATTTACATCTATTTTCAGAAAATAAAAAAATTATCACCAGTACAAAGTTGAAGAAACAACAACAAAAAAGTAACACGTTACTATTAAATTTATAATTATAAAAAACTTTTTGTTAATGACGACCAACTGGAATCGAAGCCCAGTCAAGAGCGCGCAGCAGCGCGCTGTACCGGCACCGCTCACCGCTCCGTGATAAATAATTTTATATTATTTACACTAATAGCGAGCAGTGAAATTTTCTTGCAGGATAATTAACTTAAATGTATAATGCATTTAACTAAGTAAAAAAAAATTCATTATTTGAGGGAGAAGTCACTTAAATTTTCATTTGTTTACTTAAAAGTTAATTAAAAATATGATAACAAATGAATAATTTTAGGTTTTAAATTTTTTATCAAAATATGAATATTAAGTAACAAATCCTGAAAATTTCAGCAAGATATCTCTAACGGTTTTTTGTAATCAATTTTTTAATCAAAAGTCCTAAAAATTGTCATTTCCAAAGAAATTCTTGTTAAAATGAAAATTTTGAAAGACTGTTTTAGGATTTGACTGTTGGTAGTGACTACTTTATATTAAAATACATGAATTCGAATTCCATGATCAAGTGGGAAATGGGGGGTCCACTTGACGTGATCTTGCTCAATACATACCATCGTCTTCCTGATTCAATAACGAAGCAAATGACGTACAATAATCGTATCTATCTCGTATGCAACTAGAAAGGCGTGCATCATTCGGAACCGGTTGGGGTACTCCGGTACCCCAGTTGCCCGATAGAAGGTGAAAAAAATGAGTCTTCCCGTCTAGGGTTAAATTTTCTTGCAATTCTGGTGCATACAATACGTTACTTAACTTTCTGCGTTTTGTTTTTCCAGAGACCATAACGTTAAAATTTATTGTACCGACTCCGATTGCTTTAACTATATCTTTTCCCGCAGTACGTATGTCGCACTTGGGACCATCACTAATACTTTCAAAATATTCACGCGCGCAACACATATGCGATAACGCTTCGCTGTCAAGGCTGCTTCGGCTGCTTCGGCTGCTTCGTCTTCTTCTTGCGCATGCCTTGCGTTGTTCTGTACCCTGGGACCTCTGCACTCTGCTACACGATGACCGTATGTGTTGCAGTTGGAGCACTTCCCGTTGAATCTTGGGTAATGCACTCTGCCTTGCTGTGCGTTTCGCCTATAGCCGCCCTGGTCGCGTTTATCCGCACTTTTTAAAATTAGCGCGTTTCTTTCGTATCCGGCGTTTTGATCACTGTCGCCCTCACCTCTTGTTTCTTCTTCGATTAACTCTCCCTTGATGAATTCGACTGAGGGTATTTGATCTCTGGACTCTATTGCGATGCAGAAATTTTCGTAGTTTTCTGGATGGCTACTTAACAGCATGATTGATTCGAGTTCCTTAGGTATGTTTATATCTGCGTCCTCCAATTGGTTGACTTCGCCTTGGAAATTGTTGATAAACTGAGCCATTGTTTGAGTTGAGTTCTTTTTCAAATTGTAAAGCTGTCGGTACAGAACTGCTTTCTTCACGGGGCCTCTGGAGTTGTGAACTTTTTCATATTCATCCCACGCTTCTTTAGCTGTTGTGGCCTTTCGTATATGGCCCAACTCGTTTTTTAAAACGCTTAATGTTATGAGTGCTAATGCTTTAGCATCCCTTCTGATCCATGTAGTTTCACCTCCGGTTGCTGGTTCGGGCTTTACAATACTTCCATCAACGTAGCCCCACAAGTCGTAAAACACAAGGACACTCTTCATTTGCATCCGACATGTTTCAAAATTTTCGTCCGCTAACTTTTCAATATTTTGAGTACCGGAGGACTGCATGAATGCTCCAAACACTTCACTTTTGACTTTTCCTGTTTAGGGTTCGTATTTTTAATAAATCATTTCAATTTTCTTCTCCCCTGGGCCCATAACCTGTTAGGATTATTGGCTTGGCAGGATCGACGTAATTAAATATACCAGTAGTATAGCTATGACAGCCCAGATTCACCCTGTTCACCTGTCCGGAGTCAGGACCCACGCCTTTACCTTTCTCTAGAAAGTTCTAAGCCGCGCTTTTATGTCTGATTTTTATGTCTGATTCTTATGTGATAATTAATTGTGCCAATCAATCATCAAATTTTTTCTACGGGGTAATCCTACCGGTTATCCCCTACCGGTTATCTACAGTCCCGTACCTGTGGTAAGTGACCCCGCGTTTATGGCACAGTATAGTATCTACAGTATAGTGAGTGCAAGTTCCCTAGTGCAAATCTACAGTATAGTGAGTGCAAGTTTCCCAGTGCAATGACGGCAATCGCCAGAATTTTTCACGGCAGGTCATACCGGTTAACCAGTGATCTACGGTAGGTATATAACCGGCACCGTGATCGTGAGGCGTCAGAATTTTATACCGACAATTTGTAACCGGTACCGTGATCGTGAGGCATCAGCATTTTATACCGACAGTTTGTAAGCGCGATCGTGGGCGTCAGAATGAACCTTTGATATCGACGATTTGTAAGCGGGATTGTGAGGCGTCAGAATAAACCTATTTAGCTGCTTGACAGAAAAAATCATTCAATATAAATACGCCACTACTCGTTGGATGAAGCCGCATTCGGAAATAAACGCAAGAGCAAGTATTCTAAAAATGGCTGCAATATCGGATTCATCAATTGAGATGGAAAATAAATTGACTGAGATGTTCCAACTGATCACGAGTTTGAGGAGTCCTGAAAAGGTTGAGAGATGGATTCACCATTACGATGTCACTATACGTTTGTTGAAGAAGGCCCTAAAAAAATCAAATCTATCATGTGGACTCAAACACAGTCTGGAGTCGTAAATTATTCGATTGGAGAGTATTAAAGTTTTAGTGCAGCACCGAGTCAGGACGGGTCGAGGAATCGGAAACACCACCCCACGACTACGAAGCAGTCGAATATGCTGGCAGGATACTGAATCAGCATTCAAAGAAAGAATTCGTACCGGATTAGTAATAAATATCCAGCACATAGATCCACAACAATTTTTAGAAGATGCTAAATATCTGGTGATCATTCGTATTAAAAATGCCCTACGAAAGCGGACCTGTATCAAAGTAAACACTGCGCTCAACGGAGAATTTCTGTTGAAAGATAGAGGTGATACAAAATGCTTCAACACAGCGAATAGGCAGCTTCTTATAAGAACAAATCTGGGGGAATAGTATTCTAACCATGTTGTCGCACCCATAATAACCTGGATGCAAGAATTTCAGGAGAGGGATAGTGGCTGAGTACTGAGTAGACTGATTAATTTAGAAGTCAATGTGAATAAATGTGAACCTCTGATTGGATCGAGTTTTGTTGAATTACCTCGTGCGGTAAAAGTTCGAAGAGCAGTGATAAATGTTCGTTCGCGAGACGATGCATGCTTTGCCTGTGTGGCAGAAATTTCAAATAGCCCGCGAGGCGGCGCTGAGGGCCTCAACGGTCCGAGACGACGTGCGCAAAGTGTGAGGCGCGGGGGCAGTAGAGAAACGAGAAATGGCGTGTGTGAATGTGTGCCGCAGAGCTTTTGTGTATAGTGGACGATAATAAAACTGGACTAAGAACCTAAACTATCCTCCTGTGGTCCATAATTATTTCTCATTCCCTGTCCACAATATCATAATTTTGCTTCATGCATCAATCCTCGCTGCGTGCGACGATAGAGTAAACGGTTTGCTGGTAGATGGTGGCAGTGCAGCACGCCAGTATCACACTCTGCCGACCATAAAACTAACTAACAACTCCGTGACTGAGACTGACGCGGGTGTCGGGTGTTTACATCGTAAGGCATGGATCCAAATCGACTTACAGTTCCGACGTTGAAAGAGGTTTCGCGAAAACGAGGCTTGCCAACAGCCGGAACAAAAGCAGAGCTCATTAAGAGACTATAGGAATCTGACCCCAGTGGACAGTAGATACAGGACGAGCTAGAATTCGCCGAAACTAACATGCTAAATAACGATGGCACCGGGGCATTAGGCAATTCGGATCAAACGGTTCCACCCCCCGAGGCAGAGCTCCGGGAAATTGAACTCATGCGAAGAGAAAACGAGCTTATGAGACGAGAGCTCGATCTAGCGAGACGCGAAAACGACCTCTTACGAAGAACCCGCGGTCACCGACACCAGAACCCGAACAGAACCAACACAGAAGTGTAAATATTAGTGCTATCAAAGAACTACTGAGTGACTTCGACGGGAGCAACGTTGATTTCAGAAAATGGAAGGAGCAGGTAAAACTTTTGTGTGAAACGTATCGACTGGATGACGGATATGCCAAACTCCTGGTTACTGCGAGGCTGAAAGGGAAAGCCCTGCAGTGGTTTCACTCAAAGCCAGAAAACATCAGAGCCGGATCAGAAGACCTCCTTACGGAGTTAGGGGTTATGTTTGACCACCGTCCTACCCGTGTAGTATTGAGAAAGAAATTCGAAGACCGGTCCTGGAATCCTTCCGCATCCTTCAGCAATTCCTTCCACGAGAAGTTGATCCTTGCGAACGAAGTGCCAATCGAGAAAGATGAACTGGTCGATTACTTAATCAACGGTATCCCTTACGTTATCATCCAAAATCAGGCCCGAATCCAGAGGTTTAAAGAAAAAACTTCACTCTTAGAGGCTTTTGGAAAGATAAGCCTCAGAACAGATACGAAGGGACAGTCGAAACGAGGAGAAGACACTCGTCCCCAGCCTGGCTCCAAACCATGGGCCAAAGCCCCAGATACAAAGGCGGCTGACTCAAAGACTGAGACGAACTCTACAGGACCAGGAAGAAGGGTGGTACGTCGTTACAACTGCGGTAAGAATGGCCACCTCTCCGTCAACTGTACGCAACCAAAGAGGGAAGACGGAGCCTGTTACAAGTGCTCCGAAACAGGACACCAAGCTAGAGACTGTCCGAAGGGAAAGACGCCTCAAGTAAGCAACATTGCTGAGCTGCCATCGAACAACGAGTTCCACAAGGTGGTTCACTACGATGTGAGCGCCCAGGGTCTCCAGTACAGCCTCAGCTTGGAAACGCTCTTCGATACAGGGAACCCAATCAGCCTTATCAAAGAGCGCTTAGTACCTATAAGTATAATGGACACTAGTGAAAGCAATAGCAATAAGTTTATAGGATTAAATTCCAGTGCATTAGTCATACGAGGAATTCGAAGACCGTATGAAGATCCGAATCAGCCGTTCATTTACTCCAGTTATCAGTGAAACCTTCGGTGAATTTTCGAAAAAACGCCTGGCTGTATTACCATCGTTACTGCTACCATAACCCGGCTTTGGTCGATCTACCACAAGTCCCAAGCTCGATCTCAACTCGTTTTGAATAGCAGATTTTCGTTGCTTAACTGATGCCTTTTCACTCTCCGTACGGGCTTGCCATTTTTTGAGGTGTAATTTCTAACAAATATGTAGTAAACACTCGAACATACGGATCCACGCGTGTAGTGTTGACATACCGTAACTCAAATTCGACTCGATTAATGGCAGTTTCAGCATTTTGTCGATATCATTGAAGTCCTTTGATGTGGCACTGCACAAGTTACACCTTAACGTTGAAGTTGTCGATGTCACAGCGTTGCACACCTTACCATCTATCATCGTGAACAGCATTTTGTAATTTATCGTGATTACGGAGCCATCTGCAACCATTGTGAATGGTTCCAGCAAAACTATTTGATCATCGATGTATTTTTTTTCATTGACAGTCACTTCAGTAGTTTCATGAACGAACTGCAGTCTAATTGGTCGGCAGAATCGAGGTGATGAGGGCCTTGGATTTTCCCATATGACTTCGTTGATGCTTTCGTCAGATTCGCTATTAGAGAAGGCGAGTCGAAGAGGAACGAACGACGTAAGAAATATATGTGCGTCCGAAGCAGAGTCATCGCTGAATGATTGCTCATATTCACTCTGGCCTGTACTTCCGTCGCATCCCCACTTACCTATCAATTCAGCTGTGATACGCTGGGTATTGAGTGATTTCAAAAAATCTCTCCTCGAGAGCAAAAGACGTTCGCTGATGTGGTCTAGTAAGCCTTGTAATTTTATGTCCGCACTAGTTTCGGTGACGGTGATGCTGGATGGAGGCGGATAACAGAGCTTCTTGGCTACTTGCACGGAGTCATAGCTCGGATAAACTTTGCAACTTACTGTCTTTAATCTCTTTCTGATGACGTTGTACTGATGTCTTGTCAGTTTTCCTTCAACTACATCTGATAGTGCCTCATCCGCAGAAATAGTTTGCTGTGCATTAGATGTTTTCGCAAACGCTGCTCTGTACCGTGTCGCTCTTGTTGGCGAAGCAGTAACATCTTGTATAACTTTTGCAGAATCCAAGTTGCCAGAAGACCGAAAATTCATTGTTGTTGCTTGTAATAATTGTGCAGGCGTATATTTTTTGCGAAGCTCTTCCGTTTTTCGACGCTTTGAACGATCGCTTGATGTAGCAAAGTCCAACGATGGCCGACCACGACTGTGACCAGGTGTGGTTCGAGATTCATTTGAAGAACAGTCTTTTGAAGATAAGTTTCCGGCTCCGTAATCTTCTGATTGGTCTATTGTGTGAACGGGAAATGAGAAATCAACGTTTAGCCAATTTTCATTTTTTTCGTCAAAAAATTTGTCATTGCCTCTCGCCTCCTTCCACTTGGTTCGCATTTTGAAGAACAATTTCGATAACTGCGATCTCGCGGTCGATTGTATTTGCACAGGACAATCAGCTTCTCTCGACAGTTCATGCTGCAAACATTCCAATTGAGAATCGAACTCGGATGACATACAGTTACGCAGTATCGAAAATATTTTTTTCCGCGTCCAAACGACGACCTGATCCTGCGATCCTTTAAAAAAAAAAAAATGGATACATATATAATTACAGTTATTTGCGATATTAAAATAACATCTATTATGGAGCTCTGTTTGCACACTACGTCATGTATAGTTTTTTAATCAAGATTTGATTAGATATGAACATAAGGTGTATTTATTCTTTATATTTTATTATGGTTTTGAATTTTCGAACGTGCCTTTGCTAGAAAATTTCACATGAACACATTTTTGAGAAAAGGACAGTCTTTTGTCATTCAAATGCGAAAATTATACGAACTGCCCCTCGGCCCCCAGTAATCCGTTCCGAGAAGAGACACAATGTAGGTTCTAGCTGACCTTCAGCTGCGCGCCCGAGCAGGTAGGCAAGTAGCATGACGCGCGATGCCCGCGGCACCCGAGCCAGAGGCCTTTGCTGAGCGCACAAGCTGATCTAATAAAATACATTACATCTAACCCGGTCAAAACTGGTCGCTAGCTCTTTCAGAATCATTTACTAATAGTTTATACTTCAAATTAATCCAAGAATGATCGCGGGAGTCCGCGGGATTTGGTACTTTTCGTCTATGTATCGTCAGTTTTCTTTCAAACAAATAGTCACTTTTTCGATGTATTGTTACATGTAATAAACAAACAGAGCGATAGTTTTTTAGAAAAAGTAAAATACCCATAATATTCTACATACCTTCAGGAACCTCAGCCATATTTTCAATATTTTTTTGTGATTGTAACTTCGCGTAAATATAACTTCGAACTTTGTACTGAATTTCGTAGACGCGCGCGTCAAGCATGTGCCGTTGCAGAGGGTCAACTTTACACTGAAATATCTCGGCAACCACAGGTCGTCAGGGGTTGGGTTTAACGGTTCTGAATAGAGGGGATATTCCTGAGAAAATCCCTACCAGTCATACATTTGAAAAAAAAAAATCACATGTTCGATTTTTGGCCACGATTCGGCCGAAATCCCCCACTGTGACTTGCTCCGATTCGAGTCTGAGTATTCGAAGAGATACTTTCCGCTTCTACCAATATCCGCTCAGGACTGAAGCGCAACTCAGTGTTTAGCCTAATTTATAACTTCTGAAATGCTTACTCGATTTATTGGTGTCACCTGCATGCGCTGCGCTTTGTCGCATTCCAGGACACACCTTGCTTAATCATTAAAGGTAACCTATTCACGAAATGTTTTGGAATGTTGAGTAACAATTCTCAACATGTGGATTTCGTCTCATGATGCATTTTTATGGGCTGAAATTCGGATGGGAAAGTAATCCCCTGAATACCACTCGAGCTTCAAAATTAATCAAGTATTTCCCTCAAGGTTCCATGCAATCAAACGAAGTCGTCAAGTTGTTCAGAAAGATCACTCGCGCTTAGCGCTCGTGATTTTGTAATCTGCACAACTTGACTCCTTCATTTGTTTGCAACGAACCTATCGGGAAATAGCCGATAATTTTAAAGCTCTTGTGGTATGAAATGTGATAACATCGGACTCTGACCTTACGAGTCATTCTGGAAACATCGAGCGTTACATAATTTCGTGACACAGCCAGACAGAGCCCCAGTATTTATCTGCAGGTGCGCAGAAGCCTCTTCGATCGGTGCAGACCTGTCCGATCCTCGATCGACGGACACTTGCATACAAGTCATTTGTTGGCGTTACACACTTTCGTGACACTTGTAGCATACAAACTAGAGGTCTTGATAATACACGTGTTTTGTTGAACCCGTGTACGTCCGACCCACCGGTGCGGGTAATACACGGACGCAAGTCCGGGTATTATAAATACCCGTTGTAACATTGCATTTTGCAACGCGTGTTACAAGTGTCTCCCGAACCCTGAGACGACCATAGTTACGAAGGGTGGATGCATGACAGAAGCATGAATGCGTTTAGGTTAGCCCCGAGGCTATAAACTCTCCGAGAGACGACCGTGACCGATCTAAGACTGTAGAATTTAGTTCTTATTCTTTTTGTTTTTTTTTTACCCTTTCTCTATTATGTGGGAGACGAGGCCCAGACGACGGCTAAAAATTGCAACGGAGACCCGATCAGACGAACGTACGACGCCAAATATCGACTGTTGGGATCCTTTTCGACGAACGCCACATAAAAGCTCCGGAGGATAGTAGTGGCCACGCTACCTCCCGCTATTGAACGAGAGGACACGGGGGAGTGCCAAGGGCATTCTGCAACGTGGGATATCGGTGGTGGAAGAGATTCCCGCCACCAAGAAGAATCTGCAGCCCGTGATCCTCCGATTTAGCGAGCTACAAACACCGTGGTGAACTTCGAATTTTGCGCGCCGCGACGATAGGTCGCCATATTTAAGGATCTCGCAGTACATTTGCAAAATCGATAATCGATCGCCTATTGAGGGCGCTAAGTACCGGCACTATGCCGTCTGATCACTCTGCCGTAGGCCTGCCTCTTAGGTAGAGCCCCGAGCTCTAGTGCTCGCCCTAATCGTAGAAATTACCTTTTGTAGCAGCCACGAGGCTGAATTTTGTGTGAATTTCCTGCGGGAAAACGTTTGAGTCTGGTGAGTTCGAGTTTAGTGCATCCGAGGGCTCGTCGTCGAGCGCCACGAGGCCTTGCTTTTTGGCTGGAAAACGGTAAGCGTTAGCCAATTTGACTCATACTAATTTGAATTCGACAAACGGCCATCAGCCATCTTGCCGTATTTTCCGAGCCACGAGGCTTTTAGAGATTTTTGCAAATCAAATTAAGACGACCTCCGAGTCGGTAGGCCGTCACCAGTGTCTCGCGCAATAATAGAGTTTTGAGCTTTGATTTTTGAGTGAGATTTTTGAGTTTTATATCGCGTAATAGTGCTTTTTTAGAGCCGCAGGTTCTCTCACGTGAGTGCGAGAAAGATAGTCTTAACCCGTTACGGTCGCGCTCTCTTTCTCTCACGGAGAGATTCAAATCGTTATTATATTTTGAATTTTGTTCAGCCTTTTTTTTGTTTCGCCTACGAAGGCAGAGTTAGTTTAAGTTAAGTTTAAGTAATAATTTTGGAAATTAGTTTTGTTACGCCCTGCGGGCATATTCCCGTCTTTCATTGGTAATTTTTGTTTCATGAGGACCTAGTTTGTCGAGTTACTTATTTTTTTGCATTATTTTGTTTTGTTATTGCTCTCCTACGTGGAAGCTAGTAGTTTATTAATTATTGTAAAACTCGTCAAGCGTGGCCAGGTCGCCTGTACACGACCTGTGGCCGTTCTTTATCCGAGGGGAAATATCCCCGATTGTTTAATTTATTATTTCTAACGTTTTTTTTTCTTATACTATTTTTATTGAATAAATTCTATTTTTCTTTGTTAAATTCAAATTTACGAGTCGTTAGTCAACGCCCTGCTAATCCTTCACTTAATCCCGACCCCTCTCCGCGGTACTGTAGATAGCCGACGGTTATCATTTTGTTTAGATTTTTGAACTCGGCGGTTATCCGCCTGGCGCCCAACTTTTGCTATTTCTTTGTTTTCTTTTGGCCAATTGTCGAGTGGATGGTTCTCGCAGGCTAGTATCCGGTCTAGTCCGAGGACTACGTAAAATCCACGTCACACCGTGTAACGGGTAATTAAAGTCCGTGTATTCCGTGTCAATTTTCAATGGCTAATAATCTTGATATTTATCGTCATTCATTAAAGAAAACACGTTAAATTCGAACAAACAACATTTCAATAACACTATAGGGTATTTTAATACACACAGCGCACACTTGTTATATTTGTTTACCTTTTTACTCATCCACGTCGCGACTCTCATTGTCTATTACATCGATGCGATATGAATCTCTTTTTACTTGTTTACGTTATCGTTGATTCGCGTGGTAGCTCAGCTACGCCATAGACGTTGTGGTCAGAGCGGTATTTTAAATACCTTATAAGCTTCAATTGATAAATATAAAATTCAAAATGAGTGTAAAGAAAAAAAGTTGGGTGTGGCAATATGCCGAGAGAAGAGGTGATTTCGCATATTGTACATTGTGTGAAGAAGACGATAATACCGAATTCTCATGTGCTGGCGGAAGTACTGGTTCAATAGGAAGACATTTGAGTGTCATACACGGAATGAACTCGTCTTCCGTGAGATCTGCGGGCCCTAAAAGATTACGGTAAGCTCATGCTTACTAGGATAATCCGTATTTGGTCCTTTCTCGCTCCCTTGTAATTTGTGTATTGACTCTGAATCATTATAAAATTGAACATTCATCAATGAATATTGTCGTTTTTTTTTCATATTCTTGTTGATTTGAAAATTATTTTTACATTCCACCTATCACTCTAGCCTATCAATTATCATTTACCATAATACACCTTGATTCGCATAAATTGAGAGGTAAATAATTCCAACATTATTCACTGATAATTGACTTGACATTGATTTTCATTTATCAATAGACTCATTTCATTTAAATGAGGTTCACATCAGATGATGATGACAATAATAACGAGTCACATCGGAATATTGTACAAATGTCCGATTCCGACGATGCAATGGAAGTAGATAATATTCCAAACACGGCATCAAATGTCGCAGGAACGTCATCAAGTGGGAAAACATCAACTCAAAGAAGACATCACCGCAGAGCTACAAATTCAGTAAGAAGTCGTTGTAACTCAGAAAGAACGGAATTGATACACCAAGCATTGACTGAAATGATAGCACCGAATCAAATGCCGATCTCTTTCTGCTCTAGTGTGGGATTTTTACAATTTATGGGCGTTGTAGATCCTAATTATCGTCCGTGCAAGGAAGGAACTCTCAAAAAAAGATTGCATCTTTTAGCTAAGTCTGTGAAAGAGACAGTATCAAAAGACTTAGACAGCGCTGATAAGATTGCTTGTAGTACTGACCTTTGGACATCTCGTGGTGAAGATTCTTAAATTACTTTAACTGCACATGCCATCAATGCTAACTGGGAACCGGAATCTTACACGCTCACAACACATGCAATGACAGAACGTCATACCGCAACTAACGTGGCCGATGACTTGAATAACAGTTTTTCAAATTGGAGTATTTCTGATAAAATAATGACTGTCGTTACCGATAATGCTAAGAATATGTTGAATGCCGTAAAAGAATTGAACGTTTCTGAATCGATCGATTTAACGTGTGCAGCACATACTATACAAAATGCGGTCAATCAAGCGCTTTCAGAACAGGATATTGAATCGGTAATTCAAAGAGCCAGTAGAATTGTCGGGCACTTCAAACATTCTAATGTTGCAATGGAAGATCTAAGATGCAAGCAAGAACAACTTGGAATGAATAAGGAAACACCACTGCAAAGCTGTAAAACGGGGTGCAATTCAATCTTTATCATGCTAGAACGCTTGTATAAAAATAGAAATTCTGTTATGAATGTGCTGGCTGATCCCGTCCGTAACAACATCGCGAATCGCGGAAAAATTAGAAATCACCGAACGACAATGGATCAAAATCGAAATACTAATTTGCCTTTTGAAACCACTTCAAATCATTACGTCAATTTTTTGTACTGAAAAGCATTAATCAGTTTCTATGTTTCGACCACTGATTAAAAAACTGATGCGAAACCATTTCTCAAATCCCAGAAAATAAAATCATTTTCGATGTTAATATGTTCTAGCTACGATTTGCTTGCATAACTACTACTTACGAACCGAAGAAGGCGAAAATGTTGAGTTCATGAACAATGATAATATTATTGAAAGCAGTAAAAATGGAATTGCGTGTGAAATTAACATCCGAGAAAGATTGAATGATTATATTTCAACTCCTGCAGGAATGGTCGACTGGCAACACGATTACGTTACAAGGGGTCGAAATCGATTTGAGGTAGCGCACTTTAAAATAATGTTTTCATTTCATGTCCATCAATTGAATGTCAACACGAGATCAAACCCTCATCCGGATTGTAAAATGAAACCAAAATTTATTGAACTATGAATATAATGTCTGTCAAGTTGGCGCCCCATTCATGTCAAAATAAATTTTCTTTTTGAGTTCTGACTTCGCTGAGCAAAGTTCTAGAGTTCCTGGCAAGTATTACAAATAGTTCTGAATAGTGCCACCGGAATTCTAGCGAAGACCCCAATTAAATTTTTTGATTCGACCGAGAGTAGAAAAGTTCCAGCGGTTTTTCGATTCACAAGATTCACGCATGTCTATTTTTATTTTTATTTTTTCTGGGAGTTCCGGCAGTTCCGACACGAGTTCTGAATAGCGCCACCGGAGTTCTAGCGAAGATCCGAATGAAATTTTTTGATTCGACCGAGGACAAAAAAGTTCCCGTGGTTTTTCGATTCACAAGATTCACGCATGTCTTCTTTTATTTTCATTTTTTCTGGGAGTTCCGGAAGTTCTGACACGAGTTCTAAATAGCGCCACCGGAGTTCTAGCGAAGATCCCAATGAAATTTTTTGATTCGACCGAGAACAAAAAAGTTCCCGCGGTTTTTCGATTCACAAGCTTCACGCATGTCTTTTTTTATTTTTATTTTTTCTGGGAGTTCCGGGAGTTCTGACACGAGTTCTGAATAGCGCCACCGGATTTCTAGCGAAGATCCCAATTAAATTTTTTTATTCGACCGAGACCAAAAAAGTTCCCGCGGTTTTTCGATTCACAAGATTCACGCATGTCTTTTTTTAATTTTATTTCTCTGGGCGTTCCGGGAGTTCTGATACGAGTTCTGAATAGCGCCGGCGGAGTTCTAGCGAAGATCCAAATGAAATTTTTGGATCCATTCGATAGTAGAAATGTTAGAGGAAAATTGAAGGCATTAGAGGAACTAAGGATATTCGGACCTATCACTTATGTAGGTATAGAAATTATGTATGAATTGTTATGAATTCTGTTATGTATGTATTCTATATGGAAGGATTCAATAAAACAGTTACAAATATTCATTGGTGGCGGCGCATTATTCCCAGACAACAATTTCCATAATTTATTGGTAAGAATTATACACTCGATATTATGACATTAGTAATTTCTCTTATAAAATTATTAGGACCAAAATCCATACTGCTGCAACACTTTTTGGGTAACGAATTACCAATTGTCCTTACCATTTCAAGTTCGAATTAAAATGTCATTTCTTTCAACTGCGGCATAGGATCAGAAGACTGATGTTCATTATACGATTATTACGACTTTCCGCTCGGTGAAAAACACTGCTGTTCATTAGTTATTTTACCCATAATTTAATGTCTAAATCATTGGTAACGGTTATTTCTCTTTTAAATCTAATCTTTCTTGGAAATTAAATAGGAATTCCAGGTATATTGTCGTGAGTAATATTCGTTAGGAAAGAAGTGCTAATGGTTCTTCTTCTTTAATTACTAATTTTTATCGGAAATTAAATAGGAACTCTAGATATATTTTCGTGAGTAATATTCGTTATGAAAAAAGTGGCAATGGTTCTTTTTCTTAGATTACTAATTTTTGTGGGAAATTAAATAGAAACTTCAGGTATATTTTCGTAATACTCGATTTATTTGCGAAACATTTCACTTATAGCATGGACTTATAGTATAATAGGAACATCGAATACCTTATTTTCTATAATATGTATAGTATATTAGTATATCCATTAGACTGGTTAAAAAGAATCGACTGTTCCTTGTGTTTCTAAGTCACATGTTTAATAGTTGTAGGGAGAGGAAATAAGATGCCTGTTCAAATTGGAGCCGTGAATATTAAGATTCATGGGTCGCTGAACGCAATTTTTCATTTTCCATTTTCCGTTTGATTAACATGGGGAAAATTATTTAGTTATTTCTGAATTTTGTAGCTCAGTAACGAGGTAATGTACATGAAGGTCCGATATATACTTTGATAGGAAAGTCAATGCTCTACAAAAAAGATCTGTTGTAATTTTTTGATAACTCAACTTTTTTTTCTTTATTCAAGGTTAAAGTTGAATTTTGACCATGGATAACTCTTGACAGAGTTGAATTGTCAAGAAATTACAAGAGGCCTTTCTAGTGGAGCATTCAATTTCCTATAAAAAATATATATCGGGCCTTCATGTACATTGCCTCGTTACTGAGCTACAAAATTCAGAAATAACTAAATGATTTTCCCCATGGTAATCAAATGAAAAATTGCGTTCAGCGACCCCTAAATATTAATATTAAGGGCTCGAATTTCAACAGGCGTCTTATTCATTTCTCCTACAACTATTGAACATGTGACTTTGAAAAAAAAAAACAGTCGATTTTTTTGCATCAGTCTAATATTCACGTTGACAAATATATAGGAGGGCGGGGGGGGGGGGGGGGGGGGGGTCGATTTGCTATTCTCTCATATTTTTATTGTAACAAATTTTCCAACGGTCATGGTTGATAAGAATCAAATAGATATCGCCATTGATAGATAGGTCGCCTTTTTTGTTTTGGATGCTGCTTTTATATGAGAATAACAGAAAAATTGTCCTTGTACATTATATCGCTTTTTTTCTTTTAAATTTAAACAGAAGAATTTGTGGTTGTGACCTTAGTGATCTGGCGTGGAATACTCCATGTAATAATAAGGATTATAATGAGCCCGACGCGGGTTCATGTATTTTTACGTGGTTAATTTTTTTTTTAACCGGTTGGAAGCATACTGAATGTAATCTTTAGTTGTAGATTGAATCGTCTTAAGTGTAGCCGTACCGAAACTCTGCTGTATAGCATCTGTGATAAAAATACAAGAGTGATGAAATTGGACTCGGATCAATATTTGACAAAGTTAGTTACATCCAATTTTCAAATCTTATATTGAATCTAAAACCAGGGGTGTGTAATAAGTTTGAACTTTCATGTCGATTCAATTCATATCGAATTAATGCTGCTTTGTTATATAGCATACATTTCTTGTATACTACCGCATTTGTACAATCAATCAGGTGAAGTTTAAATTAAAATCGTTATCATTACTCACTCTCAATCAACACGTTTAGCAGCGTATCCTTCAAAGCTCTCTTATCTTTAAGATCAGTCCAGTTGCATTTGTGCTGTAGTTCTACGCTGAGTAGATATTTCCATAATCTACGAGTACCATCCTCAGCAGAACTCCCGCGCACACGTCTGAGGTGCTCCAACTGTTTTACAATGGGACAAGTTAATGAATGATAAGATTAATGGAGGATACAACATGAATTTATATTTCAATATTAATGTCATATTTGAATGTACTATTTTTTTTTCGAATTCCGGATTCTTCAGTTTATTTTCAAAATCCTCCATGGCTTCCAAAGTTGTCAATAGAAATTTGTCGTCAACATCTTCACGTATATCATTATTATTCAAGGATATTAGTGTAAACATTTCTTCCATCTTGGTAGACATGTAATCAAACCTTTCTGCCATCCACTTTTGATTAGCTTCGATAACAACTTTCAGTGCTCGAATTTCTTCAATCAAGTTTTCACAAGTAGCGCATTCTGGAATGAAAGATCCAATACCGTACAATAGATGATACCTGATCGAAACAATGGTCTGCATAGAAACGGCAACCATCAATTGAGAAAATTATGAAGAAATAATGTTTAAAAAATTACAAAGGCAAGCTTTTTTTAGAAATATGATCCTATATTCAGCTATTGAGCGTTCGATGATACCAGATGTTTCATAATAGAACTCTTTATTCTAGCCCACGTCTTCATGAAAAATGTGTTCAAGGTTGTGAAGGTTCATAAATAATTAGTTGAACCCAGATTTTCACTTCTTTGTGACACAATGACACACATATTTTTGGTAGTTCTCCCCGGAGTATTAATCAAACAAATCAAGCCATATAAGAATTGTTTACAGATGAATGATTCTAAGACGGCGATTCATATGTACACTGTTAAAAATGATTGTGAATTCACAACACATTTACTGCAGAAAAGTTTTGCAAAATTACAAATGTAGCGTAGCAAAGTAAATTGCTGAGCTTGTTCTATAAATTTACAAATAAATTCTTGATTTTACTGAACTTTCATAGGAAAAACACAACATTTTATTTGAATTCGCTAAATTGTTTAGTATATTTGAAGTATTTGTGAATTAATTTTACACGGCAATGTCTTGTAAATTCAATACTCACGTATTGAAAAAAAACTTGCAAAGAATTTAGGAAGTTTCATAAAGAAATTTTTTACAGTGTAAGTATGAATTGGATAAAAAAATGAATGAGTGGTTGATTCTTACCTTCATTAAGAACAGGTGTTTCAGTTTGTATTATACCATTCCCATTCTTATCGACAGTAATTTCATTTATATTATCGTTCTTTGCGATTAAATTTGGAGGAGCGTCTTCATAAGTATTAGCAGTTGTCGTTGAACCAGGCCATGGATTATTATTACTTATTATGCGAGATTCTTCTGGCATACTGTCCAAATTCAAAATTTTGTTAGTCTCCGTCAAAAAATTAGCCAGGTCCAAATCTAGAATGGGTGGTTCGGTCGTTGTCGTCGCTTCACCAAGTGCAAAGTCTGTGTATGATCGGTTTGGAATTGTTTTTCTTCGCTGCTTGCTCGAACCGTCTTCATCGCTGGATAAGTTAGACGTATCTTCTGCTTGCCGTGCTTTGCGCAATGCAATTTCATACTTATCTGGAAATAAACAGTATCGATTAGTCTACTATAGTTCACTATATAGTATTATAATTATACAGGGTGTCTTTCAATTAGTCATACAAACATACATATGAGCCATTCCACGTCAGACCGGACAAAATAAATCAAAAATTGACCTCGATGTTACCGATTTTGCTCTAATTTTTTTTACAGGTTCTATGGAACAAATAAATTCATCAAACAATTTTTAGTTTTTTTTTTTGGCCCCTATTTTCCAAGTTACACGGGGGTGAAATTCAGGAAAAAGAGCCAAAAATCGAAAACATACTCCCCTTCAAACGGTCATATCTTTGATTGTATTCAACCTAGAGACTTCATCCAAGAACCATTTCAAAGCTGTTGAATGGCACTATTTTTATATATTTATTTTATCCTGCGGTAACAAACAATTGTATTTGATATAAACAAATATATTATTCAAACGTGATTTTCAAAGTGAGGGCCACGCGATAGAATTCTGAAAAAAATATGAGCGTATTCCTTGATCAATTCTCTACAAAATCGTTGAGTCAAAAAGATGGAGAAAAGATGGAGACTATGTGAAAACGATTTATTTATAAGTGACGGCGCGTGCTGCCACCGTAAAACCCGGCTCGGGTACGTGTGACTAGCACAAGGAAGCATCGGTGGGCATGTTACACGTTCATATCTTTGGTTTTTTTCATCCTAGAGACTTCTTCCAAGAACCATTTTAAAGCTAATGAATGACACTATTATTATATATTTATTGAATTTCACGATAACGAACAATTCGATTTGTTATAAACAAATACAATGTTCAAACGTGGTTTTCAAGGCAAGAACCACGCGTAAAAATTCTGAAAAAAATATGAGAGTATTCCTTGATCAATTCTCTACAAAATCGTTAAGTCAAAAGGATCAAGAATCGATGGAATCCATGTTAAAACGATTTATTTATGAACGACGGCGCGCGCCGCCGTTGAAAGATACGGCTCGGGTACGGTTTTTCCGTGGCAGCGCGCGCCGTCACTTATAAATAAATCGTTTTCACATAGTCTTCATCGTTTCTCCATCCTTTTGACTTAACGATTTTGTAGAGAATTGATCAAGGAATACGCTCATATTTTTTTCAGAATTCTATCGCGTGGCCCTCACTTTGAAAATCACATTTGAATAATATATTTGTTTATAACAAATACAATTGTTTGTTACTGCAGGATAAAATAAATATATAAAAATAGTGTCATTCAACAGCTTTGAAATGGTTCTTGGACGAAGTCTCTAGGTTGAATACAATCAAAGATATGACCGTTTGAAGGGAAGTATGTTTTCGATTTTTGGCTCTTTTTCCTGAATTTCACCCCCGTGTAACTTGGAAAATAGGGGCAAAAAAAAAAAACTAAAAATTGTTTGATGAATTTATTTGTTCCATAGAACCCGTAAAAAAAATTAGAGCGAAATCGGTAACATCGAGGTCAGAAAGGTGTCCGGTTTGACGTGGAATTGCTCATATGGCGATTCCTCTTTGAAATAGAAAACGATTTTTCGCAAAGATGATTAAAAAATATCTTACAAAGTAAATAACTAAAGATAGGTAAATAGATAAAGAAAGTTTTAAGTTTTTTTTAAGTCTTTATTTCAGATTCAAAAAAAAAAAAATTCCAAAAAATTGTTTTCTATTTCAAAGAGGAATCGGCCTGTTAGGTTTGTATGACTAATTGAAAGACGCCCTGTATCAGGACAAAACTCGAAGAAGCACGTGTCACTCTGACTTGCGTGCCGCGTGGTGACATAGGACGGCTTTCTCTCTTTTGTGTCGTCGCTAGCCTGGCGTCTTCAGGAACCAACTACTTTAATTAATGATTTGAGAATACTGACCTGTTACAAACGTGCTAATCTGCATAGCTGCAAACTTTTCAAAATCAGGATTCGGTGGTGCTAATGTTTTGATTAGCTTTTGGCACATTTTACCAGAATCCCACGGGCACAAGCCGTCGCGAAGCCAATCTTGGGGAACCGCTGCGACGGTGTTGTCAGTAAGAAATTTCACTACAATCCACATGGTTGTCAGTATTTATTTTTTATTATCGCACACGTCACCACTATTATTAGTGGTTATGAAACACCGACAAATGGTGCTTTATAATTTTATCTATGGTAACGCAACTGTAGCTCAACGTAGCACTCTGACTTGACGCTAGCTAGATGCTGGCAGAAACCAGGAACAAAACACCTCACACAGAAACACGTGTTCGATAAACGATGGGTGGCACGGTTTGCAGCTTCTTTTCATAGGGTAAGGCAGTTTACCCGGAAGATAACGAATGTGAAATGATACATAATTTAATGAATTAAGTTATATTATTATACGATGGGGACTAATTCTATATTATTATACGTTACGGTAATTAAAATGTTAAATAATTAGATAAAACTGCATTCACTTGTAATAAGTCATATTTAAAATGTTGGTTATGTGACCGAATTGTTGGATTAGGAGGTTACCTCCTACCAGGCTTTTTCCCGTAAAAAAACGAATTGATCCTCAATCTCTTTCCGTTATTGTTGTTGTCACTTTGGTATTGTTATTGTTGTTATTATCATTATTATCACGATAGTCATTATTATCATTCCACTTTATTTGAATTAATTTGTTTCTTCTATATTCCTTCATTATTTCAACGAATGACTAAATTAAATTTAGTTAAGGGTACGTGGCCTCCAAGACGAATATTGAACCATTTTTCTTTGATTG
This sequence comes from Tenthredo livida, assembly GCA_963992785.1. Taxonomy (NCBI): domain Eukaryota; kingdom Metazoa; phylum Arthropoda; class Insecta; order Hymenoptera; family Tenthredinidae; genus Tenthredo; species Tenthredo livida. The sequence goes on from OZ023067.1 coordinate 28,104,599, forward strand.
AGACTTATTTGTATGTAGCTGCTAGATTTGATTCGTATTAATTTTATCAAATGATTTCGTATTGTTATTTATATTATTTCCAAGTTTCTGATTGAGTAAGAGTAATTAAAAAAAAAACGAGATCACGATTCACGCAAAAGAGTGCAACATTGGTATATAAGCGAACAAGTTGTCATTACGATTAGCATTAACAGGAAAAGCGCAGATTTTCCGTTTAATATTTTCAATATCAATTTCGTGAACTGAATCATCTGTTCAGTTACTTTATGGCAATAGACTGTTGTACATTTCGAATTCGAATGGAAATACTTTATTCTCATAACGGATTTGTTGTTCAACATAACGTACGAATCTTTCTGATTTTTTCCACTTAGCGTAGTATTTGTGCGCCGAATTTTACAACTTAAGAACTTATTATTTGTATTTTTGACTTTGTTGAAAAATCTCAGATTTGGTTCGTTATTTGTGTTCATATTTTGTGAATTCATTAAAAATGTATTCATTTCCATAACTCTATGATAAATTTGTTGCAAAATAACATCCGGTTTCCGTATCATCTATTTCAATTCTCCTAGATAATTTTCGAAAGGAAAAGCGCTGAATGTGTCCAATGGTCCATTACGTGAAACATCGTCACTTAAATGAATCAGAGAATGCACATTATAACTTATTTCTTCCACACCGTAAATTTCCTCCATTTGTTCAATAAAGTATTTCAAAAGAGTCTTAGCATAAACATTTAAACTCGCCGAAAACTCATCGGAGCATAATATTCTTATTGCCGCATGTAATGACATGAAATGTTCATACGCATCCTGACTTATAATATTTTTCAATACTATAGGACCAGTATACAACAGGAAACTCCTAAATTCAGTGGCCTTCCATCGTCTATATTCATTTAAGCTCCGTGGCTTCCGCGCCAACTCCGAAGGCGAAAATGATTTCAATGCTAGAAGCCTACTTGAAATCTCGTTTACTTTCGCACTATTCAATCGTACTCCTAACGGGCCTTCTATCCACAAATATATTAGACGTTTAACGACACCCAAGAGCACAACATGCATATAGTCTAGGGGTATTTGGGTCGTCATGCCGATCCCCGTCGATTATAAAATTGTAGATCCTCTATGGAATTCATCATCGGTCTTGTTCTTGAAGTCTAAATCAGTACGAATAGGTGCATCTAATTCAGGAAAGATCATTTTGTTTTTGAAATATTTCCCTTCGGTTTTACATTTACTGCAAGAAGAATATCCTGAATGCCCTTTGGTATGACATACGAAAGCTTTAGCTGGAGTATCGCAAATGACGTTCCGAATGGCTACAATGAATCTTTGTCCTTTGTATGTAAGATTATTCAAAGCTAAATTATTATAATCTTCGACAAATGATTCTAAATAAACGTTGACACACTTCGGTTTCGCAGTTCCACTGTATAATCCTATAATGAATGGTACATCATCAATTTGCGGCGCCATTCCTAAAATAGGCCAACAGCTCAAATTAGTACTTCGAAATATGGGTACGCCATCAATATTAATATCGATCAGAATTTTATCATCTCTGAATTTTAGAGATTTTGCGCCGTTAAGCTTTGCTTTTAAATTATCTTGTATGCCAAAATGACAATAATTCCCTGGTTCAACCACTTTGGTTAAAATTTGTGTCGGTGTTTGCAATAGAGTTCGTGCATCCTGCGGCAATATTTGAAAACCATGATCTTTCAAACCGCTCAACAAGTCATTCAGGGCACTATGAGTAATATTATGTTTCAAGGCCCATTTTGTTAGAAATAATTTGAGACTCCTAAAGTTTTGAAACTGATCGTGAGGTTTGGCTATTCCGCTGTCACTATCACTATCGCTACTATCGTTTTCATCAGAAAGCAACGTACTGCCGCCTTGTTCATCGACGCTTCTTGTCTCGTAGTCAATATCGTCAGATATGTTTTCATTGCCAGCTACGCTACTATTGGTTATGTGCGAGGAGTCATTGCATTGCACAACAGTTAAGCCACTCGGTGTATTGAAAATCTGATTTGATTTATTTTGTGTTAACCGATCACCTTCATTTATACTTCGATTATTACAACAGTAGACATCATTGTCACCGCCGATAATATCAGCAGTATTCGTAGGATTATTTATACAATCACCAGTTGTACGGATGACATTCTTTGGTACTGTTTTTCGCAAATCACTTTTCCATTTTCTCAATTTTCTGCTTCTGGTACTTCTTGACGTGCCGGCTAAACTTTTACCAGTGTATTTCAGTTTAAATCTATTCATTTTTTCCGTGAATTACAAGTAGATATCATATACGCACTGCACATCGACCCGAACAACACGAAGCGTAACTTGAGACTGACGAGCGGTATTTTCGAAAGACCGCGCTCTTATTTATGGGTTGTAAAAAAATATCTATTCTTTAGGCATTATTATTGTGTCACCAGAATGTGCTAAAAATGATAACATTTGTGAATAATTTATATTACGGATGTATTCGAAAATTTACGGAATTATCGTATTATATAAAAATAATGAAAAATTCGATATATATACTTTTTTTACAGGCGTAGATATGAAATAAATATCGAATTCGATTGAAGTTATTATTTTGCGAGGCTAATTTATGTAGCAATTCTGTATTAAAGGGCTATAATGTTTTGGTAACGTTGATTATGAAAATATTATGCACCACATCATATATACCGACTGATATATATTTATTGCTAGCAGAAAAATTAAATAATCTTTGTGAATCTGTGATACGGAATTTCATCTCTCCCTGTAATTGTGTATTTCTTACGAATTTTGGTATGGGTATGTGAGGTATAACTTTTCTTTCATCTTTATGAGAAAAAAATAACTGTATATCAATACCTCCGCGGAATAACCGGCTCTCTCAGAAGCTGCTTGAAAAAGCAGCTATCTCAGATTTTGCTTGAAAAAGCGGCTATCTCAGATTTTGTTCGAAAAAGCGGCTATCTTCAAATCATGCTAGCGAAATTTTGCGTCAAAAACGTAAAATTATGATTCAAAAGCTGAAAAAACAGGTTGGAGCAAAAGCCCAGACATTATAATGTCTGCTCCAAATCATGCTAGCGAAATTTTGCGTCAAAAACGTAAAATTATGATTCAAAAGCTGAAAAAACAGGTTGGAGCAAAAGCCCAGACATTATAATGTCTGCTCCAACCTGTTTTTTCAGCTTTTGAATCATAATTTTACGTTTTTGACGCAAAATTTCGCTAGCATGATTTGAAGATAGCCGCTTTTTCGAACAAAATCTGAGATAGCCGCTTTTTCAAGCAAACTCTGAGATAGCTGCTTTTTCAAGCAACTTCTGAGATAGCCGGTTATTCCGCGGAGGTATCGATATATTGTAGAGATTCCAATATTCATACAAAGTGTACCAATTATCGCGCAAGGTTTTATACCTATCAGAAATGATGCATCATTTATATATTTTGAACCAGATTATATATTATGCATCGTAAATTCTATATCAACTGTATAATTTTTTCTTATATATTTTCGAAGTAGAGAAATTGTTGTCTGGGATTATAGTACCAACTGATTGATAGAATAACGAAAAAAGTACACAACCTTCTCAAACATAACAAAAATGGGAATGAAAGAAATACGAATAAAAAGAATGTCAGTAATATTACTGTATTAAGATTGAGAATTCTCCACGGCATAGATTTACAAGCTTAACTCTAATAATAACGTACTTGGTTTTTGGTATTTTTCCATAGAAACGTATATAAAAATCTAACTGTAACCCTACTTGACCTAATTATTATTTCTTCGTCATTTTGATGTGCTATAGTATAATTATAATTAAACGATTGGTCTGTATTTTCATAGATATAAGGTATTTTTGATAAAAGTCTCATCTGAGAACAAATCTTTGTATATATGTTAAATCGAAAGTTGACAAGAAACCACAATAAATTATATGAAGTTCGTCATGCCTTCAAATCTCTTATTTTTTATCCTTTAATTTCGAGCGTATAGCAAGACATGCGGCGATACTAAATAATCCGGAGTCACCTGAAATTTTTTAGGGTAGGCGTCATCGTATAGGCACCATGTCAAGCCTGTATACGCAATAGCGACGTAATGTGCACCGATATAAGCAACCATACCCTTAAGAACGTATGATTGGTCATTCACATTCACGTTTTTTGCCATATCAGCCAACTTTGTGGGTTCAAACGATAATCCGACGTTTGTTGTATAATTTTTATCGGTAACAATACTCGTATCTATAATTATATGTGGCCCGTATTCATATGTTACCTCGTATAAGCTATTGCACGTTGGGCATGTTTCATTACCCGATGACAAAACGTCATCGATGGCTTCCTGGAGAGACACGAAGCCATTTCGTAAAAGGATATTGACGTTGGTATCGAGGATACGGAAATCTCGAACAATTGTCGAATCGTACGAATTGCACTTTTTGGATCTTTGGAGACTCAGCAAAGTATGAAATAGCTTTTCTGCTAGATGTGCAGCGTTACAGAACGGATCTAACAAATGGTACTTTCGCGTGTAGGTCCTTATTTCGAAAAGTCCAGTGGCATTTAGGATAACTCTTCTCTCGGTGTAATCTTCTACAGTTATCCTTCCAGAGGATATCATAACTTTCGCTAACTCCACAGTTGGATTGTCTTTCGATGGATAGGACTCGTCCACGGAATGCATCGCAACGATATGCGCGATAATATGTAAAATCGAATCGAAGGCGCATGTATTTCGAACCGCAACTGATTTACTTGCTAATAAGATCAGATTACATAAATTACCATTTTTCATTAGTGGTATACCAACTTTGGCAACTGAACTGACAAAATCCCAATCTGCACAGTGATCCAGATAATTTGGCCGTTTGCGTTTCGATATGGTACCTTTGCGGTTATTTCTACGTCGCTTTGTTTCACCCTGGTCTTGCAATCCCCGCCAGTTTTCTTTCAAATCTAGGTAATTACAAACTTCAGGAACTTCTTTCAGACTGTCAGGTTGACTGGTAGTTACATTTATATCACGAGAAGAGTGTCCGTCAGCAACGGAATTTACGAACGAGACATTAGGATTATCATTTATTGAACTCGAAAGTGTAGCGGCTGGGTCTTCAATTGACGTTGAATTCCCATCGACTTTATCTTTAGAAAAAGCGTTCAGATTTTCAAGTTCATCTGTCGCCATACACGAACTGCTCATTTCATGACACGTACTACCGATTTCAGAATGCAAACTTGTAGATAATTCGGTTCTTATTTGCGCTTCGGGACTACGTGAAATGACATCGGAAAGTGGATGAGATTCGTTATTCACGCAGTTAATATCCTTACCTGCGCACGCTAATAGTAGTTTACCATGGAGATAATCAAGGTGTCGAATTATAAATTTATCCGCCCTCATAGGCAGAATACCTTTGAATGCTCGGTTCTTGTAATCTGAAAACAGTGACTCTACTGCAGATGACGTCGCGATTTCACTGCCAATTTTGGAATACGGGCGCATCACCCCAGTCCATGGAAGTAATTGTCCAATTAGTCGTCAGCTTTTCTGCCAGAGCAGGGTTATAAAAGGCACTCAAAACATCGCCGTTTTTCGAGAGCAAGGCCACGTTCTTCGCTTTTTGGAAAATTAAAATGCCCCAATCCACCCACGACTCAGATATATTATCATTAATATCTAAGTCCGCAAGTTCATCATTGTCCTTTTCTGTTATTGTATCCTCTATGACGGTACCTTTAATAATGTCATTCGCGTGCCTTAAGTAGGTTTCAGACGGCACTAATCCGCCATTTTCTTCGCGACCGATTCCATCGCTAAGAGCTACCACCATTAGTAGAAGCTGCGTCAGCTCCGTCAACGACTGCATTTTGTAAGCTTGCGCTATGCAGCGTATATCAAATTGACGCACCTTGGTGGGCTTGTGCCGCAAGCATTCCCATCTCGCCACCATAGCAATCAAGTGACTTACGTCAAGTCTTAAGTAGCAGGAAGGAACAGTAGTTCTTGTACGCATAACAACCGAATCCAAACATATTTGCAGGTAAGACTTCAAATCAGAGCAGTCTGCAAATACTTGACTTAATGCTACCAAAATTGCTCGTCCGAAATCAGAGACAACAAGTTTTGGGATGGGCGCACCAGCTCTTCAAATTTGCATTGAGAAATACGATATCAACGAAGCATCCTGCTTCGCTGATATCATCTGAAAAACCGGTATACTCTTTTCATCGCTTATCAATACACATTGGTATAAGAAGAGGTGGGGTGATAAGGATTCGTTCAGCAAAATTAATTTCTTCGCAAAGCCTTCACTGGCGTCAATTAGAAAATAACTGTCAGGTTAGCGCTGCTCAATTTTGAATAATCCCAATTGTTCTTTCGACCAATACATGCAATAGAATGGATCCATTCCTATTGCATGAATTGCGTGAGCGCATTGATTATATTTTGCGTGGTATGAATGATGGAACGGATCATTAGAAACTAAGCTGAGTCGCTTGTCTGCTTCTTCCTGTTTCGCCTTGCGAAGAACTTCGGCATTGTGAAGAATCGGTGGAATCTCGTCTCCTACTTCAATTAGTCTCTTAGCTTCTCCTGTTCGCCACACCGTGGCTTCTTTTTTTTCGTCCCCCAACTGGCTAGCCACCTTTTCCCGTAGATAGCCTTTTAGCTGTCTTTTTCGAACGTGGCTTACCTGCAAGGGGGTATAACCACTTGTAAGATAGTTGAGACAGTCGGTAATGAATAGTATATTGTGTGACAAGGGCGGAAAGTAAGCAAGTGCACTTGTCTGAAACTGCCTTTCCGCCCGAGTCACACATGATAAGTATTTTCTGTGACATCAATCGGGAGAACGCGGGTTCCATGCTTGTAGATGAGCAGAGAGTGACCAGTTCCGACCAATAAACGCTGACACCATACCGCTCCAGGGCGGAAAACATAGCGTTCGCGAAATGCACATGCGCCAACATCACTCTACGGCATTGGTCGGAAATTGGCTACTTTCCGTGCAAATGTGAGAAAATACAATTAAATGGTTTAAATACTAGTATGAAATGGTTGGGACATCATATTTTGATGTGAAATCGAACCCCGGGAGAAAACGTTTCGGGCGCTAACGAACAAACCCAAGCTTCCTGGCAACCAGAAGACGAGCGAAAGGGCCGTACCGCTTGACTTCGGCATTCGGCGCAACGTATACGCAGTAGAAATTTTTACCTTTTCAAGGTTAAGATTCTATAGCCAGCCCTGAAGAACTGTCGGTGCCCGAGGATTAGCTGAGGTCAGTGCCTGGGGTTCGTCAGTGTAACAATACAAAAAAAATCTATTCTAAAAATCGAATGATCGTCGTTGTTTACTCGATCCTGAGAATCAATGTATCAGATGAAAAAAAGATTCTAAATGATCGATGAACTATCAATTCTATTTCGTAAGAAATCCACCCCGTTTGAAATAATGCATAGGAAGGATTCTTTCTCAAGTGGGCCACCCAGTTTCGTCCCAGTCGCTAATTAATTTCGTTACTTTCTCCGATGATTACCCTACTTTTCAGGAGATTTGCTGAATTTTTGCAGATTTTCAGCACTGGCAGGAGCGTAGATATACGAAATATCTGGATAATCTGTTTATTTTACGTATTTATAAATTACTGAAATCGAAAAAAAAATCAAAATACATGAAAATTATGTTTTCCATCAGCTTTCCAATAAAAATATTTTCAATTGAAGAAAAATGCCATTGGGGCTAAAAATATTTTTAAAAAACCCGAAAAATGCGAAAAAAGGTGGTTTCAGATTTTCGAGCCACTTTGATTTTGATGAAAAAATTCGAGAAAGACTCTCTCATTGCTCAGAGTTTGCTGTGAAATTCTTATTATGAGACCGCCATTCCTTCACAACAAGAAAAAACGCCCAATGATTGTTTTTGTTTGTATCACAACTCGGAACGCTTTAGGAAGAAATGGCGGTCCCATAATAAGAATTTTACAGTAAAGTCTGAGCAATGAGAGTGTCGTTTTTGATTTTTTTCATCAAAATCGAAGTGGCCCGAAAACCTAAAACCACCTTTCTTAGCATTTTTTCGTTTTTTTTTTGGCATTTTCAGCCCTAAATGTCATTTTCTTTGAATTTAAAATATTTTCATTGGATAGATGATGAAAAACATAACTTTCATGTATTTTGATGTTTGTTTCCATTTTCAGTAATCTATAAATATACGTAAAATGAACAGATTATCCAGATACTTTATATATCTACGCTCCTGCCAGTGCTCACAATCTGCAAAAATTCAGCAAAACTCCTAAAAAGCAGGGTAATCATCGGAGAAAGTAATAAAACTAATTCGAGACCATGACAAAAATGGGTGGCCCACTTGAGAAAGAATCCTTCATACACGGAAAGAACAAAATAGGAATGGTTACTGTGGTACACACGAATCAACGAAACTAATATGATAAAATGTCTGAACATACTACTGGCTGAGGTTTTAATGAGAAAGGTTACTGCGTCAACGTGACTGAGTCTTATTAACATGGTAACCATTGCTGTGTGACATACTACGTCGAAACATATGACTGGTTACTATGTTCACAGTCACTGTTCGCTCATGAGATAATACAGTGCAACCTGCCGTATTATCGAAGTCTCTATAACGAGGGTGAAACCTCGATAACCGGGTGCACCGATGGCCTTGCGCTTATTTGGGCGCCACCTAATTTGAAAAACTAGGAAATCTCTATTACCTGATACCCACTGTCTAGATATCCGTTTGCCAGGGAAGCTGGTTGAGACGCTCAGGGTGGAGTTCGGGCACGTAGGCCCTCGTACCTATTTTCCGTTCTGACGCCGAGGCGTTCTTGTTTCTTTTATAATAAATCTTTACAATCTGTACTAATTAACTACGTCACCGGGTGAAGTTCTTGAAGATCCCTATGGTTCCGGGGAAGAATTTGGAGATCTCGAAGGTTGAATGATTCTTACTCGGTGAAATAGGATTAATAACTTGCTTTATTGGTAGCTGGTCTCTTTTCTCATGTATGATTCTCACACACACTCTGTATATTATTTCATATATATTGCACTCTCACACACTCACGCTGGGTCAGGATGTGACTCTACTTTAATAATCACTAGGGACTATTAAGTTAGCAAACTTCAATTATATTTTGGGCTATGCTTCTATTTAATTAGTACTCCATTCTGAGTAGGACGATGATTAGTCGTGATTTAAAACCCATCTGTCTCGTTAGAGAATCAGAGCTATACTTTATTTGACTATTCTTTACTGAATTCTGAGCTATGCTCTAAGTAATGAAATTACTTAATTCTGAGTAGGACAACGATTAGTCGCAGTGTAAACACCCATCTGTCTTCTTCAAGAAGAGACGCCATACTGACGAATTTGGTGAAATTCGTGTTAAACGCAGTGATGCGTGAGAATTGATAATATCGATTGTGATCTGAGGGATGGCGTTACTGGTATGACTATGTGTCGAATGTGAGCTAAGGAGCCTAGACTCGTATAGCCGCACGGCGGTAATTTGAATTAGGTAGAAATGTGCAGACACATTGTTACAACAGATTCCTCTCCGCACCAAAGCTGTTCCTATATAAAACATCTTTAGATACTGTGTCAAGAAACGAAAGTCTACTATGGCAGATACTACTCATTTGTACTCAACATAGTAACCAGTCCTATGTTAGGTAGGAACTGTTACTATGAGTCACATGTTTCTATGCTGAAGGAAGAAATTAATTTGCTTCTTTATATAGAAATATTGAAAACACCAATATACCGCCTATATATATTATAATTATTTTTTCTGTTATGTATACCTATGGGGCATTCCAGCTCAACTCAACCGGCCAACGGAAGTGACCTCTTCGATTTTGTTCTTGAAATGATATATGATAGTTCTATATCAAACATAACATGTCTGTGAAGATCAAGCCTTAAATCAAAAATCTGCTCAAGTTATGATTTTATGAAGATTCGAGTCGCCTCACGTTCAAATATTCTCTGCCACAAAACGATGAGTCAACTCAAAAAGGTGTCTAATGGATTATGCCCGGTACAAAGTGTAGTTTAGATGGAAATTCAATGAAAAATTTCAAGCACTCTTTTTCTCTAAAATTTCTCGGTAATCTCAATTTTCTCGGGAGAGCCCTAATCGATTGGGATGAATTTTGCACACAAAATTTTCGGTGAAAAACTACAAATTTTGACACCCGAAACAATATGCCCAGACGTCAACTTCTGGAGTTGTGCAGTTTTTAAATAATCATATAATTACCATTTCCGAGGAAATTTTGGTTCGCACGAATAAATAACATTGGGTATGATGCAAAGCATAGAAAGCTTGGATACAAATATTTAGGAAGTTGCTATTAGACATCAATAAATCAATTTAGTAATTGATAATCTTTTTAGTTATTACAAACATCATTTATCCGTCAATCGTGTCGAATAGCACTTTCTGTTTTTATGAATCACTGATTATATTCAACTGGATACGAGTTCACATGGAAGGCAGGGGCCAATGATTGCACCCGAGTGTACAGTAATGTTCGTTCATGGGTTGGCGGTGACTAACTGTTTTTTTCGGACTTTTTCGGAAACGAGACTCCATCCTAGTCGTATTTGATGTGCTGATAGCCGAAATTGTAATAATAATAATTGTGACCCCTTGTAAAAATAATATAATATTATTTTATTGATGGCATCCGAAAAAGTCTGAAAAAAATAGTTAGACACCGCAAACCCATTCATGAAGATTACTGTACACTCGGGTGCAAGAATTGGCCCCTGCCTTCCATGTGAACTCGTATTCAGTTGAATATAATCAGTGATTCATAAAAACAGAAAGTGCTATTGGACACGATTGACGGAAAAATTATGTTTGTGATAACTAAGAAGATTATCAATTACTAAATTGATTTATTGATGTCTAATAGCAGCTTCCTCAATATTTGTATCCAAGCTTTCTATGCTTTGCATCATACCCAATGTTATTCATTCGTGCGAACCAAGATTTCCGCGGAAATGGTAATTATATAATTATTCAAAAACTGCACAACTCCGGAAGTTGACGTCCGGGCATATTGTTTCGGGTACCAAAATTTGTAGTTTTTCATTGAAAATTTTGTGTCCAAAATTCATCTCAATCGATTAGGGCACTCCCGAGAAAATTGAGATTTTCGAGAAATTTTCGAGAAGAAGAGTGCTTGAAATTTTTCATTGAATTTCCATCCAAACTACACTTTGTACCGGACATAATCCATTAGACACCTCTTTGAGTTGACTCATCGTTTAGTGGCACTGAATATTTGAATGTGAGGAGACTCAAATCTTCATAAAATCATAATTTGGGCAGATTTTTGATTTGAGGCTTGATGTTCACAAACATGTCATGTTCGAAATAAAACTACCATATATTATTTCGAGAACAAAATCGAAGAGGTCACTTCCGTTGGCCGGTTGAGTTGAGCTGGAATGCCCCATATATATTAGACCGGTTAAAAAAAAACGACATTTTTTTTTTTTTTTTCAATTTTCGCATTGAAATACTTTTGGGGGGTTGAAAAAAGATGCCTGTTGAAGCGGAACTCCTAATATTAATATTTGGAGGTCGCTCATCGCGGATTTCTATTTTCCATTTAAATGGCATATGAAATTTTTTTTGTTTATAAGTTTGTAGCTAGCAAACCAATAGTCAAATCCGAATGACTCATACATAGTTTCATAGGGAATTCGACACTCTACAAAAAGCGTGTAAGGAAAAAAATTGGAAGGAGTCAATTTATCAAAAAATGATAAGATACACTTTTGGTAGAGTGTTCAATTTCCCATAAAAATATTTATGAGTCACTTGGATTTGTTAATTGGTTTGTGAGCTACAGAATGCTTAAAAAAAAAAAATAATGTCCTATGCTAGTAGTAGATGCCAGCCATGGGGCGTCACAACAAATGACGTCACCAGGTCATTGACCGGCTGGAGTGAAGACTTGGCGTCAAAACAATGAGACCGTCCGATCCAAGATGGCGCCGCCCATGCACATTAATACAATATGGCTCCCCCGTTTTTCAGAATACAATATGGCGAGTGTTTTGAAATTAAAGATGGCGACTGTTTTAAAATCAAATATGGCGACTGTTATATACGGGGTGTCTCGAAATTCGCGCACGCGAAGCATACCGGCGGATTCGTTGCAAAATAACGAGACGAAAGTTACTTATGCAAAAAAGTTCGCGAAGACTTAGTTCTCCCGTAAAAAGGACTTAATAACGGATCAATTAGCGTTCGTCTATAGGAAAGACTGTCTAAAATCCGCAAGAATCCGCATCGCCGTCCGCCTTATGAGGGAGAACTAGACAATAATGTGTGGTGTTCCCCGCTCCGCCCGACGCGCTCGCAGCCAACGTAAGCGCCTAACATTAGACAGTCGGTTTGCGTGATGAGAATTCCAGAGTCTCGTTTTAAAAATTAATGAATAATTTTAAACAAATCGTAGAATGATGAAATAAAAAGCTAATTCAAGCTCCTTCGATAGGATGTCTTTTGGGATTAGTTTTATAAGTCGATTAGAATCGGTTGGCCAGATATCATCCGGAGAACGGAAGAGCACGTAAATTTCCGTATCGTATTTTCGGTATCTTGATTTGACGGGTGGTCATCGCGTCCAACAGTGCCGAAAAAATCACAAATATTGATCCGAGGTCCCTTTAATCATTACCTGTTGTAGGGCGCGGCCAAAGTGACACAGTTTTTCGAAAATCATTCATACGACAAAGCGAGGTGATCCCATTCAGCCGGGAGAGCCGTAATCCGTTCCTATACGGAATAAGAAATCTAAAGTCCCGTTTTAAAAGTTGATAACGATTTTGAAACGCATTCCAGAATGATGTTATAAGAAGCAAATTCAAGCTCCTTCGATATGACGTCTTTTGAAATCAATTTCACGAGTCAATTCGAATCGGTTTGACAGATATCGTCCGAAGAACGGAAAAGAACGTGAATTTTCGTATCGTATTTTCGGTATATCGATTTCACGGGTGGTCGTCGCGTCCAAAACGGCCGAAAAAATTAGAAATATCGATCCGAGGTCCCTTTCATCATTACCAGTTGTAGGGCCGGGCTAGAGTTACACAGATTTCCGAAAATCTTTTATACGACGAAGCGAGGTGATCCCATTCAGCCGGGAGAGCCGTAATCCGTTCCTATATGGAATAAGAGATCGAGAGTCCCGTTTTAAAAGTTGATAACGATTTTGAAACGCATCCCAGAATGATGTTATAAAAAGCAAATTCAAGCTCCTTCGATATGACGTCTTTTGAAATTAATTTTACAAGTCAATTAGAATCGGATGGCCAGATATCGTCTGAAGAACGGGAGACAACGTGAATTTTCGTATCGTATTTTCGGTATCTTGATTTGACGGGTGGTCATTGCGTACAAAAGTGCCGAAAAAATCACAAATATTGATCCGAGGTCCCTTCAATCATTACCTGTTGTGGGGCGCGGCCAAAGTTACACAGTTTTTCGAAAATCATTCATACGACGAAGCGAGGTGATCCCATTCAGCCGGGAGAGCCGTAATCCGTTCCTATACGGAATAAGGAATCCAGAGTCCCGTTTTAAAAGTTGATAACGATTTTGAAACGCATCCGAGAATGATGTTATAAGAAGCAAATTCGAGCTCCATCGATATGACGTCTTTTGAAATCAATTTCACGAGTCAATTAGAATCGGTTGGCCAGATATCGTCCGAAGAACGGAAGAGAACGTGAATTTTCGTATCGTATTTTCGGTATCTTGATTTGACGGATGGTCATCGCGTCCAAAAGTGCCGAAAAAATCACAAATATTGATACGAGGTCCCTTTAATCATTATTCAACAATATTTTTAAGAGGTTCAGTCTAATGAATTGACATATTGTATATCTGTGGAGTAATAAACTTCGTCCTGGGGAGGGCCCACATCTAGGGCCGAAACGTCGACAAAATGAAAAATTGATGTTTCTATCAATTGACCTTTATTTCCAAGAAATTCCGTTCACATTCAATACTGAGGTCAAGAATATCCGTTCAAATTAAGGGGACCAGTACAGCTTGAATTTTCGAAAAAATTGGTTTTTCGTTTTTTGCAGTTTATGTTACCTAAAGATCTTCTACGTCTGTGAAAAAATCGAGTTTGACGAAATCGTCACGGTTTAGAAGTTACGGTCAAAAGTTCGTTATTTGGCTATCGCGATTCGGCGCAAGTGGCGCTGGCGCTTGATTTCGATATTGATCACATGGTGTATGATCGCCATTACTTGTGCAATACTTTTCGAGGTTGCGTGAGCGTCTGCTCGATTTCCAGTGTTTCAGAATTGAAATAAATAAATAAAAACAGTACTTTTCAGTACTAAATAATTATAAATTTACCTAATATCTATAGCGCGTAATCGTTGTACGGGTGTTGTGACTTGGTGCTTCGAAAACTATAACCTAAAAGTAAGTATTCAATCAAAATAGTAATATCTACACTAAGCTTCTGCCGAACTGTGTGTGCGGTCGAAGTTTTTTTGCTTTTTGTTCACAGATTTTTTGATAAAACAGAAAGGAAATATATAAAATATATCCAATATATTCAATATGAAAAGAAGAGAGAGGAGTTCTGGTGTTGGCACAAAAGGATGCATTGGCCGGTCAAAGAAGAGGGCGAAAACATTTCCGCAGAAGCAAACAGCGGCTGATGGACAGAGCACTCATGTTTCAACAGCTTCGGATAGAAAAATCAGTGGCGACTACGAGGCTAGCGATTCTGCTGGCTATAGGCTGTTTCACGTGAAACACTATTCCGTGCTCTGCGGGAGCATTTATCTTGTAAGACATGTGGTGGGTCGATAGTTATGACTGAAGTTAGCTTGAGAGGACTGGGTGGAACATACGGTATCTCTTGTGAAAATTGTGTCCAGCTAAAAATCTTCAAAAGTAGCCCTATGATTGATGATACACGAAGCGCGTATGAAATCAATAGGCGATCCATACTAGCGATGCGTTGTATTGGGCAAGGCAATGAGTCTGCGGAGGATGCAGCAGGGCCCTCATATGCTGCTGGAGCTTTTTAAAGAAGTGAGTAAGAGAAAGAAGCATGTATGGAACAAAAAAATACATGGGAAAAAAAAGTTCTGAGAAAATAGTTTGCAGAAAAGAAAAAGGAAAAATTAAATTTCCAATAAAAAAAAAAATTCTTTTTGAAAATTGAAAATTAAAAAAAAAAAAATTTCATTCAACTTTGGTACAACAAACTTTTTAATGTATGAGCCTCCGGAGGAGTATATACCAATTTTTCTGCAAAAACTTCAAACTCGTTTATCTCAGAACTATGTTTTTGGAGCTGTGTCGTAAGGTTTTAGGAGCACCGTTGCTCCGATTGGGGTCTTTGACGGCTCATTTTGTTCGGGCGACAAATCCTCATGATATGAACGAGGGAATTTTTGAATGTGTCTATTTTGGCCAAGTTATTTGCAAATTAGTGGCTCAAATTTTGGAAATTTTAGATAAATGACTGTAAGTTTTCACATGTGTTTTTCTTTTCAGATCCCCGCGTTCATAAGATGTGGAACTCCTGGCTGAAGAAGTTGAGACGTCGAAACACTGGATTGGATCAACGGTGTGCCTGAAACCTTACGACACAGTTTTTTGCAGAAATATTCTTTTTGATGTAAAATAAACTTTGGTTGACAAATAAAGTGATTCTGGAGTACTTGAAATATCTTAAACCAAGCTGTACTGGTCCCCTTAACCTAGATGCTTCAGAACCTTGAATTCAACCACAATCAATGATGACTCTTTATCTTTTCATAGTTAAATAACGTTCTACTATAAACTGCAAAATGATCCAGTCCTATGTAAAAAATTGACCAGCACGATTATCGAATTTCGATGGATTTCGGTTACACCTAAGACATCGTGACTGTGCTCATTGATGAACTTGAACAAAGTAGGGGAGAGTGTGCACAGCAGACACACCCAACATTTCTTCATGAATTTCATCAAAATTAATCTATTTTTGAAATCTGATTCTCACTCTGTTACTCAGTTACGTAGGTGTACCTTGGTAAAAATAATATTGCATAAATTTATTGATTTTCATTGCATTACATGTTTTTTTAGGGGTGCCCCTTGTGCCCCACTATCCCATACATCAGAATGATTTTTTTTTAAATATTTTATTTCACTTCCTGGAAAACGACTTGATATATTAGAACGAAATATTGATTGAAAATCAGGTGTTTGGTGGAGATGATGCACGAAACTTTTAAAGATTTTACTATTGCCGGTTTCGATGTAGTGAGTGTTTTACCATGAAAATAATTATTATGACGTGTATCCTAATCTGCGGGAGAACGACTTGACCGATTCGAACAAAATTCCGCGCGGGGGGATCAAGTGTTTGGTGGAGATGATCAACGAAACTTTTGAAGATTTCAGCATTGTCGGTTACGAAGTGGTAAGTGTTTTACCATTCAAATAATTATTACGTGTATCCTGAATCGCGGGAAAACGACTTGACCGCTCAGAATTGTCTACGTGTAATATAATAAACAATGAGAAGAATGTCAGTACAATCAAAAAAATCATAAGTCTGCGATCGTGCCTGTTGCAAAAAAGCATAGCTTTTTTGTCAACTGCTGGTTTTTAATTTAGTGATGTCTGGATTAAGACGATTTTCTGCGAGGAGACAATTGCAAAATTCAAGCCTCAGAGCATAGTCGTTATGCTTGAGTTCCTGTATTTTTCAGAGAATTTCATCCGTCTTCTGCGTGGGTCACGAATCATGTCGTCCCGATTCGAACCCAGGGCTGCGAATTCTTCAATAAAAATATTTACAACTAAAAATTGAGTATTTTATGCATTATGACAAAATCCAGATTAAAAATTACAAATTTAATCTTTAATTCAAATACTGTGGATTAAAAATGGAAAATCAATTTTTGATTAATAATAATAATACCTAATAATAATAATAATCATCATTATTATTATTATTATTATTATTCGGAAATAAAAAATTTTAAGTCATTTTTAGTAGAAAACATGGAATAAATAAATTAAAATAATTGTTGTTATTCCAGTATTCGGGATTAAACATTTTCTAATTAATTTTTAGACTAAAGATATTGGATTAAAAATTAAAAAAGTTATTCTTCAATCCGGTGTTCGGGATTAAGAATGAAGAACTCAATCTTCAATTGAAAGAATTATGGAATTAAAAATTGGAGAGTTACTTTTCAATCTGGTATTCAGGATTGTAAATT
Source organism: Tenthredo livida (assembly GCA_963992785.1). Taxonomy (NCBI): domain Eukaryota; kingdom Metazoa; phylum Arthropoda; class Insecta; order Hymenoptera; family Tenthredinidae; genus Tenthredo; species Tenthredo livida. Next base: position 28,121,936 of record OZ023067.1, read on the forward strand.
TTGAATTCAATTTTGAATTGAAAGATAAGGAATTTAAGATCAAAAAGTTTTTTTTTAATTCGGTATTTGGGATTAAAAATTTTTAATTCAATTTTTAATTCAAAGAGGTGCGATTAAAAATCGAAAGGTAAGTTTTTAATCCGGTCTTCGGGATTGAGAATTCTTAATTCAATTTTTCATTTAAAGGTATGGAATTCAAAGTTGAGAAGTATTATTTGGTCGCTTCTTTGGGATTAAAAAATATGAGATGATTTTCAATGCGAGCACTTATTCATTGCTGAATTTAATGCGCTACTTGCAACCCTGACTATCATGCACAACATCCGGCAAAGACTCATCAAAGCGCAACGTTCGCGTAGATCGTGGCCGTCCTGCATCTTGACGAACGTTGACGATGTTTCAAGCAGTTTTTCTTCTTAATATATCATCAATTCTTTAAATTAAGTTTTTGTCGAGATGAAAACGATTTTGAAAACGCACAGTGTATCATCTGGCTGCAACTCCAGCTCTTCCAAGGCATACTACGAGCAATAAGTGCAATATGCATAATTTGTTTCAAACAAATTTGTTGCTGAGTAACAAGTTGCTACGAGAAACTATGATCAATTGTACAATAGCATTCGGAACGATTACTTGGCATTATTAGTACGCATCAATTGAAACTAATATTTATAACATTCTACTAAAAATGGCTTATTATACGTTTGGAGAGTATTGCGACATGCACGCAATGCTCGGTGCATGCCATAGAAGTCCTCAAGTTGTAGCTCGAGCATATGCGGTGCGTTACCCACATCGTCGCCATCCGGACAAAAACGTAATTGCGCGACTAGACGATCGGTTGAGGGATACCGGGAACATGGCCATTGTTCGTCCAGATGCGGGACGGCCGCGATCCACGCGAACGGTACGGTTTGATGAGGCTGTGATGGATGCTGTTGAACAAGATCCAACGCGCAGCACGAGATCGATTGGGCGCCAGTTGGGAGAGCATCATTCGTTAGTCCACAGGACCATATCGGAGGAAGGGTGTCATCCGTTTCATTATACAAAAGTACAGGAGTTGAAGCAGGAGGACTTTGCGCTGAGGCTGGAGTTCTGCCATTGGCTCCTTGCTGAACATAGAATTAATGGAAATATAACGAGAAAAATTTTGTTCACGGACGAGTCTATATTTCCACGGGAAGGGGTGTTCAACCAACACAACAGCCACCACTGGGCATACGAGAACCCTTACGTGAAGCGCGTGAGGAGTTTTCAGAGCAGGTGGAGCTTCAATATATGGGCCGGTGTGATAGACAGATATTTCGTAAGTTAATGTCATCTTTTTTCGGGGCATTTAAGGCCGAATTATCATAATTCTACATTCCCAAACTTTTTAAGTATAATTAATTCTTAAAAATCTTTAAAAACTTTTTTGAAATAATTATTTATTAAAAATCGACAATGTGAAACGTAGAATTTACGTAAGTGATTATCGTTTTGTAGGTAGGACCCTACGAGTTGCCCGATCGGTTGACTGGTGATGGTTACCTCCATTTCCTGACCGCAGTACTTCCTGAACTGTTGGCAGAGGTGCCACCGGAGGCGACCCAAGGTATTTACTACCAGCACGATGGTGCACCCCCGCATTTTGCGTTACGCCCGCGCAGATGGCTGAACAATAATTTTGCGGGGCGATGGATCGGTCGCGGAGGACCGATAAGATGGCCACCACGATCTCCCGATCTGAATCCGCTAGATTACGGAATATGGGGGTGGATAAAAACCTACGTTTATGAGAAACAGCCGGCTTCCCTGGAGGAACTAGAAGGAAAACTCCATGAGGCAACAGCCATAATGTCCGAGGAATGTCTAGGAGAGTGCGTGGACAACCTCATCCATCGTGCAGAAATGTGTATTCACGCAGGTGGTGCACAATTCGAGCACCTTTTATAGCATTTTTCTTCATAACTGAGATCGATCGTTTTTCAATAATATACTCAATGCGCAAGCACGAGATTGTTATAGTCAAAGCACACGGGATATCAATGAATTTTCAATGATAATTTTTGTCGACATCGCAAGTTGAATATTTCTAAGTGAAAAGTACGGGATATGTTGTTGGTGGACGATGTATTCAAATGAAAAAATATTCATATCCGAAGTAGATGGTGGTGATGGTATGAGGTACCGAAAATTAAGTACCCCACCTTAGGCTGGATATAAATATTTTTTTCTTATAAATACTTCGTCCTTCAACAACATCCTGTCCTTTTTACTCAGAAATATTCAACTCGTAATGTTGAAAGAAATTATCATGCAATATTCAGTGATATCCCGTGTATTTGTATATGAGAATCTCGTGCTTACACGCACGTGTTAATATTGAGATGATTTTTTTTTTTTGTTTTTAATTTCATTAGAGTTGTATTACTATTTTTTTTTTCTCAGAAATATTCATCTAGGAATGTTGAAAGAAATTATCATTCAAATTCCAGTGATATCCCCCGTGTATTTGTATATGGAAATGTCGTGATTACACGCACTTGTTAATATTATTATAAATTTTTTTTTTAATTTTATTATTAGAGTTTAATGAATTTCTTGTTAAAATTTCAATGTTGGAGTTTTATAATTATTGTCAAAGTTGTTTCGTTAATCTCATACTCGTTTTGAATGACTGCCTTGTTAATTGCGTAGATATTTCATTTGAGTTTAGTGATTTATTGTTGTTCTTTCAATTTTTGCGTTCTATATTACTATGCCACTTGTTATGTTAAACCTATACTCCTTTCAATAAAAACACATTGAACATTACTGATGTTGATTTCGAAAATTACTATACCACCATAATTATTATTGTTATTATTCCTGTAGGCAATGAATTCATTTTAATCAAGGAGTCATCCTTAAAGGTGTTGTAGTCACTGTAGTCGACGACATTTTTGCAATCATGGTGTCACTCGATGGAAAAAGTAAGTACATAGGTACTTTTTTTTTGTAGGATCAATAGTTTTCGCGTTATACCGATTTTCCCATCTATCACCTCAACTGCTAACATCTAAACGCCTTCTGATGAAAATCTACAAAAAATTAGACATTCTCTCATCAACTAAGATTAACATTTCACAAAGTTTGAATCGATGATGAGGAGGTCATGGTTTTGGTCAGGTCGATTTCACGTGGAATGCCGCATATAAAAATCTCGTGCCTACACGCAAGTGTTAATATTAATATGAAGAATTATGTTTGGCGGATTACGACTCTCTCGGCTGAATGGGATCACGTCGCTTCATCCTTATTTTTAATCCCGAATATCTCGATTGCAAATTATTTTTTCAATTTTTAATCCCGAGTATGTGTATAAAAATTAATTTTGAATCACATTTAAAACACGCAATATTGATCAAGGTTGAGTTTGCTCCTCGTTTCGTTGTTCTACGATTCGTTTAAAATGAGCTAATAATTTTTCGAACAAGGGTCTGGAATTTTTATCGCGGGAACGAACTGTCTATGAACGGACTACGACTCTCCCGGCCAAATGAGATTACCTCGCCTCATCGTATTGATGATTTTCGAAAAATTGTATAACTAGCCGGGCCCTACCGCAGGTATTAATTAAAACGACCCATGATCATTACTTGTAATTCTCTCAGCACTTATACAGAGGCGATGACAACCCGCGGCAGTTAAGATACCGGGAAAAGGTCACGAAAATTCACGTTCGCTACCGTTCTTCGAACGAAATCTGGCCAACCGATTTGATTGGACTTGAGAAATTGGATTCAAAAGACGCAATATCGAACAAGCTCCTGATTTCGTGATTCAACGATTCGTTGCGAATGAGTTATTAATTTTTGAAACGGGAGTCTGGAATTTTGTTCGCGTAAACAGCGCCTCTTCAATGAACGGATTATGACTCTGTCGGCCGAATGTGAAGACCTCGCTCCATCGTATGGATGATTTTCGAAAAATTATATGACTCTAGCCGGACCGATTCTAATTGACTCGTAAAATTAATTTTAAAAGACGTCATATCGAAGGAGCTTGAATTTGCTTTCTATTCCATCATTCTGCGATTCGTTTAAAATTATTTATCAATTTCCAAAACGGGACTCTGGATTTCTTATTCCGTACAAAAACGGATTACGACTCTCCCGGCTGGATGGGATCACCTCGCTTCGTCGTATGCATCATTTTCGAAAAACTGTGTAACTTTGACCGCCCTACAACAGGTAATGATTAAAGGGACCTCGGATCAATATTTGTGATTTTTTCGGCACTTTTGTACGCAATGACCACCCGTCAAATCAAGATACCGAAAATACGATACGAAAATTCACGTTCTCTTCCGTTCTTCGGACGATATCTGACGAACCGATTCTAATTGACTCGTGAAATTAATTTTCAAAGACGTCATATCGAAGGAGCTTGAATTTGCTTTCTATTCCATCATTCTACGATTCGTTTAAAATTATTTATCAATTTTCAAAACGGGACTCTGGATTTCTCATTCCGTATAGGAACGGATTACGACACTCCCGGCTGGATGGGATCACCTCGCTTCGTCGTATGCATCATTTTCGAAAAACTGTGTAACTTTGACCGCGCCCTACAACAGGTAATGATAAAAGGGACCTCAGATCAATATTTGTGATTTTTTCGGCACTTTTGGACGCAATGACCACCCGTCAAATCAAGATACCGAAAATACGATACGAAAATTCACGTTCTCTTCCGTTCTTCGGACGATATCTGACCAACCGATTCTAATTGACTCGTGAAATTAATTTTAGAAGACGTCATATCGAAGGAGCTTGAATTTGCTTCTTATAACATCATTCTGGGATGCGTTTCAAAATCGTTATCAACTTTTAAAACGGGACTCTAGATTTCTTATTCCGTATAGGAACGGATTACGGCTCTCCTGGCTGAATGGGATCACCTCGCTTCGTCGTATGAATGATTTTCGAAAAACTGTGTAACTTTGGCCGCGCCCTACAACAGGTAATGATTAAAAGGACCTCGGATCAATATTTGTGATTTTTTCGGCACTTTTGGACGCAATGACCGTCCGTGAAATCAAGATACCGAAAATACGATATGAAAATTCACGTTCTCTTCCGTTCTTCGGACGATATCTGACCAACCGATTCTGAATGACTCGTGAAATTAATTTTAAAATACGTCATATCGAAGGAGCTTGAATTTGCTTTCTATTCCATCATTCTAGGATTCGTTTAAAATTATTTATCAATTTTCAAAACGGGACTCTGGATTCCTTATCCCGTATAAAAAGGGATTACGACACTCCCGTCTGGATGGGATCACCTCGCTTCGTCGTATGCATCATTTTCGAAAAACTGTGTAACTTTGACCGCGCCCTACAACAGGTAACGATGAAGGGGGCTTTGGATCAATATTTGTGATTTTTTCGGCACTTTTGGACGCGATGACCACCCGTCAAATCAAGATACCGAAAATACGATACGAAAATTCACGTTCTCTTCCGTTCTCCGGACGATATCTGACCAACCGATTCTATTTGACTCGTGAAATTAATTGTAGAAGACGTCATATCAAAGGAGCTTGAATTTGCTTTCTATTCCATCATTCTACGATTCGTTTAAAATTATTTATCAATTTTCAAAACGGGACTCTGGATTTCTTATTCCGTACAAAACGGATTACGACTCTCCCGGCTGGATGGGATCACCTCGCTTCGTCGTATGCATCATTTTCGAAAAACTGTGTAACTTTGACCGCGCCCTACAACAGGTAATGATCAAAGGGACCTCGGATCAATATTTGTGATTTTTTCGGCACTTTTGGACGCAATGACCACCCGTCAAATCAAGATACCGAAAATACGATACGAAAATTCACGTTCTCTTCCGTTCTTCGGACGATATCTGACCAACCGATTCTAATTGACTCGTGAAATTAATTTTAGAAGACGTCATATCGAAGGAGCTTGAATTTGCTTCTTATAACATCATTCTGGGATGCGTTTCAAAATCGTTATCAACTTTTAAAACGGGACTCTAGATTTCTTATTCCGTATAGGAACGGATTACGGCTCTCCTGGCTGAATGGGATCACCTCGCTTCGTCGTATGAATGATTTTCGAAAAACTGTGTAACTTTGGCCGCGCCCTACAACAGGTAATGATTAAAAGGACCTCGGATCAATATTTGTGATTTTTTCGGCACTTTTGGACGCAATGACCGTCCGTGAAATCAAGATACCGAAAATACGATATGAAAATTCACGTTCTCTTCCGTTCTTCGGACGATATCTGACCAACCGATTCTGAATGACTCGTGAAATTAATTTTAAAATACGTCATATCGAAGGAGCTTGAATTTGCTTTCTATTCCATCATTCTAGGATTCGTTTAAAATTATTTATCAATTTTCAAAACGGGACTCTGGATTCCTTATCCCGTATAAAAAGGGATTACGACACTCCCGGCTGGATGGGATCACCTCGCTTCGTCGTATGCATCATTTTCGAAAAACTGTGTAACTTTGACCGCGCCCTACAACAGGTAATGATTAAAGGGACCTCGAATCAATATTTGTGATTTTTTCGGCACTTTTGGACGCAATGACCACCCGTTAAATCAAGATACCGAAAATACGATACGAAAATTCACGTTCTCTTCCGTTCTCCGGACGATATCTGACCAACCGATTCTATTTGACTCGTGAAATTAATTGTAGAAGACGTCATATCAAAGGAGCTTGAATTTGCTTTCTATTCCATCATTCTACGATTCGTTTAAAATTATTTATCAATTTTCAAAACGGGACTCTGGATTTCTTATTCCGTACAAAACGGATTACGACTCTCCCGGCTGGATGGGATCACCTCGCTTCGTCGTATGCATCATTTTCGAAAAACTGTGTAACTTTGACCGCGCCCTACAACAGGTAATGATTAAAGGGACCTCGGATCAATATTTGTGATTTTCTCGGCACTTTTGGACGCAATGACCACCCGTCAAATCAAGATACCGAAAATACGATACGAAAATTCACGTTCTTTTCCGTTCTTCAGACGATATCTGGCCAACCGATTCTAATTGACTCGTGAAGTTAATTTCAAAAGACGTCATATCGAAGGAGCTTGAATTTGCTTCTTATAACATAATTCTGGGATGCGTTTCAAAATCGTTATCAACTTTTAAAACGGGACTCTAGATTCCTGATAACGTAAAGGAACGGATTACGGCTCTCCCTGCTGAATTGGATCACCTCTTTTCGTCGTATGAATGATTTTCGAAAGACTGTGTAACTTTGGCCGCGCCCTACAACAGGTAATGATTGAGGGGGCTTTGGATCAATATTTGTGATTTTTTCGGCACTTTTGGACGCGATGACCACCCGTCAAATCAAGATACGGAAAATACGATACGAAAATTCACGTTCTTTTCTGTTCTTCGGACGACATCTGGCCAACCGATTCCAATTGACTCGTGAAATTAGTTTCAAACGACGTCATATCGAAGGAGCTTGAATTTGCTTCTTATAACATCATTCTGAGATGCGTTTCGAAATCGTTATCAACTTTTAAAACGAGACTCTAGATTTCTTATTCCGTATAGGAACGGATTACGGCTCTCCCGGCTGGATGGGATCATTTCGCTACGTCGTATGAATGATTTTCGGAAAACTGTGTGACTTTGGCCGCGCCCTACAACAGGTAATGATTGAAGGGACCTCGGATCAATATTTGTGATTTTTTCGACTTTTCTAGACGCAATGACCACCCGCGAAATCAAGATACCGGAAATACGATACGAAAATTCACGTTCTCTCCCGTTCTTCGGACGATATCTGACCAACCGATTCCAATTAACTCGTGAAATTAATTTTAAAAGACGTCATATCGAAGGAGCTTGACTTTGCTTCTTATAACATCATTCTGGGATGCGTTTCAAAATCGTTATCAACTTTTGAAACGGGACTCTAGATTTCTTATTCCGTATAGGAACGGATTACGGCTCTCCCGGCTGAATGGGAACACCTCGCTTCGTCGTATGAATGATTTTCGAAAAACTGTGTAACTTTGGCCGCGCCCTACAACAGGTAATGATTAAAAGGACCTCGGATCAATATTTGTGATTTTTTCGGCACTTTTGGACGCAATGACCACCCGTTAAATCAAGATACCGAAAATACGATACGAAAATTCACGTTCTCTTCCGTTCTCCGGACGATATCTGACCAACCGATTCTAATTGACTCGTGAAATTAATTTTAGAATACGTCATATCGAAGGAGCTTGAATTTGCTTTCTATTCCATCATTCTACGATTCGTTTAAAATTATTTATCTATTTTCAAAACGGGACTCTGGATTTCTTATTCCGTACAAAACGGATTACGACTCTCCCGGCTGGATGGGATCACCTCGCTTCGTCGTATGCATCATTTTCGAAAAACTGTGTAACTTTGACCGCGCCCTACAACAGGTAATGATTAAAGGGACCTCGGATCAATATTTGTGATTTTTTCGGCACTTTTGGACGCAATGACCACCCGTCAAATCAAGATACCGAAAATACGATACGAAAATTCACGTTCTCTTCCGTTCTTCGGACGATATCTGACTAACCGATTCTAATTGACTCGTGAAATTAATTTTAGAAGACGTCATATCGAAGGAGCTTGAATTTGCTCTCTATTCCATCATTCTACGATTCGTTTAAAATTATTTATCTATTTTCAAAACGGGACTCTGGATTTCTTATTCCGTACAAAACGGATTACGACTCTCCCGGCTGGATGGGATCACCTCGCTTCGTCGTATGCATCATTTTCAAAAAACTGTGTAACTTTGACCGCGTTCTACAACAGGTAATGATTGAGGGGGCTTTGGATCAATAATTGTGATTTTTTCGGCACTTTTGGACGCGATGACCACCCGTCAAATAAAGATACCGAAAATACGATATGAAAATTCACGTTCTCTTCCGTTCTTCGGACGATATCTGGCCAACCGATTCTAATTGACTCGTGAAATTAATTTCAAACGACGTCATATCGAAGGAGCTTGAATTTGCTTCTTATAACATCATTCTGAGATGCGTTTCGAAATCGTTATCAACTTTTAAAACGAGACTCTAGATTTCTTATTCCGTATAGGAACGGATTACGGCTCTCCCGGCTGGATGGGATCATTTCGCTACGTCGTATGAATGATTTTCGGAAAACTGTGTGACTTTGGCCGCGCCCTACAACAGGTAATGATTGAAGGGACCTCGGATCAATATTTGTGATTTTTTCGACTTTTCTAGACGCAATGACCACCCGCGAAATCAAGATACCGGAAATACGATACGAAAATTCACGTTCTCTCCCGTTCTTCGGACGATATCTGACCAACCGATTCCAATTGACTCGTGAAATTAATTTTAAAAGACGTCATATTGAAGAAGCTTGACTTTGCTTCTTATAACATCATTCTGGGATGCGTTTCAAAATCGTTATCAACTTTTGAAACGGGACTCTAGATTTCTTATTCCGTATAGGAACGGATTACGGCTCTCCCGGCTGAATGGGAACACCTCGCTTCGTCGTATGAATGATTTTCGAAAAACTGTGTAACTTTGGCCGCGCCCTACAACAGGTAATGATTAAAAGGACCTCGGATCAATATTTGTGATTTTTCCGTCACTTTTGGACGCAATGACCACCCGTCAAATCAAGATACCGAAAATACGATACGAAAATTCACGTTCTCTTCCGGTCTCCGGACGATATCTGACCAACCGATTCTAATTGACTCGTGAAATTAATTTTAGAAGACGTCATATCGAAGGAGCTTGAATTTGCTTTCTATTCCATCATTCTACGATTCGTTTAAAATTATTTATCTATTTTCAAAACGGGACTCTGGATTTCTTATTCCGTACAAAACGGATTACGACTCTCCCGGCTGGATGGGATCACCTCGCTTCGTCGTATGAATGATTTTCGAAAAACTGTGTAACTTTGGACGCGTCCCACAACAGGTATTGATTAAGGGGGCTTTTGATCAATATTCGTGATTTTTTCGGCACTTTTGGACGCGATGACCACCCGTCAAATCAAGATACCGAAAATACGATACGAGAATTCGCGTTCTTTTCCGTTCTTCGGACGATATCTGGCCAACCGATTCTAATTGACTCGTGAAATTAATTTCAAAAGACGTCATATCGGAGGAGCTTGAATTTGCTTCTTATAACATCATTCTGGGATGCGTTTCGAAATCGTTATCAACTTTTGAAACGGGACTAGATTTCTGATTCCGTATAGGAACGGATTACGGCTCTCCCGGCTGAATGAGATCACCTCGCTTCGTCGTATGAATGATTTTCGAGAAACTGTGTAACTTTGGCCGCGCCCTACAACAGGTAATGATGAAAGGCACATCGGATCAATATTTTTGATTTTATCGGCACTTTTGGACGCGATGACCACCCGTCAAATCAAGATACCGAAAATACGATACGAAAATTCACGTTCTCTTCCGTTCTTCGGACGATATCTGACCAACCGATTCTAATTGACTCGTGAAACTAATTTTCAAAGACGTCATATCGGAGGAGCTTGAATTTGCTTTCTATTCCATCATTTTACGATTCGTTCAAAATTATCCATTAATTTTCAAAACGGGACTCTGGATTTCTTATTCCGTATAGAAATGGATTACGGCTCTCCCGGCTGAATGGGATCACCTCGCTTCGTCGTATGAATGATTTTCGAAAAACTGTGTAACTTTGGACGCGTCCCACAACAGGTATTGATTAAGGGGGCTTTTGATCAATATTCGTGATTTTTTCGGCACTTTTGGACGCGATGACCACCCGTCAAATCAAGATACCGAAAATACGATACGAGAATTCGCGTTCTTTTCCGTTCTTCGGACGATATCTGGCCAACCGATTCTAATTGACTCGTGAAATTAATTTCAAAAGACGTCATATCGGAGGAGCTTGAATTTGCTCCTTACAACATTATTCTGGAATGCGTTTCAAAATCGTTATCAACTTTTAAAACGGGATTCCAGATTTCTCATTCCGTATAGGAATGGATTACGGCTCTCCCGGCTGAATGGGATCACCTCGCTTCGTCGTATGAATGATTTTCGAAAAACTGTGTAACTTTGGCCGCACCCTCCAACAGGTAATGATTAAAGGGACATTGGATCAATATTTGTGATTTTATCGGCTTTTTTGGACGCAATAACCACCCGTGAAATCAAGATACCGAAAATACGATACGAAAATTCACGTTCTTTTCCGTTCTTCGGACGCTATCTTGCCAACCGATCCTAATTGACTCGTGAAATTAATTTCAAAAGACATCATATCGAAGGAGCTCGAATTTGCTTTTTCTAACATCATTCTGCAACGCGTTTCAAAATCGTTATCAACTTTTAAAACGGGACTCTAGATTTCTTATTCCGTATAGGATCGGATTACGGCTCTCTCGGCTGAATGATATCACCTCGCTTTGTCGTATGAATGATTTTCGAAAAACTGTGTAACTTTGGCCGCGCCGTACAACAGGTCATGATTAAAGGGACATCGGATCAATATTTGTGATTTTTTCGGCACTTTTGGACGCGATGACCACCCGTCAAATCAAGATACCGAAAATACGATACGAAAATTCACGTTCTTTTCCGTTTTCCGGACGATATCTGGCCAACCGATCCTAATTGACTCGTGAAATTAATTTCAAAAGACAAAATATCGAAGGAGCTTAAATTTGCTTCTTATAACATCATTCCGGAATGCGTTTCAAAATCGTTATCAACTTTTAAAACGGGACTCTAGATTCCTGATTCCGTATAGAAGCGGATTACGGCTCTCTCGGCTGAATGATATCACCTCGCTTTGTCGTATGAATGATTTTCGAAAAACTGTGTAACTTTGGCCGCGCCGTACAACAGGTAATGATCGAAGGGACATCGGATCAATATTTGTGATTTTTGCGGCACTTTTGGACGCGATGACCACCCGTCAAATCAAGATACGGAAAATACGATACGAGAATTCACGTTCTTTTCCGTTCTTCGGACGACATCTGGCCAACCGATTCTAATTGACTCGTGAAATTAATTTCAAAACACGTCATATCGACGGAGCTTGAATTTGCTTCTTATAACATCATCCTGGGATGCGTTTCAAAATCGTTATCAACTTCTAAAACGGGACTCTAGATTCCTGATTCCGTATAGGAACGGATTACGACTCTCCCGGCTGGATGGGATCACCTCGCTTCGTCGTATGCATCATTTTCGAAAAACTGTGTAACTTTGACCGCGCCCTACAACAGGTAACGATGAAGGGGGCTTTGGATCAATATTTGTGATTTTTTCGGCACTTTTGGACGCGATGACCACCCGTCAAATCAAGATACCGAAAATACGATACGAAAATTCACGTTTTTTCCCGTTCTTCGGACGATATCTGGCCAACCGATTCTAATTGACTCGTGAAATTAATTTCAAAAGACGTCATATCGAAGGAGCTTGAATTTGCTTCTTATAACATCATTCTGGGATGCGTTTCAAAATCGTTATCAACTTTTAAAACGGGACTCTAGATTCCTGATTCCGTATAGAAACGGATTACGGCTCTCCCTGCTGAATGGGATCACCTCGCTTCGTCGTATGAATGATTTTCTAAAAACTGTGTAACTTTGGCCGCGCCCTACAACAGGTAATGATTAAAGGGACCTCGGAACAATATTTGTGATTCTTTCGGCTTTTTTGGACGCAATGACCACCCGTGAAATCAAGATACCGAAAATACGATACGAAAATTCACGTTTTCTTCCGTTCTTCGGACGATATCTGACCAACTGATTTTAATTGACTCGTGAAATTAATTTTAAAAGACGTCATATCGGAGGAGCTTGAATTTGCTTTCTATTACATCATTCTACGATTCGTTTAAAATTATTTATCAATTTTCAAAACGGGACTCTGTATTTCTTATCCCGTATAAAAACGGATTACGACTCTTCCGGCTGGATGGGATCACCTCGCTTCGTCGTATGCATCATTTCCGAAAAACTGTGTAACTTTGGCCGCGCCCTACAACAGGTAATGATTAAAGGGACCTCGGATCAATATTTGTGATTTTTTCGGCATTTTTGGACGCAATGACCACCCGTCAAATCAAGATACCGAAAATACGATACGGAAATTCACGTTCTCTCCCGTTCTCCGGATTATATCTGGCCAACCGATTCTAATCGACTTATAAAATTAATCCCAAAAGACGTCCTATCGAAGGAACTTGAATTAGCTTTTTATTTCATCATTCTACGATTCGTTCAAAATTATTCATCAATTTTCAAAACGAGACTCTGGAATTCTCATCACGCAAACCGACTGTCTAATGTCAGGCGCTTACGTTGGCTGCGAGCGCGGCGGTCGGAGCGGGGAACACCACACATTATTGTCTCGTTCTCCCTCATAAGGCGGACGGCGATGCGGATTCTTGCGGATTCTAGACAGTCTTTCCTATAGACGAACGCCAATTGGTTCGTTATCAAGTCCTTTTTACGGCAGAACTAAGTTTTCGCGAACTTTTTCGCATAGGTCACTTTCGTCTCGTTATTTTGCAACGAATCTGCCGGTATGCTTCGCGTGCGCGAATTTCGAGACACCCTGTATATATATATATATATATCGTGATTCCCAAGTCGCGGAACAGATTTCACATGCAGATTCCTTGTCGAAATCTAAGAATAAAGTTCCTTATCAAAAACTTCCAGGGCCCGGTCGTTGCTGAGTTATAGAAGGTTCAGTCTAACCAATAATACGGCCGTAAAGTGAGGTGCTCAGTCTCGTAGCAATTCTGTCAAACTGATAGTCCCTGCGTCGTATGATCTTTGCCCGACATTTCGGTTTTTAAATTTCGTAATTTTTAGTCTTCATGTCGCCCGGTCGGTCATTCTCGTGCCCTACTTTGATCGCCCCGTAGTTGACGTCGTCCAGGTGGTCAAACTGGTAATTTACCTTCCCCAGGTCTTTTGCTTCGTAGCGTTCGTTATCCAGGTCGCCAGGCTCGTGATTTCTGTACTCCAGCACTTTTGCCCCGTAGTTGACGTTATCCAGGTGGTCAAACTGATGATTTACATTCCCCAGGTCTTTCGCTCCGTAGGTTTTACTCTCGTTGTCATCGGGTTGTCGATTTTCATGCTTCAGGACCTTCGCCCCGTAGTTTACGTTGTCCAGGTGGTCAAACTGATGACTTACGTTACTCAGGTCATCCGCTTCGTAGTTTTCACTATTTGTTGTCATCGGGTTGTTGATTTCCATACTCCAGGACTTTCGCCCCATAGTTTACGTTGTCCAGGTGGTCAAACTGATGACTTATGTTGTCCAGGTCACCCGCTTCGTAGTTTTCACCGACGTTGTCATCGGGACGGAAATCAACAACCCGATGACAACAAAGAGTGAAAACTACGGAGCGGATGACCTGAGTAACGTTAGTGATCAGTTTGACCACCTGGACAACGTAAACTACGGGGTGAAGGTCCTGGAGCATGAGAATCAACAACCCGATGACAATGAGAGTGAAAACTACGAAGCAAAAGACCTGAGGAATGTAAATCATCAGTTTGACCACCTGGACAACGTCAAGTACGGGGCGAAGGTCCCAATACGAAGCAAAAGACCTGCGGAATGTAAATCATCAGTTCGACCACCTGGACAACGTAAACTACGGGGCGAAGTTCCTGGAGCATGAAAATCAACAACCCGATGACAATGAGAGTGAAAACTACGAAGCAAAAGACCTGAGGAATGTGAATCATCAGTTTGACCACCTGGATAACGTCAACTACGGGGCAAAAGTCCTGGAGTACGGAAATCACGAGGCTGGCGACCTGGATAACGAACGCTACGAAGCAAAAGACCTGGGGAATGTCAATCACCAGTTTGACCACCTGGAAAACGTCAACTACGGGGCGAACGACGTAGGGCACGAGAATGACCGACCGGGCGACATAGAGACTAAAAATTACGAAATGTAAAAACCGAAATTGCGGGCAAAGTTCATACGACGCGGGCACTATCAGTTTGACAGAATTGCGACGAGACTGAGCACGTCACTTCACGGCCGTATTATTGGTTAGACTAAACCTTCTATAACTCAGCAGCGACCGGTCCCTGGAAGTTTTTGATACGGAACTTTATTCATAGATTTCGACAAGGAATCTGCATGTGAAATCTTTTTCGCGACTTGGGAATCACGCTGTATACTAGCTATGACTATATATACTCGCTATGACTTATACCCGCTTCTTCGATGTCAGCTCTAAGATAATGAATCCTTATTTTATCAAGAGACTCGGTAGAGTCTCGCGCCAAGTACATTAAAAAAAAAAAATTTCAAGCGCGAGACTCAACGAGTCTTTATACCCGAGAGGCAACTACCCTAACCTATACCGCGAGCTAGTATCTTCGTTTTCTTTCACCTCACAACATACACAAATGAAACTAATTTCATCTAGGATGTGGGCATGAAAAGCTTTCATTTAAGCCTTAGATCGATTAAATCGGTGTCCGGAGTGCTGAGATATTATTAACTACAGATTCTGATACCCCGTTTCCGCGTACAATGTTTGTTCTTCTCCTTAGTGTTCTTCAGACCAAGATTCAGCCAATTCAAACCATTCCCATATAAAATTACTAGACGGGAAACCACACAAAAGTTGTATAGAGTGACGTCAGTATACGAGATAGTTCCGACGTAGATAGCGTCAGTATCGCAGACAGAAACCGTCCGCTACACTAGCAGACTTGTGTTGTCATTTCATATTTTTAAATCCAAATGAAGGAAATAAAAGAAAGTACGAGCAATGCTTAATGCAAAATTTGAACGTACAAAAACTAGCGAATACCTCCCAAAAGCCAGTTAGGTGCGAAAACCTCACACCAAGTACATTTAAGTGATAGCCGCCAACAAAAATGTTTCGATAGGTTAATTATCTTAAATCCTACGATCTTGAGCTTTTGAGGTTATGCGAATCGACTGACGTGTAAAATTCATGGTGATAAATAGAATAATAATTGTGAACGGATAATTTTACGATTAGGCTTACCTTGTATGACACAAGACTGTTAGATGACTATTAACTGACTATTACCTCTAAATTTTATTCACTTATACATTGTCAATTTGGCTTATTTCCATTCATGAATGCAATTATCGTAGGAAACGGTGTTTTGGGGATTCAATTTTCTAGCAAGTCACCGCCTGAGAAAGTCTGACAATAGAAAATCAAGAAAAAATGTTGAAGTTGAAAAATATCAGGATAGCATGATTTGATATAAGGAACGGCAAGGAGCCAGACCAACAAAGCCGAGTTCAAGCGTTGGATTGCAACAAATTCCACTTCAAGCTCGATGTTAGGCTCATTTCTAGAGGCTCGTCTACTCGGACCTAAACTGCGAGCCAACGTTATGTGTAGGATTCCAACGAATTCTATATTTTATCTCGGTATCCTCTAGTCCAAACGAGACTGTGAGTCGACGTTGTGTGTTGGACTACGATAGGCTTTATTCTACACTCCACGTCAACGTAATGCCTTGACCTTCGGTGAAGATAATTTTTTAATCCATGGTTTACAATTAGCTTAGATTCTCCGCTCAGAAGCTCAATCAAATTCAGATTAGTGCTATCACGACAAATGGTAAGAATAAAAATACTTATTCAATATTAAAGAAATGATCGATTGACTTCCTCTTTCTCAGATGATAGAGATTCTGATTTATATTTATTTATTATTTGTAGACTCAGCGTATAATCATTCATGAATGGAATTATTGAAGAAAAATCTGTCTTATGGATTGTTTGATTTTGTAGCGGGTTGCCGTATAAGACGTGAGGATGATGAAAGAAAACGCTTGGGTTGCAAAATATCGGTATAGTGTGATTCGATAGGAGAAACGGCAAGAGTCAGACGAAGAGAGCAGAATGCGAGTGTTTGACTTCATAAACTTCCATTTTATGCTCTACGCTAGTCTTGCATGAATAGGCTCAATTCCGAATATTTTGATACCTTCTGTTCAGACCCGAATTGGAAGTTGACGTTATGAGTCCGGGACGCGTACATGTTCTTTTTGCAGAGGTTGCAATACATATATCTGATATTTATATATATTTAGTCATGAGCGGCAACTATAACCCTGCGTGCAAGTAACTCCGCCATTGCCGGTCCCAGGCCCAGATGAGGCAGAAGGAGGGCTGCACGTAGGGTAAGATGTTGTAGGTATAAAAAATTATTGTAGTGGAACAATTTGTAAACGCTATGAAAGTACATTACGCGTCACTCTACAAATTTGAGACTTGGGGAAATGTATGAGCACACGCGTGCTCGTTGCTGTTGACGTTCCTGCTGATCGAGGGACTTCGAGCGGTATGAAATAGCACAAAACAACCGAGCGAGCGTAGCGAGCGAGCACAACTATTAGGTGGTCAAGCAAAATTTTACAAAAAGTAGTGAAATCAACCCCAAAAAGCACCTTCGGTGCAAAAACCTTCCGCCAAGTCCATTAACGTGTAGATCACTCCACCAAAAAATAATCCAAGGTTGTGCTCGCTCACTCGATTGGTTGATGATTATCAACATACAAAAGCATTGAAATCAGATACAACTGCCAAGTACCTGTAGAATGATAAAAGTTTGGGATTGAAAAATTTGTTCAAACTAAATAACGTTGTACTCGTTCGCTCGCTGCGCTCGCTCACTCTATTGGCTTATGATTATGGGTTAAAAAAACAATTCGAATGAAGAAATTGAAGATGTCAACATTTATCAAAAAATATTCATAACGAAAAAATAATTAAAAAAAAATTTGAAAAAAAAATTTGGAGGTAGTGGTACTTGGGGGGCCTTTTGTAGAAAAAGAAATATGAAATATCGATCGCGAACCATGTCAATGTCATCTGATAGATATTCAAACATTGGCCCGCCAACGTACCACGGACTCCAAATTTTTTTTTCAAATTTTTTTCAAATTATTTTTTCGCTATGAATATTTTTTGATAAATGTTGACATCTTCAATTTCTTCATCCGAATTGTTTTTTCAACCCATAATCATAAGCCAATAGAGTGAGCGAGCGCAGCGAGCGAACGAGTACAACGTTATTTAGTTTGAACAAATTTTTCAATCCCAAACTTTTATCATTCTACAGGTACTTGGCAGTTGTATCTGATTTCAATGCTTTTGTATGTTGATAATCATCAACCAATCGAGTGAGCGAGCACAACCTTTGATTATTGTTTGGTGGAGTGATCTACACATTAATGGACTTGGCGGAAGGTTTTTGCACCGAAGGTGCTTTTTGGGGTTATATATATATATATATACTAGCTGAAATTGACAGAAAATGACAGGGCATATACACGAAATGACACACAAATTATTTTTAAATATTTTTCTTTTTTATTTTCATTTTTTTTATTCTTTTTTTTTATAATGTCCAAGTACCCTCTCCTCCTCCTCCTCCACCCTCTCCCCTTCCTCCTCCACCCTCTCCTCGACCGGCACCTCGTCTGAAACATACGATCATGATTATTAATATTTTTATCGCAATAACCCAACGAAATTCAATGAAAATTACACATCAACTTACCGGTGACGTAGCCGTCCTCGTCCGAGGGTAGCCACCATATGCTCATCGTCCTCACTAACGCTCGAGCTCGTTGAGCTCATCCCCGAGACGCTTCCGGCAAAGTCGCTATCCTCTTCGAGAGCAGCTAACTCTGCCTGCCGCGCCTCAATTTCCGCATTGATCTCCGCGAGCCTCGCGATCAACCGCTCCCTGAGTAACCACATATCGCGGGGGTCACCGTGGAGCAAAGCAGCGAGTACCATCTCATCCATTTCTGTATCGAAAAAACTTTTAAGCAGAAAACTTTCAACCATAAAACCACCAAAGAACAATCATACTTACTTCTTATCCAATGTCGCAAACTCAACTGACTCGTTCTGCAAAGAAATATACCTCGCTGCATCGCGTACCTAGACCAAGGGGGTGGTGATAGAGGCACATGCTTATCAAGAAGCGTCTCTATGTCCCGACGAGTGTCAACTTACCATCCTCACGTGCAAAACTGACGAATTTGCTGAAATGCAGGTGGGGGGTTTGCTCGCAATAAACGACACAGGATGTTTCGTTACAAAATTTTCACTTCATTCAACATTGCTTAAAACTAATCTATAACAACCCCAAAAAGCACCCCTGGTGCAAAAACCTTTCGCCAAGTACATGAATGTGGTGACTACCCCCAAAAAAATCCACCAACGAAAATTCCTTTCTAACAAAATTGGTACTATAAAAATGTCTACTTACAGAAGGATTGAAATCAGATACAATGGCCAAGTACATGTCTTCTGTATAACAAAAGTTTACAACAGAAGAACAGAAAACTGAATAGTCTTGTATCGTTCACTCGCTACGCTCGCTCACTCGATCAGCTCTTGATAATTACAGGGAAAAAAATCAGAAAAAAAAAAATTTAATACGTGGTACTTGCGGGCCATTTATGATTAAGTAAAAGAGTATTCATTTGGGTCTATGTATCATTTGTTTGATACATATTGCTATAATGGCCCGCCAAGTACCACTTCCTAAATTTTTCTTTCTGATTTTTTTCCCTGTAATTATCAAGAGCTGATCGAGTGAGCGAGCGTAGCGAGTGAACGATACAAGACTATTCAGTTTTCTGTTCTTCTGTTGTAAACTTTTGTTATACAGAAGACATGTACTTGGCCATTGTATCTGATTTCAATCCTTTTGTAAGTAGACATTTTTATAGTACCAATTTTGTTAAGGAGGAATTTTTGTTGGTGGATTTTTTTGGGGGTAGTCACCACATTAATGTACTTGGCGAAAGGTTTTTGCACCAGGGGTGCTTTTTGGGGTTGATATCACCACTTTTTGTGAAATTTTGTTTGACTACCTAATAATTGTGCTCGCTCGCTACGCTCGCTCGATTGGGTTTTCATATATTCTCGCTCGCGAGGCTTGTTCAGTTGGCAGCATTCTGCCAATTGTTCCTATGAACATCCCAATGCATGTACGGTGATGCATTTTGTATCATGCGAATCCCTCAAACGCAGCTATGTCAAATGTGGTAGTATAATTTCAAATGAATGAAAATAATGTAATAATATACACGTATGCTCATACTTTTCTGTGAGCCTTGAATTTCTGTGGACAGACGTAACAGATGTTCTTTCATTAAGTTTTACGAATTGTTTCGTTAGAATCTGGTATAATTCTATATGCCTGAAACGTGTAACCCTGCGCGCAGCCCTCCTCCTGTCTCATCTGGGCCTGGGACCGGCAATGGCGGAGTTACTTGCACACAGGGTTATAGCTGCTGCTCATGATTAAATATATATAAATATGAGATATATGTATTGCAATTCGTAGGTAGGTTTTTTTTTTTTTTTTTAATGTAGCTAGGTCCTCTGTGAAAATAATACGTACGCGTCCCATACTCATAATGTCAACTTCAAATTCAGGTCTGAACAGAAGGTATCAAAATATCTAGAATTGAGCCTATTCGTGCAAGACTAGCTGAGAGTATAAGATGGAAGTTTATGAAATCAAACACTCGCATTCTGCTCTCTTCATCTGACTCTTGCCGTTTCTCGTACCAAATCGCACTATCCCGATACTTTCCGACCCTAGCGTCTTCTCTCATCATCCTCTCGTCTTATACGGCGACCCGCTACAAAATTGAACAATCCATAGAAAGGGTTTTTTTTTCCAATAATTATATTCATGAATGATTATACGCTGAGTCTACAATGAATAAATAAATATAAATGAGAATCTCTATCATCTGACAAAGAGGGGTCGTTCGATCATTTCTTTAATAGCGAATGAGTATTTTCATTTCCACCATTTGTCGTGATAGCACTAATCTGAATTTGTTTGAGCTTCTGAGCGGAGAATCTAAGCTGATTGTAAAACATGGGTTAAAAAATTGTCTCCACCGAAGGTCAAGGCATTACGTTCACGTCGAGTGTAGAATAAAGCCTATCGGAGTCCAACACACAACGTCGACTTACAGTCTCATTTGGACTAGAGGATACCGGGATAGAATATAGAACTCGTCGAAATCCAACCCATAACGTTGGCTCACAAGTTGGGTCCGAGCAGACGAGCCTCTAGAGATGAGCCTAACATAGAGCTTGAAGTGGAATTCGTTGCAATCCAACGTTTCAACTCGGCTTTGTTGGTCTGGCTCCTTGCCGTTCCTTATATCAAATCATGCTATCCTGATATTTTTCAACTTTAACATTTTTTCTTGATTTTCTACTGTCAGACTTCCTCAGACGGTGACTGGCTAGATAATTGAATCCCCAAAAAACCGTTTCCTCCGATAATTGCATTCATGAATGGAAATAAGCCAAATCTACAATGTATAAGTGAATAAAATTTAGAGGTAATAGTCAGTTAATAGTCATCTAACAGTCTTGTGTCATACAAGGTGAACCTAATCGTAAAATTATCCGTTCACAATTGTCATTCTATTCATCACCATGAATCTTACACGTCAGTCGATTCGCATAACTTCAAAAGCTCAAGATCGTAGGATTTAAGATAATCAACCTATCGAAACATTTTTGTTGGTGGCTATCACTTGAATGTACTTGGCGTAAGGTTTTCGCACCTGAGGGGCTCTTGGTGGGTATTCACTAGTTTATGTACGTTCAAATTTTGTATTAAGCATTGCTCGTACTCTCTTCTATTTCCTTTATTTGTATTTGGGTCGTTCTCACATAAATGGAAAAATCACGTACTAAGTAAATTTTCCACAGTAAACTGAAGTAATTACAAATTTATTGAGTATAAATAAATCATTTTACTTTTCACTATTTGTCCAGTAAATTACGAAGTCCTAACTAAATTCATTTCTTATGTTTCTTCAAGATTTCTGACAGAAAATCATATTTCCTGCCGTGAGTTACTCTATGTTGGAAACTTCGATCACCAAATTAGTTAATTTAGTAGAATATATTGTTTTATTCAAACTTCTAACGATACATGCACACGAATCGCGAAGCTGCAGAGCCTAGTTAATTAAACTAAAATTGTATTTTCAATAAACTACACTACTCTGTATTCATGAGACACAGATCTCAATCATTTTCCTGGACAAAATTCAAATTACGAAAAATCAGATGCTACAATACTTTCAACGGTAATTTGAAGATCAGTTTGCGTATAATAAACAAATAATATACTGTATTGGCTGAATTTTGTCTGTCTATCGTTAGTCTGCCACCAAGCGCTCAGAATGGTGGACGTGTTTCTAGTGATCAAATAAAAAATCATAAGTCTGTCGTTTGAATTTGAAGCTAATTCAAATGTGATTGAAATTCTTTTCACTGTGTGGATCACGTGATATACGGTAAGTCATATTAATCTCTTTTTTTATGTAATATATACAATAGTTTCCTTGATTTTGCGACATTTCATCATTTTCATCATCTTCCTGGCGTCATTAGACTGTCATTATCAAAACAGGAAAATGATGAATTGGCAGGAAAATGACGCTTTATTGAAAATAATCGATAAAATGCTATAAAAACTGGAGTACTCGACCTGTTGTTTCCAGACCCGTGATCAGATAGTAAATTCATTCGATTACCTACTACGGATTATACGTACAACATATAAAATAAATAGATGCTTTGGAAAAAAAATACTAATTCTTTTTGACCGTAATAGAAAGCTATTGTGTTCCAATTGAATAAAAAATAAATATAAATAAATCTCAGATAAATCAGTACCAAATTGTCAGTTATATTGTATTATTTAATATGATAAACTGATCTGTTCTAGGCATCAGCCATGGTTCCGAAGCGGAAGCAGTCTCGCGAAGATATGCTAGAGAGAAAGAGAATGTTAGAAAAGCGAAGATATGAACGAATTAAGCACAACGATCAAAAACTTCAGGAACTTAAAGATAAAAAGCTCAAGTACTACAGTGACAAAAAAGAAGAAGGAAAAATAAAAAGTATTGCAGATTTAACACCGCGTCAACGAAGATTGAAAAGAAAAGAATGGAAAGTAAACAGTCAAAAATACAGAAATAAAGTTAAAGAATTATCGGAACGAACTCGTCAAGTAATTGAAAATAACACTCCTCCGGGTTCAGATCGTGAGGAACCTGAGGAAGAAGAACAAGCACGTGTATTGCCAGTTTCTAAAAATGACGGCCTTAGCGAACAATTACAATCTCCACGTATCTCGGATGGACGAGCTACAGCGGCTCGAAGAAGATCCATCATTCATAGAAGAATGAAAACCAAACTGATTAAAGATAAAAATGAAGAAATAGTACAGCTGCAAAGAAAGCTAAAATCGTATAAAAACAAATTGAGTAGAACAAAGAATAAGAAAATAAAAGAAGCTCTGAGCCCGAATTCTAAAGTTGAACAGATAATGAAAACAAATTCGAAGCCCGAAATTGCAAGTAAATTGTTATTCGGTGAAGTCCTAAAAACACAATTAGTTGATAATGCAAAGACATTTCGAACCCAAAAAAAAAAGGCTATTTTTTCAAAAGTGTTGACAGGAAAAGTTGTTGATAACAATAACGTTTTAACTAAAGAGAAGATCTTACCTTACAAACGAACAAAATCGGAATCTCGACCATTACTAGATATACCAAGAAAGAAGCGGAACGGTGAAGTTACAGAACAAATTCGAAAGAATATAATTTCATTTTTAGAGCAAGATGACTGTAGTCGACTGTGTTCTGGTAAAAAAGAGACGATAACAAAAAATAAAGTGCGCAAGCAAAGGAGGTACCTGCTGAATTCCCTCAAAATACTCCACCGTAAATATAAAAAAAAACCATGAGCGAGTTTCATACGCAACCTTCTGTAAGTGTCGTCCGTTTTGGGTCATCAAACCTACCGTAGAGCGACGCGATACTTGCCTTTGTACATTACATGCAAATTTAGATCTTTTGTTGCAGTCACTACATAACAAAGAAATTATAAAATATATGAATTCAAAAAAGCTTACCGAAGGGCTTTGCTGCGACAGTTATAATGAAAAATGTTTGTCAAGAAAATGTACTCAGTGCAAAGATCGATGTGTGCTTTACGAAGAGTTTGATAATAGTAAAATGAATAGTTATTTGCAGTGGGAGAACGTTTCGGAGGAAGTATACATAAAAAGATCCAAAGGTTACAAGGCTGTTAAGAAAGTTAAGAAAATTGATAAATGTGACTACCCTCATAATATAGTTATGCAGTTGGAAGCTGTACTACCAAAATTTTTTCAACACGAATTGAATACCAAGCATCAGTATGCAGCTATAAAAACATTCCAAGAGAATATGAAACCGAAAGATGTAGTTATTCACATAGATTTCAGCGAAAATTATAACTCAAATCATAGTAGCGAAATTCAGGCTTTTCATTTTGAAGGTTCGCGTCAACGAATATGTCTCCATACAGTTGTAGTTTATTGGAGATCCGAAAATCACACAGTCAATTCTGAATGTTTTTGTTCAATATCCGAAAATTTAGATCACGATGTGTTTGCTATATGGGCACACCTTAGACCCATTCTCAACTGGATTAGTGACACCCAGAAATCGGCCATCAATCTACATTTTCAAAGTGATGGCCCAGTCACGCAATATCGTAACAAAGTCATGTTTCAGATTTTGGCCAACAAACTTAAATATTTTTTTCCTAAACTCAAACACTTCACTTGGAACTACAGTGAATCAGGTCACGGTAAAGGAGCACCCGATGGTGTTGGTGCTGTTTGCAAACGAACAGCTGATTCACTGGTTGCTCATGGTAAGGACATGCCAAACATTCAAGAACTATACAAAGCATTACAAGAGAACTGCACTGGTATAAAATTATTCCATCTGAAAGAAATTGACTTTCAAGATGCTGATATGAAACTAGTTGGAAAGTCCGTACGTCCATTCAAAGGTACTCTCAAAGTGCACCAAATCGTAGGCGATAAACGTTCGTTCAAATTAAACATGAAATATTTTAGTTGTTTCTGTCCACAAATGTATGAGTGTAAACACCACCTTCTCGGTGTCATGAATTCCGTTTACGATTATTCCAATCAGGATCAAGTTTATACTGATTCTGAGGATTCAGAATCGTGCAGGTCATCAAAAGAAAAAGATAAGGAAAATTATAATCCTGTTATTACCGAACCTATAGCGTCAACATCTGCTCCAGCAAAAATTGGTAACGGTGATTACGTTCTTGTTCATGTAAAATCTAAAAAAAAATGTAACTATAGGTATGTTGGCCTATGTATGAGTGATATGGATATCGAAGAGGCTGAAATAAAAATTCAATTTTTGAAAGTCTGCGACACTGATGGTACATTGTTCAAAATGGATACATCTGCCGTGCTTTTGATGACATGATAACAACGGTAGCACAACCATTGCTTTGTGTAAAGGGTGAACGTATATTTCATAAGTTTGATAAGGCTGTTGATGTCTTCGAACAATGATTTGCTTTTGTATTTGATGCTGATGAATGCGTATAATGTTAACGAATATGACTGATTATTATTAGCATAAAGTTTAATTTCAATATTGTTAGAAGTGTATACTACAAATATAAAATTCATACAAGGAAAGAATTTCCCTAATGTTTGTATTTTGTCAAGAAAAATAAACCTTTTAATAGAAATGTGTTGTCATTTTTCTGATTAGAGTCATTATTCTGTGCAGTCATCATTTTCCTGTTCAAACAATCATTAGTCTGTCAGCCATATTTTGAAAAATGCCTATATTATCATCAAAACCCGTTAAAGTGTCCGGCCACTGGTACTAATACTTACATTACACTAACAACGAAGCATCTGCGACCGTTGATGAAAAAATTCGATAATTTATAATATTAATTTATGCAAATTCTTTTTTCCATTTATGTGAGAAGGACCCATTTAAAAACATGAAATAATGACAACACGCGTCTGCTAGTGTTGCAGACGGTTTCTGTGCTAGAGCATATGAGCCATTCCACGTCAGACCGGACAAAATAAATCAAAAATTGACCTCGATGTTACCGATTTTGCTCTCATTTTTTTTACAGGTTCTATGGAACAAATAAATTCATCAAACAATTTTTAGTTTTTTTTTTTGGCCCCTATTTTCCAAGTTACACGGGGGTGAAATTCAGGAAAAAGAGCCAAAAATCGAAAACATACTCTCCTTCAAACGGTCATATCTTTGATTGTATTCAACCTAGAGACTTCATCCAAGAACCATTTCAAAGCTGGGGAATGACACTATTTTTATGTATTTATTTTATTCTGCGGTAACAAACAATTGTATTTGTTATAAACAAATATATTATTCAAACGTGATTTTCAAAGTGAGGGCCACGCGATAGAATTCTGAAAAAATATGAGCGTATTCCTTGATCAATTCTCTACAAAATCGTTAAGTCAAAAAGATGGAGAAAAGATGGAGACTATGTGAAAACGATTTATTTATAAGTGACGGCGCGCGCTGCCACCGTAAAACCCGGCTCGGGTACGTGTGACTAGCACAAGGAAGCATCGGTGGGCATGTTACACGTTCATATCTTTGGTTTTTTTCATCCTAGAGACTTCTTCCAAGAACCATTTTAAAGCTAATGAATGACACTATTATTATATATTTATTGAATTTCACGATAACGAACAATTCGATTTGTTATAAACAAATACAATGTTCAAACGTGGTTTTCAAGGCAAGAACCACGCGTAAAAATTCTGAAAAAAATATGAGAGTATTCCTTGATCAATTCTCTACAAAATCGTTTAGTCAAAAGGATCAAGAATCGATGGAATCCATGTTAAAACGATTTATTTATAAACGACGGCGCGCGCCGCCGTTGAAAGATCCGGCTCGGGTACGGTTTTTCCGTGGCAGCGCGCGCCGTCACTTATAAATAAATCGTTTTCACATAGTCTTCATCGTTTCTCCATCCTTTTGACTTAACGATTTTGTAGAGAATTGATCAAGGAATACGCTCATATTTTTTTCAGAATTCTATCGCGTGGCCCTCACTTTGAAAATCACGTTTGAATGATATATTTGTTTATAACAAATACAATTGTTTGTGACCGCAGGATAAAATGAATATATAAAAATAGTGTCATTCAACAGCTTTGAAATGGTTTTTGGACGAAGTCTCTAGGTTGAATACAATCAAAGATATGACCGTTTGAAGGGAAGTATGTTTTCGATTTTTGGCTCTTTTTCCTGAATTTCACCCCCGTGTAACTTGGAAAATAGGGGCCAAAAAAAAAAACTGAAAATTGTTTGATGAATTTATTTGTTCCATAGAACCCATAAAAAAAATTAGAGCGAAATCGGTAACATCGAGGTCAGAAAGCTGTCCGGTTTGACGTGGAATTGCTCATATATTTCTGAGGTTTCTGTCTGCGATACCAGCGCCATCTACCTCGTGACTCTCGTACTTACGCCACTCTATACAACTTTTGTGTGGTTTCCCGTCTAGTGATTTTATATGGGAATGGTTTGAATTGGCTGAATCTTGGTCTGAAGAAGACTAAAGAGAAGGAGAAACATTGTACAAGGAAACGGGGTATCAGAATCTGAAGTTAATTATATCTCAGCATCCCGGACACCGATTTAAGGGGGTATATACACCTTTAAATGGGTTGAATTTCTGAAAAACAATTTTCCTTTTTTTTTCAACTTGAAGACTCTGATAAAATTTAAAAAAATCATTATGTTTGGGAAGAGTTTGACCTTCATTATCCATATCTTACATCATGTATTACTTCCAGTCTAATAGTGGCTGCGCTGAAGACAGGAAAATACAAAATCACTCGGTTGCCGCAAAGAATCAGACCCAGCGTTGGACCGATCTTGGAATTTTTGGTTCTCAATTGTTCATAACACATGCCTCTATCAGATGAACATAGAACTTTTTGATATTGCAAGAATTACTTGAGTTATTGAATTTTTTCGATTTTTTTTCCGAATTTGAAAAAAAAATGTGCTCATTTTTCTAATATTTCAACTAAAAATGGGTTTATCAAAAAGTTCTATGTTCATCTGATAAAGGCATGTCTTATGAACAATTAAGAACCAAAAATTCCAAGATCGGTCAAACGCTGGGTCTGATTCTTTGCGGCATCCGAGTAATTTTGTATTTTCCTGTCTTCAGCGCAGCCACTATTGAACTGGAAGTAATACATGATGTAAGATATGGATAATGAAGGTCAAACCCTCCCCAAACATGATGATTTTTTTAAATATGATCAGAGTCTTCAAGTTGAAAAAAAAAGGAAAATTGTTTTTCAGAAATTCGAACCATTTCAAGGTGTATATACCCCCTTAATCGATCTAGGGCTCAAATGAAAGCTTTTCATGCCCACATCCTAGATTAAATTAGTTCCAATTCGTGTATGTTGTGAGGTGGAAAAAAACGAAGATACTAGTTCGCGGTATAGGTTAGGGTAGTTGCCTCTCGGGTATATAGACTCGTTGAGTCTCGCGCTTGAAAATTTTTTTTTTTCAATGTACTTGGCGCGAGACTCTACCGAGTCTCTTGATTAACAACGTTTCCTTAAACATATCTGTACACAGGATAGACAAGAGGCGTCGATTTTCTCGCAACTCTTCAATTTTTTGACCACACAATTGTAAAACGACTCGGCGATCGCATCATTTTTTACATAATCTGCCGTAAAATTGTCGACCAAATCATCCAGAGTGTAACCAAAATGCATATAATAAAGAAACATAACGCAAAACTGACCACACACGTCGGAGAAGATACTCTGGAGCTGGTGCGTGTTGTACCGGTAGCGCGGACAGTTTTTCCGCAGACGACGCACGTGGTGCGGGATGTAGGGTGCGACTCCGTAACTGTCAAAGTAGATCCCGTTGCCGGACTCATCGTTGTAGAATGCGACCCAGTGACTTCCGGGCTGTGTGTGGTCATCGGTGTTTGCGACAAGGGCCGCGGGGCGGGACCACCGCAGAGGAATACGATCAGCCGGGTAGACTCCACACGTAGCCGTCGGTATCAACGCCAAAACTCTCCTCAGTTTCAGACTGTTCATTACACTCTTCGGGTTCAGCTGTAGAAAACCCGCTACCGTCCACCTCGTCAACCGTTTTTCTCCGCAAAAGCCAAGATTTCAGAGCAGCCGCGCGATTTAACGAGCAGACAAATTCCCCGGGATTGCACAGAGCGTGATGCATGCAGTACGTATCCCATGGCGGCAGCTTTCCGAATGCGGGGCAGTCCTCAAACTCCAGATTCGTCACCTGACGTGACATAACGCGCCGCGACAATTTCGCCTTTTCCTCACCGCGCGCATAAATCATGCGGGCCGAACGTGCCACGGCGCACAGTTTTCTGTAGATATGTTTCTCGTGAATATCACCGTCAAACCACTCTATACCGTGATGCCTGCGCGATAGATAGTTGTTCTGAGCACAAATGTTCGCCGGGAGATCGGTGAAGGCGCAGGGTGGTGCGGCTACCCAGTGTCCGATGTGGTCGCGATTCAAAGCTAACACGGATACCTCCTTGACAGCGAAACCGTTTTGAGCGTCTCGAGAACCCTGCACATCGACCACGTAGTCCACCATATCGCTATAGACGTGGTCACGGGTATACGGAAAACTGGATACTGCGCGTTTCGTTCGACCGCAGCGACCTTTTCCTCGCTACGCAACGTCAGCTATTCTTGATTTAAATGGTGGGGGGGAGGTGGTTCAGGTTTCACTTTGCTGTCTATCCGCCAAAGTCCACTATAACCCGCGCCGCGTCGATTTCCAAGACGTTGTCAAATTCCGCGCACACGATGCACTTTATCGTCGTTGTCAGGGCAGCCACGAAGCGCACCTCGATTCTAACGCTGCCGTGTCTGACCAAATTCCAGTGGGTGCCGCTGTTTGCCGACAGATCGGGGGCGAGGTCGAAAGCCGTCAGGCAATACCCGTGCGGGAAATCTTCACGACCTATACCATTCCCATCGTTTAGAAAATGTATACCGGTTCCGGAGAAAAGGGTGTGGTAGGTATCCACGTAGAGCTTGCTTCGCGTAAAGTCGGGCTGTAGCGGCTTCGAGGGCATCTGCGAGCCGTCCACGTACAGCGACAGAAAGTTGATATTGAAATGTTGAAAGTTGGAGGGGTTGTAGGCTTTATCACCGTTGAAGGCCTTGTTATCGACAAAACCCACTATCATTCTTTTCGGCAGCTGACCCAGAAATACATTGTCCAACGTATCACCCTGCACACCGCTGTGAATAGTCATAGCCTTCACCTCCACCCTGGTAAGAGGATACTTTGCCGTACCTTCAGCCAGAGCTCTGGCGTGAGCCAGCAGAACGCCGGGGTTTATCGTTACGCGTTGCACGAGCAGCGAGGCCTCTAGTATGTGTACGCCGTGTGTGTTGGTACTCTCCATGATGCAGAAGGCGTCTCGCGAGCGCACGAGCCGTAGCCGTAACTCGACACCGTTCAGCAGAAACTTCTCTTGATTAAACACGTCGCAGTGAAGATGCCCGATCAGATCCACACTGGTTTCGCCGTTCAGAAATTTTTGCCGCTGAGCAAACCCTTTGTTGGCCGGTCCGATTTCATCCATCCTCCCCGCTGTATTCCCGTACCACCGGGTTGTGGTTAGGTGTGATTTTTTCGCGGACGAATTGTAATTCAGCAACGACTCTATGTAGGCTCGGTAAGCGTACGCGTTATTGGCCGGTGAAACCAGCTTCTGATTGAAGAACACGTCGGCCTGGCTGAACAGAGAGTGCAGCAGATTGTTTACAGGGGCCACCACGGCGTTTGCCGCCCCCTTTGCCGCCTGCTCCCTGCTTAGCGGCTGTAGACTCACACGCAGGCTAAGCATAGTGTGGGAGAAGTCAAGATACTCGTCGCTGAGGCCGGGCACCATAAACTCTATGGGTGAGTCATCCGTGAGCGACGACACAGGCTTGCAGTGGACCCACTGCCCGGTCTCGATCGTGGTTTGCGTCGGTGGTAGAGAGAACAAATCCAGCTCCGATTTCAGACACTCGCAGGAGTGCGTGTGCAAGTACGCCATGCTCGATGTTTATTATTTTCGGTCTTAGCGACCTTCGAAGATATCAACCACACTTCTTTTTTTACTTCCGCAACAGCTTTTCTTCTGCTTCTTCTTAAGAGTGGTTTTTTTCTTTTTTTTGATTCCGGCAAGCCTCGGTTTCTTCTTTCTCGGTTTGCTTTTCTTGACACCTTTCCCACGAGACCCGATCGATACTGCACCGCGACCTCGCAGCAACTGTCCCCTCGGTCTGCCGCGCAGCGATTTATATCCGAAGCCCGTCATCAGATTCCCCAATTTATCCGTAGCTTTTCGCCTCAGATTGTAACCCGACTCGATGACGCGTTTCTTGAGAGCCTCTTTGAAGGGTGTGTTGGTCTCCATATCCTCCATGACGCCCACGCCGGCCCGCAGAGCCTCCTTGCCCAACACGCGCGCACCGCTCTTCAGAACGGGTATCACGCGGCGAAACAATCCCCCCAGGAAGCTACCGATTCCGTTACCACGCTGTAGCGGTGCACCGGAATAAACTCTGCTTACGCCACCACCACCAACCTGATCGCCGTAATGTTCAAGGTAGTGAGACATCAGTGCGACCTCTTGAAGTGCAACGTAGCCGTCAACGTCCCGCGCGCGAATGGCATGGGTCCACCCTGAGAATCCCTTATATCGATTTCAATGGTTCGGAAATTGGTTAGAAGCAGAGGTACGTAGTGCGGAGGTGCCAGGGATTTGCTTTCCGAGACACCGTTGTGAAAATTTTTGCCAACCGTCCGCACTATACGCAGCAGCGGAGCGTAGACATCGCCCACTATTCTGGGCTCCACGAGATCCGTGTAGACAAACATTTGCGAGGGTATGCCGCTGGGTAGGTTCAAAGCATGGTCGGCCACCAGCCTGTTGCGTATGTTGGTCGTGAGCTTTGCAAATCCGAGCTGTTGACGCAGACCGTCGCAAAACGAGAGGTAGTGACCGTCCTTGCAGCTGCATTTTCTGACCACGTCCAAGCAATCGTCCGCGCTGTCGGCTCGTCCAAACCCCAAATGCTCCTTGATGGTCGGAAAGCTGTTCAATGCTTGGATAATTTCCGAAATATTCGTGTATATACCAGGTTCGGTGAGGAATTTACCATAAACTACTCGTTTTTTCCCCGACAACGATGGAATATCGTGAGAATTTTCCGCGGCTGTGTCCGAACGATGTACGTGGAATCCCACCGCGTTGTAGGGTTCGTTCATGTTTTGAAGCGTCAGCGGGTACTGGATCTCTACCAGGGCGACTTCCCACTCTTCAACAAGCTCGATCCGTCGCGGTAGCTGGGTGGTGTAGCGAGCCGTCGTGTTGTTGGGAAAAATTTTTATCGAGCTGTTGCTGGGCAGCGTGATGTAAAACTGATCCTTCATGCCTGTTTTCGCACGCTGCTCGCAGCGATCCAAGAGTTGAACTTTTCCGGATAACCGCGCCAGCTGACGAACAGCTTCTTACTGGCCCCCTTTCCCCGCGTCCGTATTATT
The DNA here is from genome assembly GCA_963992785.1 of Tenthredo livida. Classification (NCBI taxonomy): domain Eukaryota; kingdom Metazoa; phylum Arthropoda; class Insecta; order Hymenoptera; family Tenthredinidae; genus Tenthredo; species Tenthredo livida. Next base: position 28,154,536 of record OZ023067.1, read on the forward strand.
TTATCCACAGTCATGACATCGTCCTTGATGACACGCTGCAACTCAGCCTCGTAGAAAAGTCCGTCTATCTCCTCCCCCTCCAAATCCTCCAGCAGGTAGACGATCGGCGCGCGGTGCAGAATGCGTCAAATCTCAAACACCTCCTTGGTCCAGTTGGCCTCGTAACCCTTCTTGAAGGCACCCTTAGCCTTACTGATGCGAACCCGCTCCCCCACTCGAATCCGTGGCTTCGCACCGGATCGCGGTGGGCCACCGCGTGCCCTTTCCATGTTGAAGCGCGCGGCTGCCGCATTTTCCAGAGTCACCATCGACGGAGCCATTTTAATGGTCGAGTGTGTGGTGGTGTTGTACCCCTCCACCAGCTGTCGCAGCACATCCAGGTAGCGATGGGTATTTTTGTGGGTGAGTAGATAGGGTGCAGTATGGCTCCTATTTTATTGCCCCCCATAAAACGGCCCCCCGCTGGGAGGTGGGGGGGGGGGTCGCCGGTCCTTGCCGCCGCCATTTTTTTTTTTTTTTTTTTTTTTTTTTTTTTTTTCTTTCCCAAAAGTAGACCAACCTATGGATTCAGCCCTAAGTAAGTTTTTATATTGTAACCTAGGTGAACTCTGTCGATTCTAGTCTAAGTTCTAATTCGCTGGTCTGGTATATATGGGGCATTCCAGCTCAACTCAACCAACCATCGACACTCATGTCTTCGTATTTTCTTCGAAAAAACATATGTTGAAGTTCGAGTAAGAAGACAATGTTTCTGTGAGTTAGAGGTCTTGCATCCAATTTTTGACGGTCACAGATTTTTTTATAAATGTAAGCGGCGGATAATTCAATTTTTCATCAAATGTAAATGGAGAATCTCACAGGAAAATGTTGGATACACAAAACAACCGTTATCCTACCAATTTCAACTGAGATAAATTACTGAATTTTCGAATCATTCTTTGACCCAGTTTTGGTCAATAAACGTCGAAAATCTCGACTTTCTCAAATGTTGCCATGACCAATTTGTATGAATTTTTCACACAAAATACTGCATCAAAAAACAAAATTTTCAAGACCTTGACCAAGATGCCTGGACTTCTGGTTCCAGAGATATGAATTTTACAAAAACGAATATTGACCAAATCAATTGAAAACGCATTCGGGGTGGATTGGAAAAATATTCAAACTGCTATATATGAAATATTGTTATCGTTATAATTCTTTTGGGGATATGTTTGACTAAAAATAGATGTTTCATTCAATAGGGTGATTAGGTGAACAGTCCAACATTTACTTGTCAATTGAGTCATATGGATAACTTACATTCATTATTGAAATTATTGGACGAAGATTTATTTCTGAATTAATATAATTATATTTTTATAGTTAGTCGTAGGTATACAGGGTGATTCAGAATTCGTGACGAATCTTTTGAGGGGTTCATTCTTGTCAACATTGGGAGTGGAAGTTCCTCAGTAATTTTTGAAAGAAATAATTTTTTTCCTGCAGACGATTTTATTTTCAACAATTTTTCACTTTCCAATAATTTCGATAGTGAATGTAAGTTATCCATATGACTCAATTAACAAGTAAATGTTAGACCGTTCACCTAATCACCCTCTTGAATGAAACATCTATTTTTGGTAAAACATATCCCCAAAAGAATTATAGCGATAACAATATTTCATATATAGCAGCTTGAATATTTTTCCAATTCACCCCGAATGCGTTTTCAATTGATTTAATCAATATTCGATTCTGTAAAATCATATCTCTGGAACCAGAAGTCCAGGCATCTTGGTTAAGGTCTTGAAAATTTTGTTTTTTGATGCAGTATTTTGTGTGAAAAATTCATACAAATTGGTCATGGCAACATTTGAGAAAGTCGAGATTTTCGACGTTTATCGACCAAAACTGGGTCAAAGAATGATTCGAAAATTCTGTAATTTATCTCAGTTGAAATTGGTAGGATAACGGTTGTTTTGTGTATCCAACATTTTCCTGTGAGATTCTCCATTTACATTTGATGAAAAATTGAATTATCCGCCGCTTACATTTATAAAAAAATCTGTGACCGTCAAAAATTGGATGCAAGACTTCTAACTCACAGAAACATTGTCTTTTTACTCGAACTTTAACATATGTTTTTTCGAAGAAAATACGAAGACATGAGTGTCGATGGTTGGTTGAGTTGAGCTGGAATGCCCCATATATTAGAGTGGTCCTTATTCCGGGGTCGGACGAATTTTAATCGAAACGCCCCCCAAAACGGTTCCAAATATTGAAAAAAAAAATGTGTCAAATTTTCAATTTTTCATTTCAATGGGAACACATGCCCCAACGAGCTTTTGATTTTTTTTTTTTTGTTCCACTAAATTCATTGCTGAGGCATAGAAATGCATGGTGAAAATGATAATTAGCTTTACGAAATGCAAATCGATTATGTAAAAATATAAACAATTGGTAGGTGAAGCATTTTCATCGCATTTTACAACTTAAGTGATCGGAAACCTCTGAATGTTTAGTAGCAAAATGTTTACATTTTCATATGAACAATCAGAAACTAGTAACAAATAATATTTTCCGGTACGAAGATTCTTTTTCATCAATAAAATAAGCAAATTAATAAGGGTAGTGAAATGACAGCATATTACATACGCGTTCAGATTTTTGAAAAGGGTTTGTCAATACGGAAATCTGGATAGTTCCTTCTATGTTCCGAAACAATATGCATAATAAATTGTTTCTGTTGTTCATTTTAGTTGGATGATCATCATAGTCTTCGATCGATTCAACGGTTTTTTCGGCAATGGCGTTGACAACTTTCAATTCTTTAACTATGTCGAGGCCTTCGTTATAATCCGCATTCCGTTATTGAGGATCGTTTTCTCGGAAACCTTGATTGATTTCCAATACAGTGAAACCTCCCTTAACGGACTCCTATTGAAAAAATCCAGGTGGGACACATGGGAACCCATATGGTTTTGCTGGGCAACCACATGGTTTGGCTGGGAACCTACATGGGTTTGTTGGTCTCCCACATGGTTTGGCTGGGAACCTACATGGGTTTGTTGGTCTTCCACACGGTTTCGCTGGGAACCCTCATAGGAGTCTTGGAAATCGATGTGGGGCTTCCAGGAACCTACATAGGATTTTTGTTCACCCACGTGGTTTTGCTGGGCACCCACATGGGAGTCTTGGAAATCTGTGTGGGACCCGCAGGAACCTACATGGGTTTGTTGGTCACCCACATAGGACGTCTGGAATCCCACACGGGTTTGTTAGGCACCCACATGGAAGTTTCGGTAAACCATGTGGGACTTCTAGGAACTCATATGGGGCATTGATGACCCTACATGGGTTTGTTGAGTACCCATATGGTTTTGCTGGAAACCCACATGGGAGTCTTCGAAATCTATGTGGGACTCGCAGAAACCTACATGGGTTTGTTGGTCACCCACATAGGACGTTTGGGATCCCACACGGGTTCGTTAGGCACCCACATGGAAGTTTTGGTAAATCACCCTGTAAACACAAAAATAAAAGTCGTCTTAAAGTCGTGGTATAGACGTCCAATGTCTCACTTTTGGACGTCCAAATGTCGTCTTATGTCGTAAAGACGTCTTTAAGGTCCTATGGGGTACCCACATCCCACATGGGTCCTATCGGGAGACCCACACCTACCACACACGTCCTATGGGGTACCCACATCCCACATGGGTCTTATTTGGAGCCCCACTTCCCAGATGGGTTCCCTGCCAAAATTCCCCTGGGAACTGGGAACCTGGGAGACCCACATGGTTTCCCATGTGGATTTTTTTGATAGGGACACCTCTTAATAGCGGAAACCTCTTTATATCGGACAAGTTAGAAATCCCCTAGCTATTCATCCTCTAGCTAGCTATATTCCGAATAACTGACACCTCTGAATAGCGGACAAAATTTCCGGTTCCAAAGGTGTCCGCTATTGGGAGGTTTCACTGTATATCAAAAATCAACATTCAATCAACATTCTGAGGTCATGTGTTGGGAGTGAAGTTCGTCACGCTTTAGAAAAAAAAACTTTAGAAAAACCAACGAAAACACTGCCAAAAAGAATGAAGTAAAAACTCGGATTGTTCATGTAAAAATAATTCAAAACTAAGGAATATTGTCTCCCTCACGATTCGTCATCAATTGTTTCTGTGAAATACGAAAATGAACGACGGAAAAAAAATTCAATTTTCACTTGTTTATATTTTCACATGACTGATTTGTATTTCATAACGAAAAATGTAATTTTTCTAATGAATTTCTATCCCTCAGCAATGAATTTGTTGAATAAAAAAGAAAAAGCTCGTTGGGGCATGTGTTCCCGGTGAAATAAAAAATTGAAAATTTGACTTATTTTTTTCTTCAATATTTGGAACAGTTCTGGGGGGCGTTTCGATTAAAATTCGTCCGGCCCCCAAATAAGGACCACCCTAATATATATATAGATATAGAGACCCATGCTTCTCTTTGCTTCGGCAGTATGGGTCCGTTTCTCTGGTCAGGTATATATAGATATAGTCCCATGGTTATTTTGCTTCGGCAGTATGGGTCCGTTTCTTTGGTCAGGTATATATAGATATAGTCCGATGGTTATTTTGCTTCGGCAGTATGGATCCGTCGCTTCCGCTAAATATATATATATATTTCGATTTATTACTAGGGGATGCAGGTATAAGGGTTACCGTCTTTCGAAGGTAGGGATTATGACGGGACAGTCTACGGACTCGGAGGTGACCATGGTTATGATTCATGAAAAAAGGACGCTTGTTTATGGTTTCAGCTCGTGTTTATTCATGCAGATAAATTCATATACAGACAACATAGGTTTAAATCTAACTAAAACGAGCGATATATCGCTAATTGAATATTGTATAATAATGAAATCAGATTATTACTAGTGAACAGAAAATACTTATTTCTAACGATGATACAAAAAAAAAAAAAAAAAAAGAAAAGAGATACACATTGAATATCGTATAATAATGAAATCAGATTATTACTAGTGAACAGAAAATACTTATTTCTAACGATGATACAGAAAAAAAAGAAGAGGCATACACTTAGTCTTTCTTACGGCGACAACACTGGATACAATTTACACGGTTGATACCGTGCTGTATTCTACGCTTGAGCTTGGTTAGTCTCAAGTGTCTGTAAAATGAACTGACTATTCTATCGTTTTTCTTCAAATTCTGAGTAAACATACTTGTGAACTGGTCGAGAGTAAACCCCTGCGTCATATAATACAAGAACATGATGCAGAACTGACCACATACCAGAGAGGAAGAGCTCTGCAGCTGTTTATCATTCCAACGGTAGGCTTTACAGTTCCGACGCAGAGCCCTGATGTGTTGGGGTATAACGGGTGGTAGACCAAAACTATCGAAATATACGGCTTGTCCGGTGGCTGACACATGGAAAGCAACCCAGTGTGTCCCGGAGCGTGTATGGATATCTGTATTCGCTACGATAGCGGTCGGGTATGTCCAGTGCAGCGGGATCTGATCGGCTGGGTAAACTCCCTTCGTCCGAGCAGGTGCTCGTTCCAGTGCACTCAGAATTTGAAAAGTATCCATCCTCTTTGCTTGTCGTGGACTCACTGATAAATTTGGTAGAAAATCTGTGAAATCCTCAGTCACTGGCTCCGGCAGGCTGTCTTCATGCGTGCAGATTTCTCTTCTATGCCGTTGGGACCACACTGATCCTCTCCTTGCTCGAGTGGATTATTCGGGGTTTCTCTCTCGTTAACAGCAGATTGTTCGGGTGAGTTTAGCAAACTAGTCCGGAAAGGGATTGAAGACAAGCTTTTTTCGGACAGTCCATGTGACTGCAGCCACTTTTTCAGTTTCATGGCGTTACGCAGTGCACAGTTGAAGTTCTTACGAGCACCGATGTGTAGAAGACATGACTTGTCCGATGACAGGTCTCTGAACGCCGGGCACTCGCACTCACCACGTTCCAGGTTGACGATTTCTCTCGCCATCACCTCTTGAAGAAATTTAGCTTTCTGCACCCCACGACAGAAGATGTTCCTTGCCATATGCGTGATACCCCGTAAATTCGCATTCAGTTGTTTATGCGTCACATCGCCCTCAAACCATTCTATACCATGGTGGTTACTTGTCAACCAATTGTTCTGCGAACGCCTTGATGAGGATAGCTCGCTGATGGAGTGAGGGGGTGTGATGATCCAGTGGGCCAGAGCCTTATTCTCGTAGACGACGACAGCAACCTCTTTCGGCATGAACTGCCCGCTCTCAGTGCAGAAGCCTTGTATATCGATGATGTAGTTCATGGTTGCTTGAAGAACTGAACGACTGTTACTCGAGAAGGTTTGGATCACTACTGGCAGACTATGGCGAGGGTTAGACTGGCTCAGGTATTTAAGCATCCCTGTTTTATGGTCTTAACTAGCCCTCTCCGTATTTGCCGATATGGAAGGGATGAGCAGGTTCTAGCAGGTTTTACAATGCACACAGGTCGTTACCCGCAAGGGATGGTGCAACTGCAGGTTTATGGTGTACAGGTTCCAACAGGATTCCGTGACCTGAGCTAGCTAATATTCTCGTTCAATTACCAAAGTCTGTGATGACTTGTCGCATAGAATCAATCTCAATCACGTTATCGAATTCTGCGTAGACGATACAGTTTATAGTCGTGGTCAGAGGATTCTCAAAACGTGTTTCGATTCGAATACTGCCATGCTTGATGAGGTTCCAGTGTCCGTTATCACTGGCTGAGAGGTCAGGAGTAAGATCGAATGCTGTGAGACAGTATCCGTCCGCATAGTCCTGACGAGAAATCGAGTTCCCCTCGTTTAGGAAATGTATACCGGTTCCCGTGAACAGGGTGTTGTAGGAATCCACAAATAATTTGTTCGTGAAATCTGGCTGTAACGGTTTCGACGGAATCTGGGTGCCCTCGACATATAAGGATAGGTGGTTCAACCCGAAAGATGCGAAATTAAACGGATTGCGTTTTCTGTCACCGTTATACGCTATGTTATCGACAAATCCGATGATTAAACGTTTCGGTAGTTGACCAAGAAAAACATTATCGAGTGTCTCGGCTTGCACACCGCTATGTATCGTCATTGTCTTGACCTCAACGCGCGTCATCGGGTATTTCGCAGTTGTTTTGGCAAGGGTTCGTGCATGTGCCAACAGAATACCGGGACTGATTTTGACACGTCGTATGAGTAAGGTCACGTCCGTAACTTCCAATTGATGATAATCGCCAACTTCCATCATGCAAAAGGCTTCCCTGGATCTGACGAGTCGCAATCGGAGTTCCACACCGTTTAACAGAAATTTTTCCTGATTGAAGACATCGCAATGCAAACGCCCGAGCATATCGACAGGTTTGTTTTCAGCGAAATATTTATTTCTCCTTCTAAATCCCTCATTGGTGCTGGTCGTGGTGTCGTCAAAGTGGCCTGGTGTATCAGAATACCATAAGCCCGAAGTGAGATGCGAATTCTTAGCTGCGTCGCCATAATTCAGCAAAGTCTCGATGTAGGCTCTGTATGCGTATGAATTGTTACTCGGTGAAACCAGTTTTTGATTGAAATACACATCCGCTTGATTAAACATACTATGCAGGAAATTGTTCACAGGGGCTACACCTGAAGAATCTTTAACGACTGCATCGACCCGCATTCTCTTTGCACGTGCACATACTCGGAGCATCGTGTGTGAGAGATCTAAGTACTCATCACCCTGGCCCGGTACAGCGAATTCAATCGGTGAGTCATCGGTGAGCGCAGACACAGGTTTGTACTGCACCCATTGACCACCTTCGATAGATGTCTGTGTAGGAGGTAAAGTAAAGAGGTCCAGTTCGGATTTCAAGCATTCACAGGAGCGGGCATGTAGGTAGGCCATTTTTGCAGTGTGGTCCAGTAAGACTATTCGCTCAAGGTTTTGTCTTTACGCAGCACCGAAAATATCCGTAACGGGTCTTTTCTTGCAACACTTTTTCTTTCTAGCTTTCCTAGCAGATCCTTTAGTACTCGTCGTCTTCTTCTTCTTCTTCTTCTTCGAGGTGGACTTGCTCGTTTTCCTTTTCTTTGTCTTAGTAGGGGTTTTACGTCTTCTGCGCAATTTGGACCTCGTAGCTGGTACGGATAGCATCGGTGGAAGGACAAGGCCAGACTGACCCAACGCTCCCCCGTACCTGAGTTTATAGCCCTCTCCTTTCATAATCTTTTCAAGCCCATCCTGGGCCTTCCGCTTCAGGTTCTGACCTGTCTCGCTGGCGCGTGTCTGAAACGCCTGTTTCCACGGTACGTCATTGTCCAGGTCCGACATGAAATTCATACCACTACGCAGAACTTCTTTACCGAGTACACGTGCTCCTCTTTTCAACAGTGGAATAGCCCGTCTGAATAGGCCACCCAGAAAACTACCGATACCATGACCCCGTTGATTGGGTGCTCCGACAAAAACGCGATCAATCCCCCCGCCTATTTGCGACTCGTAATACTCTATGTACTGTGCCATGGTATTAACTCGTTTTCCCTGTTATTTTCAATACCGGCATCAAACTAGTATATTTTCTTGAAGTGTAGTGTGACTGTCAAGGTTCCGTGGTCAAATGGTATAGATTTACCCTGGTGGTCTCTTATAGATATTTCGATCGTCCGGAAACTCGAAAGAAGCAAAGGAAGATAGTGTGGCGGAGAAAATGTTTTGACTTCCACACCCGCGGTACCGACCCTTCGTCTCAGTTGAAGTATACGCAGAAGCGGCGCATAGACGTCTCCTACGATACGTGGTTCTACGATGTCACAATAGACGAACATGAGAGATGGGAGGTCTTGGTCCTCTTTACCGGATGCCAATGGTAACATGCGAGCCTCTGGTGTAGGGAGCAGCTCTTCCTCCTCTTCACCGGATTTCAACGGTAACATGCGAACCTCTGGCGTAATGGGTGGTTGCAAAACTTCGTCTCCAGCCGTAATCCCATCGTCAGCAGCATTTGTACTAGATCCCGTCTCGACTAGTTTACGATTTAACTCCTCTTTCTCGCTAGCCAGATACGTCAAGGGATACTGTATCTCAACAATAGCAACTTCCCACTCGCCAGAGAGCTCGATTGTCCGTGGTAGCTGTGTGATATAGCAACAGGTCCTGTTATCGGGAAAAATCCGCATCGAACTATTGCTGGGTAGGGTTATGTAGAACTGCGACTTCATTATGATGCAATATCTTGAACGCCGGCGGCCGGAATCCAGCTGTTGAACTTTTCGGGGTAACCTTTCCAGCTGACAAGAACTTTCTTACTGGGTCCCCGACCCTTGCTGCGAATGATTTTATCAATTTGGAACTCGGCGTTTTCAAGGTCCTTGGTCACGCGCTGTAGTTCAGGTTCATAGAAATATCCGTCGATTTCCTCTCCCGAAAGGTCCTCTAATTCGTAAACGTTCGGTAAACCTGTTACAACTCGTCGAATCTTGAAGAGTTCCTCGCTCCAATTAGCCTCGTATCTCTTCGCGAAGGTACCCTTCGTCTTACTTATACGCACAAGATCGTCCTTGGCGAATTTTGGCTTCCGTGCCATGCGTGGTTGATGGTGACGTTGAATGTTTGCGCGTGCCTCCGCTGCGTTGAAGAGGGTCACGGCAGAAGGAGCCATTTTGATACTCGAGTGTACGGTGTCGTTATACGAGCTAACGAGCTTTTGCAGGATATCGATGTAACGGTGGGTGTTTTTATGAGTAAAATATCTCCACATCCGTTCCTTCAGAGTACGGTTGAATCGCTCGACAACGGCCGCTTTTATATCAGGGTTACGTGTCACGCGAAAACGTATATCATTCTCGGTGAGGAGTTTTTGGAACGATCCACCCACGAACTCTTTACCCTTGTCGCTCTGTAGGGTTACCGGTCGACGCTCCGTAGAAGACAATATCTGTTTGAAGCCAGCAGCTACGTCGCTGGTCGACTTACGATATAGAGGGATCACCCATACAAATTTACTCGGAACATCGATGACAACCAGTAGGTAACGGAAATCGTCATTATGCTCCTTTATAGAACCCAGTTCTACCAAATCAGCTTCCCAGAGATCGTCTATATTTGAAACGTTGTACCACAGTCTCTGGAACTTTCGTCGTACCGGTTTGTGTAAAGTATAGGGATCCTGAATACCTAGCCAGTTTTCTATGGCACTAGCCTTCACATTCCGAACAGCCCTCCTCAACTTCCTAGCCCCGGCATAACCAGCTGGGTGGGAGGGATCGTAGTATATCCGTTCTAACTCTCTCATTTTCGTAATGCGAATGACAGCCAGCCTTGTTTCGGCGAGTGCTGTGGTGATTTTCCGGGTATTTCTTCCGTTCGTCGAAATTTCGACGGTGAAAAGAAGGTTTCGTCGTCTGTGTTACCAGAACCGGCACTCGGCTCCCTGTCTGGATGATCGCCACTACTGGTCCCGCTGTTCCTGGATCTGTGCGCTGCTCGGTGACCTTTAGTCTGACTTCGTGTCACAGGGGTTACTGCGGCCGGTGGTGAGGTCGATTGAGCATTCTTCCAGACATTAAGATTTCCGACATATTCCCGTGGTATATTAATGCTCCGGAGAAGACGTGCGTACGCATGTCTACCATGCGGTTGAAAGCTTTTTCTAGAACGCACGGTGTCGTTAACTAGATCGACAATATTTGAACCCGGGAGAGGTTTGTTGTCTATGCTTACGACACCTTGGTTATCCCAGGAAAAACGTGAGGGGAACTCCGCCAGATGCTTGAGGAGAAGTTCCGCCTTCGACTGGTATTTTTTTGGTACTGTCGAGGCAATTCTCGATATCCGTTGTTGTTTGTCAGCGGAGCTTTCTTCTTCTTTTCCTCGTAAGAGTTCCGCAGGATTAGTTTTATCAGGAACGGAGTGAAGATCGACGCGTAGCGGTTTTCTGGACTCCTCGGCGAAATATAGGAAACGCTGTAATAGCTGTTGATAAAGCTTCCATTTCGCTGCATCATCCAGCTCGGGAGAGTTCAGAATAGCGCGCATCTCTCTATCGAGTCGGGATGCTGGGGAACTTGTGCTCTGTTCGCTGTTCTCGGCGTCACCCGCGGAAGCTGCTGCCGAGGAGGTTATACCACGTTGAAAACGTTCTACGGTGTCCGACGGTATTAGTACCATCTTCTTTGCATGCTCCATCGTTCTTCTCGTAATTATTGACCGAACAGCTGAGTGAAAAGTGTCCCGAGAATGGGAGCTATTAGCATAGGCAGAAACCCGCTACCGTTTTGAACCAGTAATTTTTTCTTGCTTTTCCAGCTCCCTTTGCTAGCAGCCAGTTTACGAAGAAGATGTTTATGTTTGCCTAGTCGAGCTTTTTCCTGCTTAGTGAGTATGATGTTACCGCGCACAGTGTTCAAAGCACATTCACATATATTTTTCACGAGAGTATTATCGGCAGTGCGTAGTAAAGCTAGTCTCTGTTGCGGTTTCAGACTGCACAGGGCCTTTAGAGTCAGCGTATTTGCACTTCCGAATCGTCTACGTGCCTCAGCACCACGCCTAGAACCACCTCCACGTTGTACGCAGCCCGCGCTCCCGACCGTTTGTACAACGCGTGACATTACAAACGAACGACTGGTAAACCGTGCTGAGTGCGTGAGTTTATATCTTTCCTCGGGACATATACATCCTGGTGTTTGTCGCTGGGAAATATATTGCTACGGTAGCGACAGTTTTCGGGGGTGCTTTGTTTCAGATCAAGTAAAAGATAACCGTGTGGCCGAGCTGTTGCATCGTGGTAGGCTTCCTGGACAAATCGTGGATCCTCCGGGCAGACTTGTCGAGCTAGATGTTGTACCTGAGCGCGATCTCGCGGGTTCTTGAAAAATATGATATAATTCGCGTTGAGCGAAATATCGCGTTGACCGCGTCCCTGATGAAACAGGTTCTGTGTGATGAAGAACACGCTTAGATTCTTATGATGACACCCCTTGGTGAAAAGATCAACTATTATATTACCGGAGGCCTCTCGCATAAGATCATCTAATATAAGCAGTTTGGGCAGCGTGTTCGAGTCATAGTCAGATTCTTGGGGAAGGCCTTCCCGATACTCGATGTCGCTAAGACTTGCTCTGGCTCCGTTTTCTGTACTATGGAGGGATTGCTGCTCGGCGTAATACCAGATTATACGACTGAAGCGAGTATCGTACATCTCGCCGATATGACGCAGAAACTTCTTAACAAAGATTGATTTTCCACATCCAGAGGGACCGGCTATTATGGCGGAAAACGGGTGATTCCAGCGAGTATCCATTTTCTGACGTGAATAGAACACTAAGACCTGAACCTTTCCCAACGAATACTCCGAGAGATATGGAGAAATCAGGATAACAAAAGCTACTACATACGTCTAGAATAAATTTTCTATTCCGCGGTGGGGCCTCCCCGGCGGCGCGGTGCGCGCCATCTTTTAGCTAATAGCGGCGCGGTGCACACCGTCTCTTAGCTAATAGCGGCACGGTGCACGCCGTCTCTTAGCTAATAGCGGGCGTGCTCACAGACTCGGCATTCCGGACGGTAATCAGCTTATAGTCAGCGTGTGAGCCGCTCATCTAGACTATGCGCTTAAGCTAGCTAATTTTGCGCATTTAAAAACGTAAGGAAGATGAAAACTTACCGGACGGCTGGCCGACCATGACCAGGTCAAGCTAGCCCTTGTAACAACTCAGCGACTATTCAACTAACTGAAATCAACGAGATTTTGAGATTTATTCTACTCATTTTATTTTTAAATATATTTTTATTTATCTTATTTCATTTACAGATAAAATGGTTTTAACAGGCTCTATTTCCAATCTAGGCTCATTTTCTGTAACCTGGTCACAGGTATTTCGAGGAAGGTGATAATAAAAGGTATACAGAGACACAGAAATAATAGTTAATTTCGTAATAGTTTTATTCAGGGTCGAGATCCGGGTAACAGAGTGTATGTGGGAAGGATTAACCAAGTGAAATTGATAGATTTTACTTCATAGTTTCTTTTATTATGAAGACCACAGTTGTCGTTAATTATGTATACTGTGTATATTACCTGAGCAGAGACTAGACCATGTTCAACCGTTCTGGTGTACATACATTTTCTTATTGCTAATAGTACTTTTATTTTTTACAGAGCAGGCACTCAATAGTATAGTATTACATACTAGACTAGACTAGATTATTCTACTCCTAATAGCTTAAAGTCCTAATTATAAGATAAATTTACAAAAGTTGTACATCTAAAATACAGTACAAAACTAACTTAAACCTAAACTGGATGTAGGGTGCTGTTTCCTGGTATCTTCCGGTTATTGTTACATACGGACCAGGGATGGAGGCGGTTACGCCTCTGTATGCCCGTATGGGAGGGTATCAAAACTATCCCTGCAACAACGTCTTTTGACAAAAACCGGATGACATGTTTTTGTCTGATCGCGAGTCACCACATCATGCATTGCGGTTCGTCGGATCGCGCGATAGCTAAGATGGATACTTTCCCCCTCCTCAACCACCATTTCCCGTATAGAATTGAAATTTATTTTAAGTCGCGTCGTATAATTGAGGGTTATGCCCTTGACCTTGCAAATTTCTATTTCCCTCCCATCCGGGCATACTACTATAAAAGCGTGAAACTTCGCCCCGCCGGATACAAAGGCCCGTATGTAACTGCCTTCGCCGTATTGTTCTAGCTCGTCGGTCAGGTCACCCAGAAAACTGCCTACTGGCGGCTCGTACTCTCCGGCTGCACCTGACCGCACGTAGATGACAGAGTCCGTGTCATAATATAATACCCTACGATCCAGTTTCTCCAAATAACTATACAATTTGAGCCGCGCCTGTGCCGTAGTATACGCAGCTATGACCACGTTCGCAAGACTCGAGGCCTCCACGCTCGCGTCCTTGTATGACCAGCGAGCGTACAGAACGTCATCGTTCACGGCTACTAGGTCCTCCAGCAGAATCGACGGGCTTGTCACCAGACCTAGCAGCTCCTCTCTGGTCTTGACTACGCTGGTTTTTGAGAGGTTGTCTCGCTGGCCAAACTTACCCCAAAAGGAATTGAGACATAGCTTCGACACAGAACGCAGCCCTGGATTTTTTTCTATTTTAATCTTATCCAGTTTGATTCCCTGTACCCGGGAGTATTCTTCGATATAGCGAGACCGGCTCTCTTCGCTACTACAGGCAGAGGGCCAGCCGCTAGCCTCCTGTTTTATTTTCAAAAAAGTATCAATATACTGAGCAAAATGTCCGCCTTCCCGGGTAGAGGGATCAAACACCGTCACCTCGTACTGCCAGATCTCTGACACCGATATCACCCTATAACCCATTGCCACGGCCTTTTTCACCTCGTCTGAAACCCATGTCCCACTTATATACCTCTCACGGACGTCGTTGTGAGGACATGGACCTTGTTCCATGTCTCGGCAACATGAGTTACAGAGAGGGAACATTAGTTTGCCGTGCATACGCAGAGGTAATACCGGATGATAAAGATTCCGGGGCGGCAGTACTTTACATTTAATCAAACCCTCGACTCTAAACAGATCTACTCCACTGGCCCCGGTCAGATTTTTGCATTCCTCGCCTACTAGTACTACGGGATGACCCAACGGGAATTTCCCGGTTTTACAGATGTAAGGGTATAGGGAGCAAACATCCACATAACGGATCTCCTCACCAAGTCTGGGGTCTACCTCGCGAAACCTCGACGTGTTACCCGTCCGGCCACCGTAGAATGCATCACGCGGGTTCAGCTTGGTATTCTCCACACTCGGTAGAAAGCCGCTACGTTCGAGATGTGCCCGCACTTCTACCCTTGCATTCACTAAACCTGAAAACTCGCACTCCCACATTTCCTCTACCGCGATACCGTGGGCGAGCATACGTCGCGTCTTGGCCTGAGTTTCCTCAAGTCGCCTATCCATGTTCACGCCACCCACAATTTCCTTATCCCTATTTACGCGATAACAGCGAGGACAGCCGTGCCAATAACAACCATGAAATTCTAATACATGGCGTGTTCCGTCCGCCGACTGGTAGTAGCCGTCTACTCTACGTCCTAGCACGCGTTGCTCACGAGCCCTACCCGCGTCTAAGATCTCCTGACCTATCTCATGTTTCCTCCAGACCAACCACTGGATGGCCTTGGAGGATTGTTTATCGGCTAGTCGGTAGCCGGCGGGCGGAATAATCCCTATGCTGTTATCGCGAAGGAAATTTTTCCGGTATAGCATTGAACATGCAGAGGCGATTGTTGTACTCTCCGTGAACGGGCAGACATCGCCGGTACGAAGAAATATATCACGGAATGCTAGGCAGGCTAACCGTAAAATCGTGACGTCTGACCGGCAGTACTCAACGATTTCCCTACTAAAATCAAAAACATAGCCTTCTCTTACGGCCCCTTCATACCACGCGTAGAAACGGGCCCTACCCTCTACCGTCATGGAGTCTGGCGCGTAAAACTCAGCCGCAGGTAATACTCCCACATACCTCTGGTTAGCCGGGATATTAAAGAGGTGCGGGAATACACCCTTCTGCGTGGCCTCTGGTAGGCCAAAAGCCTTTGGCAACGCGGCTAAAGCCATCGGCATGTAGGCGAGAGAGTCTAAAAAACGTACATTGGATGTCTCTAGCAAGACTATTTTGCTACCGTTTAGTATTACCTGCGGAGCCACACCGCCTTTCTCCACTAGGTAACGGAGAATAAACTGCCCGTCGAAACCCTTTGCGTTATGCGCGATACAAATAACCTTCCGGTAGCCTTCGACCTTCCTATCAGCGAGTTCTACCAATTCACGGAACGGGTCATCCCTAAAAACAAACTCGCGTTGTGCACCACACCCGAGGCAGGGGTCGGTAATACTCGCGGCTAGATAACGTGTACAGGTCCGTTGCGCAATACACAAATTTGGCACGTGTATATTTATCGTCTCGTCACCGTCTACAGTCTCGTCCTGTCGTGTCTCAAAGTCGTAAAAAATGAAAATGTGATTAGCTACCTCCTCCGTGTTCCGCTTTACAGGCCTCATGTAACAGCGATGATTAATTTCTTGGCTCGAGCGGCAGGTCCTGCAGTATGTCCACCCGCAGATATGCTTTCCCTTCGAAATATCCGTGAAGATATCGCAGGTTCCACATACCCGTAGGGTACTACAGACCGTTCGTTTACCGCTAAACGAGCCCTGCAGAGTGTGTCGTCTACAACACTCTGCCCCGTAAAAATCGCGATTACAGAGCTCACACTCGACTTTTGCAACTCCCCGGTCACATGCAGGGGTCGAGAGACAGCGATTGCATCTGTTTGAGCACCTGTGCTCGTTACCGTGAGCGTAGGCCACATTACACGGCTGGCAAAAGAAATCAGAGGCCGCGGCTCCTCTCATGTTCAAAATAGTATCATAGTGACCGAGACGCGGATAATAAAGAACATTCAGTCTAAGTACTGGACCACGGTAGCCCATACCCAGCACAATATCCTCTCCGTTAAAAAGCGGCCGGCCGCCTTTACCTATCGTCTCGCTGTTGTAAACTAGAATTGCAAACCCTTCCCGTGCCAAATACTGCTGAAACTGCGCAACTTCCTCGATACCGCAACCCTCCTCGGGTATGATGACACCCGCTTCTACTACCAGCTGACGAGCTTTCTCAGTCTGGTATTTTTTCCCTGACGCCCTAGCCCTGTTCCACTCCGCCTGTAAGGGTCCATCCCGTACAGAACCTCTCCTCGCATGCACTCCAGCGACGAACAACGCCCTCGGTAAACATAAATTATCACTGTTCGTTATAGTCAGGATAGAGCGTTTACCAACTAGTTGCTCCCCGTTCAGGGCTAAGCGTCTTCCCTGACCTGCCGGAACAGCAATAGTTGTTATGTTTACCGTGAACGGCTGATCAATTGAGAACTCACTCGCGCTCTGTGTAACTCGAAATACAAGTCCCCATAAATCCTCAAAGCGAAAATCGCGAGCCGGCCGAAAGCTTAACCCCGCAGAACCCCTCGTGAAACCCTCTGTGATGAAACTAATGCCCATGATATCGTTTGGCGTGCAGAGCGAGGAGAAATATCTGTAAAGCTCGCGGAAGGCCTCTTCTAGCCAGGCGATTGGATTCGCAGATTCGGGTGGAACACCGATTCTTACGGTTACCTGGCACCCTCCAAGACCGAAACGCTGGTAGCGGCGATTTATCCGCTGCGTGATTTGGAATCGGTGTCCCACCTCTGCCTGCTCCACCCTTTCGTCGTCTTCATCGATGTTTTCATCCTGGTGCTCAGCCTCGTCAGCGGGAGGATCAGCCACACAGGTACCGATGTTCGTCGACGAAGCTCCGCCCGTCTGCGACCTCGAGGTACTGGCGCCGTTGTTCACCCCGAATAGCCAGCTAGACGAGCGAACCCTAAGGGTTGGTTGAGCACCTGCGGAGATTGAGTAAAAACGTTAAATTATCTTTTCTCGTTGAAACAATATACATCAAACTATGCGCTAGAGTAAGGAGGCGTACAATCAGAACAACTCTTCCTCGGAAGCTGGAAGAAATCCTGCAGGAAGTTCCCCACGCGGGGATGGTATTATTAAAGTCTCCAACGAATCGAAATCCGATGGAAGATTTTCCCGGATAACTTCCGAGCTGGTGTTTGCTATCATGGAGATTTGATACTCCTCAGCAGAGTTCTCAATTGCAGCCGCTGTTACAGATTGAGAAGGATTTTGCAGAGATGATCGGGAAAAAGGAACTGGAGAATTATTATTCAAAGTTAAGAATACCTACGTTCCTGCAGCTGGCTAAAGACTTCGGGATCGACGGGTGGTGAGAGATCCCATACCTGACCATCCTGCTCCCACGGTTCATTCCTCACTGCTGTTATGAGATAAAATGTAGAAAATAAGAGGTTGAGAAACTTCTAGAAAGCCCATCAGAATAAGCGACCTCGCACTAAAATCGTTAGCCAAGGTTACGAAATTATTATTATTCACCTTCTTCAGAGCTAAAGACGGGGGAAGCTGGCAATGACTCGTCCGACTCGGATTCTTCGATAATCCGGGCCCGTGAACGCTCCGTTTCTCTCTGCGAGGCTGGTATCGGCGAATCCGTCACTTCGATGATCGAGACCTGGGAGAGACGCTCGATCGTTTCGCTTTCCTCCTCGCTACCCGCCGGGATTCCACCCTGGGATACTGAGTGGTGTAGCAGGAGAGGCTCAGCGGATACCGCACGCGTGACCGTCGTGTCCGCCACGCCATCACTTGCGACCTTTTCCGCGCTCGCTACAATATTATGATTCTGTTATTATACACAGCTCCGAGATACGGACAAGGAATTTTTAACGCGAAAGAGCCACTTACAGGAGGAAGCAGCTCCACTGCTAGCCTCTGACAGGTCAAATGCCTCGGCCGCCTCGAGAAGCATCCCATCATCAACACCCCCCTGCCGGAACATGGCTAGCTCTGGAAATGACAGATCTAGATGAGATACGAATATAACAACGTCGTAGCGTAACATGAAAGTAAATTAGCTGATTTTTACTTACCAGGGACAGCGGAACGAGCCTCCTCTAAAACTCTGACGCTTTGGAGAAACGGCTGTATCATCGGATCTTCCTCGGCCCTCCAAAATCGCACCTGATCCACCATCACTCGCATGCAATCTAAGTTGCCACTTAAACAGTTTGCACGGTGAATCGTGGCCATCACTTCCACCGAACACACAGTTATTATCTGACGGAAGATCATTAGTAACTCTGCGACATCACTTGTACGCGGTATAACTTTTATAAGGGGTGCTATCCGCCTGTGTACGATAGTCGAGTGGTGCCTGATCAGGTGCCGCAGCACCGCCAAGGCAGCTCTCCTGATCCCGGCTACGGTTCGCGACATTTTCCAGCAGGAAAAATAAGTAAAAAAAACCAATGTAAAAATCCAAAATACACTTCAAAGAACGAACGAAGTTTTCGGCTCTAAGGAGTTTACAGTTCTGGTTCAAGTTCACATTTGTCACTCCTCTTTATGCAACCTATCGGTCAGTTCCACCACCACCACCACCCACAAGCAGTTGGAGGGAGTGGGTGGTCGACGGTTTTACCCCTTAGCTACCCTTAACTGTTTTCTGCGCTCTATTGTCTCGATCGTGACTAAGGTGGCCTAGTAAAACCTACGAAGTAAGTACAGTAGAACCTCGTTTATCCGAGGTAATGCGAGGAGGAGGTACCTCGAATGAGCGAAAACTTGGATAACACAGAAGAAGTAAAAAATTCGAAAATTTCAATCATTTTTTTTTTTTTGTATTTGAAAGGGTAGAATGAAATGTAATCACGAAAGTATTTACATAACTATAACCGTCATAGCAACGAACTCAAGATACTCCGCGCGTACAACATAGGTATAGCGGGTTTATCGGTTTTATCCGAGTTTTTCCGTATTTTCCGAGCATATACCTCTGTTAATGTGGAGTGCTCGGATGAGTCCGCTGCCTCGGGTAACACGGCGACTCGGTTGATCGAAGGCCCAATAATCGAGGTTCTACTGTAATCATTTACAAGCTATTTTCTTTTTTGAGTACATAGAAATGGCTTTAATTAGCAAGCCTTGAACACCTCGGTGCCACGGCCCAGAGGTAATCCCTATTGTTCATAGTGCAAAATAGTTCTGTCTCGCATGGGCGAGAGTAAACCCCTACCCCCGTGACACACTCTCTGTACGTAGGCGATTCCCAGGTATGCGACACTTCATTGAACAGCGCGGTTACCTGTGAGGCGAGCGTTTAAAACTCCAGCCAAACCATTGCCGGATAGTTATAAACTGTATCCTTCTTTTCACCTAGCGACTTGTCTATGCATGTTTATTAAACACGACGAGACTTGCACACTGAGACCTTCTTGCTTATAGTGGCGAGTTTCTTTTTCGACACGATGGGGGGGTTAGTTGTACGCTAGACCTTTTTTTTTCAATCAGTTGAAGTTTTGAAAAGGTCATAAACAGGCGTTGGTTACTCAGAGACTAATTACATTTTATTGTCTAAGGGTGGACTCGTTTTTCAATCAGTCGAAATTTTGAAAAGGTCATAAACAGGCGTTGGTTATCCAGAGTCTAATTACGTTTCATTGTCTAAGGATGGACTCGCTTACTCCACACTGTTCTGTACAACACGGTGTCTAGGGGCAGTTCGCCACATTTTTTATGGCTGGGATAAGATTGCTAGAATACGGTAACCCGAGCGGGTCGCAGACAGGACAGGATTTGTCGTCGTAGCTTTCCCGGTTTGTTCTTCGGTACTATAGGGATCAGCTATGTCTAGACCTTTTTTTTTACCCGGCCAGAATTCTCGAAATCCGTCAAACACACGGAGTATTCAACGGTAATTGCATTTTATTGCCCCAGAAGGCCTCCGCTCTCGCTATTCTGCAAAGTACCTATTTTACGATCGGCCCAAAATCCTACTTTCTGTACCTGGGATGGTATTGTCAAGACAAGTATTCTCTGGAGACTCTCTGGCAGGATAGGACTTGTTTCAGATTCTCGGGAGGCTCTCTGGCAGGATAGGACTTGTCGGAGTACCTTCTTTCGGAAAGCTGAGACCGCAGATCAGACCTCGGAACCGGAGGAAACCGTCGGAAAAACTACCACCACTCTCCGGCCCAGCGGGTTCGTACTGGAGCCTGGAGGTGGAAACCCTTCAAATAAGACCCTATTTTCTCGTCCGTTACCCAAAAACATCTCGAACTTCGAGAGGCAAACATCTCTGATCCTGTGTGCTACGTAACGTGTAATAATCATGGCTGCTAACGTATCCCTGCTCGGAAGCACCGACCCCACCGGGACATCCTCTAAACGGCTGAGAGAACGTAGAGCACTACTACAGTCAACTGCGTATGGATTGAATAATTCCTTCTCTAAAACGGCGTTGGTCGGGTATAAATTAACCAGTGATTACAACTTTGAACCTGTTGTACAATTTAACGGAACTGGTGTTAACTGTGTTACCCTGCGAATGCCGACATGGCTGAATTTAAAAAGGAATTTCGAAAACATCTCTGCATACTTCGAATCTGCGGAGTGTACCCATGAAGAAGGCTCAAAGAACGAACCACTGGACCTGGGCGGATCACACATAGCGTTTACAACCTCTTTCGGGTTGAAAACAATTGTTCTGACAGAGCCAGAGGGATTATGGCGCGAACACGAGCGGGACGAGCCCTTGCCTAAGAAGTCGAAATCAACATCAGCCCCCGGTATCCTGATGCAGCAGGCGACATTTGAAGGTCTTGTGGGTGTTGCACCCTGCATTACCGAGTATCTGACCACTCTCTCGAATCGCTCTTCTACAACGAATCTGTGTAAAAACGAATTGGTTAAAGAACTCGCCTCGCTAGCCAACTCCCGCGACCTCTTGGACGCACCGCTCGAGCAGTACCTGGATCTGGTGTCAACGAAATTCGACGAGACGTTAGGGACCATCAAGAATGCCGTCAAAGCAAGTTTTGTGAAAAACTATTTCAAACTGACCATGCTCGAAATAAAGGTCTTGTGCCCCCGTGCTCTTGCCGAGGAGATTCAAAGTGTTTTAAAGTGTACCAGGGTTTTAAAAAAATAGGATTCTTATATCTTTTTCCTGTTCGCTATAAGTAATAATCTGATTTCATTATTATACAATATTCAATTAGCGATATATCGCTCGTTTTAGTTAGATTTAAACCTATGTTGTCTGTATTTGAATTTATCTGCATGAATAAACACGAGCTGAAACCATAAACAAGTGTCCCTTTTTCATGAATCATAACCATGGTCACCTCCGAGTCCGCAGACTGTCCCGTCATAATCCCTACCTTCGAAAGACGGTAACCCTTATACCTGCATCCCCTAGTAATAAACCGAAATATATATATATATTTAGCGGAAGCGACGGATCCATACTGCCGAAGCAAAATAACCATGGGACTATATCTATATATACCTGACCAAAGAAACGGACCCATACTGCCGAAGCAAAATAACCATGGGACTATATCTTGTGACGTTGCAGATTAGCTGCCGTCACAAAGGTTCCGAAAATCACATATTTTATTAGCTATATCGCGAGAGAGAGCTTTTACCGCCGTCTAGACCCTCGGGATACAAGTGACACACCTAGAATAAGCAATAGAGCTAGACTAATTTGGAGTGTTTTTCTGTTAATGTACCGCGAGAGAGAGAGAGAAAAAAGATAAAGAAGACGACGATCCTGAACTTCCGCTACTAGAACTTCCGCCACCAGAACTGGTGTTAAAGAGACGGCCACGCAGTATGTAATCCAGTCATCGTACTAGGACAGTACCGAATCAACCAGAGGGAAGACTGTGGACCTTGGTCCAATATAGCTAGGCGGTGAATAGGACTGTGATGCAGTCTCCTGCCGGCAGATGAATCCTACCACCCAGCATCTGGTTGTTGCCTTGCACAACCAGCTTCATCACCCGCTCCAGCTGCCATCACCGACGTCACGGAGAGTCCGGCATAAGGACCAGTGACGTAACGTTATCGCTGAAGGAGGTATGACGTAAGAGTGGACAAGAATAGTGTCCTGCGTCCTCTGGATAGGTCAGAAAGAGGTGGAGGTCCAGAAGGAACACCTAGGCCTACCAGAAGTTTGCAGTCGGGTTATCTGATGACGAGATAACCGCTGTAAAGTGCATCCCATGCGGTTGGTATCGCTGTTACGGTATCGCTTCGTAAGAACCAAGG
Organism: Tenthredo livida; assembly: GCA_963992785.1. Taxonomy (NCBI): domain Eukaryota; kingdom Metazoa; phylum Arthropoda; class Insecta; order Hymenoptera; family Tenthredinidae; genus Tenthredo; species Tenthredo livida. The sequence goes on from OZ023067.1 coordinate 28,177,271, forward strand.
TCGCAGCTTCCCGAAGATCCTCTCGCCACCGAAGTTCAGCAGAACGGCTAATCTAACGCAACGAAGTTCTGAAACCTAACGCCTAACGTCAGGCAACAAGTTGACGCCTTGGGTTGAGCAGCTGACGAGCTGCTCGTCCATGGAACGTTTTTCGCAGGGCCAATCAGCTCATTAGCTGGTCCTGATAGGCTCTTGATTTTCAAAATCAGGAAGGATCGTCGAGACGTACCGAGGTATCGCTTAGCCTCATCACTTCTACGTTTCGCTTCGCCCAAACTGGACGCGTACTTAGTCTCTCTCGCCTAGTCTCGCAATAGTTTAGTAATAAGTAATAAAAGTTGTAAAGTTAAGTGTGTGCTTCAAGCAGCTCAGCTAAAGGTAAGGTCTTTATGATCTGTAAACTGCTAGTAAAGCCACAAAAAGGGAAAAACTAGATCTGAATTTCTACTTGTTCATTTATCGTAGATTTTCTTTGTACCGCGTGCCGCCTACGGGCCACGTAGTCGCCTATTATCGTATTTACAGAAATTCAGTGAAAGCACTTTATAGTTGGCTGTAGTAATTAAGAATATCTTTTGGCTTGATAATTTTCCGCTTATTAGTCTGATTTCTTTGCTATCTTTGCTTTTGATTTGTTAAGATTATTTGAGAGCTTGTTCTTGCTTTAATTCTCGCTTTGAGAATATCTAACGCTTTGATTTATTCGCTATCTTTGATTTAGTAATTTATTAGTAATTAATTAGTATAATATCGCATGGTGTGTCGCTTGTAATTCCAACTCCCCGGGGTTGGCTGAACGTAGTTAGTCATAGTTTTAAGTTGTTCATTTATTAATCTGCTTTATTATTTTCTCATTTCGTTTGATTTCTATTATTCTGTTCATTCTATCTGATTCTGTGTTCTATATGATATATCTGATTTATGCGATTTACTTGTGCTATGTAATGTTCTGATTTTCGCTATATCACGTTACAATAAGATTACTACCGCTAAGTAGAGTCTGTGATCTGATATCTGAATTATTCTAGTATAAATCTGTTATTAATTTAGCTTATCGCATCTCTTAGTGTTTCTGAAGTTATTTATTGAGTCATTATATCGTCCAATAATTAATTAATACCGCTAGTGTGCCGCATTAGAAAATTTGCTATTGAGTATCGTATCGCTCGGTGATACGTAGTCTGAAAAGTAGTGTAGTTTGCATTATATCGCTTCTACGGCACAGCTAGCTAACCGGCGTGTTTACGTTTTTTTTATATACCGCTGCGTCGCGGTGAGGCTCAATAATATAATATTCATTCTTTGATTAAATTCAGTATTTTCCTAAGCATGATTCCAAACGTTATTATTCGAGTATTATTTGTGACTATTATTTTGTTAACTAATTCTGCGTAGTCTAGCATTCTCGCTTATAGTCGACTTTTCTGTTATCGCTAAATCTGTTATCGTATCTCTTTTTTTTTGTATCAAGAACAATATACGAAATCCCCGATTTCACTGAAGGAAATTTATAATCTGGTGTCTTATATTTTATTTATTCAATTAAAAAGGTGAATCCACCCACTCTACCCTTATCTTTGTAAATCTGAGCTAACCGAAGCTTTAAGGCCGTCGTTCCGGCAATTTATCAATTTGTTGAGTACCGCTGTATTTTATTAGATTTCTGTGAAAACGACACTTACGTGTCTGGCGCCCAACACTATCTTAGTTTTTATTAATTAGTAATTTATCGAAGGAACGCCGTAGGGTGCGGAGTTGCACTCTGAAACTCCGTTACAATCTATATATACCTGACCAAAGAAACGGACCCATACTGCCGAAGCAAAGAGAGGCATGGGTCTCTATATCTATATATATACCAGACCAGCGAATTAGAACTTAGACTAGAATCGACAGAGTTCACCTAGGTTACAATATAAAAACTTACTTAGGGCTGAATCCATAGGTTGGTCTACTTTTGGGAAAAAAAAAAAAAAAAAAAAAAAAAAAAAATGGCGGCGGCAAGGACCGGCGACCCCCCCCCCCCCCTCCCCCCCTCCCAGCGGGGGGCCGTTTTATGGGGGGCAATAAAATAGGAGCCATACTGCACCCTATCTACTTGGGTGAAGTAACGCCACATTCTCTGTTTGAGAGTGCGATTGAAGCGTTCCACAACGGCCGCCTTTATGTCGGGGTTTCGCGTGACTCTGTACTGCACCCCTCTGTCGGCGAGCAGCTTCTGGAATCGAGCTCCGACAAACTCCTTGCCTTTGTCGGTCTGCAATTGGACAGGGCAACGTTCCGCGGACGACAGCACGCGCTCGAAAGCCTCGGCAACGGTGGCCGCGCTCTTGTCGGCGATCGGCTCGACCCAGGCAAACTTGCTGAGCACGTCTATGATCACCAGCAGGTAGCCGTATCCGTCGTTGTACTGTTTGATCGATCTGAGATCCACCAGATCCACCTCCCACAGGTCGTCTAAATTCTGCACGTTGTATCTGGCTCGGGGAAATTTCCTACGTATGGACTTGTGCAGCGTGTACGCGTCCTGCGACGCCAGCCATTCGACCACCGTGCCACGAGGTATTTTTTGCCCCTTTTTTCTTCTGACGGATCGAGTCAAGTTCCTGGCACCCGCGTAACCCGCCTCGTTGGCCGGATCGTAGTACAGTCGTTCGAGGATCTTCATTTCAACCTGAGTCTCAACCAAGCACCGTTTCCGGTTTGCCCCGGTCGTTGTCTGTTCTTGGGTATGGCAAATATCGAGTCCAAATCCGTGTCCTCCTCCTCCTCGCCCGCCTCGTTCGTATCAACGTCACCGTCCACAGCCCGGTCCTCGTCGTTGATACGTCTCTGATGAGACGGGCCGGCTGTCGATCGTGACGAGGCTGTTGTATTCGGGATCCTGAGATCTTTCATACATCTACAATTTATTTGAAGGTTCGTTGTCGAATTGAGAGTTGGAACGCAGTCGTACAAAGTAATTCAAGTTTATTTAATATATGAAGTTTTACAAGTGCTTTACTAATTTCAAACTAATCTCTATATAATGTGTCTTGCTTCTGGTCGCAATGTTCTGACTACGGGCGCGTCGTCTGCCTGCCTTTTAACGACTCTTTTGGCGCTGCGTCTGCACATTGCTATGTATTTCGCCATACGATCGAGTCGTTCCCCTGCTATACCACGTTTAGCGCATTCTTGTATTTCGCTACACGATAGAGTCGTTGCTCTGCTATACCGGATATGAGGTGTGCAATAGCTTGGTATTCGAAGTGCAACATCCCTTCCCCCTTGGAAAAAAAGCCGTTAGGATTTTTCTCCTGAAATCAGACTTAAAACTCTGGAGCGAGTCTGTTTGCTTACATAAATAGAGTGAAATACACCTCAAATCCGATCTCATTGTACAGTAATAGACAGGTTTCGTATAGAGAAACGAATGGACGCCTTTCATTGCATAATAAAAAGCGACCATACCGGGAAGAAATCTTGATAGTATGCAGTCGTTTGCGCATGCGCCAAATAATTTATTTTCATTGGTCGGTAAGATCGACTACGTCATAATACTGCCGTGGGACGACCTTACCGACCAATGAAAATAAATTATTTGGCGCATGCGCAATCGACTGTATACTATCAAGATTTCTTCCGGGTATAATGAATAGTGAATGATTTTCGTTTTCCTAATGAGTTTAACCATATCTATCAATAGAAAATCGCATCAGAAAGATTTTGCAGTTCGTCGGGAATACTCGGTTATTTATGCATTCGGATTTGATACATGATAAGTATAAACACATTCTTCATATTCCACGAATGTTTGATCCTGCAAGTGTTCTGAGTGAATGAAATGTAAGGGTGTGCGAACAATTCACTGCGAATTGAATAGACCTATTTAAACCGAATAATGGAAATAATGTAGTGATTTGAATATTTACATGAATTCAAAAAATTTGTGAATCCAAATTCATAATTGAACGTCAAAAATAATCGATGCACTGTAATTCGTTGATATGAGAATGAAAATTTATTCTAAAACTCATCTGCGAAATACTCGAACCATTAAAGTTATAGTTTCTATAGTATATTGTATACCAAGGAGGCAAAGAAGGTCTTTTAAGGCCGAGCGTATATTTGCAATACGAGTCGTAGACGAGTCGAAGACGAGTATTGCAAATACGCTCGGTGTAAAAGACCTTCGCCTCCTTGGTACACACGATATTTTATGCAACAAAAGTATGTTTTACAAGTTCATGCTCGATCCGGTACACAAAGTCGACGGACATACACGCATAGCAACGCGATTTGAAGGCTACGGCGCGTACGTTAGAGACCACTTTTAACTCCTAGGACTCAAAAGTAGCCAAAAGTGAACTGTCCGCATGCGCATTCGCAGACTCGCTCAACTGTCTCAAAAACGCCAACTTTGTGTACCGAAATCGAGCATGAAAAACGCGTAAAACCTGCTTGCGTTGCATAAAATAATTTGTAAATCGCCCAGCTTCCATGTCAAGACCTATTCTTATTTTTAGAATTATTCGAATTTATTTGACTATTCTGATTTTTCTCGAACAATCAAATTATTCCACGCGTTTCTCGATTCGAATAGCAGTAGTATTCGATTCAACCTGACCCTGTCGTCTGAAAATAATATTTGAAAAGAAATGTATATGGCCATTCCACCAAATCCTATACGCAAATCCGGCCTCCAAATCTTTCATTTTTTTTTCGTGATTTCTTCGCATTATTTAAGTGTCAACGGAGAGATTCCTCAAGTATGAAAGATCTCTGATTTCAGTTAATGGGGGTTTTCGTGATTATTAGATTTTGCTTCGAAATTTTCCAATCTAATTGAACGGATCGAAAAATGCCCAGAAACAAAACTAAAAACTGGGTTGTCAATCGGAAATTTTCTGAATTTTTCGAAAATCATTTTTTTATCACTTGTCATTTTCAGCGCGAAGTTCGAAAAATAAGACTCAAAATGAGAATTCCACCATGTTTCCCATCGGTTTTTGGAAATCAGATTTCGTTTGCGAAAAATTCAGAAAATTTCCGATCAATCACCATGTTCTTAATTTTGTTTTCAGGCATTTTGTAAACCGTCTAATAAGATTAGAAAATTTCGAAAAATATGCTACATATTTGCGGTTTTCAAAAGATTTGACATCATGTTGGTAATTAACCGATGTGGTAACGCTGAAACACTAGTATTTGGCGGCTACAGACCATCTACGTAAGGTCTCTGGCCCGGTGGTGCCCCTACCGAAGTGGCGTGCCGGATCCGCTTTATTCGAGATTTTGACCCTTCTACATTCTGCGTTTAAAAATTTTACTCTTTCGAAATTCTTGTTCTCGACATATTTATGTTCGGTTTATTGACTATTAAGAATATTGACTATTCTGGATTTAAAATTTCGACAATATATACTTTCGATTTGATCGAAATCTACGTTCTACTTATTCGAAATACAAACAATCTGAAACTACATTTTCGGTTCAACAATCTTTTTGATAAATGACCTTTCTACGAAACACTTATTCGACTCAGTGGTCTGTCGGAAAAAAAAAATGTTGAGAACACAATTCTCGTTATTTTGGTATTCGCTGATTTCAAAATTCGAGATTTTAGTCAGTTTACATTTTGAACTTTCGAAATTTTGACCCCCACCCAAAATTTCATACGATAGCAACAATAGAAACAACACGATTTAACGGGCCGTTGAATATTACGGCGGTTAAACGTTTAACGGACGTTGATGAATTCGGGCATGAAGTTCACAAAGGTAAGAAGCATGCTTGTAGTAAACGTGATCATGTAGCTCGAACAAATGTTGCGAAAATTGTAGATGAATTGCCAAATCAGCAACAAGAATATATTTCGTCGAAAATTGTCAATGAGAAAGCTAAAAATGGTAGAAAAGATTCTATTACTCTGAACACTCAAGGGCGTAGAAAACGAATATTGTTGAAAGAAAAAAATAGTGCAGTTACGTTTTCATCGAAAGGTTTAAATGATTATGATACAAACACTCGTTCTTCGATTCGACAAATGAATAAGTTGACTACTTTCCTTCGAAATTCTGCTGGTCGAAAGTCTGTGCCTGCTTATTATACACAGCAGGTTAGTGAACGAATAAAAGTATTAAAAGATTTCTACAATATTGATATGTTCGAATTTGACACTACCTCTAATAAAAAAGAAATGAGACCTGTCGTATGAGCTGATGCTGAAGAAATACTTGAAACTGTATTAGAAAAACGTAATTTCGTTGGTGATTATTTTGTTAAAGTAATGGCAGATGGTGGCCAAGGGTTTTTCAAAATTTGCCTGTCAATAATTCCTCACACGCCAACTGAGACTGATTCGGAAAATGATATACCAGAAAAACAAAGAAAAATTGATTCTCGAATCAGTGTGAAAGCATCAAATCCAGAAACGAGTGTTACGAAGTTGATTATGCTGTGTATTGTACGTGAAGTCAAAGAAAGTTATGAAAATGTTGAACTGCTTTTCAATTCAGTGAATAATAATAATATTTCATTCAAGTTTGTCTCTGATTTCAAAATATTACTGCTCGTGAATGGACAACAAACGGCAACTTCAATGTATCCTTGTCCTTATTGCTTTGTTAGTCTGCAAGATTTGAGGAAATTTGTTAACGAAGATCATGTTTCCAAGGAAGTGGAAGTTTTACCTGTGAAAACTTTTGGTGATTTGAAAAAGATTATGACAAATTTGTTTCTCTTGGCAAAGATAAAAAGTTAGCAAAGAACTGCCATAGTACTATAAATGAGCCACTCTTCAAAGAAAACGATGATTTGTTGATTCTTGATAAATGTACAATTCCAGAACTTCATATATTACAAGGGTTCGTTAACCATTTGTTTTGGGACGGTCTAGTGAAACTTGTCGGTCGAGAGAAAGCTCTTTTGTGGCCGTTGAAACTCAAAATAGTCTCAAAGAATTATCATGGAGAGGTATTTGAAGGCAATGCATGCAGAAAATTGCTAAGAGAAGCTGACAAACTCTATGATCGAGAAATTTCTGTAGATGTTGGTACACTTGCCATCACACCCTATGTCACTGCATTTAAAATAATGGACAAGATTGTAAATTCCTGTTTTTCGATCAAGAGACGTGCTTCTATTGCAGATATAGGAAACCTCATCAAAGAATTACGCAGCGCATTGTTAAGTACAAAGACAACTGAAACCTTGAAAATGCATGTTTTGCTGCAGCACTTGACACAATGCCTAGAACTATTGAATACCCAAAGCTTAGGATTATGGTCTGAACAAGCTGGAGAAGCGGCACATAGAGAATTACTAAAATTTTGGGATAGACGAAAAATCAATCTCATTACTGACTCTTCTTATCCACAAAGACTGGAAAATGCCACCGCTGAGTTCTCATCTCTTCATATTTGAAGTGTAGATATTAAATGTGATTATTACTGTGATTCCGAAAACAATTGTATTTGCATTTGTGATAACAAGTTATGATGTATATTTTTTTTGTTTCTTGATTTTTGTTAAACACGTTATATCGAAATTATTATTATTTATGTTTGTCAATATATACTATTATATTATAGATATGTACTTATAACTATAGTTTCTCATGCACAAAAAAATGAATCATTTTTATAAACAAAATTTATACCCAACTTACACTATACTTATCGAAATATAATTAATCTTTGAATAATTCCAATAAAAATCTTGTTTTGAAGATATCTTGAAAAAAGGATCAGATCCGATTTTGGGATGGTGATTTTCTAGCACATCTAGGGTCATTACGAAGAGATCCCCGCAATTTTTTTTCAGCTACATATCAGGCAAACTTTTTTTCTGTATCCAAACACCGTGAGCCACGGTCTCGGCGCGCCCGCGTAGACAGTGCGCGCGACCTTCCGCACGGATCGACCGCTTTTTAAATATAGTTTTCATCGGAGTTCCATTCTGAAACTTACAGATTTTGTAGAGAATGAATGAAGGAACACGCTCGTCTTTTTTTCAGAATTTTCAAAGGTGGTAGTCATCTCGAAAATCACGTTTGAAGAATATAATTGTTAATAACAAATGGAAAATTATTCATTCCACGAATAAAAAATTCATAACATGAAAGTGCAATTCAAGAGCTTCAAAATGAGTTTTTGCTGATGTCTGTAGGACAAAGGAATCCGGAGATATTAACGTTTAAAGGAGAACGCGATTCCGATTTTCGGTCGTTTTTTCGAAAATTCAACCCCTCGTAGCTTCTAATCGCTTCGTAAAAAAAAAAAATTGTTTTATGCATTCATTTTACCCACAGAATGTGTGAAAAAAATTTCAGAAGAATCAGAAAGATTGAGGTGAATTTTTGGCCAAATCCGTCCCGCTTGACGTGGACTGACTCATACACGGTGATTCTGATCAACCGCCCGTCCTTACACAGTCAGATTCCTTACAAAAAATAAAAATTAAATTTTCCCAGCGAAAACTTCGAGGCTATCATAGTTTTCCAGATAGAGCAGGTTCACGTTAGCCTATTGTAGAGCTCGCACATCAACAGTCAGTGCCGAGCCGGTAATTTCAGCCTGTGGTACGAACCGGTAGCAACCTGTACTTCGTTGCTCCGGCGTTTCTACTCGTGGCCAGGCTTATCGGGTCGAAATTCTCTTATCGCAGGTCGACCGGACCGTTGCGGTCGTTTTCAGCGTCCATGTCGCCCAGACCCTTGTTTTCGACCGGACCGTCGTCTTCGACGTGCAGGTCGACCGGACTCTCGTTTTCAATGTCTAGGTCGACCGGGCCGTCATTTTCGACATCAAGTTTGATCAGGACGACCCTGACTGTATGACGTGCGAGCTCTACTTAAACCTGCTCTATCTGGGAAACTATGATAGCCTCGAAGTTTTTGCTAAGGAAATTTAATTTTTATTTTTTGTAAGGAATTTGACTGTGTAAGGACCTGCGGTTGATCAGAATCACCGTGTATAGGGTAGAAGTACCGATATTGGCCTCTTCAGGTTTCAGTTGATGTACAAAGCATTCTGATAGTGCTATATAATTTTTATGCAATTTTTCAATCTTTCCAATCTTATAAATATGATTCATAATGTAACAGTATTTTTGGAAATTTTTTTATACTAATTTGAGCCTGAAGTGGCCACAAACGGTACTTCTACCCTACCGCGATATGAATTCTTGTGATTTCGAGATTTTTTTCGAATTCTTGAAAACTTTTTCCAAATTTTTTTTTAAATCCCCATCAATTGATTCAAGTGTTATTGAAAAATTTTTGAAGGAAATCTTAAGAAAATTTTCCGAGATTTCGAGCAAAGTCTCGAAGTAATGAAAATTTACATCGCGTTATATGGGGAAAACTGAGGATTTTGCAGTAAAATATCTTGTTTTACAGACGTCAATTTTTTTATGGCTCATGAGGAAAAGTTGTCAGTTTCAATATGATCTATATTTGAGCGAAGTTTAAAAAAATTCCTGAGACAACTCCTACTTCGCTCTATATACCTCAATAAAAGTGAACATGGACCACGAAGGTGGGAATTAATAATATTAATTCATAAGGCTGCTATTGTAATTTGACACTTTGAAAAAGAAAAGAAAAAAGAAGTCGGTTGCATAATTATGAACTTATTTCATTCCTTTATTACTGTTTGAAAACCCATGTTATTTCACTAAGTAAACTTACAGAATAAAATTCGAAAACCCGCGTTTTTATGTGAAAAACTCAACTTTCTGATCAAATTACTGGGGGAAAAAAAACGATCCTTAGAGAACTAGGAACATTGATTTTAAAGCTGAAGATTAAGATGTAACGTGGTCAAAATCAAACCTAATTAATTATAGTAATACTATTAATATTAAATATTTAATTTGAATATTAGCTATGTAGTGTAACGGAGTTTCAGAGCTCAACTCCGCACCCTACGGCGTTCCTTCGATAAAAGACTAATTAATAAAAATCTAAGATAGTGTTGGGCGCCAGACATGTGAGTGTCGATTCCCAAAAATCTAAACAAATTACAGCGATACTCAACAAACTAATATATTGCCGGAACGACGGCCTTAAAGCTTCGGTTAGCTCAGATTTACAGCGATAAGGGTAGAGTGGGTGGATTCACCTCTTCAATCGAATAAATAAAATATAAAACACCAGATATAAATTTCCTTTAGTGAAATCTGCGATTTCATATATTGTTCTATAAGAAATGGGATTACAGATTTAGTAGCGATAACAAGGAGACTCGTCTATAATCGGGATATCAAATTACAGAGCGATAGTTATGAGATTGATCGTTACGAATAATAAATGAAAATAACAGTTGGAATAATACTTAGAAAAATACTGAATTTAACAAAGGAAAGAATATTATATTATTGAGCCTTACCGCGATGCAGCGGTACAAAGAACGTAAACACGCCGGTTAGCTAGCTAGTGCCGTAGAAGCGATATAATTCAAGCTACACTACTTTCCAGACTACGTATCACCGAGCGATACGATACTGTATGGCAAATTTTCTAATGCGGCACGCTAGCGTTATTAATCAATTATTAGACGATATAATGGCTCAATAAATAATTTCGGAAGACTCTAAGAAACGCAATGAACTAAGTTATTAACGGATTTATACTAGAATAATTAAGATATCGGATCAAAGATACTACTTAGCGATAGTAATCTTATTATAACACAATATAGCAAAAATCGGAATATTAGATAGCGCAAATAAATCGCATAAATCAGATATATCACATAGAATCAAAGAAATAAGATAGAATACAGAATAATAGATATCAAACAATAGATAATAATGAAGCAAATTTATAAATGAACAACTTAAAACTATGACTAATTACGTTCAGCCAACCTCGGGGAGTTGGAATTACAAGCGACACACCATGTGATATTATACTAATTGATTACTAACAAATTACTAAATCAGAGATAGCAAATAAATCAAAGCGTTAGATATTCTCAAAGCGAGAATTTAAGCAAGATCAAGCTCTCAAATAATCTGAGCGAATCAAAATCAAATAAAGCGTAGAAATCAGACTAATAAGCGGAAAATTATCGAACCAAAAGATATTCTTAATTACTACAGCCAACTATAAAGAGCTTTCACTGAATTTCTGTAACGGACTAAATAGGCGACAGCGTGGCCCGTAGGCGGCACGTGGTACAAAGAAAATCTACGATAAATGAACAAATAGAAATTCAGATCTAGTTTTTGTGGCTTTACTAGCAGTTTACAGATCATAGAGACCTTACCTTAACGTTGATCGGCTTTTAGCACACACTTAACAACTTAATACTACTTTTTCTTTTACTAAGTTCAGCGAAAACTATGGCCGAGAGAGAGCACGTCGACTAGCTTCGAAGCGAAACGTAGAAGTGATGAGGCTAGGCGATACCTCGGTACGTCTCGACGATTCTTCCTGGATTTGAAAATCAAGAGGCTATCAGGACCAGCTAATGAGCTGATTGGCCCTGCAAAAAACGTTCCATGAACGAGCAGCTCGTCAGCTGCTCGGCCCAAGGCGTCATCTTGTTGCCTGACGTTAGGCATTAGGTCTCCGAGCTTCATAACGATAGTACAGCCGTTCTGCTGAACTTCGGTGGCGAGAGGATCTTCGGGAAGCTGCGACCTTGGTTCTTACGAAGCGATACCGTACCAGCGATACCAACCGCATGGGAGGCACTTTACAGATGCAATCTCTTCGGTAGATGACACGCTGCAAACTTCTGGCAGGCCTAGGTGTTCCATCTGGATCTCCACCTTTTCCGGCCTGGCCAGAGGACGCGGGACACTATCTTTGTCCATTCTCACGTCATACATCCGGTAGCGATAACGTTACGTCACTGGTCCTTATGCCGGACTCCACGTGACGTCGGTAATGACAGCTGGAGCGGGTGATGGAGCTGATTGTGCAAGAGGCAACAACCAGATGCTGGGCGGTAAGATTCATCTGCTGGCAGGAGGCTGTATAACAGCCCTATACGCCGCCTAGCGATATTGGACCAAGGTCCACAGTCTTCCCTCCGGTTAATTCGGTACTATTCTAGTACGAGTACTGGATTGCGTACTGCGTGGCCGTCTCTTTAACACCAGTTCTAGTGTCGGAAGTTCTGGTAGCGGAAGTTCAGGATCGTCGTCTTCTTTATCTTCTTTCTCTCTCTCTCTCGCGGTACATTAACAGAAAGACACTTCAAATTAGTCTGGCTCTATTGCTTATTCTAGGTGTGTCACTTGTATCCCGAGGGTCTAGAGGGCGGTAAAAACTCTCTCTCGCGATATAACTAGTAAAAAGATAGTATTTCGGAACTTTTGTGACGGCAGCTAATCTGCAACGTCACAGTAGGATGGGATTCCCATGCGCGCCATCTCTTAGCGGCGGCGCGTACCCGAATCTCGGCCCAGCGCCCGCGAGAACCTTTCTCGCTAACAAAGTAACTATCAGTCCGATATAAGTACCCGGCCCGCGGACGGCCCGAGCAGACTCTACTTCTTAGAGATCTCATCCCTTGATTTTGACCAATGTAGGCACGGGTAGTTTGTTTCGACTTCTGCTCCTGTCCTGGCTTCGTCTTTGCTTTTCGTATAACGAAGCTACCTCGTCTGCTTCGGCATTCCTGTCTGTCTTTTCGTTATACAAAAAGCCAGCTTAATAATTCAGATCACTTCGCGTTTTTTTTTAATTTAACGTAGAATCATTTATTTATTCGCTTAAACAAATAGCGCCTTCCTCATTTCATGAGTTTGAGTATTAAAATTGGATTGTAAAAACTTAATTAGCTATTAAGAAAACAGTAATAGTACATTGTAGAACAAGGGGGGGGGGGGGAATGGGTCATTTCTAGCGAGGGTCAGATGATGTGCCTTCGGCGCCCTCGACTCCGACTCGTGCAACGTCATCACCCGAGCTTGAAATTACCCTCCCCCCCCTGTTGCACACCGTAATTTTTTCAACGAGTGCATGTATAGGCCCTTTTTCGCGCATGCATGACCAAAATTTGGGGAAATTTTGAGAATTTCCAATAATTTTGGAAAGTTTGGAAATTTTTCGAAATTTATGAAAATTATTGGAAATTTATGGAAATTTTTGGGAATTTCGGAAAGTGGATGTGGCGACACAATAATATCTCAGAGTTTCTCTTCACGCTCACTACGCGGCGCATCCAACTCGCTTCGCTCTCGTTAGTCCCATACTAGGACTACGCTCAGTATATATACCGATCACATGCGACTACCAATGTCCACCACCGGACACCCCGCATCTAGGGCACGGTGTGCTCGGCTCTCAAAATATTTTGCACACCGATACGCAAACGTCTGCTTTGGGTGCGCGTAGACGGTGCGCAAAGGAGGACTTTGGGTGCATGTATTAAGAAAAAGACTTTTCAGTGCCGATAGACGGCATAAAACAGAACTATCGATGTAGGTGTTGCAAAAAATAGTGTTCGATACACGAGCGAAACGCGGCAATGTCACTCGTGTGGCGGCGCAGAGCACGAGCCCGAAGTCTTGTCTTCGGCTGGCCTCCGACTCGACTTCGGGATCGTACTACGCCTTCACAATCGCTGTGCGGCATTGCCACCTTTACGATCTTGTATCGAAAAATACTATTGGTGCACCGTACGATGTTGCGTTTCAACTAAATAAGAAATTAGTAATCATGCAGTACGTCAACATGCCCTTGATTCAAATGATTATTCGAATAAAATCAAATCAATATTATTCTATTGTCAATCAAATGCACGTTGTTGAAAAATGTACATTTGTACTTGAAATTCATTTTCAAAAGTATGTGAATACAATCATATGAGTGCTTGTGGTGAATAAATTTTATGTTGTGCCAAACATGTTATTTCATTGAAGTGAATGATTCGTTTAAGATTGCCATTATTCTACGATCAAAAAAATTGTTATCCAGAATATTTCTGTTTCGCGACAACGTTATAAACGTGACAGACGAAATAATATCTCATTTTCATGACGGATGACAGAATATATTGCTTTAATGCAACGACTTCATTAACTTGAATCCCCAAATCCTACCAACCAGACAGCACAGAATATTGCCCAATATTGTAGCAATATTGTAGCAACATTGTAATATTGTAGCAGTATTGCAGCAATATTACAATGCTGCTACAATGTTGCTACAATATTTGGCAATATTTTGTGCTGTGTGGGCACTAACAACAAAACACCTTTCACTTGAGAAAATCATCAAGTATGTAAATTATTAATCAGTTCGCTTCAATCAATGTGTAAAAATGATGAAAACCTGGTGTGGTATTATATAGGCGCTCAAACGTGAGTTCTGTGGCCGGCCACAACGTGGCGAATCCGTACCAGCATTCTCGCTAAGGAAGCAGCGTGGAGCCAACCATAACTTTGCGCCTCTCCGAACTATTTATTAATCAACCAACTCTGGAGCGATGGGCTTCAGAGTCAAGACAAGTTGGACTTATGCCTTCTTATGAAGGTTGACCAAGCCGTAGCGGCATATTGAATTGAATTCGGAATTCGCTTGAATGGCCAAGACTCTATCAATGATTCAATTGCACCACTAACGTTTCTAAATGAAACCATTATTAGTTCAACCGGTGAAATAATCATTTTCATTTAATTGTTCTAATACGTTAATGGTATAATACACGTTTCTCGTGTTACAATGACAATATAATTGTCCAGCTTGAATGTCTCATATTTCCATTCAAATGAATATCAACGCTGTTGGGAATAAATTTTATTTGTTACCGAAAAATATCTCATTGGCTACACAAATTATCTCGTTTGGTTAGTTATGAGTTTTTTTGCAGAGTATAAATGATTTATCATTTATACTAAACTTGCGATCCTAACGAACGTGAGTTACCTAACATTAATAAAATATTTTGTTGTTACGTGAAAATACGACATTCTTCCAAAAAATCATCGTATTTCATCACTGATTCTCGTTTTAGGTTCTAATAAGCAGTCACTTCTTATTATTATATTTTAATTCATAATATGATATATTTCTTCAGAATAATATAATATCCCATCTGAAGTATTATGTATCGTTTAATTGAATATATCATTTTCTCGAAATGAGATATGAAACACTTGACTCAAGATACTGTACTAATAGACCAACTCAGTGAGTGATGTCGCTGAATATCTGTATGATTGATTGAAACTATTTTTTCTTGAAATGAAATGAATATTCACTCTTTCTAACTCTATATCTGGTGTTGTTTTGAATAAATATGCTTTCGCGAATATACAAAAAAATTATTTATTCGAATCAACGAATATTTGATGAAGTTAATAATTTTTTTTTCTCAGTGTACATATGATGCTCGGGCAGCAATTTTGACACACCTCGGGAGCGCAGACCGGCTCGGGCAGCAAGCTCCACGCTCGTGAGCGAAAACCTACTTTCCTCCCTAGATGCAGAATATACTATTATGTGTATGTATCGCGGTTTCAGTTCGATTATTAACACCAATTTCAAAAAGCGAAATATTGGTGATCGTTCGAAGAATGAAGGTGCAGTAAATTCAAAGTATGCGCAGCTTGTTGAAGAATTATGGCATAAAGAGAGACAAACACAACGGACAACGGACATGCCAATAATTTCACAAAATTTGAATAGAGCGTCGACATCGCGTGCATTTTCGGAAAGCGATAATGATGAATATATTAAAATTCCGGATGAATCATCATCGCAACAGTCATCGCTTGCTACCGACCAAAATAGTTTCAAGGTGCCGCCGCTAAAAAAGGGGAAATTCGGTTATCATTTATCAATGAAAAAAGAGCATAAATTGAAAGAAAACGAAAATGACGCATTGGAAAAGTCTTTCATTGAATTAAACGAGGCGGTCCTTGAGCAATTTAAATCCATAAATAATAAATCTGATACGGATATGTCCTGCGATGCAGAGGCTTCGTTTTGTAATCTAGTAATGTCAGAACTAAAGACCATGGATGATAACCAAAAAAGCATCAAAAAGCGAGAAATTTTTAATATATTGTTTTAAAAAAAAAAACTCGAATTAAGATGTTCGGATAGAAGACGTATCTACATTTTCTATTCATCAGTTTGTTTTTATTTTATGGCTGATAGATAGGTGTCTGATGAAATGATAATATTGGATCCTACTAGATTACGAGCAATATACACAGAATTGTTATTCTGATACGATATCACATAGGGTAGAGTGCTCTAAGAGTGCGCAAAACGTGAGAGTGCGCATCAGCGATATCTCGCAATGCAGCTCTTTGTTTTAGCTAACTTCAGTTCACAGTTGTCACAGTGAGGACTCAAGTCACGCTCATAAAGTTGTGCGCAAAGAAAACCAACTATACGGATTCCAGGTAAGTTTTAATCAGTTCCTGCGTTTCCCTCAAATAGTTTCAAGTCTTGGAATTTGTATACAGTCGGTATTCATGCGAATATTGCTTACATAGTGTAACATCTGTGTAGCGATAGATTCGGCCAAGCGTATATTAGTGTCATCATTTTTTTATTGTCATAGAGATGGCGACACTTTGGCAATGTTTAAGAAAAGTTACTACCCTGTAAGAGTGCGCAGTTCTGTGGTGTGTAAGAGTACGCGCGCACTCTTACAAACCCCATATCAATCGTTAATGGTTTTTTATTCTCCTTCACAAAACACAGTGAACTCTTTTAATTTCAGTATGTCTTCACGAAAAAGAATCTCGCATTGTACCCGCTGCCCGCCGGAAGTTATAGAAGAGGCGAAAAATAGGATTAAAAAGGGTGAAAGCCAGAGGTCAGTGGCTAAATCATTGAAAATGGCAGAGAGTACTCTGAGAAAACGATTGAAACGTCCGGAAGTGGCTACTAGTCTTGAAAGGTATCAGATTACATTAACAGCAGAAATAGAGACAGAACTATGTCAATATATCAAGACAATCGACAATATGTATCTACGGATTAAGAACCAAAAATGTGAAAAGCCTAGCATTTGAGTTTGCTGCAAGAAACAATATACCCCATCGTTTTGATATGAGTACGAAAATGGCTGGTGAAGGTTGGATTTTTAAAACGGCACGATGATATTTCCCTTAGGCGACCAACCGCCACTAGCATCGCGAGAGCCATGGGATTCAACTAACCGCAGTGCAAGAGATTTTACGACAATCTTTTCGAACTAATGGAAACCTATAAGTTTCCACCACATGCAATATATAACATGGATGAATCGGGATTCTCTACCGTGCCCAATTAACCTCGAAAAGTACTTTCAACGAAAGGTAAAAGATGCGTAAGCAAAATATCCAGTGCCGAAAGGGGTACTAATGTGACAGCAGTCTGTGCCATGAGTGCGAGTGGGCAGTGCTTCCTCCTGCTTTCATATACCCGGCCAGAAAGAGAATGAAGCCCGAACTTCTAGAGGGGCCCCACCATCTTCGGTAGGAATGGTTTCCGACAGCAGTTTCATCAACACCGAGCTTTTTGTTGAGTATCGCTCCCACTTCAGAGATCACGTGAAGCCCACGAAAGAGCAACCTGTCCTGTTCATAATGGACAATCACGTGTCACACTGCTCTGTTGCAGCCATTGATTTCTTCAGGGAAAACAATATCAAAGCACTGACACTTCCGCCCCACAGTAGCCACCGCATGCAAGCTTTGGATAGGTGTTTCTTCAGTCCACTAAACAAGTTTTATGCAAATGAATGCAAAAAATGGATGACCAACCATCCCGGGCGTGTAATAACTTGTAACATTGCATTTTGCAACGCGTGTTACAAGTGACTCCCGAACCCTTAGACGACCATAGTTACGAAGGGTGGATGCATGACAGAAGCATGAATGCGTTTTGGCTAGCCCCGAGGCTATAAACTCTCCGAGAGGCGACCGTGACCGATCTAAGACTGTAGAATTTAGTTCTTATTCTTTTTGTTTTTTTTTTTTACCTTTTCTCTATTATGTGGGAGACGAGGCCCCGACGACGGCTAAAAATTGCAACGGAGACCCGATCAGACGAACGTACGACGCCAAATATCGACTGTTGGGATCTTTTTCGACGAACGCCACCTAAAAGCTCCGGAGGATAGTACTGGCCAGACTACCTCCAACGAATAAAAGAGAGGACACGGGGGAGTGCCAAGGGCATTCTGCAACGTGGGATATCGGTGGTGGAAGAGATTCCCGCCACCAAGAAGAATCTGCAGCCCGTGATCCTCCGATTTAGCGAGCTACAAACACCGTGGTGAACTTCGAATTTTGCGCGCCGCGACGATAGGTCGCCATATTTAAGGATCTCGCAGTACATTTGCAAAATCGATAATCGATCGCCTATTGAGGGCGCTAAGTACCGGCACCATGCCGTCTGATCACTCTGCCGTAGGCCTGCCTCGCAGGTAGAGCCCCGAGCTCTAGTGCTCGCGCTAATTGTAGAAATTACCTTTTGTAGTAGCCACGAGGCTGATTTTTTTGGGGTGAATTTCCTGCGGGAAAACGTTTGAGTCTGTTGAGTTCGAGTTTAGTGAATTCGAGGGCTCGTCGTCGAGACGCTACGAGGCCTTGTATCGTGGCTGGAAAACGGTAAGCGTTAGCCAATTTGACTCATACGAATTTGAATTCGGCAAACGGCCATCAGCCATCTTGCCTCATTTTCTGAGCCACGAGGCTTTTAGAGATTTTTGGTAATCAAATTAAGACGACCTCCGAGTCGGTAGGCCGTCACCAGTGTCTCACGCCGTAATAGAGTTTTGAGTTTTGAGTCTTGATTTTTGAGTAAGATTTTTGAGTTTTGTGTCACGTAATAGTGCTTTTTGTAGAGCCGTAGGTTTTCGCACGTGAGTGCGAGAAAGATAGTCTGACTACGTCACTGTCGCGCTCTCTTCCTCTCACGGAGAGATTCAGATCGTTATTATATTTTGAATTTGGTTTACTTTTTTTTTGGTTTCGCCTACAAAGGCAGAGTCAGTTTAAATTAATTTTAAGTAATAATTTTGTGGATTAGTTATTGTGCCTTGTGGGCCTATTCCGGTCTTTAATTTGTAATTTTTGTTCCACGAGGACCGAGTGTGTCGAGTTATTTATTTTTGCATTATTTTGTTTTGTTATCGCTCTCCTACGTGGAAGCTAGTAGTTTATTCATTATTGTAAAACTCGTCAAGCGTGGCCAGGTCGCCTGTATACGACCTGTGGCCGTCCTATATTCGAGGGGAAGTATCCCCGATTGCTCAATTTATTATTTTTATTATTTTTTTTTTATACTATTTTTATTGAATAAATGCTATTTTTCTTTGTTAAATTCAAAGTTACGAGTCGTTAGTCAACGCCCTGCTAATCCTTCACTTAATCCCGACCCCTCTCCGCGGTACTGTAGCTAGCCGACGGTTATTATTTTGTTTCGATTTTTGAAATCGGCGGTTATCCGCCTGGCGCCCAATATCTCTTTGTATTCTCAGTTTTTGGCCAATTGTCGAGTGGATGGTTCTCGGAGACTGGCTATCCGGTCCAGATCCGAGGATCAAATAAAATCCACGTCACAAACTATTTACCAAATCGCAACAATATTCGCCCCAGCGTATTTCAAAGCAGCCACTCTGGCAAACGCTACCAAAGGCTTCAAGGTGACAGGAATTTGTCAATTTAACAACGATATATTCATTGAAGCAGATTTTTCGGCTAGCCAAGTCGCCGAAAGAGAAGACCCTGCAGCTCAAACTCCAGTTACACCTCAATCATCCATTGCAGAGCCGGAATTGCCCATTGTTGCCCCGGACTCACCTTCTGCGGTACGTGAAACCTTTCCTGCTGTGCCTCAGCCGGTCACAAGATCTCTGTCGCCCTCTGTTGTGTCCGAAAACGCTGCCTTGGACTTTCCGAACGTTCCAGGAACATCTCGTGATGAAAATGACTCAGCACGAGCATCTCGCGTCCCCTTAAGCGTAATTAATCCGTTCCCAAAATGAATCACCGTTAGATCCACAAACCGAAAAACCAAGAGATCGGAAATTCTTACGAGCTCACCGTTCAAAAAACAATTACTTGAAAAAGAGGCGAAGAAAAAACCGAAGAAGAAGTTGAATTTAAATTCAACTAGAACAACTGAATCCACGAGAAAAAAAGTCCAAATACAAAAAACCAAGGTGTGGCGTTGCTCCGGATGCCAAGAAATCTATGGAGAACCGATTAAGGAGGACTGGATCCAGTGCATATCATGCACCGAATGGTGGCATGATAAATGCACCACATACACTGGCATTGGGTCATTCACGTGCGTAATATGCACCTAAGAACACCGTGCGCACTCTTGTGAACCACAATGCGTACTCTTACACGCTGGTATGCGTAAGAGTGCGCAATATACTTTTTTCAAATTTAATATTTGTACCATTCACACTTTGCAAATTATTTGAATTCTGCTGTGCACTTATGTCACGAAATAAAAGGACAGTTTTAAAATAAATTGGTGACTTTTTATTGTTGTTACTTTTGTTTTTATAGTCAATTGAACCTTAAGTGCGCACTCTTAGAGCACTCTACCCTACTCTTCTACAGATAGATAGAAATAATACCTATTGTGACGTTGCATTTAGTAATGCCGTCACAAGGTCGGATAATGCGAGACGTCTAGTCGGTTCAGCTCTAGGAAATTGGCAGACAGTTAGGGAAAACTTTAGGCTTAACTAATATTTTCATTTTTGTAATTTAATTTATGTAAAACGATGGAAGATCTACCGCCGTGGGAAACCACGGGAAGAAATGACGAGTTTCTGACAGTACCGCACGAAGTGCAGTCTTTGATTCGCCAAGAAAGCGCCAGAGAAGGCGAATCGTACCGGTACTGAGGGTCACCTTGGCTCTCCAGCGGATAGACAGTGTACAGGGACGTGCGTGAAGCACTTCATCGTCCTCCTGTCATCGGACAAACCTACCGTTGCCGAAGCTGGATGTCTGAGGGTGGAGTATAAGGTCGCGTGAAAACGCATTCACAGCCTCCCATCCTCAGAACATTTCTATCAGCACTGGACAACCTACCGTCTCGACTACTGTTACCGCGGCCGGGTTGGCCATGAAAACCCCCGGTGCAGACGTTCCGTAAGAAGGAATTCCTTCCGTGATCGAAGCTCTCGTTGCTCAGCACGGCAACTCTGGTGGAGGTCCTGGCGAATTGACCACAGCTGTAAGGTTGTCACCCTCCACCAGAATCATTAGACGAGCGAGATACCACGTGTATCCAGCGTCGAGGAACTACCGAAGACGGCAGTAAGGAGAGGGGTACCGAAACAACGACAGAGCCAAGGGAGAGCCCTCATACCCCGCACTACCACCAAGCGACGGCCGAAAACCGTCGCAAAGTAAGAAACCAATTAGGACGTAAGGAAGTCACCTGACCTATATCGCCAATAAGGATCGCCTAAGTCCCGTACCGAGGCTAGCTGCTCGAGCTAAGCACAGCACTCGACCTATTCTACACTCGTCATTAGGTGTGACTAGACGTCCCGCATATTTTTCTCGCATATTAAAAAATTCTCGAAAGTATCTTCTATAATTGAATAAATTCTGTGATTGTGTAAGTGCTACTACAGCCAACAAAGAATAAGGTAAGGCCAATATTGTTTATTGTAAAGACACGAGGAAGTTTCTTGTATATTATCTAGTATTTTGTTCGGACATCGTTGGATCAAGAGATCTGGTGTCCCGTAGAATCGTTTTGCTCAGGTATCGTTGGACTAAGAAGTCCCGTGCCTAGTAGAATTATTTATTGAGATATTGTTAGACCAGGCGGTCTCATATCTCGTCATTATCGTTCTCGAAACAACCTCGTGGCTGGCCATTCATTTTAGTAGTTCAATCTTCTCGCATGTGTGAGCTTCCTATCGTTACTAGAGTAACGCCTATCTTTATCTCGCTTTGATTGTTTATTTATTTGCATTTATATTTCTTTATTATTGCTTATATCCTGTATATTGCTTGCATTACATTATATCCTGCCTGCCAAACCTTCCTGGAGTGAAACCCGAGCGTAGATAGCCGCGGAGACCGCATGGCTCCGCGCCTATAGTATTTAGTATAGTCTATTCTACCTTTAGTATAGTATTCTTTCTCTTATTATTTTTCTGCACTGCAGCTGCGTATCGTTGCTCTCTTCATTTCCGTAACTTCTATTTATCCTTCTGGGCCATTGTGTCGTCAGAAATAAAATCTTTCCTTTTGTCAAGTACGAGTACCACTTTGTGATACGAGTAGAGTATCTTTAATTATTTTATTATTATATCGAAACCGTCTGACGCACATTTGTTCCCGTAGTAATTTATTACGACCTTTCGCTTTTATTTAATATTGCTATTCGTAGTATTTCTGCCTTGTTGTCTGTTAAATTATTTGATCAGTTATCTATCGGAAAACTATCTCTAAATTATTATTGAGTGTACCGTTTCTCGTCTCGGACGAACCTATCTCGTATGTAAAATAAGTTATTCCTTTATTGAATAGATACGCTCACACTATATCCCAAAGTTATAAATTTTCAGAAATTCAATCTAATTCTATGGTCAGTTGATTTCTATTCAAAAATAAATAACTTTGAATAATTACTATTGAGATCGGCTAGTTTAATTCTATCCTTTTTTGTTCAGTGTTCAAAACATTCAATTACTACACATCATGATGGTGTCTCAAAAAATTCAATCTCTAAATCTAAACTAAATATATTATCGAAAATTGCAGGGCAATTTTTATTTCATTCCAATTATAAATTATAGTCACAAATTAGAACGCCTGATAATTGCCTTATAATTATATGTCTGTGGAGTTGGCGCCCCATTCACGTCAAAATGAATTTTCGTCTTGAGTTCTGACTTCTCTGAGCAAAGTTCTAGAGTTCCTAGCAAGGTTCACGAATAGTTCCGCCGTTTCGGAGCAAAAAAAAACGGGTTCGAAAATATGGGACGCCAACTTCACGCACCGCCCCATTTATGGAAAAGTGAACTTTTTCCATGAGTTCCGAAATGTTTTCGAAGAGTTCTAGAGTTCTCGATATATTAAACAAAGAGTTCTGACATTTTGGGCCAAAAAATGAGATAAAACTTTTACGATGACGCAAATTTGAGAAAATTTTTGTTAGAGTTCCGTGAGTTTTAGCATAAGCTCTGGATAGCGTTATCAGAGTTCTTATGACAATCCTCATGATATTCATCGAGCTGATCGGAATTAGGAGGGTTTTTGGCGATTTTCCAATGTATAAAATTCGGCGTAATGTTTTTTTTTTTTACAGTTTCAGAAGTTTTGACATGAGTGCTCAAAAGCGCCACCGAAGTTCTAGCGAAGATCCGAATGAAATTTTTCGATTCGACCGAGAGTAGAAAAGTTCCAGCGGGATTTCGAATCACAAGATTCACGCATGTCTTTTTTTATTTTTATTTTTTCTGGGAGTTCCGGCAGTTGTGACACGAGTTCTAACTAGCGCCACCGGAGTTCTAGCGATGATCCCAATGAAATTTTTTCATTCGACCGAGAACAAAAAAGTTCCCGCGGTTTTTCGATTCACAAGATTCACGCATGTCTTTTTTTTTTTTGGGAGTTCCGGCAGTTCTGACACGAGTTCTGAATAGCGCCACCGGAGTTCTAGCGAAGATCCCAATGAAATTTTTTGATTCGACCGAGAGTAGAAAAGTTCCAGTGGTTTTTCGAATCACAAGATTCACACTGGAAAAAAAATTCGTGCCTGACAGCAAGAATTCTGGTTCCCCCAGCCAGAATGTATTTTGCGTCAAAACCAGCGCCACTGTCAAGCTGTGGCAACTAAACAACTCTGCTGGACATATGTCACTTGCTCGAAGAATACCGTATCGCTGTAGGAGCGAAACAAGAAGTATTTGCTGCAGCGATGACAGTGTATATTCTACTATAGTGTATTCAGATCGTAATAGGCGTTTTAGCAACCTCATAGTCAGAATATAATATTACGTTGACAGATCGATCAGCTAATCATTTCGGTGTTTATAAATTGGATTCTATCGAGAACGGTCTTCATTTACATTTTTTTTTTTGCAAAAGAGTGCAGAGGTTATGCATCGTAACAGAGTCACGTTTTGAAATAATGTACATACAAAGAGGTTATGTTCCGATGCATATAAATACGTCTGAGTTTGAAATGGTTTATTTTTACATATAGGAAATGAAAAAATAATTTTAATGGACTCATGCATATTGTAGAATATACAGAGATGTTGTTTATTCAAAAAGACTTGGATTTTTTTCCCTATTTATTTGAGGATTGAGATCATTGGTTGGTGATACATTTCAAAATATCATGTATTATTACATACGTTTTTAATACTATATAACACTTCAAAGATCGACTTTTTATTTAGTGACTGAAATCATTTATGCCTATGTTAAACATGCTTACAAATATCGATTATTAATAAGCTTTTAATACAATATAACACTTTTTAATTTGAAACTAAAATCGTTTACGTCTATGTTCAACATGCTTACAAATATCGATTATTAATATGTTTTTAATACAATAAAACTTTTTAATCTAATCTTCAATACAATTAAACATTTTTCACTTTTTTATTCAGACTTTAGGCTCCTTCATATATGCCATCCAAAATTGTATTTCAGATTTCAATACAATAAAACGTTTTTCCAAATTACTTGTCAAACTCAGAGGGTGAGACGAAAACAAATTATCATAAGCTATTACATTGCACAGGCTAGATACACTGAAAACCTCATAGGCGTAGACGTGATCATTGAAAATCGTTTTCAAACTTTGAACGATAAAAAACACCACACCATCGTGAATGAAAATATATTTACTGAGACTAAATTGAAGCTCATTGTCATTTTCACTGACGCAAAGGACCATGCCTGGATTATACTGACTGCCATTTTTTTCAATCCACTTGATAACATTAACAGTGGAATTCAGTAAATCTACGTCATTGCAAAGATTGCTCGTAAAGGCAATTGGCAGATTGTTTAAAAATTCGATCTGAGAAGGTCCATATTTTTCAGTCAGGGTGAATATTTCTTTCATTTGTAACTGATTTGAAAATTTCCACTGAAGTTTTTTAGCAATACCCTTGCAAACATTTGTCTTAAAGTTGGATAGCACTGCGATATTTTTTGACTCTTTGTGTTTTGCTTCGAAGCGCATCCCCCACAGGTTAATTAATGGCCCACATTCCGCCATTACAGTGCCGTAATACAATGAAAGATGACCTTTCGGCTTCAAATTTCTTTTTAAAACAGTTTTAGCCAATCGATGATGCTCTTTTACAAGTGACTTCAGAAGTTCACTACATCCTATTTGGATAGACGTAGAACTCACAAGTGCAAAGATCTGTCGCAAAATCAAGTACACCTGCCACACTGAATCGTTTCGTGGTATCGAGTGACCAATTAGAATCCCCAAATTTAAAAAAAAAATTGACATTTCAGCTGCCGACATACGAATAGTGTTGTTTTTCAGATGTTGAGCTGAAATTGGGGGTGGAATATTACTACTATTAGTTGTTCCATAATTGTGCGACTTCATATGTGTGTTCAATTGCTCAAGTGTGAAGAGCTTAGTCTCATATATATAATATTTAAGTATTGCAATTAAATCAAAGAGACACACACCTTCAAGCAAATCGTGCATAATATCGACGGTTATATTATTTGTTACATGAAAATGAAGTAGCCAGTGAAAAATGCAATCTGACTTAATTCCTGTGCGACTGGGATCTTGTAACTGAAGGTCTCTGAGATAAGATTTGACTGTTCTCATAAACGCCTTATCCTCCATAGTTGCGAGTGATCTTTGAATTTTGTTCATTTTGCAAAAACGACACGCGTATTTTGCATTGAAAGATTCATTAAAGCCTAGCAATGAATGAAGCCCTAAATTGTCCCCGATTATCAGTCCGAACTTGAAAAAAACTGTGGTGGTCTTCCCTTGTGGTAAATTAAGTTCGATTCCCTTTGACTCGAGAAACTTCAATTCGTCAATTAATGTTCGAAACACTGCGAAATTTCCAAATTCTTCTCTATCTTTGGAGTAAAAGAGCAAAGCATGTAATATTGATGAGAGACAGGACTGGTATTGTGGTGGAAAACAAGGCAGTGAAATATACACGCCACCTAGTTTATTTGTTCCTGCGTGACTACCAAGAGGATGACCAGTTTCATAGTAATCGAAGAAGAGAAAAAGAGGGAGTACTTGTTTTGACTCTAGATTCATTCCACTAGATTTCCACAAATTGCTTTGGACAAAATTTGAAATTACATTTGTTCCTTTTTCTAATTTTTCTTCGTATGAAAAAACGAGATCATAGACGTTTGGAATTTCGAAAAAATTTTTCAACATTTCTCTTAAAGGAAATAACATTGCCGTAGCATAATCTTTTTTTACATCAATATGACCATCGTGAGTACGTTTCACTTTGTGAGATCTTTCACCAACCACAAATTCAATAGGCTCAAGATAATTCGTTTCTGTTTTGAGTGATTCCATGCGTTTGTACTCCGTATCAAGTTTCTTGAAAACTCCATTAAACGTATCAAACACAACATTAACGTCTTTTAATACTTCAAAGGATTTAGGGTCACTATTATACTTTGCGTTGAGTTCTTCTCGGATAATATTCAGTTCAGAGTTTACTATTGCCTTAGTTGAGTTAAAAAAGAGCTTACTATGAGTTTGACAACATGAACTGTTTATTTTGGAGCATTCGTTAAGTACAGTATCTTCCAACGTCTTTCGAATTTTTGTTACGCATATTGCCTGTTGCGTTGGAGTTAGTTTAGGAACAGAGTCACTCGAACAGCTAGAGAATGAAATTTCACGGTCTTTGTCATCTTGTATTAAGGGGGTATATACACCTTTAAATGAGTTGAATTTCTGAAAAACAATTTTTCTTTTTTTTTCAACTTGAAGACTCTGATAAAATTGAAAAAAATCATCATGTTTGGGGAGGGTTTGACCTTCATTATCCATATCTTACATCATGTATTACTTCCAGTCTAATAGTAGCTGCGCTGAAGACAGGAAAATACAAAATCACTCGGTTGCCGTAAAGAATCAGACCCAGCGTTGGACCAATCTTGGAATTTTTGGTTCTCAATTGTTCATAAGACATGCC
Organism: Tenthredo livida; assembly: GCA_963992785.1. Lineage (NCBI taxonomy): Eukaryota > Metazoa > Arthropoda > Insecta > Hymenoptera > Tenthredinidae > Tenthredo > Tenthredo livida. Next base: position 28,204,378 of record OZ023067.1, read on the forward strand.
TCTATCAGATGAACATAGAACTTTTTGATATTGCAAAAATTACTTGAGTTATTGAATTTTTTCGATTTTTTTTCTGAATTTGAAAAAAAATTTTGCTTATTTTTCTAATATTTCAACTAAAAATGGGTTTGTCAAAAAGTTCTATGTTCATCTGATAGAGGTTTCGATTCTACAAATTTGAAGACCACAAACGCCAGAATCGGTCCAGCGATGCTCCTGATTCTTTACGACAACCGTTCAAAATATTCATTCTCCAGAAATCAACTTTTAAACTTTTTTATCAAAAAATTTTTTTTTTATTTCATACTTTTCCAAGAGAAGAAAATGTAGTTACAGGAAATTAAGTTTCAAGATTCTGCTTATGACTAATATGCTGGATCCGCAGCTGCTCTCGTATCGATGAGTTATGAGTCGAGTCGAGTCTAGACACATGTGCCAGGGGGAGGTTCGTAGTGAGTTTTGACCTGTTCTGTACAAAAACAGTGTCCGTTAGGTGTCCGGTGAGGCTGTTAGACAAATAATTAATTGCTTCAGAAAAAATCTGATCAAAATTTTTCAACATAAAAATTCTCTAAAATTTTTGATCTTCAATATTTTTGAGATTCAGAAGATGCTAGCACAATTTTTGTCAATACTACGAAAATTCTTTTATCTTTCATCAATCATACCTTTTTTCTTATAATATTTATTAAACTCTTGCAATTAATATATGTATTGTAGAAATACTCATCTTTTTAGAAATCCAAATGTGTAGTTTCCTGGCATCGATTTCAAACGCACTTTTTGATGGATCATCTTCTTTCGATTCCGAAGTCTCATGTCAGATATATGAACACTGTGTTTATTCGATAATGGAAATTACCAGTAGTTTGAATTCGTAATGAAAGCACGATAATATTTACAAACAAGTGGACACCTAACCTCGAAAAAATGTAGATCGCAGCCATGTGTTCTGTCAATGATCACAATTCAAAAGAATATTGAAAATTAAATATGTGTAAGAATGATAATTACGTAGAATTAAAAGATCACAGAATCAAATTCAAAATCGAAATATATAAAAACGTCATAAAATTAAGCAATGGTGTAAGTGGTGTTGGCGGTGTTGTACAATACTTATGGCACCAATCTGAGGGTTCGCGCGCCGCGCCGCGGCGCTTTTTCGCAATCTGGCACTGTCATGGCTGTAACTTTTCAAATCCTCTAGATATTTTGACACCGATTTATTTGCAGGTAGAGTAGGTCACTAGCATTCCAAATAAATTATAAAAAAAAAACGATTTTTTGAAAATTCAAAGGTGTAGATACCCCCTTAATAAAATGGGAAATGAGATATCCACTGGAACAACTGGTTTCGCTGCAAGGGTAACAGTAGACGTACTAGGGACTGCGTTAGATTCTACTGAATGTAAATCATTGTGTTTGCTAAGCCAATGAGCTTTGAACGAATAAAAAGTATTGTACATACGAGAGCATGAAGCTTCGCTACACCTGAATTTTTCACCGTCACTGTAATTATGCACTAGTCGCAAGTGTTGCTCCAATTGACTGATTGACATGGCATGTGGACACAAAAAAAAAAGTGGCATTTTGTACCGAAGTTATGTGCAATCTGATTTTTGATTACTAATTTGTTCAAGTTCCCCAACAAATTTTGAAACGCACGGTACTACAATATCTGTTTCCCCCTGAATTCCATACAATCGACGCTGTATGACCATCCAAGGTAATAAAGCGTTCTTCGGATAGTCTAATTGTAGAGCACAAAAGCTTTTAAAAGTTATATCGATAGCTTTTAGAGCTGAAGGCACCTCGTATCGTACGTCATTGATGCAGACGTAACACTCTTCGATGGTTTGCAGCGTCTTGCCGATAATTACAGCTAGTGGTTGTTCATGCTCTCCACGTGTAAGAATTCTTTGCCGTCGTAGGGAAAGCTCTGCTTCTAGCTCTGCGATACTCTTTACATAAAGCAAAAATTCGTTCTGAACTTCAACTTTGCTAGAACGTCGAATGATATTTGAGCTCTTCGTTGGCGCTGGCGGTGGTAACAACAACGGAAGAAGCAGAAGTATGGCAGCACTGTTCAAATCTAGTGACTGCTGTCCATTGCTGGTGTTTTTATTATTCTCGTCGATCGCTTGTATCAGATTCTTGATACTATTGTCCGGCCGTTTTTTTTTGGTTTTACCGAAGGTTAAAATCTCGTTCTCAAATGCCGAGTACTCCGTGAACAACACATCCGTCTTCTCTGGATATATTTGAGCGAAGTCAATCTCAATCAAGGCAGGGCCAGTGATCGGATGCGTCAACGATGGATAATCGCTCATATATGTTTCGCTTGAACAATTTTTGGTATTGTTGAGTTCTATTATTCTTTTTTTGGACGTATCTGACCAATACTTTTCAACGGTCGACCAGGGATCTATTGAGTTCTTGAGCCAATCGATTTTTTTTCCATAATCTTCTGCAGAACACTCGTCATTCTCTAAGAGAGTATGGAATGCCAAACGAACAGCTGTAGGTTGCTCCCGAAATTTTCGTTTTATGCCTTTCAGGCTTTCGGTTGCACCACAGAGAATTAAGAACGAGCGACGATGTCCAAGCCTGTTGCTTAATTTTCCCTTGGCGCTGGTCTTTGTTTTCGTGACTGTATTGTTCTGGTATGGTACGTCATAAGTTTCCGGTATCTCAGTGGAAAAAGTCTGTTTGATGAGATCAGATAGTTCCTGGAGTCGCTCTGATGTTATGCTATAATATAAAAAAATGAAAATTGTAAAACAATTATTTATCATGCATCGAAATAGGAACTGTATCAGGATACGTCCATCGAATGTTAACAAAAATCATGTGAAACAAAATACCATCGATAACTACATTTGCCTTTATTTGAATAGAACTTTATGTTGCTTACGAAAGAGAAGGAGAGCTTCTCATCTCTACTGAGATTATAATATCAACCAAAAAATTTCGGTGCTCATCTTCCAAATCTCTGTGTTTTTTATAATAATGCAAAATAGCTACTCCTTCCACTGAATCTTTTAGAGTTTCTATCAGGTCTGTGATAGGATTACGTGGTCGAAAAGTTATGTCAGCCGAATCAATACGGCAAAATCGATTGCCATTGGCACTTGACGAAGGACCAGAATTATCAGTTGCTTCTAGCGTCAGAACTATAACTCCTGCTATAGCTGCAGGGTGGCTTTCGTTCACTACAGAAAGTCCTAATGTACGTGAATAAAGGGATCAGTCGACATAACATTCGCACATAAAAATATAGCACACACATGTCTTTTCATGCATACCAAGAGAGAACAGTAAACAATTATTACAGAAATGCAATTATGGAATACAAGGTAAGCTGTGAGATTGTTAGAATAATGCTTTTAATGCCTTCACAATAAGAAAACGTTACTGCAGCCGATTCGTCAAGCCTCAAAGCCGTAGTTTTATTTAGGGATTCAACCTGTAAGTGTTATTATTCTTTTAAATAATCGCATTCATAATTTTGTATCGTTCACGGATCGTTTTGAATCATAAGTTTCGAATGAATGATAAGAAAAAGTTTGAACCACGTACGCTCCCCACAGAATTTACAGAACACGGGTTTCCGAATACTGCGTTCCACTGACTAAAAAATTTTGACTGCGGACCAGCATTCGGAATCATGGCTTTAATAGAATCATCTCGCAAACATTCAAATGCCGTGCGATCCACTTCCTCTTCTATAATGAAAATAATGGCTCAACAAAATATAACGACAACATAGATTAGTGAGGTTGTGCGACAAAGTGAGGTTAGAGTACAAACACAGTCAGCGTGCAGTAAACAAATCGTACGACTTACCTTCGAACACACGTTCATATCTTTCTAATCCCCATTCTTTCAACTTTTGTTTCACCCACGAATCCATAGTCCACTATTGTTCATATTATTTTCACACAGTGCAGAGAATAGTCAGTAATAGTCCGCGCGGCGAAGTTACTCGGTGTTTAGGCGCAAACGATGCCTCGTGAATTGTCCGCGTGTGTAGCTCGGCGTTTCGCTCTCTCAGCCAGAAGTTTCGCCGAGTCAGCCCGAGTATCGCGCTGGCATCGGTACGTGAAGCTGCCACAGCTATGCGAAGAATAGTTATTGTATGGGCTAAAAACATTATCTCTAATAACTGGAAGTACCCTGCATAGAGCGGGATGTATTTTTATCGTAGGAGATGTATGAATACTTTAATGATATGGCTGATGTAGCGATACCCACTGTTCATGTGACTATTTCCATTGCTACAGTTATGAACTGAGAGTCGAAATTTTTTTCCCAGTGCACGCATGTCTTCTTGTATTTTTATTTTTCTGGGAGTTCCGGGATTTCTGACACGAGTTCTGAATATCGCCACCGGAATTCTAGCGAAGATCCAAATGAAATTTTTTGATTCGACCGAGAGTAGAAAAGTTCCAGCGGTCTTTCGATTCACAAGATTCACGCATGTCTTTTTTTATTTTTATTTTTCTGGGAGTTCCGAGAGTTCTAAAATAATTGTTGAATATGAGTTTCGAAAGTATGAATACTTCATTTCATTCTTTGTAAAACGACGCACAGAAGAAAAAAAATTGAAAAAAAATTGTACGAATAATTTTAAAAAAAGAATCAATTAATTGATAAATTCCTAGTATATTAATAAAGTCCTAGTATACAGCACTTTTGAGTCCCAGAACTTCAGCACTCCCAGTCCTATACAGACGCATCAAAAAGCGAGGAAAACCTGATTGCGTTGTATAAAACATTTTGTGTCTAGGCCCGAAAAACTGCGATTCTAACCTCGCTTCGCTCGTCTCAAACGCAGTTTTTGGCCTAGACACATAAAATTGTATATGTAATACGGCCCATGAAGTATTTTCTGACGAATTTCATCATAATCCTTGCCTTCGGCTCGGATTATAAACTCAAGTTCTTTGGAAAATACTTCATCCGCCTAGTGATGTAATGTACTACTTTTACTATGCGGTTCTGCCAAATAATGGCTGCAGTCCTTGGCTATATGAGTCAGTCCACGTCAAGCGGGACACCTTGTTGACCGCATGTACTTGAAAATCGTCGTAATTTTTTTTACATATTATCGGGGTAAAATGAATGTATAAAACATTTTTTTTTTTCTCACTCGAAGGGCTTAGAAGATACAAGGGGTTGAATTTTCGAAAAAAACACCAAAAATCGGAATCGCGCTCTTCTTTGAACGTTAATATCTCCGGTTCCCTTTGTCGTACAGACATCGACAAAAACTCATTTTGCAGCTCTCGAATTGCACTTTCATGTTAAGAATTTTTAATTCAGGTAATGAACAATTTTCTATTTGTTATTGACAATTATATTTTTGAAACGTGATTTTCGAGATGATTACACCCTTCGAAAATTCTAAAAAAAAATATGAGTGTGTTCCTCGATAAATCCTCTACAAAATCTGTAATTTTCAAAACGGAACTCCGATGGAAACTATATTTGAAAAGCGATTGATCCGTGCGGGACGTCACGCGCGGCTGTCTACGCGGGCGCGCCGAGACCTAGGCTTGTTCGTTTTACATGTAAAGAATATAGGGGGGAATATTACAATTAAATTCATCGGATCCAATAATTCACCAAATTATTCATTCCATTTCATGCTGAATACTTGACTCGAAACTATGAAAATATTAGTGTAGAGATACAAATTAGACTAAAATCTTGAAAATAACTGGTGAACATAACGTACTTTTTGATCCCATCAAACGGAATACCACACCGTATTATTCGATCGATTACGTACTTGATTAATGAATTTGAAATTTTGATACCTACAGTGTACAAGTGATGATGAAAAAATTATTTTGAAGGTATATTAATCCCCCCTTGAGATTCTAGTGAAATGTAGAGTTCTCGTGGTTAATGATTAAGTAATTTTTAATTTATTAATTTAGTACGTAATCGATCGAATGATACTATGACGTATTCCGTTTGATGGAATCAAAAAGTACGTTCTGTTTATCAGTTATTTTCAAGATTTTAGTCAAGTTTGTATCTCTATACTTATATCTGTATAGTTTCAAGTCGAGTATTTATATATAATTTCGTTACATGTAAAGCGAACAAGCCTCGGTCTCGGCGCGCCCGCGTAGACAGCCGCGCGTGACGTCCTGCACGGATCAATCGCTTTTTAAATATAGTTTCCATCGGAGTTCCATTTTGAAAATTACAGATTTTGCAGAGAATTAATCAAGGAACTCGCTAATTTTTTTTTTCAGAATTTTCGGAGCGTGTAATCATGTCGAAAATCACGTTCAAAAAATATGATTGTTAATAACAAATAGAAAATTGTTTATTACATGAATTGAAAATTCATAACATGAAAGTGCGATTCAAGAGCTTCAAAATGAGTTTTCGACGATGTCTGTACGACAAAGGAAACCGGAGATATTAACGTTCAAAGAGGAGCACGAATCCCATTTTTTGTGGTTTTTTTTTTCGAAAATTCAACCCCTTGTATCATTTTACCCAGAGAATATGTAAAAAAAATTACAAGAGAATCAGAAACATCGAGGAATATTTTTGGCCAAATCCGTCCCGCTTGACGTGGACCGACTAATATTCTAGTGATAGTTCGCGTTGCATCCGCGTTGAGCGTATAGCTTCACGGAGAGAAATTTCGAGCGAAAACAGCGTGTCGCTTCTCCATGCGTATATAGCCTGTGATTCCACGGCAGAAGCTGCTCGTCTCTCAAGCGCTTACCGCTTCGACCCCCACTACACAAAATTCGCTTGGAGGTTCATACTGATTCAGCGGGTAGGCCCAAGCAAAAGAGGCATGGCTAAAGAATTTTCGCTTGGGCTTCCATACTAAATTCGCTTGGGAATCAAGCGATTCCTGATGCTGATATACCACGCTAAAGTTGCTTGTAAGTCATGCAGATTCTCTTGTAGATGGCGCTCTAACAACGCACGGTTACAGTAGCATGCGTTTCTAGCGGGGAGGGCCACGCTGTTTTCGCTCGAAATTTCTCTCCGTGTTGGCGGAGTTGGGACCGTGTGGCACGCACTCTGCAGGCACACCGTGCATAAAAGTGGGAATGCTACTCTCGCTCAGCTATAGGTATAATACAGCAAGCCTGCTGCGCGCCAAGACTCTGTTCATGCACTGGATCTGGTTCTGTTACTATACTACATAGTTGTTGCCGCTCGCCAGCTTGTTGCTGAATAAGTAAAGCTCTTATTTGCGGCCCAATATCTTTTGATTTCACGTGATTCCGAGCGTGATTCAATGCAAAATGTATGATAAAAATTTACTGTCTGAGCTATTGACCAGCTCTATCTACAAACTTATCGATGCCGAGGGCAATGTTTTGCCTCCGTCAAACCCAATTTTTACACAGATCTCGATGAAAATGGAAGAGAAGGGATCCTATATTAAACCAAAACATATATACACGATTTTGAAATCTAATAGAAATGGCATGCACACCATCGTCCTACAAACACTTGGTGTGACTGAAAAATCTGAAACCTTAATCAATCAGAGTATAAACAGTTCACTTGAACAATCTGATCGCGACTCAGCAAGGAAATTCAATCTCATCGTATCTGCGCAAAATTGGGCTACAATTAAGCCTGAGAACAAAATGTACGGTGGACGTAGATACGTGACATTGAAACCGGGAAGATGGACACATGTTATTGCAGAATTAATATGGGACCAAACAAAGCTTCCATGTGCTTTCGCATTCAACAGCGGTAAGGTGTCAGTGGCTTCGAGTGCACAATGTTTTGCGTACTTCAATGGGATGTGCAAAGAGTGCGGTGCCTCCCTCACTGGGAAAATGTCCGCCAAACCAAGGAAAGATAAAAACAGTATTCTCGAATGTACGATTTCAGGCTTCAAAAGTCAGGTAAGTGAGATAATAACATCAATCGAACCTCGGGCACTGACGTAGTGATGTCAAACTATTTATCCTTGTGGCAATTAATGAATAGATTATAACTTGATTTTTCAAAGTATCGATTAGTATTGAATCGATTCTTTTTCGCCATTTTTTACAGTTCGTTCACTTAGTCGAAAAACATGCTACCCGAGAATGAGCTGGGAAAACATGCTACCCGTGAATAAGCTTCGAAAACGTACTGCCCGAAAATAAGACTGGAGAACTTTTTACCCGAGAATGTACACTCGGGCCTCCGCTATTTGACCGAGTCGGGACCGAGCGTTTCTGCTATTTGACGAAAGTAGGGGTCCCCCACTCCTTGTGGACGGTTTTCTGCGCAGCCAGTTCACGCCACTCCGTGTCACTCACGGCCCCGATGTTAAGGGGAACGCTGCCGAATAGTGGGGGTAACGCCCGTCAAATAGCGGAGGACGAATGTGGTCAAATAGCGGCGTCCGTCAAATAGCGGGTGTTCAAATAGCGGAGGCCCGAGTGTACTCAGAAAATATGCTAGCCGAGAATGGGTTTCAAGAACATACTATCTCACGTCTGAAATTTTTTGGAGGAAAATTTGGTTGGTAACACTGCTGCTTGCATAAAGACGAACAAAACGACCTTATATCAATTTTGAAACAGAAGTTCATGAATCGCAACATTGAATATTGACGATAAAGAAATATTGTTGGAATGAAAAAAAAAAACAATTTTGATAGACAAAATTATTTTTGAAATTTTTTAGTGACTTAAATTTTAGAAGGCTTACGCAATTACTCAAAATTACGGAACTTTGGGGGTGAGACCGAATATACACAAAAATACCCTATATATCAGGGTGACAACCTTTTGACCTTGAATTCCCAATTTTCGGTCTCACCCCCAAAGTTCCGTAATTTTAAGTAATTGCGTAAGCAAATTATAAGAATAAATTTTATTCTCAGTCATTTAACACTCTTTTCTTACTGATCTGCATATATATACAAAAATACCCTGTGGATATCAGGGTGACAACCTTTTGACCTCGAATTTCCGATTTCTGGTCTCATCCCAGAAATTCCGTAGTCTTAAGTATTGGCGTAAGCCTTCTCAAATATGTGCGCGATCCAATAATTTAAATGAGTCGCTAAAAAATTTCAAAGATGATTTTATCCATCCAAATTGTTTAGTTTTTTTCATCCCAACAATATTTAATCATCGTCAATATTAATTGCTATGACTAATGAACTTCTGTTTTGAAATTGATATAGAGGTCGTTCGGTTCGTCTTTATGCGAGCAGCATGAGTGTTACCAACCAAATTTTCCTTCAAAAAATTTCAGACATGAGATAGAATGCTCTTAAAACTCATTCTCGGCTAGCATGTTTTCCGAGCACATACTCGGGTGGGACGTTTTCCAGGCTTATTTTCGCTCAGCATGCTTTTCGACTAAGGGGTCGAATGAACGTATTAATGATAAAAATTCACCAATTTTTTGGCAAAAAAGAATCAAAGTGCATAATACCTACACGGAAAGAACGAAATAGGAATGGTTACTGTGGTACACACGAATCAACGAAACTTATATGATAAAATGTCTGAACATACTACTGGCTGAGGTTTTAATGAGAGAGGTTACTTCGTCAACGTGACTGAGTCTTATTAACATAGTAACCATTGCTGTGTGACATACTACGTCGAAACATATGACTGGTTACTATGTTCACAGTCACTGTTCGCTCATGAGATAATACAGATTCCTCTCCGCACCAGAGCTGTTCCTATATAAAACATCTTTAGATACTGTGTTAAGAAACGAAAGTCTACTATGGCAGACACTACTCATTCGTACTCAACATAGTAACCAGTCCTATGTCAGGTAGGAACTGTTACTATGGCTTCCAAATGTCTGACTGCTATTCACGACACTAGCGCTCGCAAATTCTAACCTCCGAAATATATTATAGGTAAACCTCCTGTGTTCATTTAGTGCTGTCTCCACTATACTGGTGTGAAATAATTTCTGGTTTTGTTGATTTTGATTTTAAACAAGTAAGTAAATTATTATTTTATTAACTTTCGATACGTTAGAGAAAATATTCACTTCAATATTGAACACTTCTCTTCTATAATACTTCTGAACTTAAAAATACTTTTTCGTCATTCTAACCTCAAAATCGCAACTTCGTGGCGATTTCTCGGCTTTCGTGATGCAAAATAATAATCGTTACTTGTACGTAACGGCTTTTTGACGAACCTCGTTACAGCACTCGCCTTCGGCTCGTGCCGTAAACCTCTCGTTTCGTCAAAAAAGCCTGTCCGTACTCGTACTGAAATGTACTATTGTTTATTCATTTATGCAAATAACATCCATGTATGCAGCTGTAATTGATGTTATTGGTATCACTATAGGGGGGGGGGGGGGCACAACGGGGTAGGGGGGCAAAATGGGGTACCCTTAAAATTTAGTAAAAAATTTTATCTTACTTTTTGGAGGGGTTTTCTTCCTGAAAACTTTATATTTTCTTAAGTACCCCCGTTTTGCCCCCCCCCCCCCCCCCCCTTGCGATAAGTTTTTCAATTCCGGTTTTGTATTGTTATATTGTAGGCATGAATCTTCCAATCGATAATCCTGCCCTGCATCCTCCAGATCCTACTGAAATCACGATCAATAATATTCCAACTAGCTTGGTCGCATCGTCATCTAATATAACGGCACAGGGTTGTGGAATTTCTTTCGGGGACCTAACTAATTCTGATGTTGAAATAATTCGTTCTAATTGCATAACTCCAATTAATAATGGTTCGATAACCTCTCAGAATGAACGACAGGAATTAAAATTTTTTTACAGCAATCAGTCGATGGAATTTTAGTAGGGGTGTGCGGGTAGACCTTTTTCTCGGAACGGGTCGAGTCGAGTAATTTTTATTTTGGTCGGGTCGAGTACCCGAAATCTTCGGGTACTCGAATCGGCTCGAATACTCGAACATTTTCGGGTACTCGAATGTCTTCGGGTACTCGAACATTTTCGGGTACTCGAATGTTTTCGGGTACTTGAATGTTTTCGGGTAATTAAATGTTTCAGAGTACTCGCATGTTCACCAGCACTTAGCTAGGATACCCGTCGGGTTTTAGAAAAATGTCTCCATGCATCCATATCGTTGGGTAATTCAAATTTATTTGAGTATTGGCTATGACTTACAATTCTAATTTCTATGTAATTTACTAATTTGGGCAGTACGGTTTATAGCAGCTAACAATAAAGATCAAGATGCGGGATGTATTTAAAAAATAAAAATGTATTAATCTGTTTATGAATTTATATTATATGACAAGTAGTCATATTATAATTCAATAAATTCATGAACAGATTAATGCAGTTTTCAAATACATCCCGCATCTTAGTTCGTATTGTTAGCTAATAACCACACTGCCTAAATTAGTAAATAATATAGAAATTGAAATTATAAAGTTCATCACAAGTTAGCGGATTCTTTATGTAATAATGTGATGAAGCTGATTGTTGACCGTTAAATATTAATGATTTTAAGAGGGAAAAAAGTATCGTTGGAAGCACGGTTAAAAAAATTAGAGTAAGCAAAATATAATTATTCCTCAAAATTCAAAATTATTAGTAATTTCGTATACATTTCCAATAAAAATTCTGCATCCCTTAAGATTTCTGTTGAAACCAAGTTCTATTCATACCAGTGTCTTCATTTTCATTTTATCATCGATGGTATCGAAAATAATTTGTTTTTATTTCCGAGTATGTTCGATTTTTTTCATAGAATTCCGTCATCTATTCTAAAAAACTTGGCTGCAGAAATCGCGAAAGAATTTGGTGGACGACCTGAGATTTATTATTCTCCTGGCATATGGGAAGGAAAAACCAAAATTAATACGTCCGAAAAATTAGTTAACGTAGTGAATTATGCTCGTAAAAAATTAGTATATGTTGGACTTCTGGTACCTTTTCAGAGACCAGATTCATCAATAACACTGCAATTTCCTAGTATGTTTATTTTCCTAATGCGTCTAAGAAAATGACTTTCGCGAGTAAATGAGATTAAATTTAACTGTTTAGATACTACCGAAGATGAATTAAATCAGCTAAAAAAAGCTAGTAATGATTGGCAAGCCGTTGAACAGCTCTGGACGGATACACGTTTGTTAAGACAGCATTCAAGGTCGAACAAAAAAGAACGTATTAACGTTTTGCTGGATTATCCTTGTTTATCGGATTCTGAAGCAACCGATTTAGTGAGTTTTTTGTTGCATATATATTTGAAAAAAATTAAAAAATTCAATCTTATGATATTCTCATTTATGTGCAGATTACAGCTGATTTTACCAGCATTTACTCTCAGACAAAAGCTGTAAGTGAAGTTTGGCCAAATCTTCGTGGAGTCGTTGAAAAATTAATTCTATCAAACAATATCAAAGACGAATTTTCACAAGGTTTTTCAAATGTATTACCGGATTTAGAAGAAGGTTAGATATTTATCAACTCTGCACGGAACCCTTTTTTTACTGCTTCTGCGGAACCCCTGGGTCTTTTATGTTCTGTCTTTTTTCTCCATATGTTATATAGGCTTTTCAAAAATCTGCCAAAAAATTATGGATACTACCCAGGGTTTCTACTGCATGCTCCAATAGTTTTTAAAATCAAATGTATCAAGATCTTCGTAATAATAATCGGTTAAGCGGAAAATTTGGGTTGTGCCTGATAAGACCCAGGGGCACCCTGGAGGGTTGAATGATAAAATTATTTTCATATTATTGGACTTATACTATCCATTCATAACTGTTCAAAAAAACAATATATTGATTAAAATTTTTAATTTTTAGAAAATAAAGATGCTGTAATTCTCAATTTATTATCTACTGCAATTATATCCCAAACGAATCCTGCTAATTCAACAGCAAAAGCAGCAAAGAAACGCAAGACAGTTCCGTTTGAAAAAGACGACGAAAAGAAAAAACATTTCCGAGAATCTTTTATTCTAACTGTAGATGTACGTATATTGATTTTAATAATTGCAAACAGGTTTTTTTGCAAATATTTTGCAATTCTGTATCATTTTGTTCTAATACGTATAATTCATTTATAGACTCCTGGGAATTTAGATGCGGACATAACGAGAAGAAACAGTTATATCTTAGCAAATGAGCAGCAATTGTACCCTTGCATGGTTTTTGTAGGATCAGGGCCATCGCCAGAAGCTTTCCATGTAGTTTATGACAAGATCAAATTCACTGTGACGTCTGCTATCGAGGCTCTTGATTTGACCACAAAAATTTTTTGTACTACCACTTATTCATTTCCAAAAATTAACCACGTTTGGTATATTATCCTCAAAGTCATTTATGGTATTGCTCCACCAGTTCAGAAATCGACAGTTAAATTGAATCAAGTTTTAAGTTTTTTCGAAGACGAGTTGAAGATGAAATTAGACTAAATTAAAAATAATTATGGATCCTCTATCATTTTCGAATAGTATAAAAGTAGAAGCTGCTCTTCTTGTAGCGAAATTATATGACTTCGCAGATTTACCTCGGACACGAGTCCAAGATATCACGAGTAGTGTCACAAATTTATTACAAAATGATTCAATAACAGCTTTATTTAACCAGTTACTTGATAGACTGCTCAATCTTGGCGAATCTGCGAATATTATCGCAGTGTTTAAAATAATGATGAATAGAGTACAAAACCCATTTGACACATTGAGAACAGAACGTCAGTGTTTACAATATTTTGAAGATATGAAAACTTATGTACCACCAAAGGAAATGAAAGTTGGTGAGAAACAAATTTACAAAAAAATAGAAGACCGCATGATTTCTACAACTGAAGATGTTATCGTACAAGTTGTCGTACTACGAGATGCGCTAAAAAAATTCTTCGAATTACCTGGTATTTCCGAAGAAATTATGTCATACGTTCATTATCTAGAAGCGCAGAACACTCTGCTGACAAATGTAATTCAAGGATTGTGTTGGGAAAAAGTTAAATCTGAATTTGGTGATAAAATCGTATTACCCTTGTTCTTTCACCAAGATGATTTCGAAACGAATAACCCGTTGGGAAGTCATCGAGGGTTAGGAAAGATGGGTACAATATATTGTGACGTGGATTTTACTTAGTCCTCGGACTAGACCGGATACTAGCCTCCGAGAACCATCCACTCGACAATTGGCCAAAAGAAAACAAAGAAATAGCAAAAGTTGGGCGCCAGGCGGATAACCGCCGATTTCAAAAATCTAAACAAAATGATAACCGTCGGCTAGCTACAGTACCGCGGAGAGGGGTCGGGATTAAGTGAAGGATTAGCAGGGCGTTGACTAACGACTCGTAAATTTGAATTTAACGAAGAAAAATAGAATTTATTCAATAAAAATAGTATAAGAAAAAAAAACAGTAGAAATAATAAATTAAACAATCGGGGATATTTCCCCTCGGATAAAGAACGGCCACAGGTCGTGTACAGGCGACCTGGCCACGCTTGACGAGTTTTACAATAATTAATAAACTACTAGCTTCCACGTAGGAGAGCAATAGCAAAACAAAATTATGCAAAAAAATAAGTAACTCGACAAACTAGGTCCTCATGAAACAAAAATTACCAATGAAAGACGGGAATATGCCCGCAGGGCGTAACAAAACTAATTTCCAAAATTATTACTTAAACTTAACTTAAACTAACTCTGCCTTCGTAGGCGAAACAAAAAAAAGGCTAAACAAAATTCAAAATATAATAACGATTTGAATCTCTCCGTGAGAGAAAGAGAGCGCGACCGTAACGGGTTAAGACTAAAAAACTGCGGCTCTAAAAAAGCACTATTACGCGATATAAAACTCAAAAATCTCACTCAAAAATCAAAACTCAAAACTCTATTATTGCGCGAGACACTGGTGACGGCCTACCGACTCGGAGGTCGTCTTAATTTGATTTGCAAAAATCTCTAAAAGCCTCGTGGCTCGGACAATACGGCAAGATGGCTGATGGCCGTTTGTCGAATTCAAATTAGTATGAGTCAAATTGGCTAACGCTTACCGTTTTCCAGCCAAAATGCAAGGCCTCGTGGCGCTCGACGACGAGCCCTCGGATGCACTAAACTCGAACTCAACAGACTCAAACGTTTTCCCGCAGGAAATTCACACAAAATTCAGCCTCGTGGCTGCTACAAAAGGTAATTTCTACGATTAGGGCGAGCACTAGAGCTCGGGGCTCTACCTGCGAGGCAGGCCTACGGCAGAGTGATCAGACGGCATAGTGCCGGTACTTAGCGCCCTCAATAGGCGATCGATTATCGATTTTGCAAATCTACTGCGAGATCCTTAAATATGGCGACCTATCGTCGCGGCGCGCAAAATTCGAAGTTCACCACGGTGTTTGTAGCTCGCTAAATCGGAGGATCGCGGGCTGCAGATTCTTCTTGGTGGCGGGAATCTCTTCCACCACCGATATCCCACGTTGCAGAATGCCCTTGGCACTCCCCCGTGTCCTCTCGTTTAATAGCGGGAGGTAGCGTGGCCACTACTATCCTCCGGAGCTTTTATGTGGCGTTCGTCGAAAATGATCCCAACAGTCGATATTTGGCGTCGTACGTTCGTCTGATCGGGTCTCCGTTGCAATTTTTAGCCGTCGTCTGGGCCTCGTCTCCCACATAATAGAGAAAAGGTAAAAAAAAACAAAAAGAATAAGAACTAAATTCTACAGTCTTAGATCGGTCACGGTCGCCTCTCGGAGAGTTTATAGCCTCGGGGCTAACCTAAACGCATTCATGCTTCTGTCATGCATCCACCCTTCGTAACTATGGTCGTCTAAGGGTTCGGGAGTCACTTGTAACACGCGTTGCAAAATGCAATGTTACAATATATACATATACCCTGTTTGCCTCCTCGTATACAGTGAAAAATTCAAAATATATTTATTTTATCTTTATATAAAACAGAAGATCTCAAACACGTTACTTTGAATGCAATGTTATCTACGGCAGTAGCCGAATTAATGTTTCTGGAAACTACAGGTATAAATATATCCACACGATCAGGTCTGAAACAAATTTTTTTTTCCTTGGCTGGAGTTATTGGGGACAACCTTGCGGTTCATTCTATACTTGGTTTTGTATGCAGTTTCAGTGGTCATCACCCATGCAGATTCTGCTCAATCAATCGTAAAGAAATTAATTCAACATTTAGTGAATCGAACAATTCACTACGAACAAATGAAAATTACGCTCAAGATTTGACCATCAATGATTCAAGCAAAACGGGTATTTCTGGGCCTTCAGTACTAGTTGATTTAAAATTTTCAACAACTATTGATCTCTTCACCATTGATGTCATGCACGATATTTTAGAAGGGACAGCTGAATACGATTTTGGTTTAATATTAAATTACTTTATAACACAGGCAAAATTTTTTTTTATTAGAGGATATTAATAACAGAATTGCTGGTTTATTTTATGGTGCTGACAATGTTTGTAATAAGCCCAGAAAAATTAAAAAAACTCAAATCATTAGTCAACACATAAAAATGTCTGCAGCCGAGCAGCTTTGCTTTATTCGAAATATTGGTATTTTGATCGGAGACTTGATACCAGTTGATACTCCCCACTGGAAATTATGTATCATTATCAAAAACATAGTAGATATAGTAACATCAACTGTGATTCATGGTGGCTTGTGTGATTATTTAGAATGTCTAATTGGTGAATATTTACGGCTACTAACCAAATTATTTCCGGGATGTTTAAGACCAAAACATCATTTTCTATTCCATTATCCTCGTATTATGCGGATGAAAGGCCCAGCATGGTCTATGAATACGATCAGAAATGAAAGTATGAACAGAAACATCAAAATGACGGCCGTCACATCTCTAAGTCGAAAAAATATTAGTAAAACTCTAGCGATTAAGCACCAGCTACATCTAAATTACCGTTTTTTAACAAATTCTTCGAAAAATAAAAATTTATACGAGCCAGGACCATCTAATCGCCGAAAAGTTGTTTGTATTCAGCAACTTCACTCATTTTTAAATTGTTTAGCAATGAATATTGATGATGAAGTATTAATATATGATCATATCAAGTTTAAAGGCGAAGTAATTAAACAAAACGTCATCTTAATGATATCTACTGAAATGTATCCTAAATTTTATGTCACTGATGCTATCTTTGTAAACAATTCAAATGAATTATTTATAGTAGCTAAAAATATTACTGATTATGCGTATTATGACGAACACTTCCATGCGTATGAATTAAATGGATCCTTTATCAATTCAGCAACCTGGAAATGTTTATCTATCACGGAGTTAAATTATTGTTCTGTATCACATATAGCCTTGAGTGCAAATGGGCACGAGTACATTTTAAAGCGATGGATCTAATGGTTTTTTATGAAATATATTTTTCGAAGTTTAGTTTTTAAGTATACAGATTCTGTTATCTTAACAAAAACAATGTATGACTACGTATAAGGAATATTCCATGTCAAATCGACCGCTTTTGAACCTAACCCCTTTCCATCTGGCTGTAATTTTTATGGCTAGTGTCTCTTCAATGACTTTCGAGTATTTTTTCGGAAATCACAAAAACTCCTTTGGCAAAGTGCTAAAACAGAATATAATTTCAGCCAAATCGTAAAGGATTCTGTTCAAAACTCGTCAATTTGTCATGGAACATCCATAACATTAATTTAATAAAAATTCAATGAAAAGTTATTCTCCCACATTTATTTATAACCTTACCTTCAATTTTACGATGGAAATAGTACTTTTCGATACTAGTGCGAAAGTGTTGATTCTCGGACGAGTGTGAAGTTTTTCGCCCGAGCGAAGTGAGGGTGATAATCACACGAGTCGAGAATCATCTCTCGCACGTGTATCAAACTTTATTTTTCAACACAACGCACGTTAAGTTGGATTTTATGCACGCGAAGCGTGCGCAAAATCGAACTTTGCGCACGCAGTGTGGAAATAAATTTAACGTAACTATTTTCAAAATTATTTTTCAGCGGTAATCTTGTAAAAAAAAAAAAAATTGCTTACTTAAGAAATAACAGTAATATTATTTTTTTCAATTTTCGCATTGAAATACTTTCGGGGGGTTGAAAAGAGATGCCTGTGAAAAGCGGAGCTCTTAATATTGATATTTAGAGGTCGCTCATCACAGATTTCTATTTTCCATTTGAATAGAATAAGTAGTGAATGCCAGCCATGGGGCGTCACAACAAATGACGTCACCAGGTCATTGACCTGCTGGAGTGGGGACTTGGCGTCAAAACAATGAGACCGTCCGATCCAAGATGGCGCCGCCCATTCACATTAAAACAATATGGCGCCCGTTTTTCAGAATCCAAGATGGCGGCCTTTTTTTCCAAAATCCAATATGGCGACTGTTTTAAAATTAAAGATGGTGACTGTTTCGACAATTTTTTTCAAAATCAAATATGGCTACTGTTTTTGAAAATTATATTTATATTAATACTCGCTTCTCCGATGCCGCCTCTGAAATAATGAATTCTTATCCTATATATGTACGAGCTGAAATTGACAGAAAATGACAGGGTATATGCACGGATTGACACAAAAATTATTTTCAAATATTTGTTTATTTTTTACAAGCATCTTTTTTACGAGTAGGTACTACAGTTTTCCCAGTAGGTACAACAGTTTTTACAGCAGGTACAACAGAGCGCGCTGACACGTCATTCGCGATAGCAAGACAATATCGCACCCACGCATCGATCATCCGAGACCTAACGAATCGATTAATCCAGCCGCGATCTTCCTCATAATTCTGGTACAAACCTCCTGACGCTATCTTGGCCCATTCATGGATGAATGCCCCAGGATAGTGTCGGGAGAATCATACCAGCCTCATGAGGAAGATAACAGCCGGATTCATCGCCCGGTAGATCACGGAGATCGATGCTTGGGTACTATCTTGTCTCGCGGTCCGAAATACGGGTCACATTCATACAAGACTAGTTTTTACACTCATCCCTTATATCGAACAGTCTAAACTACAGAGCGCGCTGACCCTGGGCTCGCATCACCTGCCATTCGCAATCACGTGACTAGAGCACATCCTCACATCGGTTATCCGAAACGTATCGAGACGATGAACCAGCCAGCCTTCATCCGCGTCAACCCATCACAAGTGTCCTGACGCCATCTTGACCTATTCATGGATGAATATCCCAGGATGGTCTCGGGACGCCTGTGGTGAGCTCGCGCGGAGGAGAGCGGGACGTTTCATCGTCTCGGCACACTGCGAATAACCGATGTTTGGACTTGCTCAAGTCTCGTGATTCGAATCGCGCGGGGATGAAACCCCAGGGTCAACGCGGGCTGACAGTTTATTACTCTCTCTCTTTCTCTCTCACACACATACACACACACCACTTAACAATGAAATCGCGCCGACATACGCCGACAATAATACACACACACTTCACTTATCAATCATAACACTCTGGTGTATGTCGGCTATGATGTAGGGTAAAAACAAACGGGTCAACTCGTGAAACACAACATCTAAATGGACCCTGCAGAATTCCACGTCCGCAAGTCCCTGTGGAGTGCAGCATTCGCTGCATAGGCCTCCTCGCACACCACGACGCCGATCTGCTGCAGAGTGGGGGCCGTCATCTTTCTGGATCGCACGACGGAGGCGAATTGACGAACCAGCAACTCCTTGCATTTGTCGACATCCTTTAGCAGCACCTCTAAGTGAGCGATATACTCGTCTATACAGGTGGCGATATGCCGCAGGCCGTCAAATGTGACCTTCTGCATCACAATTACGGGGGAATAGGTCTTTCATTTCTTGCATCCAGGTTCACCACCGTTATCGTCCTCCTCCTCTTCGTACCCATGCTGACTTTCGGCTGCGTCAGGATTGCTCGCATAGGAGGCAACTACTTTCGCACCGTGAGCCGATGTTAGGCGGAAGGTACACCCTCCGGCTAGCGAGACGGTATCGCTTATCAATGAACTCAGACTACCGGCGGGACGCTCGCTTTTCTCGAAATACTTTTAGATATCCTCGAGCCTTTCAGCCAGATCTTCTCATGTTTCGACGCTGAGGGATACCCCGCTCGAGTAATCATTTACGAATTTTACCACAGGCTCGAAAGTCCCATCTAAGCGGAGACGAAGCCCGATGTTCACCTTCTTCGACCACGAACCGTTGAGCCCGTACGTCCTCGACAGTAGCAGGTTACGCTCGGATTTCTTCAGCGCTATGTCAAAAGTTTTAGACAATCGACTACACCCCTCTTTCAACGAGCCTGTTTTCGGTGTGGCCATAGTTCTTGACTGTTCAGATGCAACTGAAAGCTCCGCACTCGATCTAGTCCTCACCTAGACCGAGTTACCCCACCATTCTGCACACCTCAGCAAAAATACGCACCATCACGTGACAATCGTACGACAGTCGCAGGCGGCATCGCGCAGCGGACTTCAAAGAAAATGTAACCTCAGACCGATCACGCGAGAAATACAGCTACCATGTTTTTTCTATAACCTCGTCATCCGACGCACAACGGACGTCGTTATATTCCAGGTATCGTTATACCTCAACAATAAAGTCGTACCCCCACAGCGGTCACCATCACCGTTCGTAAAGCGCTGATGGCGCATCACGCGACTCCAGGTGACCTGCATATTCGCGATGTACACACACACACCCACACCCACACATACACACACACACACACGCATAATTTTTCATACCAACCCTAGCGCAATCCTTATGAAGGGAATAGAGACTCTTGCATCACAAACCAACAGTTCGTCCGGTGAGGAATCGTCTCTCGTCAAAAACAGAAAAGGTATGTCTTTACGACTCTATCTCTCTCTCTCTCTCCCGGGGGCTCTCGTCCTGTGCAGTATGGCGCGTCGCGCGGCTCTACGCGAGGTTCTCGCGGATCATCTCGAGGTAGCCTGCGGGTTGACTCTCTTCCGCCTTCTCGTGCGGTCTCGCCTGCCTTCTCTGATTCTTCTGTGATTTCTCTCGCCCGCAATTCAGCCGAGCTGCCTTCAGGATCGCAAGAATCGCAATGACGCCGTTCTCTACGCCCCCCTCCCTCTCTGCCCCCGTCTCAACAGGCTCGGGCCTCTGCTGATCCGCCCCGTACCTTGCTTAACATCTGCCACATCAATGCTACTTCTATTCGCGGTCACCTTGACTACTTGCGCCTTCACTTCGTGGGCTCCCCCTATCATCTCATTGCTGTTAGTGAGTCCTGGCTCTACCCTGAGATCCCTGATTCTTCGGTTTCCCTGCCGGGCTTTTCACTTCTCCGGAATGATCGGGTTGGCAAGCAGGGTGGCGGTGTAGCGCTTTATATCTGTGATGCTTTTCGCGGAAAAATTCTCGTCGCTTCTCCCTCACAGTACTCTGCCTCGCCGGAGTACCTGATCGCTGAAATTAAATCCGCTGGTGTGCCTCCTTTTCTTGTTTCAGTGGTCTACCGCCCCCCTAAGACTGCCAACCTGGCGTCCTTTGAGCTCCATTACGACTCTTTCTCTAGCAACTACCCGGTGTCCATCATCCTCGGGGATTTTAACGCGAATCAGCTCATTAACCTCTATAAGGCCGAGAATGTACGTGCCTTTTGCCTATCACGAGCACTTTTCCTAGTTCCGTTTGCTCCGACCCACCATACTCACACATCTGACTCGACTCTTGATCTCTGCATTGTTAGTGATCGTGATGCCATCGTCAATTACGGACAATCCCAGGTCCCCTTCATTGCCGGTCACGACCTCATTCACGTCAGCCTCACCTTGCCTTCTCCACCACCCACCAGACTTATCACAGTGCGCTCCTACCGTACCTTCTCTCCTGATGAGTTTGCTCGGCAGCTCGAGGGTTCGTCCTGGGACCCTTTCCAACTCTCAGCCTGCATCGATGACATGGTATCTTGCTCGCAGGGCAATCTCACTGACGCGCTTGATATTCACGCACCTCGTTGCACCTTCTCTCCGAAGATCGCGGTTCCACCTTGGATAACACCTGACCTCTTAGCTCAGCGACGATCTAGGGATGCACTCTATCGCAGCTACAAGCGTTGTCGTTCAATGTCCGCTCTTCTGCGTTTCCGTAGCGCTAGGGACGCTTTCCATAAGCGTGTGTCGGAGGCCCGCTGTGCCTTTTATGCTGCCCGTCTCGGAAACGTGTCCTCTGCACGTGCCCTCTGGTCTGAGCTAAGGTCTCTCGGTCTGGCTCGTACTCAACGGAGTGACTGTGCTGGGTTCTCAGTTAACGACCCTAATGAGCATTTTGCTTCGGTCTCGCATTGTCCCAACTCGGCCCAGGCAGTCGCTGATTTCCTTTCTGCTCTTCCTCCACCTGCATATGATGACTCTTTGTTTTATTTCCGCGACATATCTCCTCGGTCGCTGTTGAATGCGCTGACCCATTTCTCATCCCAGTCTCGGGGTATCGACGACCTCTCTCTGCGCAACATTAAGGACGCCCTTCCTGCGATTTTTCCGCTTCTGCTCCACCTGTTCAACCAATCTTTGAGTACCTCGGTTTTTCCTACCGCTTGGAAAAGGGCCCGCATACTTCCACTAGCTAAGGTGAAATCTCCTACCTCGCTTCAGCAAATGCGCCCGATTGCGAATCTCTGCTTCCTCTCAAAAGTGCTCGAGCGGCTCGTCTTGGTTCAGGTGACAGCGTACCTTGATGAGCGTGCCTTCTTCGATCCGCGCCAATCCGGCTTTCGCCGTGGGCTGAGTACGCAAACGGCGTTGCTCAAACTGACCGAGGACGTTCGTCTGGGTATTGAAAACCGTCGTGTAACTATATTGGTCCTTTTCGACTTTTCGAAGGCTTTTGACACCATTCCGCACTCTGCTCTGCTCTCTGAGCTGGCTGCCTTGGGTTTCTCTCAGCATGCCTTAGCCTGGATGTCGTCCTATCTTCAAGGCCGCTCGCAGGCTGTCGTCGGTTCGACTGGAGAATTGTCCTCTTGGGTCTCTCTTGATTTGGGAGTCCCGCAGGGCTCTGTACTCGGCCCTCTCCTCTTTCTAATTTACATCAATAATCTCTCTGGTGTCTTGCAGCACTCTGAGCATCTGCTCTATGCGGATGACCTTCAAATTTACCTCCAGTGCGCTTTCACTGAGCTTCCTGGGGCCATACGCCGATTCAACAAAGACATTGCAGCCGTTCACGCCTGGTCCTGCCAAAACTCTCTGTATCTTAACCCTTCCAAGACTCAGGCCATCATCCTCGGTAGCTCGCCGTTTATTACCAGGCTTAGTGATGTTGTTCTTCCTTCTCTAGTTCTGGACGGTGTTCCGATTCCGTTCACAGATACAGTCCGTGATCTCGGTCTCCTCTTAGATAGCAAGGTATCTTGGGTGCCTCAGGTGGAAGCAGTCTCTAGTCGGGTGCATTTTGCCCTTCGCCAGCTATCAGCCTCACGTGGACTCCTCTCTCTTTCCTTGCGCAGCCACCTCGTGACGGCTCTTGTTTTTCCGCTCCTGGATTACTGTTCCGTTGTGCTCGTTGGCGTCTCTGATACTCTTGACGTTCGGCTGCAGCGACTCCTTAACTGTTGCGTCCGCTTTGTCTACGGTATAGCTAGGGATTAACACGTCACTCCTTACCGTCGCGAACTCGGCTGGCTTAGTCCGCGGGATCGTCGCCTTTTCTATATGGGAACCCTGTTTTTCGTGGTAGTGCGCTCTGGCCGGCCCGTTTATTTAAGGGACCTCTTCGTGTCTCGTTTGAGGCCCACTGCAGTAGCTCTTAGCCCGGCCCGGCGGGAAAGAGGCGAGTTCCTCATCCCCCGCTTTACTACTGAGGCCTACCGCAAGTCTTTTTCAGTCTCTGCCATATACTTTTGGGAGTCGCTCCCCTCTGACCTTCGCATGGTCCGCACTTACTCAACGTTTAAGTCCCGGCTACGTCAGCATCTCTTTGACACGGAGCGAGCGCGAGTCCCCCGAGTCCCCTAGGTCCTTCTATCTCTCTCTCCCGCTCATTCTTGGTTTGTTTGTAGGCTGTAGGTTGCATTATGCTACTCTCATTACTGTTAGCTCAAGTGATTAGGTTATGAACCTAATTTGCCTCATGGTTGCTTTCCGTTCTTTACTTTATTTACTTCTTTACTTACTTATTTAGGTTTTCTTACTCTTAATTTAATTCGATTTAATTTCCTGCGCTTAATTATTATGTACTCCTTATTCACCTCTGTATCTTTCTACTTACCTGTATCTTGATTACTTTGTAATATTGCCCAACATTGCTATGGCCAATAAAACTGTATCTATCTATCAATCTATCTCTCGTTCAGCCCCTCTCATTCGGAAAGATTCTGAACAAAAAATGTTCAACCAATTTAGATGGAACATGGACGGATCGCCGTACGCGCTCGAGTTGTGCAGATAAAGAGCGAGTTGAGGGAGAGATATCTGGCCAACACCAGGGCGCTCCTTCAATTCCTCCAAAACAACAACGTGGACCAGGGGTTCGTCACGCAGACGTTCAACATCCACTACGAACTCCTGGCCCACCTCAACAGACAGTGGGAGGTCAACGATTCCCTCGTGCACGGGGCGAACCCCACGGTGCATGCTGCAGGAGTTGCCAACCGAGCTGCAAACGGAGTGCAGAGCGGCGAGATATCGTCAACCGTCGATGATGACGAACCGGCGGAAGATGACGACGACGATCGCGAGACGATCAACCTCGACGATCACGATGGTCTGAGTATTCAGGAGGAGGAGGAGGAGGAAGAAAAGGAAGAAGAAGAGAAAGTAGAAGAAGAAGAAGAAGAACTGCAACTCGTCCCAATCCACCCAAATTACCCACCACCACCACCACCTCCATCCCCCGCCTCAATACCTCCCTCCCCGTCACCACCACCTTCTCCCCTGTTTATCACCCGTCGTTGATCCGATGATAATAATTTAGAATAACCGTACAAATAATATATAGATTTAATGAACAATGTAGAGACTATAAATAATAACCGTAGATATAATTTTTTACATCTAGTATATATTGATTTATTTAAAAATATCGATTTATTATCTAAATTTAACGAAAAAAAAATGTATCAGATAAACACATACGTACAAATATATATGGGGCATTCCAGCTCAACTCAACCGGCCAACGGAAGTGACCTCTTCGATTTTGTTCTCGAAATAATACATGGTAGTTCTATATTAAACATAACATGTCTGTAAAGATCAAGCCTTAAATCAAAAATCTGCCCAAGTTATGATTTTATGAAGATTCGAGTCGCCTCACATTCAAATATTCACTGCCACTAAACGATGAGTCAACTCAAAAAGGTGTCTCATGGATTATGCCCGGTAGAAAGTTTAGTTTGGATGGAAATTCGATGCAAAATTTCATGCACTCTTTTTCTCTAAAATTTCTCGTAAATGTCAATTTTCTCGGGAGTGCCCTAATCGATTGGGATGAATTTTGCACACAGAATTTTCGGTGAAAAACTACAAATTTTGGTACCCAAAACAATATGCCCGGACGTCAACTTCCGGAGTTGTGCAGTTTTTAAATAATCATATAATTACCATTTCCGAGGAAATTTTGGTTCGCACGAATGAATAACATTGGGTATGATGCAAAGCATAGAAAGCTTGGATACAAATATTTAGGAAGTTGCTATTAGACATCAATAAATCAATTTAGTAATTGATAATCTTCTTAGTTATTACAAACATCATTCATCGGTCAATCGTGTCGAATAGCACTTTCTGTTTTTATGAATCACTGATTATATTCAACTGGATACGATTTCACATGGAAGGCAGGGGCCAATGCTTGCACCCGAGTGTACAGTAATGTTCGTTCATGGGTTGGCGGTGGCTAACTGTTTTTTTCGGACTTTTTCGGAAACGAGACTCCATCCTAGTCGTATTTGATGTGCTGATAGCCGAAATTGTGATAATAATAATTGTGAACCCTTGTAAAAATAATATAATATTATTTTATTGATGGTATCCGAAAAAGTCCGAAAAAAAGAGTTAGCCACCGCAAACCCATTCATGCACATTACTGTACACTCAGGTGCAAAAATTGGCCCCTGCCTTCCATGTGAACTCGTATCCAGTTAAATATAATCAGTGATTCATAAAAACAGAAAGTGCTATTGGACACGATTAACGGATAAATTATGTTTGTAATAACTAAAAAGATTATCAATTACTAAATTGATTTATTGATGTCTAATAGCAACTTCCTAAATATTTGTATCCAAGCTTTCTATGCTTTGCATCATACCCAATGTTATTCATTCGTGCGAACCAAAATTTCCTCGGAAATGGTAATTATATGATTATTTAAAAACTGCACAACTCCGGAAGTTGACGTCCGGGCATATTGTTTTGGGTACCAAAATTTGTAGTTTTTCACTGAAAATTTTGTGTGCAAAATTCATCCCAATTGATTGGGGCACTCCCGAGAAAATTCAGATTTTCGAGGAATATTAGAGAAAAAGAGTGCTTGAAATTTTTCATTGAATTTCCATCCAAACTACACTTTGTACTGGACATAATCCATTAGACACCTCTTTGAGTTGACTCATCGTTTAGTGGCACTGAATATTCGAATGTAAGGCGACTCAAATCTTCATAAAATCATAACTTGGGCAGATTTTTGATTTAAGGCTTGATCTTCACAGAAATGTTATGTTTAATATAGAACTACCATATATTATTTCGAGAACAAAATCGAAGAGGTCACTTCCGTTGGCCGGTTGAGTTGAGCTGGAATGCCCCATATCTATACTTCAATTGCTTGATACCACAATTAAATTTAGTATATAATAATGATACAAAAATCAAATTTCCAAATCCTAATTTTTTGTTAAATATATATATATAAGTGGCGGGGTATTATATCACCATTCATACACAGACACTCGTACGACTTGACGGGGGGGGGGGGGGGGGGAGTTAAAATTATTGCGCTATACCGCAGGATCCGGTATAGGTGTGTGTGTGTGTGTGTGCTACCTCGGATGTAGAAAACATTTCGTTATGAAATTTTATGAAAACTGCACCGGCTATCAGAGTATATATATTCACACTGTCTCGCACACACGCGCGCGAGAGGGAATATGATTCGCCCACGAGACGGATCCGATGTATGTGTGTGTAATATCAGCGAGATCTATAAATTCAACCGCACCTGTGCAATTTGCTCACTTTGGGCATAAACAGGCTAAAAAATGACAGACGACAAATTTCAACGCGAATTAACGAGCGCTAACAGGGCATTTACCGGAGCAGCGTGATTCGAACGGTGATTTGCGATGTGTTGTATTGCGCTAGGAGGTCCGCCCCTCGATTCGTCCACGAGTTTGACGAAAATTGGTTTCTCGAGCTAGTAGATAGGATGGGGGGGTTCTGGATCAAACTTCCTTACCAGCCAAGTTGTGATGGTAAGTTACTGACAGTCGGATGGTAACGATTTGGGTAACGATCATCGATCTTTGTTACCGACAATCGGATGGCTGCCATTTTGCGTCGTGCGATGGCGCCACTGGCGATTGTTACCGATATTCTGATGGTAACGATCGAGAATCCTGCATTGCCGATTTCAGCTTACCAACAATCTGATGGTTGCGATTTTTCGACATGCGGCGGCGCCACTATGGATTGTCGATCTTTGGTTATCGATAGTCTGATGGTAACGATTCTGAATCATGCATGCCGATTTCCCGTTACCAGCAATCGAACGGCTGCAATTTACCTGCGGATCGTTGATTTTTTAGTTATCGATAGTCTGATGGTAACGATTCTGAATCATGGATGCCGATTTTCTGTTACCGACAATCGAACGGCTGTGATTTCGAATTCTCAGCTTATATACGAATTATGCTAGCTGAAATGAGTGACGGGGTGTTTAATTATGTAATCAATGACTCGAATCATCCGATAATGATATATATGAGTTTATTTGATACTACTTAAGTCTAACCTATTACAAAAGTTACTATTATCTTAAAACTAACTGAGAACTATGTTTATTATACAATTTTCTTAAAAAATAACTTAAACTATGCATGTACATTATTCTTAACCTAAACTCAAACTATATATTGTAACGTGACAGGCAGATAAGCCTGACCGTTAGCATTCAAACATCAGCCGTTGCGAACATTCGATGATAGTCTAGAACGTTCGACATAACAGCATGAGTTTGGGTGACGTCACGACTTGTATATAAGTCGTGGCGACACTCAGCTCATCAGCAATCTAAGGCAAAGCGCCAGGTTGGCTCACCGTAGATATTCAAACATATTCCTTCACTTTTCTCTTTACAGACACCATAGGCAAAGCGCCTGGTGATCTGCCTAGCCAATTATCATTCGTACTTTAGAAAATTCAGTAACACAGAAAATTTCGTAAATTTAATTTTGCTCAAATATTATTTCAAATTATTATTATTCATAAAGTCGTGACATAAAATATCTCACGCACCAGAGATCATAACCTATAACTAATAAGTTAAGCAACTTTGTAAATATAATTTTAGTTTGGTTGCAACCGTCTTTTGATATTATTTTATTTAATAAATGTTTTTTCTTATGTTTAATATAATTGCTAAGATTTAGTGCTGGTTCCCTTCTCCGCCATTTCCCGGTCATATTAAATTCTTTTTAGCTAGAAATACGGCTGCGAACGCCCTGCGTTCAAGGTCCGTGGATAGACGGGATACGGCTGCGTGCACAAAGTGCACAAGGTCCGGTGTTAGGGATATAATACGGCTGCGTGCACTACGTGCACAAAGTCCGTGAACCAGGGGAGACGGCTGCGAACGCACGGCGTTTCAAAGTCCGTGATCAGACAAAAATTAGATAGAGAGGTCCTAAATTTTCATTCGAGCAAAAAACTCACAATAACTGTCAGTTTCGCGAATCGCGAAACTGCCGTAAAAGTACATTTGGCGCCCAACGTGGGGCCTCTCTAATAATTTTTTTGTTAAAATCTTCGCGTATAAAACTTAGAGTCATTTATTTAATTAACTTAACTTCTTTTGCGTTTCAATCAACTAATTTTCTTTACAAGTAGAGTCACCTTACAAAATGGCAGAATCCAGTGTCACGACCAGGTTAATGGCGGGCGAAGGAGCCAGCAATAACCCAACTTTAGATGTAGGAAATAGCGATAAAGGTAGAAATAATAAAGATAAAGGAAATTCAGGTTTAGATGTAACGTTTATTGAAAAAGATAAAGATACACAACGACATAAACAGGCAAACTTCGATCCGTCCGGTATGATGGCATCGCTCGAACAGTTAAGTAGAAAGTTTGATGAACGATTTAACAAAATAGAAAGCACAATAATAGGTTCTAAATCAGAAAATATTGATAGCTTGCTAAAATGCGAAGATAGCTTCAGAAAAAAATTAGAAGAACAAAATTTAAAATATAAAAAGCAGTTGGAAGCTTTAGATAAAAAATTAGGTATCACAAGCGATCACCTTGTAGATAAAATCAAAGAATATCGACAGGAGTTAAACGAAACACACAATGATATCAGAGAAGAGTTTGGTGACAGTTTGACAGTTCTGGAATCGAAGATTGATAAAAGTCAAAAAATCAATTTAGACAAAATAATGGAAATTGAAGGAAAGCATGATAAATTTAGATCAAGCATAAATGCAGAAATCCGGAAAGTAAAATCGGGAAACTCAAGTCAAGGCTGCGATTATAATCATGTAATTTCCAGACACGTCAAACTGCCGTCATACTCTGGAAAAAGCTGGGAAAGACCGGCTAACTATATTAAGGAAATAGAAGAATATTTTACCTTTTTAGATATCCGTGAAGACGATATTTGTTTAAAACTGATACGCCAAAGTCTCACTTATGATGCAAAGGATTGGTGGATCGCGCGTCGCGATAACATCAGGTCTTGGGGGAATTTTAAAACCCGGTTTTTAAACAGATATTGGGGAGTAGAGATCCAGAGAGATCTACGTCGAGACATAGAGTTCGGATATTATATTCCAGACTCGCGGGTAACGTGGTCTGAGTACGCAAATAGAAAATTCGCGTCCGCGGCCGAATTAGATCCTGCCATGTCAGAGACAGAGATCGTTAGAAATTTAATCCGTCACTTCGAAGAACCGGTACTTGAAGCGGCGAAGTGTAGGAATATCCAAGACATCGACGCACTGCTAAGTTTCCTTGACGAAATGCAATTCGGAAGAAGATCAAACGCGCCTAGACTAAAAACTACGTACGCGAATAAGCAGAATGCAGCATTCAGTCGCGGAACCGAGAGTCGAGATAAACAAGTATCATGGCGGAATGAGTCAGGTAGCTCGAATTTCAAACCGGCAACCGATGAGCATGAGACGCGTTATAAACATGGCCAAGCCGATAACGTAGCTAATAGGTCGAACTGGACAAATGGCAAAATAAGTGCGACTATTGTAAACGCGGACTCAGCGTCGGTAATGGATCAAAACAACCTAGGAACGGAAAACTAAGAAGCGCTGTACTGGACACGCGTTTACCGACACCAGTACAGCGTGATTTGAATATTTTTGCGGCAAATTTTGAAATAAATAACACAGAAAATAACTCATTTGAAAGTCCATCAGACTACTTAATAAATGAAAGTACAGAACATAGTAAAAACTTGGTACAATGTCCGGAGATTCTCTTGCGCATAGAAACGGTCGAAGCCAGAGCATTAGTAGACACAGGAAGTCAAATCACATGCGTGTCGGGTGAATGGTACAATCGGCATAAAACATCTTTAGACAAGTGCGCTAAGCTGCCAGTGACTAACTACCAAGTATCTGGTGTGCTAGGGGGCAAACCCACTAGAATCAAGGAACAGTTTTTAGCAACCATCGAAGTAGAGTCGGTATCCGATGAGGTGGGTTTTCTCATCGTACATGGATTAAGGCACGACGTTATAATCGGCATAGACACTCTGCGTCGATGGGAGACAGATTTAGACTCAAAAATAAATAAATTAACAATTCAGATGAAACAAAAAATGGATCAGATCGAAATTCATAAGCCAGACGGTATTAACGACTTAAGCCAAGATCAGATTAATATATCAATTATAGAATCGGGTAGATATGATCAGATTGGACATAATCCTGAACTAACCGATGATGAGATCAACAGCAAAGTGTCAGAATGTCAGGTACTAGAAGCTTGTGAGATAAAAGATTTCTCAGACTTACTAAAAAAGTATCGCGATATTTTTTCAAAAATACCAGGCAGAGTTACGATATACGAACATAGAATCAAGATTTATGAGGACAGACCTTTTGTAAGACGGTCATATCCAGTACCGATTATGCATAGAGACAAAGTTAGACAAGGAATAGAAAAAATGTTAAAGCTCGGTATAATCGAACGCTCTTACAGCGAGTACATCAACCCGTTGGTGGTGGTAGCTAAAAAATCCGGCGATGTTAGATTGGTATTAGACGCAAGGTACATAAACAAGCTGATAGTACCTGATCACGACTGCGCTCAATCTACTGAGGTTTTATTCCAAAAGTGTGGAAACGCATCAGTTATGTCCAGTCTGGATCTAACCGCTAGTTTTTGGCAAGTGCCGTTGCATAAGGACTCTCGAAAATATACTGCATTCATGTACGAGGGGAAGACCTACCAATTCGCGGTAACGCCCTACGGATTAAATACCAGCTTAGCTAGTCTCATTCGCACTTTAGATTTAGTTTTAAAAGATACTGATAAATTTACAATCAACTTCGTTGATGATATCTTGTGCTTATCTGATTCGTTCCAGTCTCACTTAGCACATCTTGAACAACTGTTTAAAGTATTCCGAAGGCATAATATGACGATAAATTTTAATAAATCGAAGTTTTTCCGGGAAGAGATAGATTTTTTAGGTCATCGAATTACAAAAAACGGTATATTACCACAACCGGAAAAAGTAGACGCTATCCAGCGGTTTCCTGAACCAAAAAACGTAAAACAACTAAAAGGGTTTTTAGGATTAACCAATTATTATAATAAATTTACTAAAAATTACTCCGATGCCACAGCTCCATTACTTAAGTTGGTAAGAAAAGATGCTAAGTGGGATTGGAACGAAGAAATGATAGCGCAATTTAAGAAAGTCAAACAATTATTTTGTAAGGAGATGGGGATATACCATCCCGATCCTAAAAAGCGTTACTATTTACAATGTGATGCAAGTAATTTTGCAATCAGTGCCGTGTTGTACCAGTTATCTGACACGCATGATGAACTTATAATCGGATTTGCGAGTCGAACCTTGAAAGGGGCGGAGTTAAACTATTTTACTTCCGAAAAGGAGCTTTTGGCCATAGTATTTGCACTGGAGAAGTTCCGGACATTTGTAATCGGGGCTAAATTAACCATCCGAACCGACCATCGCGCGCTAACATTCATGTCAACGTGTAAGTTAATCAGTTCGCGGCTGGCTCGTTGGATTCTGTTTATTCAAACGTACGAGTTCGAAATCGAGTTCATAAAAGGAAAAGATAATCTGGTAGCCGACACTTTAAGCCGATATCCTCCTGAAAATAAAATTATAGAAACACAAATTAGTCAATTACAAATTATAGCGCCGTTGGCTAAAAGTAGTTCTGAGAAATTAGATAATGATATGGAAACATTTGCGGCTCACCAAGCGCAGGATCAACGCATAAACGAGTTAATAAATAGTGTTGGGATTAGTAAAAGATCAAGGCAGTAAACTCCAAGAATGCATTACTATTTATCCAATGTATACCTGGGCGTTTAGCCCTCACAACTCTAAGTACATAACCGCTCGTCTCAACGGACGAGTTTTGACTGACTTTGTAAATATTATGTCCTAGCCATAGTCCGGGAATATGATATATATATATATTGTATATGTAATGAACACGGATGTTCTCAGATATCTGATGGTACTTCGTATATACCAATAGCCCCCCTCGAAGTAGCAAGACTATCGTTATTTGTATCCGCGCATATTGCACATTACATACCGCACATTTTCATTCCTAATTTCGCTAAGCACTCGCGCTGTTTTACGCCACTTAGTCCTTTTGTCAATATATCCGCGGGCATGTTTTCGGTAGGCATGTATTCGAGGTTTATTATCCCCTTTTGGAAGCAATCGCGTATGAAATAATGACGTACATCGATGTGTTTAGTGCGCGAGTGGTATCCAAAACTTTGAATCAATTTTTGCGCGCCTTGATTATCGTTGAATAACGTCACGCGATCACAATTCAGCCCCACGAAATTTAAGAGTTCACGTAAATATAACGATTCTTTCGTCGACTCGGACATAGCCATGTATTCGGCCTCGGTGCTCGATAGTGCTACTGTGCGTTGTTTTCGCGCTTCCCAACTAATCGCGGCACCTGCAAAAATAAACGCGTACCCCGAATACGATCGTCTATCCGTGAGGTTGCCGCCCCAGTCTGCGTTTACAACACCAAACAGATCCGCGCACGTTTTTTCGTATAGTAGGCCATACTGTGTTGTTCCCCTCAAATATCTCAGGATCCTTTTTGCCGCGTTCCAGTGTTCCTCGTTATAACTTGAATTAAATTGACTTATGAAATTCACGGCGTATGCGATGTCAGGTCGTGTTGTAATTGCAAGGTACATCAGCGCGCCTATCAGTTGTTGATACGGATATTTTGCCATAATGTTTATGTCAGTCTTCATAGGTTTCTTCAATTTATTCTCCGGTTTAATTGGGGTTCGTACTGATTTGCATTCGCGCATATTGAATCGTTCCAGGATTTGTTCAGTATAGCCCGGTTGCGACAAAAAAACTGTTCGTGATGTTTTGTCTCTTTGGAATTCGATGCCCAAACAGCATTTAGCGGGACCGAGGTCCTTCATCTCAAAAGATTCAGCCAGAGATGATTTTACTTCTAGTATCCACGCAGAGTCCCCCGACGCGATTAGTAGATCGTCAACATATATCATGACGAGCATAATATCGTTTTCTCGTCGCGCGACAAATAAACATGGGTCTTGTACCGATGATTGTAATCCGAGTTCACGTAGTTTATCACTGAGCCGTTGGTACCATTTTAAACCTGACTGTCGCAGTCCGTATAGTGCTTTCTTGAGTAGGCACACTGGGTTCACATTCGTGTTCAGTGCTTGTTTCCAGCGTGCCGTCGTTGCTTTGATATTTTCATCGTGGTTTGTTAATGTATTTGATCCTACCGGTTCGCCGGACAGCATTTTTTCCAGGATCGTTGACAGCTGCTCAGGGACTTCCATGTATACCTCTTCCCCGAGTTCGCCGGTTAGATACGCAGTTACTACGTCCATTTGATGAATTTCTAAATCCATCTCCGCGGACAACGCTGCTAACAGGCGTATGGAAGTTATGCGGACTACTGGGGAGAACGTTTCGTGAAAGTCCTCTCCAGGTCGTTGTGAACAGCCTTTTGCTACGAGTCTCACCTTTTTCTTCGCAGTGTTTCCATCGTCCTTCGTTCGGAAGACAAACCTGCTTTCGATCACCTTGCGCGAGCTTGGGCGTTCGACGATTTCCCACGTGTTGTTACGTATTTATGCCAGGTACTCGTCCTCTGTAGCTTTTACCCAGGCTTCCGCCTCCTCGGTATTCATCGCGTCTATCCAGGTTGTAGGGTCTTCGGCAGATGCAGCTAAATTTGCTGTTTCACATTCTTCGAAAACATCTTCCTGTTCGGTTTCCTCGTCTTCCATCTCATTTTCATCTTCATCGTCAGTCTCGTTTGTTGTCGGCACATTGAAGATTTTTCGTGGTCTGCCAGCTGAGCCTGTACGCTGTAATCTTGGCCTGCCTCTTCCACGTTTTGGCGGCCCTATGCATGGTTCACTATCAGCTGGTCTTTTGCGTGGTTGATGTACTTTATCAGGAGACGATGATACGCGTATCTTATTATCCTCAGTAGCCTTTTCCTCGTGTGCGGAACGTATTTTGCCATCGAGGGGTGGGTTTGTTATCGAGACCTCGATTTCGTTGTTCTTATCTTCTATCTCATCGTCGTTTGTCTGATTGGGTATTTCATTTTCGTCGAAAAACTTTTCATATTTATTTTTGAAGCACAGTTCGTCCACGAATTTCACGTCTCGACTCACTATCACTCTTCGCGATTTGGGAGACCACAATCGATACGCTTTTGATTCACTGGAATAACCCACTAATAGGCATTCTTGCGATCGTGAGTCAAATTTTCCCCTCGTTTGTTCTTTGTTTAACGCGTGAGCTTTAGTACCGAATGTTCTTAAATGTATTAGCGTCGGCTTTTTGCCCGTCCATGCCGTGTATGGCACTTTTCCGTTTAGGGACTTCGTTATGCATCGATTTCTAATATAATTCGCGGTATTTATTGCCTCGGCCCAAAACGTTGGGGGCATTTCCGATTGCCTCATCATACACCTCGCCATTTCTACAAGTGTTCTATTCTTTCGCTCGGCTAAGTCGTTTTGTTGAGGTGTATGGGGCACTGTCAGACGTCTTTTAATTCCGTATTTTTGCAAAAATGCATCGAATTCGCGATTACAGTATTCTCTACCGTTATCTGATTGTAGTGCTTTTATCTTTTTCCCGGTGAATGTTTCCGCGGCAGCTTTATATATTTGAAACGCGTTTAGCACTTCCGATTTCTGTTTTATTATGTATGTTTCGCACCAACGTGATTTTTCGTCTATAAAAGTTACAAAGTATCTAGCCCCACTGAACGACGCGTGTCTCATTGGACCACACACATCACTGTGCACAATTTCAAGTAGTTCACTCGTGCGTTGCTCTTTATTGATTGGAAAACTGTCACGGGTTTGTTTTTCACGTATACACACTTCACATGTTGATAATTTCGCGTCTGGTTTTGTTTCCAAACCATAAACAAGGTCATTCTTGGCCATTGCTTTCAAGTCTCTCTCATTTAAATGACCCATCCGGCAATGCCATTTATCTATCTCACTTTGTGGTATGTTTGTTTTGACAGCGTTCGCAGAGTCCACATACTTCTTCGCATAATATAGGTTTCCCACTCTTTCCGCACGAACAACCACACTATTGTCTTTGTCTAACACTACAGCGTCTTCTTGACGGAATATTATTTCGTAGCCCTTGTCGGCTATTTTCGATACCGATAGTAGATTTGTTCGCAAATCTGATACATACAACACGTTTTCAACATTCAATGTCTTTCCGCGGCCCTGTATGATAACCGGCAGTTTAACGTTTCCCTCGCCGCTTATTTTCGTTGATTCGTTGTTCGCTAAATTCAATGTTCTATTCACTCGCGACATTTTTTCAAATAGATTCTCATCTGCACTCATATGCGCCGTGCACCCGCTGTCCAAGCACCAGTCGATCTTTTCGTCTTGTTCTGGACTCGACATCACCGTCTCTGTGACGATCAATGCTTGATTTTGGCTGCAGTACGATTTCACGGATATGTTGTCGTCTTCCTCTTCGGCTTGTCGTGCACTTTGCTGCGCATTCATCGGATATTTTGATCTACAGTTTCGTGCGATGTGCCCCGGTTTCCCACACCTATAGCATCCTATTTGGCGTCGTTCTTCATCATAGGTTTCTCCGCGGTTTTGTTGTCGGTACTTGTAATTGTTTTGATCACGTGGACGCTTCGCGTACATAACGTTGTGTTCCGCTCGGTCCTCTTTGGCTTTGCGTGACTCGTATTCTTCTATAATTTTCACTCGTAATTTACTTGGTTCTGGGATTTCATCTTGCGTTTCTAACGCACAGCGGAAGGTGTCGTATGATTCCGGCAAACTATATAATAGTAGGATGGCCAGTAGATCATTTCCTATTTCCACTCCAATTTCCTTCAACTTGCTGACTGCGTCGAAGAACTCGTTTAGGTGTTCTCGAACTTTATCGCCTTCTCTCATTCGCGACAATGCAACTTTCTTCAATAATGTGGCCTTTCTCGCTGGACCTTTCGATTGGTATGTCCCTTGCAATTTGAGCCATATTTCCTTCGACGTGTCGCCATCTTTTACTTGTCCCAGTTCGGACGAACTCATCGCGAGCACAATGTCTGCACATGCTTTCGCATCATTTGTTTCCCATTCTGTTACCGCACTTGCATTTGTGGAGGTCGCTGATGGTCGAGTTATAGTCCCATCCACGTATTTCCACAAATCATTTTTAATCAGTATAGCGCGCATTTGTAATTTCCATGTATCGTAGTTCTCTGGATTTAGCGGCTCAATACGAACGTGTCCCGCCATTTTAGATTAGACTTGGAAAGGGGGAGAACAATTTTCGCGTTTTCTTTGTTTCACACTTTTTCGTATTTGATTCACTACACAGGTTTAACTGCACTTGATTCCTGGGCCCATAACCTGTTGGGATTAGTAAAAGATCAAGGCAGTAAACTCCAAGAATGCATTACTATTTATTCAATGTATACCTGGGCGTTTAGCCCTCACAACTCTAAGTACATAACCGCTCGTCTCAACGGACGAGTTTTGACTGACTTTGTAAATATTATGTCCTAGCCATAGTCCGGGAATATGATATATATATATTGTATATGTAATGAACACGGATGTTCTCAGATATCTGATGGTACTTCGTATATACCAATAAATAGAGACATTACGAGAACAAAAAAACGCCTAACACAAGTAAAGGGTATCTGATACCATGTGGAGCCAGGGGGCCGTCTAAGGGCTTATCTCCCCGCCAAATTAGTTAAAAACTTAGTGATAGAGACACATGAAATATATGGTCATGTGGGAGCTGGAAAATGTTACCAGATGCTAAAACAGAACTTTTATTACCCGAAATTTGCGCGTTGCATCAGGCGAATCTTAGTCAGCTGCGATCGATGTCAACGATGTAAGGTTCCTAACACGTACAGTTATGCAGCAATGCAGAACATAACTCCAGAAAACGTCGGAGAATTGGTTTCTATAGACTTTTTAGGCCCGTTACCTGCGAGTAGAGGAAATTATAAATGGATACTACTAACCATTGACACGTTTAGCAAGTTTGTGCGTTTATACCCACTAAAAACGGCCGATGCGCGATCCACTATCCGTTGCATTTTTGAACAATACATACCTGAGTTAGGAAAGCCGGACAAAATTCAGTTCGACCATGGTACACAATTTACGTCAGCTTTATGGTTAAATAAACTAAAAGATGAAGGAATCATACCAATATTCTCATCAATTAGGCATCCACAGGGAAATATGGTAGAAAGAGTAAACAGAGAATTAGGAAGATTTTTTAGAACATTTTTGACTGAAAAACACACTTCGTGGACCCAATGGTTGAAAGTGATTGAATGCTGCGTAAATGAAGTGCACCATGAGTCAACTGGATTTTGTCCGTGCGAAATCCAGTTAGGAGAACCTCCAACCAGATTTTGGAAAAAATGATTCGAGATTGATCAGAATGATATTTCATTAGAATCAAAATTAAATTTAGTTAAAAATAATATTAAGAAAAACGGAAGTAGTCGAGCCAAACAATTCAATTCGAATCATAGGTTAACGAAATTTAACGTAGGCGATTTAGTTCTAGTCAGAGCATTAAATGTCTCAGACACAAAAAATAAAATAATGGCAAAGTTTCTTGCACTATATGAAGGACCGTATCGAATTCGAAATAGAGTTGGCGAGGCTACATTCATATTAGAAAATATAAACACTAGGAAAGAGCGTGGACGATTCCATACTCAGATGATGAAGCATTATTATACACCTGAGTTTTGAAATTAGAGAAACGATAACTTAGAGGCGTTGACTGTCATCGTTCGCGACGGTTGTGTTTGAATTGCCAACGTACCCAGGTCGAATGAAGCGACAAGGGAGATATAAAGCTCGGGGTCAAGCGCAAGTCCTTACAATCGGTCATCATGTTCGGTTACGGCTATATCAGCGTCCAAGACAAGTCTGTCCAAGTATGCATCGAAGATTTTGCGATATCTGAAAATGATGAAATAGTAAATTCGTCGGGAACTTTCAAATCGGGACTCGGAAGATATGTGAAGGGAAGAGGGTATCAATGTTATTATTGGAGGTAGGAAAGGGGTTGGAGGGAGGGGGGGCCACCCGCCCACCCACTTTCCCCCCTTCCTCCAAGGGGTTACTTGGACTAAGTCCATTGCTTATTCGAAACTTCTCCATCTCGACGTTTCGGGCGCTAGAATCTGCTCCCGTCCTCAGGAAAGAAGTCTCGCGACTTCCCATGAAAGAGTGATCAAAAATTCCGTGCTCACCGGTATATCTAGGCTGGTTGCCAGTGGCGCCAGCTATGATTGGTGGCGCCGCCTTGGCTTGCTCATGGCTTCCTTCACCTCATCCCTGTACAAAGGTAACCACAGTTTATTGATTATTGCTATTAACTTTCAGTCAACAAGAGGGTATCAAGTTAACGCTCACCTTCTGGATCCGAAACGATTGCACCGCAAGAAGTCAATGCAACACCGCCTGACGGGACAATCAACGTCAGACGATGCACCGGCCGGTCAACCTGAGGGAAGTCTTGTGGCGAAGAACATCGTGGCGGAGGCACAGGGGATGCAGCTTAAGGTGCCTGATACTAATAACAACTTAAGTGTAAAGGTCAGCATTCCACTAAGTGCACTCCCGAACTTCAAAATACCCGATCCGAAGAACGAGATGAAAGCTCCAACGGTTGAAAAACCAAAAGTAAAAAGTAAACCTACCATAATCCGAAGTGAGGTGGTGTCTGGGATGCTACCAGGATTCCGGAGTTATAAAATTCCAAGGGTTAGCAAAAGCTCAACTGACGGTGCAGCAACGTCCATCTCAGATGCACCAAGGGCGAGCGATGGCAATGCGGAAGTCGCCGCACCATCAACCAAGAAGAGATGTCGGCTGGCCGACTGCGACAGAAGGAAAGATCGCAAACCCGAGGAATTGATAACTATGCTAAGGATCTTCGGAACTTTGGATTTATCCGACGACGAAGACGAGGTACGGCTACATAGGCCGAAGCAACAGAAAACAGCTGTTGTTCAGTCTAGGCCACCGGCAAGTCGACGAACCACATATCAACCACCGTCGATAAGGGAGGTAGTAGAGATCCCAAGATTGATAGATCCGACTGATCCCTTGGGACTCAAGCGAGGATGAGGGAAACCGAATCACCATATCGACGGCAGAAAAAAAAAGAAGATCGAACATCAGCTTCCCGACGAGATCAAGATCGTCAGAACACCAGATGATGGAAGGGGGCAATGTAACGTGGCAGGCAGATAGGCCTGACCGTTAGCATTCAAACATCAGCCGTTGCGAACATTCGATGATAGTCTAGAACGTTCGACATAACAGCATGAGTTTGGGTGACGTCACGACTTGTATATAAGTCGTGGCGACACTCAGCTCATCAGCAATCTAAGGCAAAGCGCCAGGTTGGCTCACCGTAGATATTCAAACATATTCTTTCACTTTTCTCTTTACAGACACCATAGGCAAAGCGCCTGGTGATCTGCCTAGCCAATTATCATTCGTACTTTAGAAAATTCAGTAACACAGAAAATTTCGTAAATTTAATTTTGCTCAAATATTATTTCAAATTATTATTATTCATAAAGTCGTGAGATAAAATATCTCACGCACCAGAGATCATAACCTATAACTAATAAGTTAAGCAACTTTGTAAATATAATTTGAGTTTGGTTGCAACCGTCTTTTGATATTATTTTATTTGATAAATGTTTTTTCTTATGTTTAATATAATTGCTAAGATTTAGCGCTGGTTCCCTTCTCCGCCATTTCCCGGTCATATTAAATTCTTTTTAGCTAGAAATACGGCTGCGAACGCCTTGCGTTCAAGGTCCGTGGATAGACGGGATACGGCTGCGTGCACAAAGTGCACAAGGTCCGGTGTTAGGGATATAATACGGCTGCGTGCACTACGTGCACAAAGTCCGTGAACCAGGGGAGACGGCCGCGAACGCACGGCGTTTCAAAGTCCGTAATTAGACAAAAATTAGATAGAGAGGTCCTAAATTTTCATTCGAGCAAAAAACTCACAATAATTGTCAGTTTCGCGAATCGCGAAACTGCCGTAAAGTTACAATATATATATATATTTACAACTAGGTGGCGGTAAACGCACCGGGGTTTACACACGCGGATCTGAAACATACGGGTATTTCAATAAGCGAACGATATATAATGAGAATGACGGGTACTTACCATGCATTATTTTCCTCCCCCTCCTCACTGTTTTCCACAACCGCCGGCACCTCCTCCTCATCCCAATTTTCCTCCACCATGGGCTCCTCCTCCTCCTCCTCCTCCTCCTCCTCCTCCTCCTCCTCCTCCTCCTCCTCCTCCTCCTCCTCCCCATCCTGTGGTGGAGCCTTAACCCACAAAGGTTCACCGTCTATATAATGAATCGTATGATGGAGAACCCCATTGACCTCCATCTCCTCATAATGACTTTCATATCCGTCATCGTCGGAGCTCCAAGGATCGTCCACCAGCTTGATTACATTAATCGGAGGATGAGCTATTTTCTGTTTTAATGGGAAATATCAATTACAAACTATATCCATCACGAAAAACTATGATATCGAGGAATAATGATACTTACTTCTGTCTTTTTAAAATTTGAGTTTTCTCTCTCTTGAATTTTCACTTTGTTCAGTTTATCTCTAATTTTGGTATTTCGGGCTGGCTTGTTGCAGCCTATGTAAAATCCCGAAGCAAACTCGCACTTTTATATCCAACTAGAAACTCTAAATACGCCTACAATATTAGAGGGGCGAACTATTGACACACTTGGGTAATATTTTTTCTACATAAAGATGCGAAAGATGTAAGCCTCCCAGGTACAAAATCTCTGACCGATCATTGGAAACGTTTGAATTTTCATGGTATTTAAACGTCGATGTGGTGGGGGCGTGTGCATTTGAAACCGCAAAACCCACGGTGGGTGTACACATTCGTACAGTGTCAGTTTGACTACCCGGTTGTCAAATTCGCCTAAGAAAAAAAAATGGACAGCGCCGTGTATATGAATCTTGTTGAGATGATGAAAGATGCATACAAGTTACTGTGTACACTACCCCCAGAACAGGCGAATGAGGATATTTTTATTCATTGGC
Source organism: Tenthredo livida (assembly GCA_963992785.1). Lineage (NCBI taxonomy): Eukaryota > Metazoa > Arthropoda > Insecta > Hymenoptera > Tenthredinidae > Tenthredo > Tenthredo livida. Next base: position 28,246,407 of record OZ023067.1, read on the forward strand.
GCGATATCGCCCTCGAAAATATTCAATCCTTGAACAATATTTTGACGCAATCTGAACCAAGTGTGAGTGAAAAACAACGACTGCAACATATAATTTCACTCCTCCAATCGTTGGTGGTGAAATTTGAACAACATCGTGCGACTATCGTTGGAGGTAATATCGGCGATGATATTCATAAACGTGTTCGATGGGATGATATGGAGAGTGCCTTCAAGTGTCGCATACACACCGGAGCCGTGACAAATCTCCAACATAAAGATTTGGCAAGATTTTTGACTGACGCTGGGGTGGTGACGATCGAACGTCTGAAAAATGTGCTACGCGAAGAAGGAAGTATTAAGGTGAATCTGGGGGTTTCGTGTAAATTTGAGAACGTCAAAAACGATGAGATCAGTGTGGAAGTGAAGAACTTCAATACACGCAACGCAACGATTCTTCCATCGACGGATCTGGAAACCTGGTTCACCGATAATGTAACGAATCCTCTGCTAACCATGGTGGAGGATTTCGAGCAGCGTGATTCTGGTTGGAGCATGATTGAGATCATGAATGCTGTGATCTGCATCAACCAATACGAGCCTCTTCGCGGCGGACTCTCGACATTCGCACAGCTGCCTGGGGATATTTAACGAAAGAAGGCAGTGGTCAACGTGAAAAACAATGATGATCGATGTTTGCTGTGGTCTGTCATCTCAGCCCTCCACCCGTAGACGTCAACGCAACCAGAACACGCATTTATCGACAGTACATATCGGAGCTAGATTGTACAGGTATCAAATTCCCCGCAACCCTGCATAGTGTAGACAAATTCGAGAAGTTGAACAATTTGAGTATTAACGTATATGGAATCGAGTCGGAAACTTTTAAAAGCAAGAAGAAGTCGAATAATAGTATCATTACCCCGCTATATTTGAGTAAAAATGTAACAGAGAACAATACAATCCACCTGCTCATGATTGAAAGTGGGAGCGAACTAGATGATAGTAATTTAGATAATTCCAAACCACGATTCCACTTTGCATGGATCAAGAATCTTTCACGTTTGGTTAGCATGCAATTGTCAAATCATGAATGTGCACAATTTTTGTGTGATAAATGTTTGTGTCACTTTAACGTACAGAATGCTCATGGAAATCATAGACAAGATTGTCTGCGGTTGAATAGAGTGCGAATGGAATTTCCCAAGGAGAACACTTTGGGATTTTCCAATTTTAAAAATCAGAGCACTGTACCCTTCGTCGTATATGCTGATCTTGAATGCATGATGACGCCCGGGGTAAAAGAATCCCAAGAGCATATTCCGCATAGTGCGGCGTATTATACACGCTGCGTGTACGATGATACATTATCGGAATACAAGGCTCGCCGTGGATCTGATTGCATTAAATGGTTAATCGAGGAGCTTCGCGAATTAGCCGTCAAAGTAGAGTCGCGTATAAAAAATGTAATTCCAATGGAGGTGTTGAATCAAACGCAACGTGATTGTCATATGCGAGCGAAAAATTGCTATGTCTATGAGAAGCCATTTTTACCTAAGGAGAAAAAATGTGGCGATCATTGTCATTTCACGGTAGTCCAGTCAAATTAGACCGCTTTTCGGCAAATAAAAACATTAACCGGTAGAGAGCTGAATTTTGGTACACATGTTTATTACGGCTTCCCGTTGAACATACTGTTACATTGGGTAAAATCACCCATATTCTATTCAATTTATAAAACACCATCTAGTAGCCTATATGATAAATGACATCCTTTAAAATATAAGAAACTCGGTTGCTGCGTCAACAACGATTATTGTAAAACAAATCAGTCTGTCTTTAGCTTGCCACTGAAGCAGACCTGTATTTTCTGAATACATAATCTCATTGCAAAACATATCTAATTTCACAAGGAGTCACTTTATTTCTCTTGGAGAACTCACATAATAACTTATTAACTCAACGTTTATCTTAAAACGTTACAATACTAAAATACCCAATCGAAATGTGTTGCGCTCGAGCCGCCATCTTGGAAAGAAGGTACATTTTTTCAGTAATCCGCCTATATTTCGGCAAATGTTCCTGATATCGGGAAGAAGGTTCAGACAAAAAGTAAAGTTCATTAAATTTCTCATAAAAAAGTATTGATTCATTTTTTTTGTATCTCCGATACTTTAGCTGCAATCTTGAGTTGAATACGAAATTATTTATATTTTTGCCGTTGATTTGTCTTTTTAGGTTTCTATACGTTCCGAATATCAGTGTAATATATTTTTCACAACTTTCTTACATAGAACCACACAATGTAAGAAGGTAAGGGCATTATGTAGGGGGTCCGTAGCAGGTCAAAACGTGTTTAGGGTCCGCTAGGCTAGGTATGCAAGACCCGACCGGCAGATGTTTGTTTTTAGTTTGCAGTGAAACATTGCGCGACGCACATCGTTGTGATGCATCTGTATTAAAGATGGCCAGTGACGAAAAGTGTTTTATCTGCGAAAAAAACCTTTCTATTGGACAAACAACCAGTGTTAAGGCGAGAGGACTAACTAATTTCAAAAAAGCAAGTGACAAGAGAGGAGATGGTAAAAAAGAAAAGCTGGAGGGGCTGCATGAAGTGACTGTACATGATTCGTGTAGAAAAGAATACACTCGGGAACATAGCATTATTGCTGCATTAAAAAGACAAACCGCTAATCAAGCAGTACCGATTACTTCACCGATAAAATCGAAACTCAGATCATCTGTTCCAAGTTTCGAATTCAAAAATAAGTGTTTTTACTGCGCTGAAACAATAGATTCAACGTTTTATGAGAAAGAGAAGAAGAAGCATGTCGATAAACGTATCTGATGGAATTGCTGAATTCTCAGTGTATAAATTATAATAAACAGACTCGCGAATAGTTTAAATGAAAATATCTGAAACACTTTTATTATAAAGGATTTACGATACAAGATACCCTTTAGTGACATAAGTTATTAAAGAGAAAAAAACAAAAGATAAAAGACAAAACATGTTCATATTTTCCATGACATATATATACGCCGTCATATTAATTTCCAACACTCCCCCTTGACGGCAATGTCTCAATCTTGAAACCTATATTGATACTCCCCCTTAACTGCCATCTTCTTCTGTATTCTCAAGACATTTTCAATATACCTGTCCAGATCTTTAGACCGCTTAATTCTCTCAATTTTTTTAATTTAACTGCTGTTAACGGTTTAGTAAGCATATCTGCTAACATATCTTCTGTTGGACAATATTAAAAAATTACTTCTTTCGTTTTATATAAATCTCTTGCATAATAATATTTCGTATCGATATGTTTTGTTCTGTTACTAAATTTTCCATTTTGTATTGAATTTATACAACTTTGATTATCTTCTTTCATAACGGTCGATCCTTGCTCTTCTTGTAAGTCTTTAAGTAGTCTTTTAATCCATTCCATTTCTTTACAAGCTTCTGATAATGCAATTGTTTCAGCTTCTGTCGTTGATAAAGCTACGCAATCTTGTCTTCTACAACTCCAAGAAATAGCAGCTCCATTCAATTGAAAAATATATCCACTATTTGATTTCCGTTCAGATTTGTCTTGCGCCCAATCTGCATCAGCATATCCGATGAGTTTTGATGAAAACACTTTTTCATTTGGTCCTAATTTGAGTTGTAAATCCATTGTCCCCTTCAAATATCTCACAGTACGTTTTGCTTCAATCCAATCCTGTTGTGACGGTGATATAGTATGTTGTGCCAGTATACAAACAACCGCCAAAATATCTGGTCTTGAATTCACAGCTAGATATAATAGTTCTCCTATTAGTTTTTGATATTGATCATTACTTTCCAAATGCTCTCCTCTTTCTAGTCTCAAATACCCTGGATCCATAGGAAAAGTAGAAGGTTTTGATTCTTCCATTTTCGAATTTCTTAGAATCTTCTGTATATATTTCCTTTGATCCAAATAAAAATATCCTTCTTCATCTCTTCTTATTCGAAATCCTAGATATTGATTGATTTGTCCTAGAGCTGTTATACTAAATGAGTCCCTGAGTGCCTTCTCAACCAATTCAATTTGTTTTTCCGAGTTACTTGCTAGAAGCATGTCATCCACATAAATCACAAAATATGTACAGTCTTCATTCTTATTTCTGACGAATAAACATGGATCTGCTTCTCTTTGGTGAAATCCATGAGATTTTAAAACCTCTTTCAACTTATCGTTCCAGGCTCTAGCTGCTTGCTTCAAACCATACAAACTTTTCTTCAATTTGCACACCTTGTTTTCTTTTCCTGCCATTTCAAATCCTTGAGGCTGTTTCATGTAAATACTTTCATTCAAATCTCCGTTTAGAAAAGCTGTCTTCACATCAAATTGTCTAACCTTTAGTTTCCTTTTTCCTGCGATAGTTAATAATGTTCGAACTGTTGTCTGTCTTGCAACAGGTGCAAACACTTCATCATAGTCAATTCCATATTTTTGTGTATAACCTTGTGCAACAAGTCTTGCTTTGTATCTACAAATTTCTCCTTCCTCATTGCATTTGATTTTATAAACCCATTTGCTTCCAACAACTTTCCTACCTTCAGGTAAATCAACAAGTTCCCAAGTTTTGTGCAGATGCAATGACTCCAGCTCCTCTTTCATTGCTTGCTTCCAGTTTTCTTTGTTTTTTCCTGTAATTGCGTCCTCGTAAACTTTGGGTTCTGTCAATTCATTTGTAGTTTGTAACGCATGATCTGGATATCGCGTTGAAAAAATACCTTTATTACTTCTATTCGAACGTCTTGGTCCATTTTCTTCGGTTTCTTCATTTCCTTCAGTTTCTGTCCTTCTTTCGAGTAATAGTTCCTCAGGTAAAAGTTCTTCTGAATCTTGCGATCGAATAAATTCTTCACTACTCTCTGATGTTCCTTCCGAATTATCTTTTTCACTTCTGTTTTCTCGCTCTTCAATATATTGTTCTTCTGAAAACACGATTTCATCTGATTGTTCCCTGTTAGTTTCTTCCAATTTTACTTCTATTTTATTGATTTGTCTTTCGTTGAGTTCCTTATCAAAAAATATTACATCTCTACTAATTGTTATCTTTCCAGTTCCTTGGTTTAGTAGACGAAAAGCTTTAGATCCTGATTCATAACCAACAAAAGTCAATTCGAGAGCTTTTGCATCAAGTTTTTGACGTTTTACTTTGGGTATATGTACATAAGCTGTACATCCGAAAATATGTAGATCCTTAACATCCGGTACTTCATTCTTCCAAAGCTCATACGGCGTCCTACTAGCTCCTTTAGTCGGCAATCTATTTTGTCAATAATTCGCCATACTCACAGCTTCTCCCCAGTATTTTCCTGGCATTTGTGCATCCAGAAGCATACATCTAACCATCTCAATTAGAGTGCGATTTTTTCTCTCCGCAACTCCATTTTGTTGTGGTGAATAAGGTGCTGTCAATTGTACCTGCACTCCTTTTTCTTCAAGCTCTTTCACTAAATTTTTATCTATATATTCACGCCCTCTGTCTGAGCGTAAAATCTTAGGTCGTCTTCCAAATTCGGTTTCTACCATCTTCAGATATTTCTTCATTGCTTCTATTGTACTTGACTTCTTTTCTAGTAGATAAACGTGAGTAAAACGACTGTAGTCGTCGATAATTGTTAAAATATACCTCTTACCACTTGGTGTATTGACTTGTATTGGCCCACATAAATCTGAATGTAAAAGATCAAGTACTGCCTTACTTCTTGTTTCTGATTTCTTTGGAAATGATAATCTTGACATTTTCCCCTTTATACAACATTCACACGTTGTCCTTATTCCGCAATCTCGAATCTTGATTCCTGTTGCCAATCCTTGACTTAGCTGCTTTACTGCTTCGTGTTGTCGATGGCCAAATTTTCTGTGCCACGTGTGTTGACAATCCTTAGTATGTGCAGATTGCACCCGTATAGCCGTATTCGCCAGATGTAATTTATATAAACCTGATGAAAGTATCCCCTGTGCTATTACTAGATTATTCTTGAATATGCTACATCCGTTTTCGCTAAATTTAACTTGAAAACCTTTTTCAACCAGTTTCCTTACTGATATTAGACCCTCTTTGAGTGATGGTACATACAAAACATTTTTCAGAGTAATGTAAGCTATCTTGCCATTATTTCCAATGCATTTCAATTCGCCCGTACCAATACCTTCCACTCGAGCTTCTTTACCATCTGCGAGTCTAATTCGTTGATCTGTTGGTGACAAAATTGTGAAAAACTGCTTGTCTCCAAACATATGACTCGTCGCTCCAGAATCAATGTACCAACATTTCATTTCTGTTGACTTCTGTTGAACCATAAAACAGACATGCACAGAATCTTCATCTTCTTTAAATGAATCCTCATTTTCTTTTTCGACTTCTCCTGCCTTATCTCCAGATGCTCTTCCTGCTTTTTCCCTTTTTGCTTTCCACCGCTTATACTTCATGCAATCTTTCTTCAAATGACCCTTATTTTTACAGAAGAAACATTCTATCACATCCCTTATATTTTTAGCTTCATATCTAGCTTTCATCGCTGTCTCCCCTGTTTGTTCCGCTTGCATCGATCTTCGACGTTTGTATTCATCTATAAGCTTTCCTTTGACCAATTCTAATGTTAATTCTGCTTCCGATCTGCTTTCTAACGCCGTTACAAGTGTACTATATGAGTCTGGGAGACTTCCCAAGATGATTGCTATCAATAGACTGTCAACAATTCTTTCTCCAAGTGCTATTAGTTTGTCGACCAAGTCTAATATCTTTGATATATGTTCTTCCATACTACCATCTTCTTGAAGTTTTAGATTCACAACGTTCTTTAATAAAAATACCTTACTGGATAAACTTGATTTTTCATGATACGCCTTAAGTGCGTCCCATGCTGCTCTTGCACTTGATGCACTTCTCACATGCACAAGCTGATTATCCTCAATGAGCAAGCAAATTATCGCACGTGCCTTATCATCTCGTTTTTGCCATTCTGCCGTCACTGGAACAACTGGGTTATCCCGTACCGTTTCCCATAGATCATCCTTGATGAGCAATAGCTCCACTTTATATTTCCAAATTTGATAATTTTCATTATTCAGCTTCGCAATCAAAACCCGCGTTGACTCAGTCATTTTCATAGATTCCCTTTTTGTTACTTAAATCCTAGACGCTGCCTGGGCCCATAACCTGATGGAATTGCTGAATTCTCAGTGTATGAATTATAATAAACAGACTCGCGAATAGTTTAAATGAAAATATCTGAAACACTTTTATTATAAAGGATTTACGATACAAGATACCCTTTAGTGACATAAGTTATTAAAGAGAAAAAAACAAAAGATAAAAGACAAAACATGTTCATATTTTCCATGACATATATATACGCCGTCATATTAAATTCCAACAGTATCAAAGTGTATAGCGTTCGTACCTTGCTCGTAAAAGAAAGCATATTACAGGCAGCTAGAAAGAGGAACGACAAATGGGGTCGGGAAGTAACACAGCGGATAGAGACTGTTTCAGACTTGGTTGCTGTTGAAGCGACATACCATGACCGCTGTTCTATCAACTTTTTCAAAAATCCACCAACGGGCAAAAAAGGTGGGCGTCCACCAGTCGACGATGTCAAAAATGCAATGGAGGTAATTTACGATTTTATTGAGAATAGCGATGAGTGTCAGTTTTCATTGCCTGATTTGATTAACTTAGTCGAAGGCTACGTTCCCGACGAGCGTACAAATAAAAAGAAACTCGAAAACAAGTACGGGAATGATATAATTATTTCGAAAAGCCAGAAAAGAGTTTCTATCGTTAGTTTTCGAAGTACCGGACATAACACTTTAACAGATCATTGGTACCAGAAGAGAAAAGTTAACCAAGACGAGGAACGCCTCCGAATAGTCAGAACAGCTGCAGCGATAATTCGAGAAGACATTAGAACACAGGTTTATGATATTTCATCATATCAGTAGATGGGTAAGGGGGGTTCTGGACCAATATATTTTGGTCCAGAATCCCCCTGTGTTCTGATTGGCCGAAACCCCCTCCCACTCGCTGGGAGGACGTCCCCCCTAACGGTAATCGATGATTTCGCAATTATAACGGGATCTTTCGCAATTTTGATAACCCCCTGTGTTCTGATTGGTCAAAGCCCCCTCCCACTTGCTGCAAAGACGTCCCCCTAACGGTAATCGATGATTTCGTAATTTTAATAGGTTCATTCGCAATTTTAACGGGATCTATCCGCAAGGACCGCCCCCCTAACGGTAATTTCGCAATTTTAATGGGTTCTTTCGCAATTTTTGACGGAATCTAGCCGCAAGGACCGGCCCCTGTACGTATTCAAGGACCGCCCCCCCTTAGGGTAATCGTTGATTTCGCAAGAACCGTCGCTTAATTTCGAAATTTTAATGGGTTCTTTCGCAATTTTTGACGGAATCTAGCCGCAAGGACCGGCCCCTGTACGTATTCAAGGACCGCCCCCCTTAGGGTAATCGTTGATTTCGCAAGAACCGTCGCTCACGTGCGAGTTTGCGCCCTTTCGACGGGGGATCTACCGCGCAAGGGAGCCGATCACGTGCACACCTCGTGTCTGAATTTATGCGACCTGATTTCTGAATTTCTGATATCTGATTTCTTAATTATGCGACCTGATTTCTGGAATGATGCAAGCCCCCCGATTGATGCTAGCTACGTGTCTGAATTGAGGAGTCTCTATAAAAGAGCGAAAAATACGGGATGAAAATTAGTCTCTAACCGATCTTCGAGCAATGCAGAATAACCTGCAAGAGCAGCGAAGAGAATTGAAAATACGATTACATATACTGCTGAGAAATATTGAAGAAGTAAAAAGTCTAATCGAAGCCAAGTCTAATCTGAATCAAATCACAGGCAGACTAAGGAATATCAAAATTTGAAAAGAACATGGACCTCACGAAGATTAACAAAATCGGTCGTCTGGAGGAGTTTCTTCCAACGAAAAAATTAGCAGACCTGGAAGTGTTCAAGGAGTTTCACATCTGCAACATCCGCAAAGTTCAGACCAGATTCGGTACCAGATTCATAGTCGATGTGGATGACAGCTTCTCCGTATTTCTACCAGCTCGGATGACGAAAGTTCTGACCGACGATGCGGATCTTTTCCAGAAGATGACGGTAGCGTGTGAAGAGGCTAAACTTCTGATGCGATACCTCGGCGGACAATTTAATCAAATTGAATTCAACTATGTGTAATTTACTCTGTGCACTCAATTTGATTGACCACCATCTATATGTAAATCACATTTGATTTGAAAAAATAAGATTAATAAACGTATCATCTGAATAATATCCTCACAAAACCTGTCTAATATCATTTCAATACAAACCTTCACTTACATATATATATATATGTCTTATAGTATTACTGTATAGTACAATATTATAGTAAAACTGTTCATAGGATGCAAAGATGATTGGGTTACGATAAGATGTGAGGGACAGTTCTTGGAATTTGTCGGTGGGGTTGACCTATAAAATGATCCTCCGTCGGTACTTACGAACCATTAACGCTTAGACTTTTGCAGTGTATAATAGTTGTTAGTAATCACGAAATGGATGCGACTAAATGTCTTAGACTTATCAGCATTATGCAAAATGCTTATAAAATTCTGAAAGAGAAATCATCGACTATTGAAACACAGAAATGGATTAAATTTGGAACTCAGAACATCAGACTCTTGAATAAAATCTTACGAAAATCCGCTTCCACAGTTAGAGCAAAAACAAGAATTTTGACAACAATAGGAATCTTAAAATCATTGAAAGCGCGGTTTGAACAGTGCCGAAAAAGAGGGGAGGGTGTAGGGAGACTACGGAGAAGTGACAGAGTAAAGTGGAAGGATTTAGAGTCAGCTTTCAAAGGAAGAATAAGAACAGGAATCATAGCGAATCTACAACACAAAGATCTGAAACATTTTCTAAATGATTCGAAAAAACTAATAATCTCCAGATTGAAGAATGTTCTTCGAAAAGAAGGAAACTTAAAAGTAAATGCAGTGTTGTCCTGCAAATTCGAAACTGTAAAAGGCGGTGAAATTATCGAAGAAATTAAGTTTTTTAATACCAAAAATGAAGCTATTCTCCCAGCGACGAACATTGACGAATGGTTTGACGAGAACGTGAAGGAGAAATTGTTAGTCAAGATCGAAGACTTCCAGGAAAAGGATTCGGGATGGTCGTTGACCGAAATTATAAATATGGCTGTGAATATCAACAAATATGTGCCACTGCGAGGAGGTATATCTACTTACATACAGTTGCCGAAGTATATACAGGATAAAAAGGCGGTGGTAAATATAATGAACAACGATCCGTACTGTTTTCTCTGGTCAGTCACAGCAGCTCTTCATCCAGCAGCAGCAGATAATCATGTGAATAGAACGACTTCTTATCCACATTTGAGCTCAGTGCTGAGGTATGAAGGTTTGAATTTTCCCATGAGTCTGAACGAAATTTCAAAATTTGAGCAATTAAATGGTTTAGCGATTAACGTGTACGGTATAGATGAACATGAACTAGTACCAGTTTATTTGAATCGAGCGAAATCAGATACACCTACCATACATGTTCTTATGTTAGAAACTGACATTGAGTCGAATCAAATTGATGACGTCAACAAAACAATATATCACTTTGCATGGATCAAAAATTTATCTCGACTGTTGAGTTCACAAATTTCGAAACACAAATGTCGTACCTGGTTTTGTGATAAATGTTTGAGTCATTTTCAAAATGAAAATTGTTTAGTCAAACACAAGATTGATTGTGCGAATTTAAATAAATGTAGAGTGATATTACCGGACGAAAAAGACAAGATCTTAAAATTCAAAAACTTTAAACATAATGAAAATGTTCCGTTTTGTATTTACGCTGATCTGGAATGTCTCTTACAATCGGTTAACGATACATCTGAGTCTGAGAATAGGAGAGTATATGAAAAGCATGTCCCATACAGTATTGCCTACTATTTACATTGCACCTTCGACGATTCAGTTTCCAAATTCAGAATAAATCGTGGAAAGGATTGTATAGAATGGTTCGTCAACGAGTTGGGAGAATTGGCTCAAGCTTTGCAGCCTTATTTCAAGCGTGTCGTACCTATGCAATCGTTGAATCATGATCAGAAACAAGCATTTCATTCGGCTAAGACTTGTCACATTTGTGAAAAACCATTCAGACCTCAAGAGGTGAAACATCGTGATCGTTGCCATTTCACAGGTAAATATCGTGGCGCAGCGCATATAGGTTGCAATTTAAATTACAAAGATTCGCACGTCATTCCGGTGGTCTTTCATAACTTATCGGGTTACGACTCACATTTCTTGATTGAAACGTTGGCGACATCTTTTGAAGGCTCGATAAGTCTCTTACCGATCAACAAGGACAGATATATTTCCTTTACAAAGAGTGTAAAAGGAACATCTATACATTTCAGGTTTATTGATTCGTTCAGATTCATGCCAGGCAGTCTAGAGAAATTAGCGTCTTATCTAAACGATGAGCAGAAATTAATCACACGTAAGCATTGCGGAAGCGTCGAAGAATTTCAGTTATTGACGAGGAAAGGTGTATTTCCGTACGAGTACGTAGACAGTTGGGAGAGTCTTGAAGAAACACAGTTACCTCCCATAGAAAAATTTTATTCAAAATTAAATGATGTAGGTATTTCGGAGGATAATTATTTGCACGCTTGTGATGTTTGGAAAACTTTTCAAGTCAAAAGCTTGGGTCAATATTCCGACTTGTATCTGCAAACGGATGTGCTTCTTTTAGCAGATATTTTTCAAAATTTCAGAAGTAATTGTTGGTCCACTTATAATTTAGATCCGTTACATTATTATACGGCGCCGGGCCTCTCGTTTGATGCGATGCTCAAGTGCACGGGTGTTGAACTCGAGCTCCTCGTCGAGATTGATATGTTGATGTTTATAGAAAGAGGCATTCGCGGCGGTGTAGCCCAATGCTCGAACAGATACGCTAAAGCTAACAACAGATACATGGGGACAGCATTCGATCCGGGTCGAGAAGAATCATACCTCATGTATTTCGATGTTAATAATTTATATGGGGCAGCTATGAGTCACTTCTTACCGTATAGTTCCTTCGAATGGATGTCGAATTTCGAACAACTCGATGTTTTAGATGTCTCGGATGAATCCTTCATAGGTTACATACTTGAGGTAGATTTAGAATATCCGCGAGAACTTCAGGACTCTCACAAAGACTTACCGTTGTGTCCGGAGCATTACATCCCACCTCTTCCAACTTGCAAAAATTCTAAATTAACAACTACCCTTTTCTCAAAACAGCAATACGTCATACACTACAAGGTTTTGAAGCAGTGTTTGAGTTTAGGTATGAAGTTAACGAAAATCCATCGAGTATTGAAATTCAAGCAAGCACCGTGGCTCAAGAAATATATCAACTTGAATACTGAATTGCGCAAAAAGTCTAACAATGATTTTGAAAAGAATTTTTATAAACTCATGAATAACGCTGTTTTCGGGAAAACTATGGAAAATGTTAGAAAACACAGAGATGTGCGGCTAATTACAAAATGGGACGGTAGGCACGGAGCAAGAGCGCTTATCGCGAAGCCAAATTTTCATAGCTGCACTACATTCGGTGAAGATATGACAATAATTGAATTAAATCGAACTAAAATTAAATTCAATAAACCTATATACGCGGGATTTTCGATTATGGATCTTGCTAAAACGTATATTTATGATTTCCATTATAATTACATAAGAAACAGATTTGGTAACCAAGCTAAACTGATGTATACCGATACGGATAGTCTTATATATCACTTTACCGTACCCGATATATACGAGCTCATGAAACGCAATTCGGACCGATTCGATACTTCCGACTATCCTCCGGAAAATATTTACAAGATTCCGCTGGTCAATAAAAAAGTATTGGGACTAATGAAAGATGAAAATAACGGGAGGATAATGATAGAGTTTATAGGCTTAAGAGCTAAATTATATGCCTTCAAGGTTTTAGGTGAAAATAGAGAGCAGAAACGGGCTAAGGGAGTCAAAGGGGCAACACTGAAAACCATAACGTTCGATGATTACATACAATGTGCTCTGCAGCATCAAAATCTGACAAAAAGTCAAAATTTAATTCAAACTAAGAATCACCAGGTCCATACGGTGTCGCAGAGGAAGATAGCGCTGAGCTGGAATGACGACAAGAGGATCATATTTCCTGATACGACGGACACGCTTCCGTGGGGTTACGATAGGACTGTGTAGAATTAAATAAACGTACTTGTCAAACATTATGTTTCTTTATTAATAAACCTTACAAGTCAGACTTATTTATCCAACTATTGTGTGTATTATTGAAACCCAACCATTTTACAAATACCTTGTTTCCACGTCTCTTGAGCACCTTCTCCACCAGGTAGATGTCGGAATTCTTGACTTTCAGAAGTTCCTGTTCATAGAAGCCACCCGCTATAGACTGTTCTTGATAGTCATTAAGCTTGTACGTTACTGGATCAGTATTGACTACTTGGATGATCGTGAATATTTCAGTCGTCCAATTTGGTGTATATCCTTTCTCAAAAACATTCTTATATTTGCTTATTCGAACTTTATCTCCAACTTTGAACTTTGCCGGTTTAACCGATCTGACTCGAACTTTTTGGTATACAGTCTGCAATAATGTCCGTTCGTTTCTAAGGGAAACGTCCTTTGGCTTCATGCGAATAGTCCGATGTTTAGAGTTGTTGTAAGCCGAAACCAAATCAGATAAAATGTCTATCCACTTGTAATTTCCTTGTAGACTGAACTGTATCCACATTTTGTTTTTCAGCGTACGATTGAAACGCTCACAGATCGATGCCTTCAAGTTGCTGAAGGTTGAGTATAGTTGAATATTATATCGTCTCATGAGAGAATCGAAGTTTGAATTATAAAATTCTCCGCCTCTGTCAACGTGTAAATTCTTCGGGGTACGTCCCTGTACGAGTACAGATTCCATAGCACTCGTCGTATCTTTACCCGTCTTACTCTTCATTGGCACGACCCAGGCATACTTTGAGAATATATCGATGACGGTGAGCATGTATTTGTAGCCCTTGTTTTCTTTCGCGTAGAGCGTCATGTCAACGAGATCCGCTTGCCAGGTTTCATCCAAACCGCGAACATCTACACGACGACGCTGATAGTTCTTTCGAGCTGGCTTATGCAGCTCCGTCACGAGCGTTAGCTTTTTCTCGTTCATTTTCCAACACCGTTAGTCTGGTGTCCAGCTCGAGAATGATCTTGGCGGTGCGAGTCGATAAGTCTTGTACTGCTTCGATATTGGCGCCTAGGTTCCGCAGAGCATCCGTTATGCGAGAGTCCAAGGCATGCATCATTGCGAGGATTTCGTTTCTCACAACGTCGATCTCCTGACGCATGAGGTTCATAGTAACAGCGTCGCCTTGCTGCACAGGATTGGCAACGTTGCACAGTCGCTTATTATCTATATCGTAATGTCCGTCGGTGGTGAATTTAAACCCAATACCGGGAGGGCCGCGACTGCTTGGGGTGGCGCTCTTGTCCAACTGACGTCCAAACACATCGACGCTCATTTTGGAAATGACTGTGGAAACTATGGGAGGTTGATTAATAAATGATACCAGCTTCACGCAATTCTTCGATTATCGATACGATTTCGTTGGTGTGACTCGAATTTCCAGCTGCTTGGGATGCCAGAAGCAAACGAAGACGGTCCACCAGCTCGTTGGGGTCGTCCCAATGAACGTAATCCGTTCCTCTACCCTCTTGAGCGACCATGAGCTGCGGAAGCACACCTTCACCCGTGCGTGAAAGTGGTCCGTGGGCGATGAACTTCTGAAACTTGTGGTTATCCACTGCTCGAATAGGTTCATCACTTCTATAGTATTTTCGATGTGCGTTGGTGGCTAATACGATTTGTTTATAATTTTTGATATCATCTGGAGTCACGTGGGTCTCATCGGGTATCTTTTTGAATAGTAGTTCCAACAAACCTTCGGTCTTTGTATAACGCGTGTCACTCGCATGAATAGAGTCACTCTCAAAACTTATCGGTGCGTTACCCATCATCAACCTGCCGTCAGCAAGTATGCGTACACCGTACACGTTATCCAGATCTTTTTTTCTATTCGCATCTCGTAGCATCTCGAGATACTCGTTGCTACTCTGATCTTGTTCCAGAAACTCATCCGTCGGCTGTATAGTGGTATCCTCATCTACAGTTAAATAGGAATCATCCTCTTCTCGAGGATCATCTTTGATCGGTTCTTCTTTGATCGGCTCTTCTTTGATGGGCTTGGCAATAGCTTGAGAAACCTTCACCAGTTGTTGCAGCGGAGTTACTACCGGTTTGAAAACATTGCTTATCGTCTGCTCAGCGGTCTCCCTTCCCGACTTTATCATTCTGTGTTTACGTCGAATCGCCCTACTGGCTTCAGCGATATGACGCAACACTGCTTTTTGTTCATGAATTTTCGTATCTTGCATGTTGACGCAGCTGTATCTGAGAGGCTACTGATTCTGCTCTCCGGAATATTCTCAATTTATGCTCACAAAACAGTCGAACCCCTGTCTATATCTACCGTCATTCAACTCACTGTCCTTGTCTATTACAACGAATCCATACTTGCCGCTGTTCCAACACACAGAGCACAAATCTTTGAACTGCGTGTAAGTCATGTCGGTATTCACATGATCATCGTACACATGCCTCAAGTTCATCTCATCTTGCTTGAACAGTACCAAAAGATTGGTATTGTCGCGCACGAGATGCTTGGGGATGCGGGCGTAGGTCTGACAGAGATAGAAGCAATCCACGTGTTTATGTCTTCCCATACAGAGGAATGCTCGGATGTTATCCTGCTTCTCACAAGCCACGTCATCGAAGACGATGATCGAATTGGGTAATGCCTGGTCTGGCACGACTACCTGTTCATGCTCGTCAAATGGAAAGTATTCAACGCCATCTACGTCCTCGAGTAACTGATGCAGAAGCTTGTACTTGGGCTGATTCAATGATTTCGAGTAGATATAGACGTTCTCGAACCTCAATCCGTTGGGGTGTGCTATGAGGGTGAGCAGCGCGTTAGTCTTGCCGCAGTTGGACGGACCGCAAAATACCGCGCGCACGCTGTTCGGTAGCAAATCGCCGTGTCGTTTGTCAGTTGCGACATTCTCTCGCACAAATTTATCGAAATTCATTACAGGTAGCTTGAGGGGTTGCGTCTCGAACCTCATCTCGACTCTGACTAACGGTAAATGGTATGAATATCATGTTTATAAAGGAGATTCCTCAGTCAGAGCGCAGCCATGATCGTGCACAAAGCTAAAACGGTCAGTCGTAAACGTTGTGGGAAAGGTCTGGTCAACAGAATCATTAACAGTCTTCCTGTAGAGTTACATCTGCCTGGTTATCAATACTGCGGACCTGGCACCAAATTAGCGAAGAGACTCGCGCGCGGTGATCCAGGTATCAACCCGCTTGACGCAGCCTGCAAGGATCACGATATCGCCTACTCGAAGAATCGAGAAAATCTTGAAGCTAGAAATGCGGCAGATAAGATTTTGGCTGAGAGAGCCTGGAAACGGATTTTGGCTTCAGACGCAAATATCGGTGAGAAAGCAGCTGCCTGGGCAGTGACAAACGCGATGAAAGCGAAAACCAAGCTCGGTATGGGTATGCGGAAGCCGGTGGCATTGAGAACGGTTATCGATGCCGCCAAACGGTCTGTGGTTCCAGGAAAAACTGCGCAAGTCGCCATCAAGTCTGCATTGAAGGGTGCGAGAGACGCTGTTCGGAAAGCCGGTGGTAAACGCAATGTACGTTCTCCACGGATTCTACCTGTCCCAGCTAAAGTTGGTGGTTTTCTACCGTTCCTCATACCCCTTTTTGCCGGGCTCAGTGCTACGGGCGCGCTGGCCGGTGGTGCAGCAGGTATTGCGAAAGCGGTAAATGACGCGGGCTCCGCCAAGAGGCAACTGGAAGAAAGTCAACGGCACAACAAGACCATGGAAGCTATCGCTCTAGGCAAGGGGCTTCATCTGAAACCGTATAGAAAAGGCTTGGGTCTTCACCTGAAACCAAAGAACTAAAAGTGACGCTACCGCGACGAGCGCTAACTGACGCGGATCTGTTAAAGTACGCGACGACCCTGGACATTCCACATTTCCGCGGCGTCTTTATGCGAAACGATTTACCCAAAGATGGGCCGCTTAGGCTTGAATCGGCGATCGTCAATCTAGATGATAAAGATGGTCCTGGAACACATTGGGTCGCGTACCGAAAGATCGGTGACGAAGTAGTTTACTTTTCACAGTTTCGGTAACCTTCGTCCACCGTCGGACCTCGTCAGATACCTTGGTGTTGGTAGCGTCAAATATAACCATGAAAGATATCAAGACTACGATACGTTCAACTGTGGTCACGTGTGTCTCGAGTTTCTATATAAACATGCAGCGTAATTCCTCGAAGTCAGTTTGATTTTCGCAGTAGTCATGAACGATTCGTTCACACTAACCGTATCGGGGAACTCCTCGGTTCTCGAGACTCAATACTTTCCTCCCATCGAACTTTCCCCTTTCAAGAATTACTCCCTGGGTCTCGTTGAATTACTGACTTTTAATTCGATTCCTAATGTAGATGTTGGCCACAACAAGATTTATGTGGGTAAAGAAGTAGTCACCATACCCACCGGTAGCTATGAAATAGAGGATATAGAGAGTTATGTACAGGGTGTCTTGTCGAATAAGGGTATCAGCATCAACATCAAACCGAATAATAATACCCTGCGTAGCGAAATCAAATGCAATCACCCAGTAAATTTTGTGCCAGGTGATTCTATAGGCAGCCTATTGGGTTTCACTCCACGTGTTTTGCAAGCTGATCGAGTTCATGAGTCTGACCTTCCTGTAACTATTCTTAAAGTCAACGCACTTCGAGTCGAGTGCAACATTACAACGGGTGCCTACGTCAATGAGCGTAAAGTACACACGATTCATGAGTTTTTTCCCGTTGTTCCACCTGGATATAAGATCATTGAAGTGCCGTCTCACGTCATTTACCTACCAGTCACCGTGCGGATCATAGATCACATCCAACTCCGTATAGTCGATCAAGACGGGGATTTGGTTAATTTCCGTGGAGAGGTTATAACTATAAGGTTGCATATCAAGGCTCAATAATGGGAATAGTTTATAACAGAAGTGACTATAATACTAAGGTAAGATGCCCCGAACACGTCAGTCGTCAACCGGTTCTCAAAGAGCTGACACCTCAGAACGTGCTGCTTCTGGAAAGCTTAGGTCTGAAGATCACACCTTTTGGAAGAGGAATTTTCGCAAAATAGGGCTACGATTCGTTTGCATTTGTTTCATCTGCTGCATACCATGGAGGAGGAAATCTTAGACATTCAAACACCCGTCGTCTTTGACGAGTCTATCGCACACTACGAGGTTCACACACACAAACCCTATGCCTCAGCGAGTTTCAATAACAGTGACAAGATTCGTATCGCTGTTCAACACCAAGACCTGTGCGTATTACCGTGTAAGAGTTCATTGCATGTGTATGGAAAGATAGTCAAGACCGATGGAACTCCGTCGACTACCGCAACACTGGTCAACAACGGTGTTTGTCATCTGTTTGAAGAAACGCGTTACGAGATAAATGCTATTGAGATCGACAGGAGCAAAAACGTCGGCCTCACCAGTCTTATGAAAGGTTACCCTTCTCTGAGACCTGGACAGAATTGGATGATGGAGAATGCCGGTTGGCTTAATGTGAACGCAAGCCATGTGGATGCCGCTGGTAATTTCGAAGTATGCGTACCGCTGAAGATGATGCTAGGGTTCGCCGAAGACTATCACAAGATAATCGTGAACGCCAAACACGAGTTGATCTCGACCCGTTCGAAGACCGATGTGAACGCAGTTCTACAAGCTCAAGAAGAAGAATTCAAAATCCTGATCGATAAAGTCGAATGGTTGTTACCATACGTGAAGCTCGCGGATCAACGGAAAGTACAGCTATTGAATTTTATCGAGAAAGATCCGGCGATCTCCATGAGTTTTCGTAATTGGGAATTATACGAGTATCCTGTACTTCCCACTACCTCGAAGCACGTTTGGACGGTGAAGACATCTACTCAGCTGGAGAAACCTCGCTACGTTATACTGGGTTTCCAAACAAGTCGGAAGAATAAGCTGAATCGAAACGCTAGCCATTTCGATCACTGCAACATCACCGACGTTAAACTCTTCTTGAATTCTCAATGCTATCCCTATGGGAACCTCAATCTCAATATGAGTCATAATCAGTATGCTCTGTTATATGAAATGTACGCCAATTTCCAAACCTCCTATTACGGCAAGGAACCTGAACCATTGCTGAAAAAGAGTGAATTTCTACAGTACGCTCCCCTATTCGTCATCGACTGCTCGAAACAGAACGAGTCGCTCAAGTTTGGACCTGTAGATGTTCGTCTCGAGTTTGAAGCTAAAGATAACTTCCCTGCCGATACGTCGGCATACTGTTTGATCTTACACGATCGGGTAGTTGAATACAATCCCATAAGTGGTGGAGTGAAGAAATTGGTATAATTATGTACTTCGACAAATAAAGACTTTTACAATAAATATATGTGTCGCCTCAATCATTCCCATAGTTTCAGCTATGTGTACGGTAACCGTTGAGAGGGGATATACGATATAAAAAGTGAGGCTGAACATTTTTGAAATTAGTTAACGCTCGATTTTTCTGAAATCCATATCGTACCAGTCTAGAGAAAATAAGTTGTTACAATGGAGATGATATTGGATGTACAAGGTTTCCGACATCCTGTCAACGAATTCGTACTGAAAGAACTCGCTGCAATTACCATTCAAGCGTATGAGACAGGCGAGCAAGGCCTGACGCGCATCCTTTTCAAACCGCCGTGTGCTTGGAAAATCTTATCTGCCAAATGTAGAGCTGTCAATGCTTGGTTGACGCGGAATCATCATGGAATACCATGGAATGCCGGCATTATGTCTTACGATAAGGTGCAGGAAGTTGTACGAAGAGTTGTCGAGCATGTAAGTTATATCTACGTCAAGGGAAAGGAGAAGAAAGAGTGGATTAAAAAAATTATCAACGACGAGTCCAAGCCTGTCATCGATTTAGAAGAATTGGACTGCCCAAGTTTTCGATGGATGAGAGACTACGAGGTGCTTCATTGGCACGAGGACTGGCACGGAAACCTTCCCAATTATCATTGCGCCTTCGAAAACGTACAGCGATTGAAAACTTGGTATTTGAAGGAGTGCAGACCATCACTTTATAAATCATTGATCATGTCCATTGAAGTAGGGGGTTTGAAACGAATGAAGGCTGAAGACATCGCATATTTGACCAAAGATTTCATACTTATTTACGGCTCGAGTATCATCGATGAGGTGTGGGACAAACTATCGGAGGCTATGAAGAAGGATGCAGATATCGCAGGCTGTCGGAGATGCCGAATACATTATGGATCGCAGAACGCAGAATTCGATGAGTCTACTCCCATGATTAGGGACTGCTCACAATGTCAAATGATTCAAAAAATTTTAAGCTTTCTGTAATTTGTGTGTTCTTTAATTTGAAGAATAAAAAGAATTCACTGTAAATTTTACAGTCTTCATGCATATGCATTATATACACACAATCATTTTTAATTCCTTTCCGTAGCTTATCTAACTCGTTAGCCTTTGTCGTGCGCTAGCTTAGTTGGGGTGGTATTTTTTTGATATTCTATAAATGTTTATAACAACGCCGAGGCTTGGATAACAATTGACTCATCAATTCAGACACGAAGCTAGCATCAATCGGGGCTCGCATCTATCGGGGGCTTGCATCATTTCAGAAATCAGGTCGCATAATTCAGAAATCAGATATCAGAAATTCAGAAATCAGAAATTCAGAAATCAGGTCGCATAAATTCAGACACGAGGTGTGCACGTGATCGGCTCCCTTGCGCGGTAGATCCCCCGTCGAAGGGGCGCAAACTCGCACGTGAGCGACGGTTCTTGCGAAATCAACGATTACCCTAAGGGGGGCGGTCCTTGAATACGTACAGGGGCCGGTCCTTGCGGCTAGATTCCGTCAAAAATTGCGAAAGAACCCATTAAAATTTCGAAATTAAGCGACGGTTCTTGCGAAATCAACGATTACCCTAAGGGGGGCGGTCCTTGAATACGTACAGGGGCCGGTCCTTGCGGCTAGATTCCGTCAAAAATTGCGAAAGAACCCATTAAAATTGCGAAATTACCGTTAGGGGGGCGGTCCTTGCGGATAGATCCCGTTAAAATTGCGAATCAACCTATTAAAATTACGAAATCATCGATTACCGTTAGGGGGACGTCTTTGCAGCAAGTGGGAGGGGGCTTTGACCAATCAGAACACAGGGGGTTATCAAAATTGCGAGAGATCCCGTTATAATTGCGAAATCATCGATTACCGTTAGGGGGGACGTCCTCCCAGCGAGTGGGAGGGGGTTTCGGCCAATTAGAACACAGGGGGATTCTGGACCAAAATATATTGGTCCAGAACCCCCCTTACCCATCTACTCATATTCTCCAAGCGACGACTTTTTGAAAGACGTTAACAGTTGCATTCCGGAATCTCTCGATGTTTTGCTGAAAGATGTAATCATGAAAGGTATGAAATGTGAGATTCAACCGCTTGAACGGAAATGCTCTTCTATAGCTCACGCTATTATATCGGCGACCAGGCCACGATCCTTCTTGTCGCCACTTCAAATCAGCATCGCTGTATTCTTGTACCGGCAATTCGGGTCCAAAAATTTGTTAACTCTATTGTCAAATTTGGGCTTTAGTGCATCATACAACGAGGCACAACTTTTGGAAGCATCAGCTACTCTTCAGCCTGAATTAGAAATCACACCAAAATCATTCTGCCAATTCGTGTTTGATAACGCGGATTTCAACGTTAGTACGCTGGATGGTCTGAATACATTCCATAGTATGGGTGGTATTGAATGCGTGACGCCGGCTACTGCACTTCTCCCTGCTCAGCCAATTAATAAAATTACGAAAGCACCAACAAACGAGAGTATCGGAAGACGAGGTGTTCTGTCATTAAAAACATTTGAGAACCTTAATGGAAGAGGATTGAGAAATATTGGGATTGAAGCTCTGCCATGCTTGGAGTTAGAAGAAAGTGTGCAAATGCCATCAATGTGCGATGTACTTTGGATGTGCGGAAGGTTTTTTGAAATTTCAGATATCCCTGGCTGGAGGGGGTTTATGGAGATTTTAACTACCGGAAAAAAATTCGAGCGAACTAAAATACTTTGTTTGCCTTTCGTTAATTCACCACCTACTCACTACGACACCATTTACACCGTTTTATGTAAGGCTGTCGAGGAAACTCAAAAACTCGGTTTGAAGACTACGTTCGTCACATTTGATCAACCTTTATATGTGAAAGCACGAGATATAGTATCTGCGGTGGGCCCAGATTCAGACTTGTCGAACGTCGTCGTTAGACTCAGAGGCTTTCATCTCCTGATGTCATTCCTTGGTTGCATCGGATTTATCATGGCAGGAAGTGGGTTAAAGGAATTGTTGAGTGTCATTTATGCTCCTTTGTCAGTTGACAAAATTTTAACGGGTCATGCTTACGCACGAGCTATTGGAGGACATCTTTTAACTCAGTTGGCTCTTGCAAAAACGATTTTCAAAGATATAGATTTTAACACCGCAGAACGTGAGGGCATCCAGAATATCTTGCGTGATTTCACTAATGATCCCCCGACTGTGGAAACTATTGCTGAAGAGACTGTGATTGAAGAGATTTGTGGAAAAATTAGGACCCACTTACAGGAGGTAGAAAAAAATGGTCCAACTGCCAAATTGTGGATGCAGTACTTCCACATGGTCACGTTGGTGAAACAATTCATACAAGTAGAAAGAGAAGGCAACTGGAGCGGTCATCTACAAACCATACAGCAAATGCTTCCATTCTTTCACGCGAGTGGCCACTTCCCATACGCCAAAGCAGGTCACCTGTATATTCAAGATATGTTAAATCTAGAGTCTCACATGGAGATTGACGAATATCATAAATTTGTGGATGACGGATACTTTACAATAAGACGGACGGATAAATATTGGTCGGGAACCTGGTCGGATATGGTGATAGAGCAAAATCTTATGCGGAGCATGAAAGTCGTCGGTGGTATTACAGGTCGAGGATTCACTGATAGCGTACTCTCTAAATGAATTCTAGCAATGCCTGCTCTCCATCAAATCTGCGAATCTTTGGAGGAATATTCTGGTACAGCGTTTGTCAGTGGAGAACAGCACGCCGATTCGAGAGAATCTCGAATAGAAAGAGATGACCAAGACGTAAAGCGACTGGAAAACTGGCTTGTCTGCCATGATCCATTTCAGGCTTGCGAAAGAATCATGTCGATTAGCACAGGAGTAGTTGGTGATGACAAGATAAATTGCCACAATGCAGTACAGATTGGAACGAAAGCGATCAAGGCATTGCAGGGAATTTCAAGGACGTAAAAATGAAGCGCGACAATCGAGTTCGTCCTCTGGCCACAATTAATTCCGCGATCAAGCTGTACGATGTGGAGGTGCCTATCGACCCGCTAATGCTATTTCAAAGATTTGCTATCGCGAAAAAAGACGATGCTGAACTCGTTGAATACTTGGAGTATGAACTGGCTCCATTTCCACTTGCTCTTTTCAATGAAGCGGGCATGCGGAAAACCAGGAAGTCCGCGTTGTATGACATTTTCGAAGAATCACGCGAAAATCTAAATTATATGGATTGTACATATGTCATCGATGGGGGATATCTCCTACATCGCGTGGTGTGGCATCAGAATCAGACATACGAGTCCATTTGCACTGCATATATAGATTACGTAAAAAACAATTTTGGCGCCAGAGCCGTCATCGTCTTTGATGGCTACACTGATAGCTCTAGCAGTACCAAAACAACTGAACAGCGTCGTCGTTCTATGAAGCATTCAAGCGCTGACATACTATTCGATGTTACCATGGTCGCCACAGTAACACAAGAAGAGTTTCTGTGTAACGACAAAAACAAATCTCGATTGATTTTATTGTTAACAGAGAGATTTCAGAATGAAGGGGTTGAGGTAAGGCAAGCTCAAGACGATGCCGATACCCTTATCGTCACAACAGCAATAGAATTATCTTCATCTGAAAAAGTCATCATCGTTGGCGAAGATATTGATCTCCTAGTTCTTTTAACTGCATTGGCCCCAAAGGAAAGAAATATCCACTTCACAAAACCAGGAAAGGGAAAAATTGAACGAAAAATCTACTCTTCGCATATTCTACAATCGCATGAAGGACTTCAGGATATCATTTTGTTCGCACATGCCTTCACTGGGTGTGACACCACGTCATGTCTGTTCCAAAAGGGTAAACGAAAATGTTTGAAATTGTTAGGGCAGCGAGATGGCTTACAAGACATCGTAAGAATTTTCAACGACGCTAATGCTACTCACGAGGAAATCACTCACGCTGGAGAACGTTTTTTCTTAGTTGTCTATAATGCGCCTGCTAGTGAAAGATCACTGAACCGACATCGTTATGAAATGTTTAAGAAATTTGCATACAAGAGTAACCCGAATCTAGCATTGTTACCCTCTACGGCTGCAGCGGCTCAACAGCACTCATTTCGCGTATACCATCAAATCCAGAAATGGCGTGGAAATGAAAAATCTCCCGAACTCTGGGGTTGGAAGAAAGTCAACGATTTCCTTGAACCTGTTCGAACACTAAAGGCTCCTGCTCCAGATTCTGTGCTGACATTAGTGTCATGCAATTGTAAAAAGGGATGTACCTCATCTTGTGGATGTCGGAAGGCAGGTCTAAAATGCGCAGCGATTTGTGGACATTGCCAAGGTACCACGTGTTTCAACTCCAACAGAAGTTTAGACTTTGAAGAAGAGGGTTCTATCGAGAGAGAGCTTGATGATGGACCTTTGACCACGAGTCAGAGCCGAGTTGAGTACTACGATAGCGACGCTGCTGGGCCCGATCAGCCACAAGATGATGGTACTTTCGAGAATGCTACTTCTGGCACGAGTCGGATGGGACGGTTTTAATTGGTAAGAATAGATAAACATTCGCATATATAACTGAAAAATACTGCCATAATGTTCAACTGATTTGATGATTTTCCGTTCATTCATGATTTTCTCAGGTCCCGAAGCTGCAGAAGACGTAGATGAGGTCCTGCACGACAATCTCGGCAGCATAGAAGACTTTGTATTTTATTCAACTGAAAATTGCAGCTAAAGTATCGGGGATACAAAAAAATGTATCAATACTTTATTATGAGAAATTTAATAAACTTCATTTTTTATCTGAACCATTTCCCCGATATCAGGAACAGTTGGCCAGATATAGGCGAAAAACTGAAAAAATGTACCTTTTTTCGAAGATGGCGGCTCGAGCGCAACACATTTCGATTGGGCATTTTAGTATGTTCAACGGGAAGCCGTAATAAACATGTGTACCAAAATTCAGCTCTCTACCGGTTAATGTTTTTATTTTTCCTAATTCGACTGGACTACGGGTAAATATCGCGGGGCCGCACACAATCGATGCAATCTGAATTTTCAAGAGTCGCACACGATTCCGGTGGTTTTTCACAATTTATCGGGCGACGATTCTCACGTTATCATTAAATCACTGTCAATCTGTCCATGCTGCATACCATAGTTTTCGTGACAAGCGCACGGAAAGTGGGGTTTGTCCTCATTTAGAAGCGGAAAATGAGTCTTTGAGTCAGGATTCAGGTAACCCACTGATATATATTCTAACTAGATAGCCGAACGATCAAAATCGACCAACATCGACGTCGCCGCATGGTGGCAATGTTCGGAAGTGGAGGAAAAATATTTTCACATTTGACCAGCATTTTTGTCCTAGGGCCTAAGAAAAAAAAATTACCCGATAAAAAAAATTTCTATTCGAAACTCAGTGCCGCGGGTATTACCGATGCGGATTACGAACACGCGAAAGATGTTTGGGCGAAGTTTGATTTGAAAACGTTAGGCGAGTATTCCGATTTGTATCTGAGAACCGATGTACTTTTATTAGCCGATATATTTCAAAATTTTCGCGATAGTTGCTTCAAAACGTACAACTTGGATCCTCTGCATTGATATACCGCGCCGGGGCTTGCTCTTAATGCTATGCTGAAGCAGACGAAAATTAATCTTCAACTTTTAGACGATCCAGAAATGATATTGTTTATTGAAAAAAGCATAAGGGGTGGTGTGGCGCAGTGCTCAAATCGCTATGCTAGAGCAAATAATCGATTCATGGGTGAAGATTTCGATCCGAGCAAAGCGGAATCATATTTAATGTATTTCGATGTAAATAATCTTTATGGTGCAGCTATGAGTGAGCATTTGCTGAGTGGGTCGTTCGAGTGGCAGAATGATGCCATTGATGTGATGTCCCATCCGGATGACGCACCAATTGGTTATATTCTAGAGGTGGATTTAGATTATCCCGCAGAGCTCCATAAGCAACATGCCGACTTACCTCTCTGTCCCGACCATTTTACACCGCCAGGTAGTAGAATTAGAAAGCTTGCGACAACGCTTCTACCCAAGAAAAAATATGTTCTGCACTATCGCAATTTAAAACAATGCGTCAAATTTGGTTTAAAGCTGACGAAAGTGCATAGAATTCTAAGGTTCGTACAATCGCAATAGTTAAAGTCATACATCGATCTCAACACAAATATGCGAAAGCTGTCAAAAAACAAGTTTGAGAAAAATTTCGACAAGCTCATTAATAACGCTGTATTCGGCAAGACCATGGAGAATGTGCGTAACCATAAAACTGTGGAACTAATCACGAAATGGGAGGGTAGAAGCGGTGCACGTGCTAAACTAAAGTATGGTTCAATAAACCTATCTACATTGGTGCTGCTATTCTCGATCTTTCGAAAATATTTCTATACAACTTCCACTATGATTATCTAAAAAATAATTTTTGAAGTACTGAATCGAAATTAATGTATACCGATACAGATAGCCTGATATATCAATTTACCGTTCCAAATATCTATGAAATCATTAAGCGTGATGTTGCGACAATGTTTGATACATCAGACTATCCTCCGGATAATACCTATGGCATTCCTCTGTTGAATAAAAAACGCCTTGGCCTGATGAAGGATAAGAATAATGGAAAAATTATGACCAAATTTATCGGTTTGCGAGCGAAACTCTATACATTCAGAACTCGTGGCGATACTGATAAGAAACGTGCAAAGGGTGTAAAGGCCTCGACATTGAAATCCAAACGATGCCTTTTCGGTTATCAAAATTTAGTGAAACAACAGTGTATGATAGAAAGTCGTCGACACACGGTTAGCACTATCATACAGAATAAGTTAGCTCTAAGCTGATGTGACGATGAGCGAAAGTTGATACCTGGTAAAACTGATACTTTACCATGGGGTTACCAAGATTCTGCAAACTTGTAAATTTCTAACATTTTCTAACATTTTCTAACATTTTCCAACATTTTCTAAAATAGAATAAAATAATTTCCCATTTACTTTACATGTAAATATTAGAAAATGTTAAAAAATGTTGGAAAATGTTAGAAAATGTTAGAAAATGTTAGAAAAAGTTAGAAAATGTTGAAAAATGTTAAAAAATTTGAGAAAACATTTCTTTTCCTCGATGATCATGTAAGCTAGCATTAAGATTGAGGAGGGTGAAGGAACAAATGTAAATATGTTGATAACAAATTTTATTCATGAAAATTATATTACATATCCGATTTATTTATCCAACTATTATGTGAACCATCGAATCCCAACCATTTTACATAGAGTTGATGACCACGCCTTCGCAAGACCTATTCTACAAGATAGCTATCGGGATATTGCACCCTGCTGAGCTCCTCCTCATAGAAACCGCCTTCAATGGGCTGATTCAGGTAGTCGGTGAGTTTGTAAGTTGGAGGGTGAGTATTGTTTACCTCATCAACTGTAAATATTTCTGTTGTCCAATTTGGCGTATAACCCTTTTCGAACACATTTTTATATTTGCTAATTCGAACTTGATCGCCAACCTCAAATTTACGTTTTCGTTTGCTTCTTCTGATTTGATGCGGTTTATACACACTTCGATACAGCTGTTTTTCATTGGTCGTAGTTACATCTCTCGGTTCCATTCTAATCGTGCGATGTTTGGTGTTATTATACGATGCAATTAAGTCTGGTAGAATGTTAATCCACTTATGCGAACCTTGAACTGTGAATTGCTTCCACATTTTATTTTTCAGTGTACGATTGAAGCGTTCGCATATCGATGCCTTCAAGTTGCTAAATGTTGAGTACATGTTTGTAGTGTCGGGTAAATTTACGAAAGTCCGTTTACGTTAGAACTAAATATTAGGATATATATTATGAAGAGCGAGAGCGGATATGTTTAAGTTGTAAATCTTAGGACTAGGATAGCTATAGAGCCTAGGCGCCAGTATGACTGTTAGCAATAAGAGTATGTCTGAGTGGAGTGAATGAAGAGTGCAGGCGTGAAAAAAGAACACATGAAGGGTCTTGGGTGGTTGGTGTGAGCCTTCCCCCGAAGAAGGGAAATCGGCAGATTTGACCTGACCAGCGACACGTGCAGACGTAAGAACAGAGCCGAGCCAATAAAGAATACTTTTTGCTTTTAACTATTAAAAGTCCTTGTATTTACTGTTCACCCTATAACATCCTCGCTCACCTTGTAATTCCACACTAGTTAGTAATTTATACTACATTTTGGGGGCTCAACCGGGATCAGGGTAGTTAGCGAACGGTGACAGTGAGTGGCAAGTGAAAAGACACGAGTGATAAGTGACAGTGTAAAAAGTGAATAAGTTTAAGTGCAGAAAGTGACAAATTATGGCTGACCAAGTCGAACAAGTGGTAGACGGGCTCAACGCAGTAGAGCTCAATGACGAACGGGTTGCAGGGATGAGGGTCATCAACTTAAAAGAAGAGCTCAGACGACGACAACTCCGAGTGACCGGTAGGAAGCCTGAGTTACAGGCACGACTAAGGGCAGCATTGCTGCTAGAACGGGAACGCATTGCTCCGGGCGAAGAAGACAACGAAGACGACGTTGAAGACGAAGAAGACGATGCCGAGGGTAACGATGAAAGGGTCCGCGTAGACGGCAACGACCAAATAAACCCAGACGCAAATCTTGACGACGATGACGACGACGACGACGAACAAGTTTCAGAAGAAGAAGACGAAGCCCGAGCAAGACAGGCAATCCGACGCAGAAGACGAGAATCACCCCAACGCGCGCTGTTAACGTTTAAAGATGTCGAGGAGTCCCTCGAAAAATTCAGTGGTGACGATTATATGAGCATAAAACAATGGCTAGAAGACTTTGAAGAAATGGCTGAGTTATGCAGGTGGTCAGATGTCCACAAGATCGCCTACGGTAAGAGACTGCTGAAAGGATCGGCGAAATTGTTCGTCAAACACGAAAAATGTACAAAAACATGGGCTAAGTTTAAAAAAGCTTTAAGAGAAGAGTTTGACGAGGCCGTCAGTGGCCACAAGGTACACATGGAGCTGTCGCAGCGCAGAAAGAAAGCAGATGAAACGTCCCAAGAATATATTTATGAGATGCTCGAGATTGCTGCCCAAGCGGATGTCGACACGCAGTCTGTGATTCAATATATCATACAAGGTGTACCTGATGAGGCAACAAACAAAGCGGTGTTGTACGGAGCAAAGACTATCCGGCAGTTACAGGAAAAATTTAAGCAGTACGAGGCCATGAAGAGGGAGACGAAATCTAAGGCGAAACCAGCAGAGCAGCGGAAGGACGATAAGACGAAGCGGCCCGACGGAAAAGGTGTCAAGAAGAAGACGACGGACGAAGCTACGTCAGGGAAACGGTGTTTCAATTGTGGTGATAAAAAACATGTGAGTGCGGAGTGTCCGGTAAAAGAAAAGGGCACGAAGTGCTTTCAGTGCAACGATTACGGGCATATCGCGGCGAAGTGTCCGACTAAGCCGAAGGAGGCGTACATTGTGTCGCGTCCGAATAAGTAAAAGTACATGAAGGAAGTGGCTCTAGAGGACCATAAGTTTGTAGCATTAGTTGACACAGGCAGTGACCTTACTTTCATACGATCAGACGAGTACGAGAAGATAGGGTCACCAGCCTTGCATGATAGTAATCTTAAGTTCGAAGGTTTTGGCTCCACTGGCAATACAACTATGGGTGAGTTCACTAAGAATATGACAGTCGATAGCAACGTATTTCCCGTCGTGTTTCATGTAGTTTCGAGTACGATCTTAAAGCACAGCTTATTGTTAGGTACCGATTTTCTCGACAAAGTAGAACTACGCGTGAGACGAGGTATTGTGGCGTTTTTAAGACTCGACGGATCAGACGACGATAAGGGAGATACGCCAGATATTTTCAGAATTAACGTAATTGACCAAGCGGACGAAGTCGACCTGTCCCATGTTAAAGAACCTTATTATCGCGAGGAGATTCGTAAGGTAATAGAGGAGTATAAGCCGGAGAAGACAAAAGACGTAGGGATTAAGACTAAAATAATATTGAAAAACGATGTTCCGATAGCGAGTAGGCCGCGGAGGCTCTCACCGTCGGAAAAGAAGGAAGTAGAAGACTTGACGAAGCTATGGATGCACGAAGGCATCATCCGACCGTCTAATTCAGAGTACGCGAGTCCGATAGTTTTAGTAAAGAAGAAAAATGGCTCGACGAGACTCTGCGTCGATTATCGCGAAATAAATAAGTTAATTGAAAGACCACGCTTCCCATTACCGCTAATCGAAGACCAGCTAGACTCTCTGCAGGGCGCGGAAATATTCACGACGATAGACATGAAGAACGGGTTTTTCCATGTACCGGTAGACAAGGAAAGCCAGAAATATACAGCTTTTGTGACGCCAAATGGGCAATACGAATTTTTAAGAACGCCGTTCGGATTAAGTATTTCACCAATTATCTTCCAGAAGTTTGTCGCGACGATTTTTAAGGAACTAATTGATGAGAAATATCTTGTTGTTTATATGGACGACTTGATAATTCTAGCGAAAGACGTAGAAGAAGCTATGCAGCGCTTAAGGCTCGTGTTGGAAGTTTCGAGTCAATACGGGTTGATCATTAATTGGAGTAAGTGTAGGTTTCTGCAAACGGAAATTGAATATCTAGGGCATATTGTTTCAAAAGATACCATCAAGCCGTCCGAGAATAAGACGAAAGCCGTAGCGAATTTCCCCAGGCCGACAACCGTTAAGAAGGTCCAAAGTTTTTTGGGGCTGACGGGTTATTTTAGGAAATTTATTGAAGGGTACGCAAAGATAGCTAGGCCGTTGACGGAATTGCTGAAAAAAGACGCGAAGTTCAGTTTCGGGGATCACGAGGTTGAAGCTTTTGAAGCATTGAAGACGGCACTAAGTAGTGGGCCCGTACTAAGGTTGTATCGCGTGGGGGCGGAGACAGAACTGCACACGGATGCATCATGTTTAGGGTACGGGGCAATTTTAATGCAACTGGGTAGTGACGATGGGAAATTCCATCCGGTCTACTATGCCAGTGGTAAGTCGACACCGGCCGAAGAAAAGTACACCAGCTACGAACTGGAGGTACTTGCGATTATGAAGGCCTTGAAGAAGTTTAGGGTTTACTTGCTAGGGATTCCGTTCAAGGTTATCACCGACTGTCAAGCTTTCGCAATGACGATGAAGAAAAAAGATTTATGCGTGCGGGTAGCCAGATGGGCTTTATTGTTGGAGGAATTCGACTACGAAGTATGCCATAGGCCAGGTAGAAGTATGCAGCATGTGGATGCTTTAAGTCGTAATCCGTTGCCAAGTGCATTATTGGTAACCGAAAGTGACGACGGTTTGATTGCGCGATTGATAAGAGCGCAGAATGAGGATGAAGACTTGCGGAAAATATTAGACGCCGCAACACGCAACCAAGCCGACGGGTATTTAATAAGAAACGATCTATTATATAAGGAAGTAGATAATGATGTATTAGTAGTAGTACCGAAGAGTATGCAAACTCAAGTAGTGCGCCAGGCATATGAGCGTGGGCACTTCGGGGTAAATAAGACGGAAGCTATTGTCCGTAAAGACTTTTGGTTTAAAGCGATGCGTCAAAAAATAGAAAAAGTGCTAGCGAGTTGTGTGAACTGTATACTAGCGGAGAGAAAACAAGGTAGGCAGGAAGGATTCCTGAACCCTATCGCCAAGGGTGATGTTCCGTTAGATACGTACCATATAGACCACTTGGGTCCGATGACAACGACTAAGAAGAAATACCAGCATGTATTCGTAGTGGTCGACGCATTTACGAAGTTTGTGTGGCTATACCCTACGAAGTCAACGGATACAGCTGAAGTGCTAGACCGCCTGTGTAAGCAGGCCGCCGTTTTCGGAAATCCACGAAGAATCGTTTCTGACCGGGGGACGGCATTTACGTCAAATGCCTTCAAGGAGTATTGCGAGAGTGAGAGGATAGACCACGCGTTAATTACGACAGGAGTACCGAGGGGGAATGGTCAGGTGGAAAGGGTGAACCGGACGTTAATCCCTCTTCTCACCAAACTGGCCGCCCCGGTACCTGAGAATTGGTATAGGTACGTGGAAGCAACGCAGAGGTACCTAAACGCCACAGTGAGCCGGAGCACAGGTAGAGCGCCGTTCTACTTGTTGTTTGGGGTCAACATGCGGATTAAAGAAGATCAGCAAGTAAAAGAGCTCATCGAGGAGGAGTGGGTCGCCAGGTTCGAAGAAAGTCGCGACGAACTCCGAGAAAAGGCCCAGGAAAAAATCAGAAGGACTCAAGAAGAGAATCGCCAGAGCTACAATAAAAAACGCAAGGTGGCGAAACAATACGAAGAGAACGATCTGGTTGCAATTAAGCGAACCCAGTTCGGACCAGGGCTGAAACTACGCGGAAAGTTTTTGGGGCCCTACAAAGTGACTCGTGTTATGCGAAACGACCGGTACGCCGTAGAAAAGGTGGGCGAACACGAAGGCCCTCAACGAACATCAACATCGGCGGATCACATGAAGAAGTGGGTCGTTGAAGATGACCGCGACTCAGATAACCACAGTGAAGATGAAGACGACATCTGAGGCCAGATGTCAGCGCAGGATGGCCGAATGTAGTGTCGGGTAAATTTACGAAAGTCCGTTTACGTTAGAACTAAATATTAGGATATATATTATGAAGAGCGAGAGCGGATATGTTTAAGTTGTAAATCTTAGGACTAGGATAGCTATAGAGCCTAGGCGCCAGTATGACTGTTAGCAATAAGAGTATGTCTGAGTGGAGTGAATGAAGAGTGCAGGCGTGAAAAAAGAACACATGAAGGGTCTTGGGTGGTTGGTGTGAGCCTTCCCCCGAAGAAGGGAAATCGGCAGATTTGACCTGACCAGCGACACGTGCAGACGTAAGAACAGAGCCGAGCCAATAAAGAATACTTTTTGCTTTTAACTATTAAAAGTCCTTGTATTTACTGTTCACCCTATAACATCCTCGCTCACCTTGTAATTCCACACTAGTTAGTAATTTATACTACATGTTGATTCCATCATGTCTCATAAGAGTTTTGAATTCTTTGTTGTAAAATTCCTTGCCCTGATCGACGTGTAGATGTTTCGGTATGCGGCCCAGAGTTAGCACAGATTTCATCGCAGCAGTCACATCTTTGGCATTTTTACTCTTGATCGGTACGGCCCACGCAAATTTTGAAAATATATCAATCACTGTGAGCAAAAATTTTGAGCCCTTGTTGACTGATGAGTATGCAGACATATCGACGACATCGGCTTGCCAGGTCTCATCCAGACCGCGTATATCGACATAACGTCGAGGATAATTACGTCGGGCGGGTCTATGAAGTTCGCTCGCTATTACCGACTTCATGTCCATGCGTCTTCACCCAATTATCAACGTATACGTTGTCTAAAAATTCGGGTGGGATCGGAATTCCGTGGATGTAATGCCGGCTAAGTGTTTCAGCGTTATTCTCAACTATCGCCAACCGTTTCTCCAGTGATTCATTTTCCTCCTTGAGGACCTCAATCTCTTCTTTGGCTCGGGCCCAGATACGTTGATCTTCTTCAAAACTTTCGCTATGTTCTCGTGTTATGCGAGCATCGAGTTTAGATTCAAGAGCTTCTAGCGCCTGTTGTATAGATTGTTCGAATGTCTGCTTTATAGTGTGTTCGAAAGCATTATACGTTCGTTGTGTAATATCCTCAAGACTTTTCAGAGAAACGGCATCGGTTGGTTCTTGCGGATATGCGATATTACACAATCGTTTATTGTCTATGTCGTATTGGTTATCGATGGTGATTTTAAATCCAACACCGGGAGGTCCACGACTACTCACACTATTGATTTTTCCACTACCCAGCCGACGACCGAATATGTCTATGCTCATCGTTGAATGATCTAGCTGGATTTGAAGCGATTTCCTCGTAGTAGTCCGTTGTGACCGTATCCTTCAAGATTAGATACTATGGTGATCAATCGAGTCTCTAGAACCTCCTTCTTGACCGTTAGAGCGTGAATCTCTTCCTCCATAAGAGTCTGAATGTGTTGATTCTCGTTGCAATTGTTGGTATGCTCTCGATCTAGACGTTCATTAAGTTGAAATTCAAACTTGTGAACTGCTTGTAGCGTAGAGTTAGCAAATGATTTTTCCATAGAATGCTCGAGAACACCCAAGATTCGCCATGTAATATCTTCGAGACTTTTCAGAGAAACAACGTCGTTTAGCTCTTGCGGATCCGCGATATTACATAATCGTTTGCTGTCCAGATCGTACTGCTTATCAGTGGTGAATTTGAATCCAACACCCTGAAGACCTCGGGTAACACTTTTTTTTTCGTAGCTGTTGCTCGTCATCGATCGTCCGAATATGTCTATGCTCATTGTTCAACGATCTGTGATCGAATGATTATTTTATGATCAATCTAATGCTAATGAATGATTCTCGCCTCGCGTAGCTCCTCAATAATGGAGGATATTTCATTGTTGTGGCTAGTATTACCAGCTGCTTGAGATGCCATGAGTAGTCGAAGACGGTCAACGAGCTCATTAGGATCATCCCAATAAACATAATCCGTGCTTTGTCCTCGCGCGATTTTATGGGTGGGTAATAAACCTTTACCGGATCTTTGCCTAGGGTTTTTCGCAGGTGAGTCGATGTACGGGGCGATAAAATCTTTGTACTTTGAATTTTTTCCTCTATCAGAACGCAAGCTTTTGTCAGCATTGTAATATTTTCGATGTGCATTCGGTTTTTTCACGATTCTGGCATAATTCAATTTATCGTTTTTATCCACAATCGCAGGATTGGTGAACTTTTTGAATAACAATTCGAGCAATCCCGGTGTGTTCTCATAGCTCTCATCGCCTATATATATCTGATCATCTTCAAATACGATATCCGAATCACCAATCTTCATTCCGCCGAGTTTTAACTTTCGAATGCCATATTTCTTATCCAAGTTCTTTTGCTCTTTGGTCAAGTTGAACATGTTTAAATAGCGCATCGTCTTGACTTCTTTTTTGGTCATCGGTGTGCTTGTAGAGGCGATTACAGGTGCGGCATCCTGGTTATCATCATCAAGGATATCATTCGCATCATCATCCATAGCGGCGACTGTTGTGGTATTGTTGCCAATAGCAACGTTAGTTGACAAGTTCCCCTCAATCGCACTTTTATATGCATCATTATCGTCGTCATCATCATCATCATCATCATCAAAATTTTTCTAATCTTCTGTTTTCACAAAATCTGCCGTCTTCTCTGTTTTTTCAATCGAACTCGGCCGCGTTTTTACTCCTCGCTTCATTAGTAGCCGCTGTTGCTGCTTCGATGAATCTACCAATTGATGCAGCGGTGTAACCAGAGGTTTGAAGATTTCACTGATAGCCTGCTCGCTGGTGTCTTCCCCCATTTTTATCATTTCGTGTTTACCTCGAATGATATCGCTAGCCCTGGCTATTTCTTGCAACACATCGTTCTGCTTACGTATCTTGGAGCTCGCCATGCTGCTAGTTTGATCGATGTGTTGTAACTGCACGTGGTTTATTCGTGATTCAGACTTATAAAGCAGTCCAAACCTTTCCTATATCGTCCAGCGTTAATCTCACTGTCTTTGTCGATGGTGACGAAACTATATCTACCGTCATTCCAGCACGCCAAGCACAAATCTGTGAATTGCTGATAGGTCATATCGGTGTTCACATGATCAGCATAGATGTGTTTCAAATTCATTTCATCTTGACAAAAAAGAACTAATAAGTTTGCATTATCACGCACCGACTGTTTCGGAATTCGGGAATACGTTTGACAAAGATAAAAACTATCGACATCCCTGTGCCGCCCCATACAGAAAAATGCTATAATATTATCTTGCTTCTCACAGGCCACGTCATCGAAGATCATTATCGAGTTGGGATGCGCATCTTTCGGTTCTACAACTTCCTTGTGCTCATCAAACGGAAAATAACCCAGCCCCTCAACCGGCTCCAACAATCTCTTCAAGAACTCATACTTTGGCTGATTGAGGGATTTTGAATAGACGTACACATTCTCAAACCGTAGACCATTCGGATGGGTTAGTAGCGTGAGAAGGGCATTGGTTTTACCACAATTCAAAGGCCTGCAAAAGACAGCCCTCACACTATTTGGTAGTAGAGCCCCGTGTCGTTTCCCCTTCTTCTTTTTTTGCTCGACCAAATTATCGAAATTGGCTATGGGTAGTTTAATCGTTTGATCTTGAAATTTGATGATGCTTGGCAAACGTCGCAATGAGAACTAATATATTCACGTATAAAATACAGGCTTTCATAGAATTTGTGTCAGTTCATGATTAGTCATGGTTGGATACACACGTAGACAAACAAGCGGTTGTGGATTGATAAATAAAACCATCAACAATCTCCCCGTCGAATTGCATGTCCCCGGCTATCAATACTGCGTACCTGGCACAAAATTGGTAAAGAGGTTAGCTCGCGGTGATCGTGGTATCAACGCTCTAGACGCTGCATGCAAGCAGCACGATATCGCATACTCCAAAAATCACGATAATATTGCGGAGCGTCATAAGGCGGATAAAGTGTTTGCTGAGAGGGCTTGGAATCGGGTTTTGGCTAAAGACGCAAGTATAGCTGGAAGAGCTGTCGCCTGGGCAGTCACCAACACAATGAAAGCAAAATCCAAACTGGGTATGGGTATGCGGGGAATCAAGATGCAGACGTCACCCAAGAACGAGGAAAGAAGATTGAAATTTATTATACAAGCGGCACAGGAATCCATGAAGCCGGGCCCTAAAGCTATTGAGTCGGCTTTGGTTGGTGCCCGTTCGGCCGTGTCTGAAGGAAAAGTGCGCGTGCCTCGCATCTTACCTATTCCCCAGGCCTTACCTATTGCCGTTTCTCATCCCAATCTTTGCAGCCCTTAGCGCCACAGGTGCTTTAGCGGGTGGTGCTGCGGGTATAGCAAAGGCTGTCAATGAAGCTGAAGCGAAGAAACATCAATTACAAGAATCCAAACGCCACAATGCGACAATGGAGGCGATTGCTTTGGGAAAGGGTTTATACCTGAAACCGTATGACAAGGGTATGGGGCTGTATTTGAAGCCGGCAAAAAACTAACAAAGCTACCACACCGAGCCCTCACGGATGTCGATTTACTTAACTATGCAAGAGCTATGAAAATTCCACATTTCCGAGGTGTTTTTATGCGGAATTATTCACCCTGTTCAGGACCTAGAAAGCGTGAATCTGCAATCATCAATCTTGATGATAAAAACGGCCCGGGGACGAATTGGGTTGCATACATGAAAAATGGCAACGATGCGGTGTATTTCAACAGTTTTGGCGATTTACAACCGCCTAGAGATCTAATGAAATATCTCGGTGTTGGTAGCGTAAAATATAATCATAAGAGATATTAGGAATATAACACGGTAATTTGCGGTCACCTGTGTCTCAAGTTTCTCAGCGGACAACTATAAAATGTATGCGTATCGCTGATGTGATATTATTCATGGCTGATTCGTTCACGTTGACACTCTCCGGGGAATCGTCGGTATTGAGGACTCAATATTTTCCTCCAATCGAGTTATCACCAACAAAGACGTATGTTCTCGGACTCATAGAGTTCCTGACATCCAATGCAATCCCCAATATAGATGTGGGGTGTAATAAGTTCTATATAAAACCAGACACAACGATCACAATACCTATTGGGAGCTATGAAATCGAAGATATCGCAAATTATTTGAAAACAGCAGTGCCCAAGGATATAAATATTAGTCTGAAAGCTAATAATAATGAGTTGCTCAGTGAAATTAGATGCAATAATCCTGTGGACTTCGAATCAAAAGATTCCATTGGCCGATTGCTCGGGTTTACCTCCAAAATTCTCGAAGGTGGTATTACTCATAAATCCGAGTTACCCGTTCGCATACTCAAAGTTAACGCCTTGCGAGTTGAGTGTAATATTACTACGGGTGCCTATATAAACGAGCATCGAGTACATACGATTCATCAATTTTTCCCAACCGTACCACCCGGATATAAGATTGTGGAAGTGCCGACAAATGTCATTTATCATCCAATCACCGTACGGTCAAGACATGAGATACAACTGAGAATAGTCGATCAGGACGGGGAATTGATTAATTTTCGCAGTGAAACTGTAACTATACGATCACGTGTGAAATCTTTGAGATAAAATAGGCTTTGTGTTTGAGAGGACAAGAAAATCTGGTAGTAGTTATAAAAGCTCGATAACATGTCCAAGCATCATCAGTCGTCGAGCAGCTCCGATTCGAGTGACACATCAGAACGCTCAGTTTCTCCAGAGCCTAGGACTTCGACTTCGTGGTGGTGGAAAATAAGAATTCGTTGCTTTTTCTGCATATGCCCATCTCGAAAATGATAAAAATGCAAACACCTGTGACCTTTGACGAGTCGATTGCCCACTGTGAAATACATGCGCATCAACCGTACGCGGCGTCCACCTTCAAAAATGACGATGAGATCCGCATAGCTGTACAGAATTAGGATGCGTGTGTATTACCCAGGAAAAGTTTGCTCCACATCTACGACCGGCTCACAAAATCGAATGGCACCGCTGTTAGTGCAGACATGGAATTGGTCAATATGGCCGTGTGTCACATGTTTGTTGATATGCGTTACGAGTCGAATGGTCACGAGATTGATCAGAATAAGAATGTCGGCATCACGAGTATTATGAGAGGATACTTATCATTCACCCCTGGACAACAGCATCTTCTCGGGAACGCTGGTTGTCTGGTGGATAATAATAATAAACTGGCCAACGACGATGGATACTTTGATGTTGTTATACCACTGAATTTTCTACTCGGATTTGCCGAGGACTATAATCGAATCATCGTCAATGCGAAACATGAGCTAATATTCACGAAATCAAACAATGATTCAAATGCTATACATCAAACCACCGTGGAGGGATTCAAGATTTCACTCGAGAGAATTGAATGGTTATTACGATACATCAGACTGTCAGATTCTGCGAAAATCAAGATGCTCAATTATATCGCCCAAGATCCGGCTGTATCTATGAGTTTTCGCTCGTGGGAAATGTACGAGTACTTGATGCTGCCTACAACCACAAGACATGTATGGGTTGTAAAGACATCTACACAGCTAGAGAAACCAAGACACGTCATACTAGGATTCCAAACCGCACAACAAAACGATGCGACGAAAAATGCCAGTCAATTCGATCATTGTATGATTAGAAATGTGAAACTTTTCCTAAACTCGCAGTGCTATCCCTATGGAAATTTGAATCTTGATATTGCTCGCAATCAATACGCCATTCTCTACAATATGTATACAAACTTCCAAATTTCATACTATGATAAGGAGTCCAAACCTCTTTTGTCAAAGAGCGATTTTTTGGATAGAGCTCCACTCATTACTATAGACTGTTCCAAGCAGAATGAATCGTTGAAGAGTGGACCGGTGGATATTCGTTTGGAATTCGAAACTAGCGTTGCATTTCCAGCAAATACTTCAGCCTATCGTATGATTATACACGATCGCATTGTTGAATACAAACCCATTATCGGTACCGTCAAAAAATTAGCAACATTTTAAGGATTCTGCATGTTTGAGAACTATGGACTAAGCTTATTCTAAAGGAACAATAAATAATTAAATAAATGTGATTGCAATTTCATTGTTATTTATTCAACCCTAACCCATTCCCATTATATATATACATCTGTATGTGTATGTGTGTGTGTGTGTATGTGTGTTTATATTTCGCCACAGAATTCAAATTTATTGTACGGTCCTCCAAGATACAGTATCTGCAGACGTTTCTGATCCGCCTCGTTGTTCAACTGATGCAGTTGGTTGGAGTCGTTTTCCAGGGCCTTTCCGACTTTCGCAGGTAGGAATACGATGAATTCATCGGCATTCGTAGCGATGATTCTAGAACCGAATTTCGTTTTCACTAGCCTCAGTTTTGAGATGTCGTACTTTTGTCCAATCTCCAGCTCGGACATCTTTTTCATCTGCATATCATTATCCATACGGCTGGTATTGTTCAGGCTGCTGAAGTCCATCTGCACAAAATGAATAATTCGGAATTAGTTTTTATATATTATAATTGAATATGATTACCGTGTAAAAGGGTTCTTACCTTGTTCGAAAGAGTTTGCTTATTCGAATATACTGGGAAGATATTGGTGGTGGGATGTCGAAAGAGTTTGCAGGTTCGAATATACTAGGAGGATGTATCGACTGTGGGGTGTCGGAATGTACGAATGCAGCTCCCTGCGAGCTCTTGGCTTTTAAGCCATCACCCCCCGCCCTCGAGACATGTGGGGAGGATTTCTTATGGCCCTCCTCCAAATACCAGTTTTTCAACCGCTGAACGTTCTCGAAGGCACAATGGTAGCCTCCAGGTACATTACCATGACAGTCTCCATACGAAAAACAACGAAATACACTCGATTCCAATCGCAGTATTCGAAGATTCGGACACCACAGCTCATCCAAATCAATCACCGATTTCAAGTCGTCATTGAGAAGTTTCTCGGCCCATTGTTTCTTCTCCAATCCCTTTACATAAATGCGACACACATCTTGTGCAACTTTTCTCACAATTTTCACTACATCTTTATACGGCGTTTCTCCAGCATTTCAGGCTATTCCATGATGATACCATGTCTGCAGCGAATGAAGATCTTTATACTTGCTTGAGAGAGTCACCCGGGAGCATGGTGCCTTGAAGAGGATGCGTGTGATACCCAGCTGATATGGCTCATGTACGCAAATGCTTATTGCGGCCAGCTCTTTTATCACAAATTTATCACTCAATCGCCCAAAACCTTGTATATCTAATATTAGCTCCATATTCACGGTAGTATGTGCGGTCTTAAGCAAAGCCGGAAATTGACTGAGCTGGCGATTTATTGCATGGGATCGGTACACATGCAGGTGTGCAGATGGCACCATGTGAGAAAAAAAAAATGCCGGAAAAATGTGCGAAAAATGCAGGTGTTCTAAACAATATGTGTGTTCAAGAAATTCTAACATTTTTGAGGTGTGAAAAAAAAAAATCTTCTGAATGATATTTATTGCTCTATCCTTTGAGACTTGTCGATTTTCATAGGCTGAGGTGTGATCTTGTGATTATTGCAATCTTTCCGTTTCCAAAATTCTAGCGTTTTCGAGCCGCGAATAACGTGTGAAAAAAATTCTGAGATGATATTTATTGCCCGACCCATGAGAATTCCCGATTTCCGTGAGCTCAGGTCGGATCTTTTGATTATTACAATCTTTGTGTTTACAAGAATTCTATAGCATTTTCAGGTGGTGGAAGGATATGGAAAAGTTTTGAATGATATTTATTGCTTAATTCTTTGAGGCTTACCGATTTTCATGGGCCCAGGTGCAATTTCTTGATCATCGCAGTCTTAGCGTGTTTGCAAAATTCATGCGTTTTCGATATTGCTTAATTCTTTGAGGCTCACCGATTTTTATGGGCCCAGGTGGAATCTGTTAATCGTCGCAGTATTCGTGTTTGCAAAATTCATGCGTTTTCGAGTGACGATATGATGGTGAAAAACTTCTGAAAGATTTTTATTGCTGAAACCCTTGAGACCTGCCTATTTTTATGAGTCGAGGCGGAGTCTTTTGAGAGCCGTTCTCAGGTTGGTTAGGCTTAATTTCATTTTGGGTTGGGGGTAGTGTGCAACCCATAGAATTGCAGCTCGATCCCCACGAGATCGGTTTGAGAAGAGAAAACAGTTTACAGATTGAAAAGATCGGTGAATAGTGGAAGTTCATAGAATCGAAGGAAAAGCATCAAGAAGAAGAAGAAGACGAAGAAGACTGATTCCAAAACTAAACCTGAAAATAAGGTATGTTATCTGCATTGGATATTCGAATTTAACAGATTCTAAAACATAAGGATGTGTGATCAATTCAGATGAATCCTGCTCATGCGCGAGTTGCACAGCGAGTGGCTCAGCTGCGATGAAGGGCCGAGTCGAGGGCACGATTTCTGTGAAACGCTCGGATGGTGTTGCGTATTTTGCGCGAGGAGCATGTGGATGAGCGCTTCGTAACCGAAACCGAAAATACCTATCATGAACTGATAGAAAACCTTACACGAAAGCATCAGATAAACGATTACTGGGCAATGCGTAGGACCGATACCGAAGATTCTACACAGTCGGCCATCCAATGCACGGATGTGACATATTTCGTGCAAGAAGATGCGGATGATTCGGATGCGAGGACGGTGCCCGTGAGTATAGAAAGAGGCCGATCGCCATCGATCAGATCAGCCTCATCGATGCGATCGGGTCCGAGCTCGCCATCGTCGTCGTCGTCGAGATCATCTTCTCCGGGGATACCTCCGCCGCCAAGAGTGATTCCACTCGAACCACACGTTCACATATTACCCGGTAAGTACCCGTAATTTTCATTATATATCGTTCGCTTATTGAAATACCTGTATGTTTCAGATCCGCGTGTGTAAACCCCGGTGCGTCTACCGCCATCTAGTTGTTACTATATATAGTTTAAGTTTAGGTTAAGAATAATGTACATGTATAGTTTAAGTTATTTTTTAAGAAAATTGTATAATAAACATAGTTTGAAGTTAGTTTTAAGATAATAGTAACTTTTGTAATAGGTTAGACTTAAGTAGTATCAAATAAACTCATATATATCATTATCGGATGATTCGAGTCATTGATTGCATAATTCAACACCCCGTCACTCATTTCAGATAGTATAATTCGTATATAAGCTGAAAATTCGAAATTGCAGCCGATCGATTGTCGGTAACAGAAAATCGGCATCCATGATTCAGAATCGTTACCATCAGACTATGCATAACTAAAAAATTAACGATCAGCAGGTAAATTGCAGCAGTCCGATTGCCGGTAACGGGAAATCGGCATGCATGATTCAGAATCGTTACCATCAGACTATCGATAACTCAAGATCGACAATCCATAGTGGCGCCGCCTTATGGCGAAAAATCGCAACCATCAGATTGTCGTGTTGCAATTCGAATACCAAGCTATTGCGACACCTCATATCCGGTATAGTAGGGCAATGACTCTATCGTTCAGCGAAATACAAGAATTCGCTAAACGTGGTATAGCAGGGCAACCACTGATCTCTATATACTGACTGGATAGTGGACTGGTACTCTTACTACAGGCGCAGCGTAAAACCATTAGAAGCCAGGCCAGGGGCTTGGTGGGGTCGGAGGAACGCCGAAACTTGGGTCAAAATCTACGCGGGAATTACGATTAGATGCACAGTTTAAGACCCGGGTCCGACTGAATATGTGTACTTTATTCAGGATTCCGTTATTTCTGGCATAGTTCGACCGAAAAATAACTTTGAAAAAGTAGTTT
The DNA here is from genome assembly GCA_963992785.1 of Tenthredo livida. NCBI lineage: Eukaryota > Metazoa > Arthropoda > Insecta > Hymenoptera > Tenthredinidae > Tenthredo > Tenthredo livida. The sequence continues at coordinate 28,290,479 of OZ023067.1, forward strand.
TCAAAAGAAAATGTGTATTTCATGTATAAATTTGAACTGCCCGCGTAGACTTTGACCGTAAAAATTGCAAATGGCGCTGATCAATTGGTTTCACTCAGCAGCCCCAATCCACTATCCAGTCAGTATATAGAGATCAGTGAGGGCAACGACTCGATCGTATGGCGAAATACATAGCAATGTGCAGACGCAGCACCAAAAGAGTCGTTAAAGGGCAGGCAGATGACGCGCCCGTCGTCAGAACATCGCGACCAGAAGCAAGACACATTATATAGAGATTAGTTCGAAATTAGTAAAGCCTTTGTGAAACTTCATATATTAAATAAACTTGAATTACTTTGTACGACTGAGTACCAACGCTTGATTCGACAACGAACCTTTAAATAAATCGTAGTTGTATGAAAGATCTCAGGATACCGATTACAACAACTGGTGGCAGCGGCGGAGATCGTTGAATCGTACAAATAAATCAAGTTTCAAGTATCGAGCAAGTGAATTAAAAGAATAGTGATAGTGGCACCGCAAACAGGCATCGTGAAAGAAATGATCAACCTCTAGCTGACATGGCCGAAGACAACCTCACCGTGAGACAAGTACTAAAGGACATAGAGATCCTCGATAACGATGACCGAGGAAAAGTTTGTGATTTTATTCGCTCTTGCAAGTATGCACGTGAGATAATACGACCTGCAGATACGGGAAATCTATTGAAAGCTGTTCTGAGCACCCGAATCAAAGGTGCTCCTGCACGAGCTTTAGAATACTAATCAATTGACACCTGAAACGCACTGGAGGAAGAGCTGAAGTCGATGAGCATCGATACACGGACATGAGCTTCGTTACAAGTGGAATTCAGTAGCTGTAGACAACGTCAGAACGAGGACGCGAGGTCATATGGAACACGAGTCGAGAAACTAACTACACAGGTCATCGAAGTAACGATCCCATGTAGGGATTGCCGTAGCTGACGACGAAGCCATTGCTTGGCCCAACTCTGGCCATCAAGTATTGGCAAACGTACTGGCCCAACTATTCGACGGTGCTGGCACGTCACTGTTCCGCCATTGGCAAGCCGGTATTGTGTGTTGGCTAGTGGCTTGATACTGGTATTGTATTGGGTGGACAACCTTGTATTTTCAGTATTGGTGCGGTACTTAGAAAACCTCTGGTTTGCCGATATTGGGTAGTTGCTATTGCCGCATGATAGCTGCAACTCTGGATAGCCGGTACTAGGTAATCGGCATTGGTTGCGTAATGGCTTCAACTTTGGGTAGCCAATATTGGGTAGTGGGTATTGACAGAGTGATGACTGCGACTCCGGATAGCCGATATTGCGTATTCGGTATTGGCAGAGTAATGGCTGCAATTCTAGATAGCCAATATTAGAAAGTCGGTAATGCCAGGGTAATGGCTGCAATTCTGGATAGCCGATACTGGGTAATCGGCATTGGTTGCGTAATGGCTTCAACTTTGGGTAGCCAATATTGGGTAGTGGGTATTGACAGAGTGATGACTGCGACTCCGGATAGCCGATATTGCGTATTCGGTATTGGCAGAGTAATGGCTGCAATTCTAGATAGCCAATATTAGAAAGTCGGTAATGCCAGGGTAATGGCTGCAATTCTGGATAGCCGATACTGGGTAATCGGCATTGGTTGCGTAATGGCTTCAACTTTGGGTAGCCAATATTGGGTAGTCGGTATTGACAAAGTAATGACTGCAACTCCGGATAGCCGATATTGCGTATTCCGTATTGGCAGAGTAATGGCTGCAATTCTGGATAGCCAATATTAGAAAGTCGGTAATTCCAGGGTAATGGCTGCAATTCTGGATAGCCGATACTGGGTAATCGGTTTCGGCTGCGTAATAGTTGCAGCTTTGGGTAGCCAATATTGGGTAGTCGGTATTGACAAAGTAATGACTGCAACTCCGGATAGCCGATATTGCGTATTCGGTATTGGCAGAGTCATGGCTGCAATTCTGGATAGCCAATATTAGAAAGTCGGTAATTCCAGGGTAATGGCTACAATTCTGGAAAGCCAATATTGGAAGGTCGGTATTGACAGGGTAATGTCTGCAAGTCTGCGTAGCCGATATTGGGCAGTCGCTATTGGCCGCATGATGGCTGCAACTCTGGATAGCCGATACTAGGTAATCGGCTTCGGTTGCCTAATGGTTGCAACTTTAGGTGGTCAATATTGGGTAGTCGGTATTGACAGAGTAATGGCTGCAACTCTGGATAGCCAATATTGGGTAGTCGGTATTGACAGAGTAATGACTGCAACTCTGGATAGCTAATATTAGAAACTCGCCAATGGCAGAGTAATAGCTACAAGTCTGCGTAGCCGATATTGAGTATTCAGGCGTTATGCCGCAAAGGCTTTGCAGTCTACTTAGGTCAACCTCCAGGTGCATCGAGACTTAGTGTTGGCTCGGTATTAGTTTTCAATCAGTAAAAAACCAGTATTGAATCTGATGTCCGCGGTACGCGAAACATACATTTGAACATTTCGATCTAATGCGTACATTAGTTGCAGCTTATACTTTTATCAAATGTGTATGGTACATGTATTTTGGGGTTAGGGTTTTTCGAACGGAAGTTACCTCCAAAACTAGCCTGTGTACGTAAATTAGCGCACTACCGAAACTATATATAATATAATCCCGTTACGTCCGTCTTTATTATAATATAAAGTAAGCGAAAGCATCAAAATTAATTGTCCGGGGCAGCTTTTCAGCGTATATATATAACCTTCGGTGCAAAAACCTTCCGCCAAGTCCATTAATGTGTAGATCACTCCACCAAAAAATAATCAAAGGTTGTGCTCGCTCACTCGATTGGTTGATGATTATCAACATACAAAAGCATTGAAATCAGATACAACTGCCAAGTACCTGTGAAATGATAAAAGTTTGGGATTGAAAAATTTGTTCAAACGAAATAACGTTGTACTCGTTCGCTCGCTGCGCTCGCTCACTCTTTTGACTTATGATTATGGGTTGAAAAAACAATTCGGATGAAGACATTGAAGATGTCAACATTTATCAAAAAATATTCATGACGAAAAAATAATTTAAAAAAAATTTGAAAAAAAAATTTGGAGTCCGTGGTACGTTGGCGGGCCAATGTTTAAATATCTATCAGATGACATTGACATGGTTTGAGATCGATATTTTATATTTCTTTTTCTACAAAAGGCCCCCCCAAGTACCACTACCTCCAAATTTTTTTTCCAATTTTTTTTAAATTATTTTTTCGTAATAAATATTTTTTGATGAATGTTGACATCTTCAATTTCTTCATCCGAATTGTTTTTTCAACCCATAATCATAAGCCAATAGAGTGAACGAGCGCAGCGAGCGAACGAGTACAACGTTATTTAGTTTGAACAAATTTTTCAATCCCAAACTTTTATCATTCCACAGGTACTTGGCAGTTGTATCTGATTTCAATGCTTTTGTATGTTGATAATCATCAACCAATCGAGTGAGCAAGCACAACCTTTGATTATTTTTTGGTGGAGTGATCTACACATTAATGGACTTGGCGGAAGGTTTCTGCACCGAAGGTGCTTTTTGGGGTTGATTTCACTACTTTTTGTGAGATTTTGCTTGACCACCTAATAGTTGTGCTCGCTCGCTACGCTCGCTCAGTTGTTTTGTGCTATTTCATACCGCTCGAAGTCCCTCGATCAGCAGGAACGTCAACAGCAACGAGCACGCGTGTGCTCATACATTTCCCCAAGTCTCAAATTTGTAGAGTGACGCGTAATGTACTTTCATAGCGTTTACAAATTGTTCCACTACAATAATTTTTTATACCTACAACATCTAACCCTACGTGCAGCCCTCCTCCTGTCTCATCTGGGCCTGGGACCGGCAATGGCGGAGTTACTTGCACGCAGGGTTGTAGTTGCTGCTCATGACTAAATATATATAAATATCAGATATATGTATTGCAACCTCTGCAAAAAGAACATGTACGCGTCCCGGACTCATAACGTCAACTTCCAATTCGGGTCTGAACAGAAGGTATCAAAATATTTGGAATTGAGCCTATTCATGCAAGACTAGCGTAGAGCATAAAATGGAAGTTTATGAAGTCAAACACTCGCATTCTGCTCTCTTCGTCTGACTCTTGCCGTTTCTCCTATCGAATCACACTATACCGATACTTTGCAACCCAAGCGTTTTCTTTCATCATCCTCACGTCTTATACGGCAACCCGCTACGAAATTAAACAATCCATAAGAAAGATTTTTGTTCAATAATTCCATTCATGAATGATTATACGCTGAGTCTACAAATAATAAATAAATATAAATCAGAATCTCTATCATCTGAGAAAGAGGAAGTCGATCGATCATTTCTTTAATATTGAATAAGTATTTTTATTCTCACCATTTGTCGTGATAGCACTAATCTGAATTTGATTGAGCTTCTGAGCGGAGAATCTAAGCTAATTGTAAAACATGGATTAAAAAATTATCTTCACCAAAGGTCAAGGCATTACGTTGACGTGGAGTGTAGAATAAAGCCTATCGTAGTCCAACACACAACGTCGACTTACAGTCTCGTTTGGACTAGAGGATACCGAGATAAAATATAGAATTCGTTGAAATCCTACACATAACGTTGGCTCGCAGTTTAGGTCCGAGCAGACGAGCCTCTAGCAATGAGCCTAACATCAAGCTTGAAGTGGAATTTGTTGCAATCCAACGCTTGAACTCGGCTTTGTTGGTCTGGCTCCTTGCCGTTCCTTATATCAAATCATGCTATCCTGATATTTTTCAACTTCAACATTTTTTCTTGATTTTCTATTGTCAGACTTTCTCAGGCGGTGACTTGCTAGAAAATTGAATCCCCAAAACACCGTTTCCTCCGATAATTGCATTCATGAATGGAAATAAGCCAAATCTACAATGTATAAGTGAATAAAATTTAGAGGTAATAGTCAGTTAATAGTCATCTAACAGTCTTATGTCATACAAGGTAAGCCTAATCGTAGAATTATCCGTTCACAATTATTATTCTATTTATCACTATGAATTTTACACGTCAGTCGATTCGCATAACCTCAAAAGCTCAAGATCGTAGGATTTAAGATAATTAACCTATCGAAACATTTTTGTTGGCGGCTATCACTTAAATGTACTTGGTGTGAGGTTTTCGCACCTAAGTGGCTTTTGGGAGGTATTCGCTAGTTTTTGTACGTTCAAATTTTGCATTAAGCATTGCTCGTACTTTCTTTTATTTCCTTTATTTGGATTTAAAAATATGAAATGACAACACAAGTCTGCTAGTGTAGCGGACGGTTTCTGTCTGCGATACTGACGCTATCTACGTCGGAACTATCTCGTATACTGACGTCACTCTATACAACTTTTGTGTGGTTTCTCGTCTAGTGATTTTATATGGTAATGGTTTGAATTAGCGGAATCTTGGTCTGAAGAACACTAAGGAGAAGACCAAACATTGTACGAGGAAACGGGGTATCAGAATCTGAAGTTAATTTCATCTCAGTACTCCGGACACCGATTTAATCGATCTAGGGCTCAAATGAAAGCTTTTCATGCCCACATCCTAGATTACATCAGTTTTTATTCGTGTATGTTGTGAGGTGAAAGAAAACGAAGATACTAGTTCGCGTTATAGGTTAGGGTAGTTGCCTCTCGGGTATATAGACTCGTTGAGTCTCGCGCTTGAAAAAAAAAATTTTTTAATGTACTTGGCGCGAGACTCTACCGAGTCTCTTGATAACTGAACTCATGTGCGTTTTGTGACCATTTTGTGTGAAATCATTGATGCTGCATCTATCATGCCAAACAGATATTACCATGTGAAAAAATCTCGCTTGTTGACGAAATCACGAAGATTATCCTCAAGTTCTAATAATATTGACGAAGTTGAAAGTGTACCTGAAAAAAAACAAAAAATTACTGCAGATTGTGATTATTGTGATTCGACTGCAAATCTTTTGTACGGTATAACTTCTCCATCGACACTGGTTGATCAGTTATCAGAATCAAATCAGTTAGCAGAGTCTGAAAACGAAGCAATAACTCCAATAGAGCAGGATGAAAACTACAAAGAAAGTTCGTTTAAGAACACAACGCAATATGTGAAATCGTTGAAAGATAAGTTACGGCAGTGGGCTGTTAAAAATACTGCTACCTTGAACCATACAGTGATATCCGAATTATTAGTTATATTGCGCACCGAAGGTTACGAAAATTTACCTGCAACAGCTGCTGCTTTATTGGGAACGCACCATCGTCGACCTATCGTCCCAATGTTAGGTAAGAGTGGAAATTATGGAAATTTTTATTACATTGGCATTCGACCGGGACTGGAAGCACGAATATCCGATGAATATGAAGGTCATAAAATACAAGTTTTGGTAAATGTGGACGGTGTGCCATTGTATAAAAAATCTAAGCAGCAGTTTTGGCCAATTTTATTGCAAGTATTCAATCCAGATTATCTCAATGTTCCGTTCGCGGTCTGAATATATAGTGGGGATTCAAAACCTTCATCAGCTAACGAATTTTTGAAAGATTTCATTGACGAAGCATCTTTATTAATACATAATGGTATTATTATTCATGGAAAAGAATATGAATTTGAAATATCTGCGTTTGTTTGTGATACGCCAGCAAGAGCCTTTATAAAATGTGTGAAGGGGCACACTGGCTTTTACGCTTGTGAGCGGTGCGAAACAAAAGGAATGTCAGTCACAAATAGACATAATAACAAAAGCAAAAGAGTTTATCCCGAGATGGACTGTAGGAAACGCAGTAAAAAATCTTTTCGCCACAAACGTCAAGTAGAGCACCACGCAAAGGATGTTACTTCACCATTATTACACCTGCCGAGATTTAATATCGTTAAATCAGTTATTCTGGACTACATGCACCTCTTATGCCTCGGAATTATGCTTGGCTTGATGGAAAAGTGGATTTCCAGAAGAAGTACATGTGCCGTTATCAAGGTGAAAGTACGTCTTTTGAAAAAATTGCTCCAGTTAATTACACCCGACATACCCGTTGAATTTCAACGAAAGACTTTCGACATCGACAACATCGCAAACTGGAAAGCAACGCAGTACAGATTCATTCTTCTCTATTGTGGTCCTCTCGTATTGCGCGATGTTCTACCTGCTGATATGTATCGACACTTTCTATTGCTCTTCGTGGCGTGCCGTCTACTCTGTAGCCGTGACCATGCAGTTGCCAATGCTGGAACTGCCAAAAATCTGTTGAGGCGATTCTTTTTCCTGATGCCGTCTTTATATGGAAAAGATTCACAAACTATGAATTTCCACAATTTGATTCATTTGGCGGACGACGTTAAAAATATGGGTACATGTTTGAGTGACTTTTCGGCGTTTCCATTCGAGAATAGCATTGGATTAATAAAAAAATTGGTTCGGACACCCAATAATCCACTCGTGCAAGTCGGCAATCGATTATCCGAAAAAGAATCGGCAGAGGACCTCATAACACGGCCCCGGGCCTGGATAACTAAATGTATCTACGAAAACTCAATGAAAGTCGAGGCAGTCGGAGAAGTTGAATTGAAAAGTGTGCGAAAAATAACTATTAAAGAAATGACATTCACTACTCGACATCCCAATAATACACTACAATTATCCAGCGGCAAAATATTCCAAATTTGTAATATCACAGCAACGGACAAGCCCACTCAACTCAGCGATGTTTATTTAGAAGGATATGAATTAAAAACCATAGGAAGCGTTTTTGATCATGACTACCCGTGCCCCTCCACTGATGTTGGGATCATTGGAGTAGGCGAGTCGTGCAATGTTAAAAAAAGAATACGTGCCGGTGAAATAAAAAATAAATGTGTGTTACTTACCGTCAGTGAATTAAAATATGCGATATTACTCCTTCATGTGTAGGAATTTTCTGACAACGTCGAAGATTATTAATAAAGAAGTATAAATACGCGAGCCCGAATTAATAATGTGTTCTATATTACATAAAACGAATAAACAAAATATATCGATGTGCACTGGTGTGAAAATGATAATTTTCATAATTGAAAAACAATCGTTAGGGAATTCAAAGTATAGTGCAATTAAAAAAATTGAATAACCAATACATTCTGTACTATTCACTTATCTAGACGTGTTTAACAAAACTTGAAGAATGATAAATGTCATAAGAAATAACGGATAAAAATGTGATTCTGTTATATAACCTTGGAAAGATATTCGTACGGTCATGATATGGCAAAGTAGGTACGGTCCATTTCCATATGAAGGAGTCTCTGTCAACTCAGCCACCCATTCGACTTGAGGTCTCCAAAAATTCCGTAATAATTTGTACATGTTATTGGGGATGAACAAAAATTCTGGGAATTTTTTCAGATTTTCTGGTCATTGCATTCCACAAATGGTTTTAATCAATCATTTTGACGTAGCATGATAAATTGGGGAAGGAGAGAAAACTTCTAGGGATGAAATTTCTTCGTTTTTTTTCAGCTTTTCGGTAAATTTAGAAAATAAAATTTCCGGCCTCTTATCAGAAAAAAATATTCAATATCTGCCGTTTCCTAATTTGTGCAAATTTTTTTCGTTTAAAACAATATCCAAGAAAGGATATTCATATAATGAAGTTTTTTGTAAAAAAAATAGGAGTGGACACTTTAATTCTCTCTCAGAGATCCATCTTCGAACTGATGATGATTCTTTTTCTGGGAGCGAATCGAAGTCACCACTCCGATTTTTTTCAAAAAAACTCTATTATGAATATCGTTTCTTAAATATTTTTTCGGACGAAAAAAAACTGCCCAAATTAGGAAAAGGCACATTTCTAATATTTTTCTGTTAAAAAGGGGTTTAAATGGGTCGGAAGTTTTTTTTTTTAAATTTTACTGAAAAGCTGAAAAAAAAACAAAGAAATTTCATCCCAACAGGTTTTCTCTCCGACCCCAATATTTATCACGCTACGTGAAAATGATCCATTAAAATCATTTTCGGAATGCAATGACCAAAAAATCTGAAAAAAGTCTTACATTTTTTTTCATCCCAATAATATGTACAGATTATTACGGAATTTTCGAAGATCTCAAGTTGAATGGGTGGCTGAGTTGACAGAGACTCCTTCATATAATGTGGTACGGCCTGTTCCCGCTAGAGGGTGGGCAACGCTGCCGTTCATATACCTCTTACGTTCATGTCGGTGAAAAATTTTCTCCAGCTAACGGCCGCATCCACGGTCGAACCAATTGGAATTTCGAGATTTCAACCTCACCGCATTCTGATTGGCTAGTGAGTGAGGTTACGTTCCGATGCGCAGTTTGTCCAACAAGTCCGTGAGATTATTTCCTGCCCGGGTTCTACTTTGAAGTCGTTGCAAGCAGTTGCAAGTTCGGCGTCTATCACGCGTGAGCACGTGTTGCATCCAGCTTTACGAATCGAAGTATCACACCATTCCACGTGAGTAAAGTGTATGATTAATTCAATGTAGGAATAAATATGTAATAACGAGTAAGTGGAACAATTACTTGGTGTAACTGTGGTTAGCTATAATCTCAAATATCTGTATAACCAAACATACCAAGATCAGGCTCCTGTGAAACCTCGCAGTCAGTCACAGCCAACTCGATGCTAGTATGCTACCCAAGTTTTTCATCTTCGTCTCGTGGGCCGGCCATCCCCTTTTTAATTGTAAGGTAGTTCTGCCGCAAAGTGCATTTTCTATAGAATCATCTAAAATTTTTACTTTGGTTTTATTAACACAAGATCTACCTGATCGATTTTTTTTAGAATTTTCATCCCTCTGAAACGCGGGATAATTGCACTCGAAGTTGATACTTTTTACACGTGTTGCCTTTGAGTATATCGTACCCCTAAAACCACACTGTAACATCTCAAAAAATCTTGTTTTTTCAAAATCGCTATAAGACTTCATGTAATAGCATTTACATTCATTTGAACGAAAATCCCCTAAAAATATATTTTTTGAGATGTTACAACATTGTTCTAGGGGTGCGATATGAGAACCGCACATTTTCAATTCTAATAACTCAACGGCTCTATATATCGTTCAAAAATCAAGCATATGGTAAAACAATATTTCATGATAATTAATCAAAAAAATCAGATTGATCGACCGCATAGTTTTGCTGATATATCAATCCAAGTAATTTAATTTTAATTAAAATTCTGCGTGGACGGACTGAGTGGTGGGAGAATACGGTGAAGCTTAGCAGCGTGTACATATATACATATAGGGATATAAAATATACACATGTAAATATATTTGGTCACACTTGCAGCACATAATGGAAAAACAATACACGAAACAATCAGTCATAGTGTGCGTGTATCGGTATAGGGATCTATGCTCTTTGTGAGAGCGCTTCGACTACAATCCCAGACAAAAGTTTTCTACACGTAGCTTATACTATTCAGTGATTCTAACGTGCACTGCGCGCAGGAATTTTGGGACGTACTGTAGCAGCACAACCACCTTGAACTGTCATTTATTTCATTTTATAGCCTCTGACAGTTTGTCGAGTTGGCTATGACTGACTGCGAGGTTCCACGGGAGCCTCTTGGTATGTCGCTACAGGTAACGAAAAGAATGTCATTATGATTTCAGCATGGAAAAGCTCGCAGAGAAAACGACCCATGTGGTTGTTCTCTTTGAAAAGGACACAATTAAATCTGGAAAAAGAATCATTGACCTAATTCCCCGATCGTGGCTTAGCTGCTCGGACGGGGTGATATATTGCAAATATCCTGGTAAAGCTCGCTACAGTGTCATCAATCAGTGGGTAGAGGATATGATTGATCCTGACCCGCGTTGGCCAAAACACTGTGTAACTTTGCTGAAAGAGGCTGGTAAGATTTTCCTAATTGATTCCGAGCATTCAATATTCTCCTGTCATACTTATAGTACTACGTTGCAGCGTTACTTATCCTAGCGGGTGTTAGGGGACTATGCGAACTGTTACGAATGGATATTCATAAGCTTGAAGTATGTTGTAGCAGGGTCTACCCTGAACCCCAGGTTAACAGCCTAACTAGATGTGTTCAAAGACAATTGTAGTTTTACAATATTTATGTGGAATTAAAATCGTGTCCAAAAGTTGAACATGCAAAAAATATATAAAATATATAAAAAATATATAAAGCATGTTGATTACAAAATACAGTATCGGGTTGTTCATCATAAATTTTGAATTATACTTCTTAGTTGGAATTGAGCAAGGAAAACGCAGACTGGAGCGAGCATACACACAGGTTGAAGTAGAGAGTTCAGACATTGAAAAAAGGTTTGGTGAAAATCAACTAGTGGTGCTGAGTGACGGTGCAATTGAAGATGAACTCAATAACGTATCAATTACAATCACTGATCGATCATCTTTGGTAACACGCACTGATAAAGAGTCCTCAGATGTTCATCCAGCAACACCTGCTGATAAAGAGCCCTTGAATGGTTCGACACGCAATGAAAAAGAAACATCCCCGAACCATCCTCCATCTTCAATAACAGGTAAATGCGATCTATCTACTTTGCTTTCATGGAAACCAACTATGGTGGCACACATTGTTACTGTTCATACTATAAGTTTTGAACGGAACTATACCTTTAAGCACTTTGGGCTCGTAGCACACAACGTCATAGAAAATAAATTGGTATTGGAATTGAAAGGTGATCGATCCATACAACATTTTGGACTCGTGGGTTCAATGCAGTAAAAAGTAGATTACTCGGGTTTAACTTGATAAAATGATTTATTATTTTACCTTCGCGAATAAGCAATTTACCATAATCATAACAAAGAATGCCGTATTATCATGAATTGCCTAACGTGTAATATTTTATTTTATTGTTGACAATATTAAACAAATGATTTTTCATCTGAAATTGAAGTTTGAATTCGAGGGTTCAGTTTCGTCAAAACCTTACTGCAGGGCTCATAGTGTGTCACTTTTCTCACTTTTAGTCACTTTTTGTAACGAACTCACTTTTTTGTCACTTTTCCTGCGAAAGTCACTTTTTTCAACTATTTTTCAATAATCCGGACATTTTTTTACACATTTTTTTAGCTTTCATTTTTATGTGGGTAGATTGTAAATCTACATACCGATAATTTATCAACTAATCTTAGATTGCAATATTTTCTAGAGTCTTGTTTTGTTATTCGTTCTTCTACATGAAAATTTTTATTCTGTGTCAAGTTGTGCGGGCTTGTTAAATCGAAGTTTCAAATAGGCTAAAAAATATTTTTTTTCGCTGCTGAATAACACTTGATTCATACAGTTCAATAGTAGTAACTTTTTTTGGTAAATATATATTTTTGTCTTATAATTGTGGTATTAAAAATAAAGAAATTCTCCCCAACGCGCATCAAAATTTCGGTGAAGCATCTCAAATAGAATATCTCAGCCAAATATGAGCTCTTAATATTGATACTTAGAGGTGCCTATTTTATTTTTTCCATTATCCATTTGAATAACATGTAAAAAAAAATTGGATAATTTTTTAATTCTTTTTTTTTGTAAGCTGCTCGATTTATGAACTATCTAAATACAGACTCTTAAAAGGAATTTCATGCTCTATGAAAAAAGACGGAGACAGAATGTTCCTAACTCTAGTCGATTAGGAGATATTCGCCTCTGAACATAAAGTCATCGGCAAATATCTCTTAATCGGTAACAGTTAAAAAAATGCTATCTCAGTACTTCTTCATAGAGCATGAAATTTCCCTTAAGGGGGTATCCCCACCGTTAAATGGGTTAACATTCTGAGAAAGAGATTGATATTTCACAGCGAATTTGAGAGTCTGATCAAAACCAAAAAATCATGAAGTTTGGGGAGGGTTTGACCCTCATCATCCATACTTAACATTAAATATTACTTTGAGTCTAATAGTAGTTACGCTGAATATAGAAAAAAACAAAATTACTCGGTTGTCGTAAAGAATCAGTAGTACCGTTGGATCGATTCTGGAATTGTTGGTCTGCAATTGTTCGGAAGAAATGCCTCTATCATATCAACATAGAACTTTTTGATATGACTATTTTTGGTTGCGATAATAGAAAAAATAGACAAAAAAAATTAAAAAATTAGAACAATCTCAGTAAAAACTAAGCGAGTCAGGCAATGTTCGCGATATCAAAAAGTTCTATGTTCATATGATAGAGGCATCTCTTCTGAACAATTGAAGACCAACAATTCCAGAATCGATCCAACGGTACTACTGATTCTTTATGACAACCGAGTAATTTCGTATTTTCCTATATTCAGCGTAACTACTATTGGACTCAAAGTAATATTCAATGTTAAGTATGGATAATGAGGGTCAAACCCTCCTTAAACTACACGATTTTTTTGGATTTGATCAGACTCTCAAATTCGCTGTGAAATATCAATCTCTTTTTCAGAATATTAACCCATATAAAGGTGGGGATACCCCCTCAAGAATATGTATCTAGATAGTTTATAAATCAAGTCGTTCACGAGAAAAAAAGATTCAAAAATTTTCCGATTTTTTTCACATTTTATTCAAATGGAAAATGTAAAAAATGAAATAGGCACCTCTAAATTTCAATATTCAGAGCTCATATTTGGCTGAGATATTCTGTTCTACCAGAATTATGATGCGCGTTCAAAGAAAAATTTTTTTTTTTTTTTTGAACACCCTAATATGCATGTTCGGAACACAGAACATATACATACCTAAGTACTCCGTGTAAGATTAACTCATCCATATACCTGTATATATTCATAAATTTACCGAAATTCATTAGTTTTAGTAACTATTTAGTCACTTTTCAAACATTGAAAGTCACTTTTATCACTTTTATTTGCCCAGTTGCCTGCTATGAGCCCTGTTACTGTAAAAAAGCAATACAATGTAGCCTGGCTGCCAATGATATATAGGGTACCTCAAAATTCTTGTTTTTAGTAAAAACCTAGAACGAGGGAATCTAGGTTGAAATGTTTTAGGGTGAGTAGATGGGAAGTAAGTTCAACGATAAGAAAGTTTTGCTAATGAGAGTCCATCATTGGCTGAAAAAACATGAGTGCGTCACCGATGTAGGCTTGTTGCTTGAGCACACCAGTGAGTTAGTACCCTACCAACGTTGTTCCAGTCAATTGTGGGTCTTGTTTGTGAAGCTCTACGACCCTGTATTCTCTTACCTTCTAAAATGTTCACCCACGCTCTTCTATACCATAATTTTACAAGAGATAATACCACTTGCATACTTGGAACGAATTCTGAGGCAGCCTGTATATTCTCATGGCAGTTGACCTGTCTAGTTTTATACCCTTGGACCTAAAATGCTCCCTGGGCACTTATTTTATGCTGATTATTCGTATTTAATGCTGTCACGTGTGTGCTATGCATGAATTTTGGGACTCACTGTATACATCTTTCAACGTTTTTTGCTGTATAGAAGAGACTTTGGTAAATGCCTTGCGGGATGTGCTTCTGCAAATGGAGGACAGAATTGTGAAGCGAGTCGATGGGGCAAAACGAAGTATTCAATATGATTTGAATGCGAAAATGGATCAATTAAAAACTACAGCAGCATTTAATCAACCTCTAAGAAACAGAAATATCGCAGCAGACCGCGAAACATTGGGAACTGCATTTCCCATGAAAACTCTAGAGAACTTTCTACTATTTGAGACCGCTTTGGAGGATGAAGAGAAGAAAAAAGCTCTAGTAAATCAAATCATAAGATACAGATTTTTATATATTCAATAGACCTTGGTATCAACGATTGTTCATGTGGCTGGTGTAAATTGCCTACATAGTTTAATAACCTGTCATGCCCTTGATTAACACGTTTAATACTATGATGAAGTATTGGTCGAAGCATCAAATTTCTACTTCAAGAAGTTTTTTAAATTTGGCAACTTATCAACAATACAATTGTACATACAGTGCGACTCTGTGAAAAATCACGCGCCTAAGGATAGGCTACCGGGAAACGCCTGAATTGAGCAGATTAAACATCGATGATTGCTTTTTATTTCCCACGAAATGAATTAAACCCAATCGTCAATGTATTATCCTCTCAATTCAGGCGTTTCCCATAAGCCTACCTCTTGGGCGCGTGATTTTCCACAGAATCGCACTGTATAAGCAGAGACTCACGGTCACAGTCCAGCTTTTCTAATTTCAGTAGTTATAATGTTTCCTTGTTTTACTAATACTAATTACTTCATAATATCTAAATTCTTGAATTTTATACACATGAAGCATTTCACGCCAACTCAACTAATGATTTACCCTCATATTTTATCTGTTTCATAATTTTTTCTTTGTTTGTCCTCACTCTCAAAAGCATTATTTACGCAGCTTGGCAACTCTAAACAGATCGGGATGATTGAAAATTCTGAAAAACTCTAAGATCCCTTGTTCTGAAAACAATTTTCCTTATATTTTTTTTTTCATAAAGAAGATCTTTCATTCGATAAACGTGGTTTTAATACAGGGTGTCTACTACCTGGAAATCCTTGAATTCTCAGGTAATTTTTCTTCTCAGAGAAAATCCTGGAAGTGTCAGGGAATTTTTCAAAATGTATTGTACAATTAGTTTGAGTTCTTTCGAAATACTTATTGGAATGCTATGTTTCTCGATCAAACAAGAATGTTGATGTTAAAAAATTCTAGTTACATGGTATTTTGTATTGAAATATCATTTTTGAGGAGATTTGATTATCTTCACTCTATAAGTATATTCACATGCATTTGTCGAATGCGTTTCTGGAAGGAAATAGTACATACAATAGTACGATACAAGTGCGGTAAAACTTTCTCTGACGAGTGTGAGGTTGCAGCACGAGCCGAAGGTGAGTGCTGCAATCACACCAGATCAGAAGAAGTTTCGCCGTTGAGTATTGTACAAAATTTTACTTCATTATGCGTGAAAATAGGTGTTTTATGCACGCAGAGCGTGCGTACAACGTCCATTATCACACTGAGTGAAGTAAAATATTTTTCCATCAAAATAGTTGAAAATATTTCTATCATTCTAAGTAGATAGGGGCAGCTATGGGGAGACAGATATTCCCCCTTTCCCCCCCGACTCATCCTGATAAGGGATGATAAGGGGTATGTGGGTCAGTGTGTTATCTTATCAGTCTGGCCCACATCCGGTCTGGTGTGTACGGGGACCTTCTAATCAGCTCCCCCCTCCCCCTCCCCCTGTCTGCGGTCACTGGCCCTGACCATGCTACCCCTTACCCCACCTCCCCCCGGGTCAGTTATGGGGTGAGTGCATCGCTCTGTCTCTTTCTAGTCTGGGTCTGTCTCTCTCTAGTCTGGGTCAGCTATGGGGACGATGACGCGTTCTACCGCCCACACACACACGCGCTTACCTCACCGTGTCCGTGTGTTCTAGAATGTTCTAGAATGTTCTAGAAGCTTCTGGAAAGCGATAACGATGATATCCCTACTCCAAAATTTTTGTACTTGGAAATATTTCAGCGGCATCCCCTGTTTACTATATCTACGCTTAAAACTACAGGAGGCGGGGGTGAAGGAAAGAGATTTGATGACGCGACAAATACATATCGTACGTTTCGTGTCCGTGTGTTCTAGAATGTTCTAGAATGTTCTAGAAGCTTCTGGAAAGCGATAACGATGATATCCCTACTCCAAAATTTTTGTACTTGTAAATATTTCAGCGGCATCCCCTGTTTACTATATCTACGCTTAAAACTACAGGAGGGGTGAAGGATAGAGATTCGATGACGCGACAAATACATATCATACGTTTATTCAAAAATCTTAATGCTACGTACAATTATGCGATTATTCATTAGCGATACAAAAATGAAGGGCAATATAGAAAAATGACATACAATCAAAACTATAACTACGATTAGATTAAACGAAATCAAAATGAGAAGAGTAAAATATATAGAGTAGTATAATATTATAAGCAAAGAAAAATGACATGCAATTAAAGCTAGGTATACAGTGAAAGCTATTACTAGGATTAGATTAGGTGAAATCAAATGAGAAGAGAAAGAAAAACTTAAAAATATTGTGTAATGTGATTTTAAAAGCAAAGAAGAATTATAATCAATTAAAGCTAAGTATACAATCAAAACTATTACTACGTTTAGATCAAGTGAAAACAAAGGAAAATAAAAAACTTAAATCTAATTATACCTAACAAATCCGTACAAACTATGAGATATTACATTTTTTTCTAGAAGTACAACACTGTAGGTGACAACCGATCAAATCTAGGTCTTCGCGGGACTTGCAGTTTCGGAATGAGGTAAGTTGTTTGTAAAATGAAGCAGCTATCGAATCATTTTTTTCATAATTATCGGTAAACATATCAAGAAACTGATGCAAATCAAATCCGGCAGCCATGAACCACACAAACATAACACAGTATTGCCCGCACACGTTTGACGAGAAACTTTGCAACCGTACGATGTTCCAGGTGTACCGTTCGGAATTTCTGCGTAAAGTCCTATTGTGATGAGGCACGAGCGGTGGTATGCCAAAACTGTCAAAGTATATTCCATGTCCGGCTGCGTTGATGTAAAATGCCACCCAGTGTGTACCGGGTTGTGTGTGGTCATCCGTGTTAGCAACAAAAGCCATCGGTCGTGTCCATACCAACGGTATCCGATCTGCGGGGAAAACCTGGATCTTCTTTTGCTTGAGAAATCTCCGCAACGCTTTCCGTATCTGTAGACTGTCCATTTTTCTCGTCGACAATATTCAGAGACGATGGTGTGATAGATAATTCCGTCGTGACTGTGGAGAGACTCGTGTCCTGGGACTCTGTACCCACTATAGTTTCTGTGGAATCGGACATTGACCGATCAGGTAGATGAGAGGAACTGTCACACGTGTGGGCCGTATGATATCCACTGGAGCTGTTGCTGTCAACACTGGTACAGGTTGAACTCTCATCCGGGTTCGAACGACGACTGCCAATTATCGTATTCGCATGAGCTTCATAATCATACTTGTCGAGGATGTTCTTCTCGTTGACCCAATGTTTTAACTTGAGGGCATTGTTTAACGCACAGGCGAAATATTCTTCTTTCCTGACTCCGTGATGAATACAATATTCAGTATTTGGCTCCAGATCGGGAAGTGCAGGACAGTCATACTCTTCGAGGTTGACAACTTGGCGTGACGTAATAACCTGCAGATACTGGGCTTCGTATTTCCCTCGTGTTACAATACGGTACGCGCTTCGAGCTATGTCCCGTAAATTGAGTTCCAGCTTTTTCACAGAAGTATCCCCCTCGAACCACTCGATACCGTGCTGGTAACACGTGTTATGATTATTAGCTTTGCGTTCTCTTTGAGTCAGGCTGGTAAACGGATAAGGTGGCTCGATAATCCAATGGGCGTGGAACGACTTATCCAGGCAGACTACGGCCACCTCTTTCGGTAGCAAATTTCCAAACACATCACTAAATCCTTGAATATCTACAACGTAGTCCATATTTGTGAGTAGGTGGTTAACACTGAGTATATAAGTTCCGATCGCGGTGAGGTTTGTAGAACAACTGACTCTATCGTCGAATGTATAATCGTCCTTTTCCCCAAAAACCTTACAATCACCCCCGTTTCCTCCTCCATCTTCGTCTTCTACAGTTTTCCGAGGGTTGGTGTTTCCAGCGATAAAGTTGTCGGTTGGACCACACGATGATAAAGGTTGCCGGTTTCTGACGAAAAACAGGAAACTCCGCCTCCCACCCACCTTTTAACCGCCAAAGTCTGTGATAACTTGCCTCGCTGCGTCTATTTCTATGAGATTGTCGAACTCTGCGTAAACTATGCAATTTATGGTTTCATCCAGAGCCTTGTCAAATCGCATTTCGATCCTGAGAGTACCGTGTTTAATTAGCGACCAATGCGAGGGACAGTTGGCCGAGAGGTCAGGTGTGAGATCGAAGGCCATCAAACAGTTGCCTTTTTTGTACTGCGAACGGCTAATTCCGTTGCCTTCGTTGAGAAAATGAATACCGGTGCCGGAGAACAGGGTGTGATACGCGTCGACGTACAGATTATCTTTACTGAAGTTTGTTTGCAGAGGTTTTGAGGGGATTTGCACACCGTCCACGTACAGCGACAGGTAGTTCAGCAAGAAACTTTGGAAATTGAACGGGTTGCGTAGTCTGTCTCCGTTGAATGCCTTGTTACTGACGAACCCAAGAATCACACGTTTCGGCAGTTGACCCAGTACCACGTTGTCCAACGTCTCCGCTTGTACCCCAGCGTGAATGGTGAAAGCTTTCACTTCCACTCTTGTAACGGGATACTTGGCCGTTCCTTGGGCAAGGGTTCGTGCATGTGCCAGTAGGATACCTGGGCTGATCTTTACGCGGCGAACCATTAGAGAAGTGTCAACAATGTGCAGCGTGTGAAGGGGATTTTTTTCCATTAGACAAAAGCTGTCTCTTGACCTTACGAGGCGTAGTCGTAACTCCACACCGTTGAGCAAAAACTTCTCTTGATTAAATACGTCGCAGTGGAGATGTCCAATTAGATCGACTATACGGGCGTCTTGCATCATACGTTTTCGCGTAGTGAATCCTTCGTCGGCATCTTCGCTGTCGGCATCGCAGACGTCCGATACGGTTTCTTCGCTGTCGTACCACATGGCGCACGAGAGATGCGAACGTTTTGCGGGCGGGGCGTAATTCAATAGAGTCTCAACGTAGGCACGATAAGCGTAGGAGTTGTTGGCTGGTGAAACAAGTTTTTGATTGAAGAATATGTCCACTTGGTTGAACATCGAGTGTAGAAGGTTGTTCACAGGTGTAGCGTACCGGGTGGTCACAGCTTCCGCCGTTGCTGCTGTTGGGTTATTCTCAGGTTTAATCAATTGCACCTGCACGCGTACGCTTAACATGGTGTGGGCCAAATCAATGTACTCGTCACCTTGGCCCGGTACCGCGAATTCGATTGGCGAATCATCGGTTAGCGAAGAGACAGGTTTGTAGTGCACCCACTGACCACCCTCAATAGATGTTTGCGTAGGAGGGATAGTGAACAAATCTAGCTCAGACTTCATACACTCGCCAGAGTGTGCGTGTAGGAACGCCATTATCCGTATATGCGTGTGTGTGTGTGTGTATGGAAGATAAACTTATCGGGGTCCAAATATGTCGGTCAAAGCTCGTTTTTTAGAGGTCTTCTTTTTATTTCCTTTTTTTCTGGACGCACTTACTTTCTTCTTGTTCTTGCTCTTTGTCTTCTTCTTCTTTTTCTTCTTAACTGATTTCTTCGGTCGTCTTTTGTTAATTCTCCCCTTTTTGGCAGAAGCTCCAGCGTCGACTAGTCTGTTTACGCGTGCGAGCATCGACTGATGTCTCGTTCCTCCCACACCGCTCATATACCCCGAGCCCTTCATCAATTCCCCAATTTTTTCTTCAGCTCTTCGTTTCAGATTCCGAGTCGATTCGTTGATGCGCGTCTGCAGAGACTTTTTGAGCGGTGTGTCGCTCTGCATATCCGTCCTAACGTTCTTCCCCGTGCGTAGAATCTCTTTTCCGACAGCCCTAGCCCCACTTTTGAACAATGGTAATATCTTACGGAATAATCCTCCCAAGAAGCTACCGATACCGTGACCCCGCTGGTGAGGGTGGCCTCGGTAGAAAATCTCCATACCTCCTCCCAGCTGACTCTCGTAGTGTTCGGTGTAATGGTCCATGGTCTTTTCCCCTACGATATGATGACAACGACGACGATGATGTTGATGATGACGATGAAAGGGTTCTTAAATCAGCGAACGCGTCTAAAGTGAAGTGTGACGGTCAGCGTCCCACCTTCGAATGGCACGGGTCTGCCAAGATGATCCCTTATATTGATTTCGACGGTTCGGAAACTTGTAAGCAACAGTGGTAAGTAGTACGGCGGTGATAGGGTCTTTATTTCCGATTCTCCGCGAGTCGAATGCGAGTTTCCACAGGCATGAATAACGCGTAACAAAGGTGCGTAAACATCACCGACGATGCGAGGCTCGACAAGATCACAGTAGACAAACATCTGACACGACGGTATTACCGGAAAGGGGTTCTCAGTTTGGGGATCCCGGGACAATATATCCGTTCGAGTGACGTCATCGGACCCATGAGCATTTCTCCATGATTTAGGTCTTGCGGTGATAGTCTCGGTTCGTTGCGACGACGATGACGACGGCGATGAAAATGTGAGCGGATAATGGATCTCTGCGAGACCCACCTCCCACTCACCGTCCAATTCGATAGCACGCGGTAACTGTGTCATGTAGCAGCAGGTACGGTTATCGGGAAAAAACTGCATTGAACTGTCGCTCGGTAGAGTGATGTAAAATTGATTAGCCCTCATAATGAGTTGAGAACGTACGCCGGTGTGTATAGTTCAATCAACGTGCACACGCCTACTGACCGTCTCCTCCTCCTCCTCGTCAGTTCTGAGTAAGCGTGTCTCCTATTTTTCCCCCTCCGCCACCCTCTGAAGCTCGGCTTCGTAGAACGCACCGTCGATTTCCTCTCCCTCTAAATCCACCAACACGTAGACTACCGGTGAACGCGCGAGTACGCGGTGAATCTTGAACAATTCCTCGCTCCAGTTTGCCACGTATCCCTTCTCGAACGTACCCTTGGTTCTGCTGATTCGTACAGTGTCACCCTCGTGAAATCTTGGTTTACCCTTTGACCGCTGTGGATATCGTCTCTGCATGAAGGCACGAGCCTCGGCGGCGTTGCGCAACGTCACCGACGACGGAGCCATTCCGATACTCGAGTGTACGGTATCATTGTACGCCTGTACGATTTGCGGAAGGATATCCACGTAGCGACGCGTCTTCTTGTGCGTAAAGTATCGCCATAGGCGTTCCTTGAGCGTACGATTAAATCTTTCAACGATTGCCGCTTTTATGTCAGGGTTTCGAGTGACCCGATACCGTATCTCGTTAGCGTTTAGCAGGTTCTGAAAGACAGAGCCGACAAATTCCTTACCCTTGTCTGTCTGTAGTAGTACGGGCCTGCGTCTGGTTGTGTTCAACACATGTTCGAATCCCTCGGCAACAGCTGTTGCTGTCTTACGCTTCAACGGAACTACCCACGCATACTTGCTCAGAACGTCAATGACCACCAGCAGATAGCGATACCCATTGTTATGTTTCTTTTCAGCGTTCAAATCGGCCAGGTCAGCCTCCCACACGTCGTCGATGTTGGAAACGTTGTATCTTGCCCGCGGAAATCTTCTTCTCACTGATTTGTGTAACGTATAGGCATCTTGACCGGATAGCCAGTTTCTGACCGTTTTACGCGAAGTATCCCCCCGTGAGACACGTTCGAGGTTCCGTGCTCCCGTGTAGCCAGCCGGATGTGAGGGGTCGTAATATATTTCTTCAAGACTCGACATCTTTATTTCTTCAAGCGGAGTTCCATCCACCCACTGCGCCTCTGCCTCTTCTTATCGCTGCTGCTGTTGATGCTGTGTTCTTCGCGTAGAATGTTTCGCTGGCTTTTACGTTTAGTCGGTACAGGTGTTTCGGTTATACCACCGTCCTCTATTTCACTGTTGCTGCTGCTGCTGCTGCCGATATTTTGACTGCGATGATTACCGTCAACACCCCTACCGCGTGAAAAACCCTGAGCGCTTGCGAACGATCCCTGACTACCGTTACCCGTGCGTCGGACCGTGGACGATGACGACGACGGTTGATGTGCAATAGCCGAAGAAGCGGCATCCGCCAGCTTATCGTTGTCGAAAAGGCGTATGTCTTGCCAAAAAGCCTCGTTACCCACGTAATCTCGCGGTACGTTGACCGCGTGGAGAAAACTAGCGAACTGAGACCTCCCCACAGGATCGAAACTTTTTCTCGAACGCGTGGCAAGATTAGTCAGATCGATAATATTTGCTCCGGGTACCGTTACACCGTCGATCGCTATTGCCCCGTCACTATTCCACGTGAAGCGTGTCGGCATATCGCCCAACATTTTTACCAAAAGTTTCGCTTTAGTTAGAAACTTTTTCGGAATGGTTCCCAGTATTCGCCCCAGATCCATTTGTCCCTCGTTAGAAGACGTGGCTCCGATCTCCTGTTTCAGCGGTACCCCCTCAGCATTTTTACCCGTGTCCTCCTCGCGAATGAGCATCTGTAACGGTTTTCTAGACTCCTTGATAAAATACAGATATCGTTGCAGCACTTGTTGATACAGCTTCCATTTTTCGGCATCCGTCGTTGTTTCTGATTTCAAAATGTTTCTCATCTCGTTATCTAGACTGGTGATGGGATCAGCGTGGCCAGAATTGGGAGTATCCGTAGCAGCAGCAGCAGCAGCAGACGATATGCCGGCAGCTACACCATCCGTGACTCGTCTTTGGAATCTCTCCATACTTTCCATTGGAATTAAAACCATTTTCTTTGCCCGTTCCATCGTACTCACCACACACACACACACACACACACACACACAGTTATTTCGAAAACAGTCTAGAAATCAGGCTTCCAAGTATCGGGGCCAACAGCAGAGCAAAGAATCCACTTCCCTGTTGAACGAGAATTTTTTTCTTGGTCTTCCAGCTACCTTGATTACGGGCCAATCGACGAAGCGTCTGTGTGTGACGACGGAGCCGTGTCTTCTGCGAGTGGGAAAGCACGACGTTGCCCTCCAAGGTGTTGAGCGCGCACTCGCAGATATTCTTAATCAAAGTATTATCGGCTGTACGTAGCAGAGCTGTTCGCTGACTCGGTTTTAATTTCTGCAGAACGTGCAGCAGTAGAGTGTTTATTTTACTAAAGTTGGCCCGGCACTCCTGCTCACACGTGCGACGAGGTGTCTTAGCCATTATATCCGTGCTACTGGTATTGTGTGAGCACTGCTCGTCTTTATATCCTTCCGTGGAACGTAGACGTAATGATGTACGTCGGTGGGAAAGATACTGGTACGAAAACGGCAATTTTCAGGCGTTGATTGCTTCAGATCCAGCAAGAGATAACCGTGTGGCGCGGAGGTAGCCTCGTGATAGGCCTCCTGAAGGAATCGTGAATCTTCGGGGTAGACTTGTCGCGCGAGGTGTTGAATCTGACCACGATCGCGGGGATTCTTAAAGAAAACGATATAATTAGCGTTCAGAGAGATGTCTCGTTGACCGTGTCCCTGGTGAAACAAATTCTGCGTGATGTAGAAAACACTGAGATTCTTGTGATGACAGACTTTGGTGAACAGATCGACGACCACGTTGTTTGACGCCTCGCGCATCAGATCGTCGATCACCAACAGTTTGGGCTTCGTGTCACCGTCGTAGTCGGCGTGCTGCGGTAATCCCTCTCGGTATTCTATTCCGTTACCCGATTCGTACAGCGGCTGCCACTCGTCGTAGTACCAAATCACGCGACTGAATTCCGTATCGCACATACTCCTGCTGTGTCTCAAGAAATTCTTTACAAAATTGGATTTTCCGCAACCCGAAGGACCGGCTACGATCGCAGAGAACGGATGCTTCCATCGTGTGTCCATCATCCTCGATATAGGTTCAGTTTTCCCCTTCTCTATACACAGAGAGTATATATATCTTCGTCCGAACGTGTAATCTGTATACAGACGTAGAAAAATCAGAATTAAAAACGTCCGGGGTAACTGTATATGTTCCGCGGGGATCAGCTTTTCACGGGGCGGCGGCGGCGGCGGCGGCGGCGGAGCGCGCTGAGCTATGAGCCTTATATCAGTGCGCGCCCGTACGCGTCGAGGGTATCAGCTAATACCCTCGCACGCCCGCGGTACCAGCCTCATGCCGCGGGATGGATTCATCGCGGGGACGAGCTTGTCCACGCGCGTGCCCCTTGAATCAGCTTATTGCATCCCCGCGCGTGATAATTGTTTCTATTACTTTTTTATTTTTTATTTTTATTTTTATTTTTTCAGAAACACAGATAACGTATATATATATATATATATATACTGACCTTATACTGCGTAAACGTATATCCGTTATCTTCTATATTTATCTTCTGCGGTAGTGTGGCCGAGAGGTTTGAGTCGGAGAGAGATAGAGAGAGAGAGAGAGATAGAGAGAGAAAACAAGAGACAGAAAGTGCGATAAAGTTAGAAAATAGAGAGTTTTGCCGAGTGAATGTAAGAGATTATGTAGAGATTATAGATTACCCCGGTACCGGGTGCGTTGGGAGCTAATCCCTGTTGCACGGATTACTTTTGGAGCGTTCAATGTTTGACGGGAATTCCCTGTAGCCGTAGGGTAAAGTCTGAAAGTTATCGGGGCAACGACGCCTCTTGACAATTACCGGTCTGCAGGTCTTAGACTCTGTACGCGTCACCACCTGGTGCAACACTGTCCGACGGATGGCGCGATACTGTAGTTGTATCGGCTCGGTGTTATCCACTACCATTCGCCGTATCGAGTCAAAGTTGACTCTGAGACGATTCGAGTAATTTAATGTAATGCCCTTGACTTTGCATACCTCCGTCTCCTCACCGCTAGCATGTCGAACGATGTACGCGTAAAACTTTGCTCCTCCTGAAACGAACGCCCGTATGTAGCTACCTTTTCCGTAAACCTCTAATTCGTCTGTAAGATCACCCAAAAAGTTTCCCGTCTCTGGCTCGTATTCGTCAGGACGGTTCGCACAGCGTGTGTAGATAACCGAGTCTGTATCATAGTACAACACCCTCCGATCGAGTTTCTCGAGATACGAGTATAACTTGAGGCGTGCTTGGGCGGTTGTATATGCCGCTATAGCTACATTTGCCAGGGGTGTCGGTTTAACACTCGCCTCGGAGTGAACCCATCGTATGTATAACAGTTTCTCGTTGACGGGTAGGAGATCTGTAACTTCGATCTCCGGATCGGTTAATATTCTTAACAATTGTCTACGGGAATTTACAACCTCGGTCTTTGACATATTCTCACGCTGACCAAACTTTCCCCAAAACGAGTTGAGACAGAGTTTTGAGACGGAACGTAGGCCTGGATTCTTTGATATCTTATCGCGGTCTAGTCGTATGCCCTCAATTCTCTCATATTCGGACAAGTAACGACCCCGCGATTCCTCGTCTACGCACCCGGCCGGCCATCCGCTAGCCTCCTGTTTAATCTTCAAAAAGGTGTCTATATAACCCGCAAAGTGACCACCCTTCCGAGTATGAGGGTCAAATCGTGTCATTGTATATTGCCAGATTTCGCGTACGTTCACCACCGTGTAACCTTTTTCCACTGCCTTTTTCAATTCATCGGACACCCAAGTACCCTCGAACCAACGCTCGAAATCGTTCTCGTGCGGACAGTCTGTTTGGAGCATTTCCTCACAGCAAGTACGGCACAACGCAAACATTAGTTTACCGTGCATGCGAATCGGTAATACGGGATGAAAGAGATCTCGCGGCGGTAGAACGCAACACTTGACCAATCCGTCGATTCGCTGGATATCGGTACCCCTGCCTCCTGTTAAGAATTTACAATCGTCGCCGACATAAACTGTCGGGTGTCCCATGGGAAACCGTCCGTTCTTACATATGTAGGGGTACAGAGAGCATACGTCCACGTAGCGTATTTCCTCGCGTACACCCTCATCCACGTTTGTGTTCACTTCGCGATAGCAAGACGTGTTACCCGTACGGCCACCGTAGAACGCGTCACGCGGATTTAACGCCTTGTACGAACCCGTGTTTGCAATTAATGACTGATTCGAAATATATTCACGCATTTCTTCGCTTTCATTTCTGAGTAGATCCCATTCGCATTCCCAAATCTCTGTAACGATGTATCCCAACCCTGTCATTTTAGCAGTCTTTGAGCGTGTTTCTTCGAGCCGCCTATCCATCGTGTCACCGGCGGTCAGTTTATTATCTCTGTTTATCTTGTAGCACAGCGGGCAGCCGTGCCAATAACACCCGTGAAACTCAAACACGTGACGTACGCCCGTTTGTTTATTTTCATAGTAACCGTCAACAGGACGACCCGTTTCAGGTATACGGAACTCGCGTGCCCGTGCCGCATGGGTGATTACTATATCCAATTCATGCTCCTTCCAGACAAGCCATTCGAGTGCCTTCTGGGATTGATTATCGACACGCCTATAACCCCCGCTGGGGATAATACCTATTTGCGACGGCTGTAAGAAATTTTTCCTAAATACCGTCATGCAGGCCGACGCTATGGTCGTACTCTCTGTGAACGGACACACACACCCACACTCGAGAAAGATGTCCCTAAACGCGATACACGCGCGTCGAAGAATATCTACATCTGCCTTGCAGTAAGTCATCAACTCTTCGTCAAAGTCAAATTGACGATTTTGTGCAACCTCGCTATTGTACCAGTTGTAAAAATCATCTCGAGCACTCACACTCATACTATCCGGTATGTAAAATTTAGCCGCAGGAAGTGGCCCCACGTAACCGCTTTTATCGGGTGTGTTGAAAAGATGAGGAAAGAATCCCTTGACAGTGCTCGGAGGCAGACCGAAAGCTTTGGGTAGAGCAGATAACGCCATGGGCATATAGGCTAACGAGTCAAGGAAGCGAGTATGTCCCGTCTCTAACATTATGATTTTACTTCCGTTCAAGATTACTTGTGGTGGTTCGTTGCCTCGCTCGACTAAAAATCGCAATATGAACTGAGCGTCGAACCCTTTTGCGTTGTGAGCTATACAAATAATTTTAGTGAAATCACGGATCGGTCGCGTGACAAAGTCAACAAATTGTTTGATAGGATCGAACTTGAAGACATACTCGCGCGTGAGACCACAAGAGTCGCAACCGTTTTTTATATCCAAATCGTGAATGCACTCGCTACAAACCTGATGAGCTACGCACAGATTAGGCACATGTATGTTCGTTCTTTCATCTCCCTCAACAGTCTCGCACTGCTGTGTCTCAAGATCGTAAAACACGAAGATATACCGGGACTGCTTCTTATCGCGTTTGATAGTGGGCATGTGACAGTTATGATTATACGGCTGCTGAGAACAACAGGTGGCACAGTACCGTGTCTCGCACGAGTGTACACCTTTGGTACGATCCGTAAAACGCGTACAGTTACCACAGATCTGAAGAGTTTCGCACACGCTGCGACGTGGACTGAACGACCCCGTTTTCCGATGCCTCGCCAGACATTCGTTACCGCGAAAAAAACGTCCGCAGAATCGGCAGTCTAGACTCTCGTTAGCTGAATCGCAGGCGGGAACCGAAAGACATTGAGGACATTTGCGCGAACATCGGTGCTCGTTACCGGTCCTGTACCCTTTGTTACAGGATTCGCAGAAATATCTCGCTGCCGCTGCAGCCGTCAGACTCAGAATAGGTTTGTAATGCCGTTTAGTGGGAAAGTAGAGGATATTCAGTTTATACGTAACACCGGGGCGTCCGCTCGCCGTAACCACATCCGTTCCGTCATAGAGCGTCTCTCCGCCGTTCCCCAGTTTCCCATTTTCATACACCACGATCGCTATACCTTCGCGAGCCAAATAAGTTTGAAACAGATTGATCTCGGGTACGCCGCAACCCTCGATCGGAATTTTTACACCCGCGTCTTCTATCAACTTACAGGCGGCGATGCGTTGAGACGACGATGCTTTATGTCTAATCAAACCCCAACGCGCGTGTAACGCCCCGCTACGGATGGATCCCCTCTCGGCATGAGCTCTGGCTACAACAAGAGCACGCGGAAGACACATATTGTCAGAGTTTCCAATTTCCAAAACAGAGCGTTTTCCTACACCGTCGTGCGTCAATCTCATTGCCTTACCCCGCCCCGACGGAACTCTAACGGTATTCACGGTCACGGTGATCGTCTGATCTACGGTAAACTCGGACGCGCTTTGTGTCACACCGTACACAATTTTCCACAAATCTTCGTAGCGCAAATCTTTAACAGGTCGAAACGAAAGACCAGCGGCTCCAAGATTGAAAGACCCTGCATTGAAACTGATTCCAATGTAGTCTGATTCGCGACACGAACCGGTGGCATAGGCATGAATATTCCTGAACGCCCCCTCTAACCATTCGACGGGATTTGCACCTTCTGCAACCGGTTTTATCTTGATAACAATCTGACGACCGTTAATTTCGAATCGTTTGTAATATTTTCTAAGCTCGCTAATCACTTGGAAACGATCTTCCGTCAAAGATGACCCATTCTCGAAACTTCCCACCCCGTTCACCCCACCAGGCTGTTCTACCAACGAAGAATTTTCCCTAGCTATTCTCTCTGAACTCTCCTCGCTATCATCCTCGCTATCATCCTCGACAGTACTTCCGTCCTCGTCAGTATTATCTGTGACAGGTCTGTTTACGTGTCCGCCGTGTTGAATCCCCGAGGTACTGGCTCCTTCGTTAACACGAAATTTACGAAATCCCACGGCTGTGGTCTTTCCATCTGTTTGTATTTAAGATAGAGTTGGTCAAGAGTGAAAGTAAATAAAGGATGTTATATTGGATGTATTTATAACTTATTTAAAATTTATTTGAAAAATTGTTCATTTATCTGGTTTACAAGCCTTACAAGTAGAGTCAGGATAGTGCTCGTTTGGTAAATTTTCAGCTACAGGGTCCTGATGATGATGATCATGATGACGAGGTTCTTCGTCCGCTTCGTCACGACGTTGGGTGCTTGATCCGCGTGCGTCACCCCCTGTTACCGCGTAGTCGGAAGAATCACCGGATGAAGCCGCATTGCTGCCCCAAGTTGGCATAGGTCGAAGGACCCAATTTTTATTTGGGATTTTCAAAACAGTCGATAACCAGGGATGACGAGATTCTTCGCTGTCGATCGAGGAGCTGGGTATAATTTCATACATTTCCGTATCACTGTCGACTGTCGCCTGTTCACCAGCTGTCCGGGCCTCGTATTGTTCCACCACTGCACACAGCATCTCATCGGTGATACTGTTATCTTCAAACATATCCGTGTCATTTGAAACCGGCACGGGATTCGGCCGAGTTTTCGGACCCCGTTCTTGCACCCCGTTATCGTCGTCTTCAGCGGTAGCCACCCTAGCCTTTCTCTCGTTTCTCCCAAGTCTTGACACCTGACGTCGCCGCGGGGTTTCATGAATGTTATTCTTACTACGTGCACGGATCACATTCAGGCACTCGTAATACTCTGTCATCAGTCCCCGCAATATCCAGAAGGTGGAAGTACCACGCGAAATCACCGTTTCGGCAGCGATTCGCAAACATTCCCACGACTCCGCGAAAACGCCTTGATTATAGAGACGAGAAATAGACCTCTCATCGCACTTAGCAATCATTCGTCGCACCTGACGCAACAAATTTTTCCGAGTCATTCGGCCAAGCGATCGTGTCCATCGTATACCGCAGGACCTATCAATAGCGCTACTCTTACGTCTGGCATAAGAGACCGCCTTTAGCACTATAGCGCGATACTTGTTGTTCTGCGTATCAGGCATGATTTAAATTGAACGTGGTTATTCTTGGGAGATCACACAAATCGACGTCAACTCCGACACATGTACCGTGCACTTACTCACACACACATACAGACATTATACAGAGTGTAAGACTGGAACTTGTATACAAAAATTTCCTACTGAAAAAATATCCCTTGTGACAAGCTATATATCGGTTTCCCAAGGGACCACGTGATTTGAATGACCAATGAACTAAACCTCAGAACACAGCATTTGCGGCTGCTTAGCTGACTGATATGCTGGAAATTTCGGGAAAATAACCTATCTCTCGTTCTGTTTCCGAATTTCATCTTTCTATCTCTATCTCCGACTCTATACCCTGTTTCTCGCCGTTGAAAAAAGTTCATTTCATGCGATCTGAAAAAAGTTGAGATGCGATAAACGATTACCGTAGTCTCTCAGCGTTTTACACTCTGGACCAAATTACCGTACGCCGTCATCAAATTGCTACCGACGACGCCCCTAGTCAATATCGCAGGACTTGACCCTCCTACCGTTAACGAGTACCGATGCTTGGATTTAGCAAGTAAAGTTACACAGTAATCTCTTAACCACATCCGCTCATCAGCGATTAAGAACGTTTCAAAATTTTGGTATTTCCCATTCATTAGTCTGTTGTTTTTGTTCCCCGGACACACCGCTTCAACAATGGAGAGTGGGTGTAGGTCTGACTTTTCGTATATGTGTTTGAAAAATTTGGAGAGGGGTGCAGAGCTGGCTTTTCGTATATGTCTTTGAAAATTTTGGAGGGGGTGCAGGACTGGGTTTTCGTATATGAGTTTGAAAATTTTGGAGAGGTGTGCAAGTCTGGCTTTTCGTATATAACGACGTGCAGTTTTCACCAGACTACTCACAACCATCAGCTAGCCTGAAAAACGTTTTCCAACAACCAGCGAGAAAAAATATATATACAACTTTCATCATGGCCGGAGAATCGGGACTTTACTGCACATCGGCAGGATACACGCACGAAATGGGTAAGTTATACTAAATTTTATTAACTTACTTGTAATACTATCACGCTGCATTACAACTCTAAACAACATTTCCGAGACTGTCATTTTTTATTATTTTCTCGAAACATTGCCTCATACACACCAGGTGTTTTTCCTCAATATTATACAAATAACTTATTTAATTGTTATCCTAAATTTCATCAGATTACCGGTAATACGTAGCATCATAACTTTAAACTACATTTCCGAAACTGTGATTTTTATTTATTTTTCTCGAAACATCACGTAATACACAACCGACGTTTTCCTCAATATAACAGAAACAACTCATTCAATTTCGTAATTTGCAGGTACTGCTTTGTGGAGGCAGAAGGTGGCGGAGGTGATGCTGGCCCTGGACCCGCAGGAGGCCCGAATGTATTCTGTGAACGAGGTGGAGTTCGCGGCGGATATTTTCCGCCAGTGGGCGTTAATTCGCAAAGTCCGCGGCATGACGATGTTGCGACGGCGCTGGGTCGCCGAACCGTGCGAGACGTGCCGCTCGATGGTGAAGGAGGCCATCGAGAAGCTGTTGGGGGCGGGCGAATTTCGTCCGTTCCCCAAAAATTTCCCGGCACGCCGGTGACATCAATGTTTTTAATATTATTATAATTTGATTTAATATGTGAAATCTTCAAATTTTGAATAAATAAGTTTAGTTTCGTTTATGTAACTGTTGCGTCATCAAATCTCTAACCTTCCCCAATACTCTAGTGTAAATATAAGTATATATATAAGATTAGTTTAAAAATAATATTATTCAAATAATATTCGTTGCTCAGTTTCCGTTAGTGATATCAGTCTGTCGTTGAAATGTTCGAGCTAAGCTTATCACCTTGACCGGAAATATCTCTACAACTAACACATGGGAATGGTAAAACAAGAAGGAAGTGGAGGGGGAAATCGGAGGGTCCAGAGGGTTGTGTCGTCTAGATTTTAATCAGTATTATTGTAGCCGCGATCAAACCGAGTCGTAGTACAATGTCGACACCTAAATCGAAAGTACCCATGGGTAACGCAAGTAGAATTTTTAAGAGTTTTACAAAGCCAATGAAAAAATCTCAAAGAAATCTTGTTCTCGCGACTACGTACGGCTTGAACAATTCTATAACTAAAAAGATTGTTGTCGGTCTCGGACTTGGTGCAGACGAGTCATTTGTGCCAGTGATCAAACTCGAGAGCAATGCCTCGTGCTGCATATATTTCAACGCATCGGAGTGGTCTTTACTGGCAGACGAGTTGGACACCATCAGTGAATATCTGGATTCGAGCGGCTATTCAGCTGCAGATTGGTATTTCGAACATCTTACGCTAGGCGGTTGTACCATAACTTTCACCACCTCTCACGGTTCGAAAAGTATCAGTTTTGAAGCAAATAATATCGCCGAAGAGACGGATGGTGCTGATCCTGAAGAAGAAGAAGAAAACTCCGAGACGAGCAGTGGGGGTGTCAAGCGGAAGCTGTCTTATCGTCCCACGATAGTGATGCAGAAGACTACGTTTGACGGGTTGAAGACGGTGTTTGTGTGTGTAGAAGAACAGTTGCACCGCCTTCAACGACTTGCCCACAGTGTCAATCAGTGTAAGAAACTGTACATCGAGCATATAGCGGAGAAGGTGAAACTACAAGGCCCTCGAGAGCCATCTCTTCATCGAATAAATCTGCTCTCCACAAGGGAGTTTGATTTTGCAAGGGCACACGTCAGGTTACAACTAGAGGAAGAATTTGTGAATAATTATTGCGACATCGTTCTGCTGGAATTGACAAAATTATTCCCGCATTATCTCGCAGTAGGAATCAAACAGAAGGTGGAAGAGGAATCGAGCTGATCGTCGTTTGCAAATTATCGTATACGCAATGTCGATTTACGTTCCTATACGTTCTGGTTCTCGCTCTGCAGAAGAAACTCTCGACGCAACGGCAACGGTGACATTATTGGATTCTGATAACCAGCAGTCGTGTATGACATCACACCACTCAGGTGAAGAAACACCCTGTGTTAATTACCGTGTAACAAACATCGATTCTGAAGTTTTGGAGACCTACACCTTGTTGTTTGTGTCGGTGATGATGTTAATGCTGTTATCTTTTATATTACCTTTCATTTTGTATCGCTCATTTGAATGTCATGAATGATCGCATAATTGTACGTAGCATTAAGATTTTTGAATAAACGTATGATATGTATTTGTCGCGTCATCAAATCTCTATCCTTCACCCCTATTGTAGTTTTAAGCGTAGATATAGTAAACAGGGGATGCCGCTGAAATATTTCCAAGTACATAAATTTTGGAGTAGGGATAACGCGTCATCGCTTTCCAGAAGCTTCTAGAACATTCTCGAACATTCTAGAACACACGGACACGAAACGTACGATATGTATTTGTCGCGTCATCATATCTCTTTCCTTCACCCCCGCCTCCTGTAGTTTTAAGCGTACATATAGTAAACAGGGGATGCCACTGAAATATTTCCAAGTACAAAAATTTTGGAGTAGGGATATCATCGTTATCGCTTTCCAGAAGCTTCTAGAACATTCTAGAACATTCTAGAACACACGGACACGGTGAGGTAAGCGCGTGTGTGAGTGGGCGGTAGAACGCGTCATCGTCCCCATAGCTGACCCAGACTAGAGAGAGACAGACCCAGACTAGAAAGAGACAGAGCGATGCACTCACCCCACAACTGACCCGGGGGGGAGGTGGGGTAAGGGGTAGCATGGTCAGGGCCAGTGACCGCAGACAGGGGGAGGGGGAGGGGGGAGCTGATTAGAAGGTCCCCGTACACACCAGACCGGATGTGGGCCAGACTGATAAGATAACACACTGACCCACATACCCCTTATCATCCCTTATCAGGATGAGTCGGGGGGGGGAAAGGGGGAATATCTGTCTCCCCATAGCTGCCCCTATCTACTATTCTATTTTTTTTAACCCGAAAACCTTCGAACTTTTTTTTTTTTCGAACATTGTAATATGTATAGAACAATACAGGTAGCCCCAATGATTCCAGAAAAATACTAAAAATTAGATTGAATCCGTTTTGGCATTGTCTGAGCGGTCGACGAATAGAAAAAGATATCTCTGATACACCTGACAATTTGTCAGAATCACCTGGAGAAACCTGAAATTCTCAGGGAATTCTGTATCCAAATTTCACTAGACACCCTGTAACGGCTCCGAAAAGTTTTTCAATACGAATGACTCATTCTTTAGTAAAAAATGGGTGAGAAAAAAGGCGAAGCATTCTATGGTTAGACATTCTATTTACTCGTTGTGACTTTTCGTACAAGTAAATAACCTAATAAGGGGCCATTCAACAAATACGTTCGCTTTTGGGGGGGGGGGGGGGGGGGGGGGGGGGGGGGCAAAATGTGACGTTCGGTTTTCATGTATAGAATTTGGGTTTTGGCACGAGAATTTCATTTTAATAGATCGAATTATGGATCGATGGATCAAAAAAGGCAGTAAAGCGGGGGGGGGGGAGATTTGTGACGTATTATTTGGGGGGGGGGGGGTCTAGTCAAACGAACCATTGTTACATGGGGGGGGGGGGGGGCTCTAAAATCGTCCAAAAAAGCGAACGTATTTGTTGAATGGCCCCTAAGTGACTTATTGAACAAGTGAGGAAAATGTCTATCCATAGAATCCTACCTCTTTCTTATTTTTACAACCCATTGTTACCTAAAATACTAGTACTTCGTATCGAAAAACTTTTTGGAGCCCTTAGGACTACGTTTATGAAATTAATTTTTTTTTTAATATGCGAAAGAATTATATAAAGAAAATTGTTTCCACTTTCAAACTGGGCCTAAAATAATCGTGTTTGAACAAAGGGTTATTGAGAATTTTTTTAGAATTTTCAAAAATACCGATCTGCTTGGACTTTTTAAGATGCGTAAATGATGAACGGTTTTCGAAAAAAATCTGGAAAAATTGGAAAGTGCTCTTGAGGGTGAGGATAAACACATAAAAAATTATGAAATACATAGAAAATGGTGAGAGAATCATAGGTCGAGTTGACGTGGAGTTCTTGATATGCGTCACGTCAGCACAGTCTCAAAGAGAATATGTGAATCTATACTTACTTTCAGTTTCAACTTTTCAGAAATCACTCATGAGTGTTCTCAGTGCTGGCGCTAGTAATATATCTGATGATATTTGTAAAATAATTAATGCTACCGTACACAAAGATGTCCAGCTTTCATACACTGCGTGCGGCAGGAAAATGAAAGGTGTTGGGAAAAAAAATTTCAGCGCAACGAGCTTTTACCAAGTAATGCAAGGTATATTTACAAGAAAAATATATAATAAACATTTCAATCATCATGCCTGTTGCTGCGAAATTACTGAAATTTGTATTCATATTGCTGATGTTATAATTATTCACAGAGGTTATTTTGGACAAACACGAAAACTGTTCTGCATCCGGCCTTCTATCACGACTGAGCCGATTTCTTTCTGGCGCTCAGGATCGTGATGGCGGAAGGCGACAACGAAATCATGAATTGAATGATGAAAACTAGGCTACACGAGGTGCTGAACTTTATACTCCCACGTAGCGATTTTTCGTTTTTATATTTGTTATACTTTTATTGTCTTCAATTGGGGTGATTTTGGGAAAAATCGATCTTCATCTTTTGAGGTGGCTTAAACGGATGAAAATAAAATAGCTACTCCAGTTTTCCAAATGCTGCATGATCAAATACTAAAAAAACCTTCAACTTCATTCGATAAAATAGTCTGAGCAGAGAACCTTTCACAATCATATTATATTCAAAGATTTCCCTGCACAGACTACTTCATCGAAGTAGGTTTAAAATACTTGAGCACTTGATTTTTCATTATTCAACAATCTCTGAAAGCAATTATTCCATGAGCTCGTTTCAGTCATCTGAAAAATGAGAACCGATTTTTCCCAAGATTTCATCAGGTTCTCCTCTTGAGTGATTCGTTTTCGTACTACTTATGATATTATATCTATATATTATTCATTAGATTTTGAAAGGGAAGCTTGTAATGTTCCTTCAATCTTTGTGAACTTTCTGTAAGTTAACTGACTTATCTCTGTCAGGATATACCTATACAGGGGGCTAGTTTTATCATTTTAGTGTTGGGTCATATAATCTGGATAGTGCGAAAGCATGCAAACAACTTGAGCGATTCGTTTCCGTACTACTTGTGATATATCTATATTGACTAGATTTCAAAAGGGTCGCTTATGATATTTTTCTAATCCGTGTAAACTTTCTGTAAGTCAAACGACTTATCTCTGTAAGGATATACCTATACAGGGGACTAGTTCTATCATTTTAGTGTTGTAAGGTCATACCGGGAATATTCCTTGAGAGTAAACGATCCCCTTCCTACGACAAGACCAACACAGGCGCGCGTTACGTGCGTGAGGCTTGTTCGGGAGGGGATGAGGTGCCAGTAGCATTGCATCCCCTTCCGAACGAGCCTCACGCACACGGTGCGCGCCTGTGTTTGTTTTTCCGTAGAAAGGGGATCGTTTACTATCAAGGAATATTCTCGGTATATGTGAAGAGTACAAAGGCATGTAAACAATGTTCCTTATAACATACCTATATCTATATTATTTTAATCTTTGTGAACTTTCTGTAAGTTAACTGACTTATCTCTGATAGGATATACTTGGGATATACCTATACAGGGGACTAGTTTTATCATTTTAGTGTTAGGTCATATAATGTAGAGAGTGCGAAAACATGCAAACAACTTGAGTGATTCGTTTCCGTACTACTTGTGATATATCTATATCGACTAGATTTCATAAGGGTAGCTTATGATATTTTTCTAATCCGTGTAAACTTTCTGTAAGTCAACCGACTTATCTCTGTAAGGATATACCTATACAGGGGACTAGTTCTATCATTCTAGTGTTGTAAGGTCATACAAGATAAAAGTCTAATGTCCGGCCACTCGGAGCA
This sequence comes from Tenthredo livida, assembly GCA_963992785.1. Taxonomy (NCBI): domain Eukaryota; kingdom Metazoa; phylum Arthropoda; class Insecta; order Hymenoptera; family Tenthredinidae; genus Tenthredo; species Tenthredo livida. Next base: position 28,327,840 of record OZ023067.1, read on the forward strand.
GCGTTGAGGTGGCCGCGATCTCGGCGTGCATATTATGCATATTATGCACGCTGAGATCGCGGCCACCTCAACGCTGCTCCGAGTGGCCGGACGTTAGACTTTCATCCAGTATATGTAAAGAGTACAAAGGCATGTAAACAATGTTCCTAATAACATACTTATACCTATATTATGATTGCCTATTTTAATTAATTTGCCTCTGATTGTTCCCGATCTAATAGTTCCACAGCCATACCAATAATGGGAACGTGCAGTAAGAGTATCGTTACAGTGTCTTGAAAGTACGGTGCAGGCGATGTACCAATACTGGTTCAGGGCCGTGCCAATAATGGGAACGTGCGGTAAGAGTATCGTTACAGTGTCTTGAAAGTACGGTGCAGGCGGTGTACCAATACTGTTTCGGAGCCGTGCCAATAATAGGTTAATGCAGTAAGAGTACTGTTAGAGAGTCTTGAAAGTACGGCGCATACGGTGTACCAATACTGTTTCGGAGCCGTGCCAATAATGGGTAATTGCAGTAGAAGTACTATTAGAAAGTCTTGAAAGTATGGCGCATACGGTGTACCAATACTGTTTCGAGAGCCGTGCCAATAATGGGTAAATGCAGTAGAAGTACTGTTAAAGAGTCTTGGAGGTACCGCAACTCACTGCAGCAGCACTGGTTGAATAATTAATCTGTAGTGGACACCAATGCTGGTTCGCTACTGTTATTACGTACTGGGCCAATCATATCATCCGGATATGAACCAGCGGTGGCCCAGTGTCGGTGGCTAATGCTCGGCCAGTACACACAGTCTTGGCACGGATACTGGGCCATGGCTGGCCCCATTGTCAGACCCTACATGGGATGAAGGAAGCCGCAGAAGAGGATTCGAGATCGACGCTGGAACGCTAGGTCAGAAAACAAGCTGTCAATATCTTCATCAGAGGCTTGAACGACAAGCTGAGGATATTGGTCAAGAGCCGACGGTGTGAAAATCTTAGAGAAGCCAAATCACTCGCGATAGAAGAAGAACGAGATTTAGGCCCCATTCGTGGATCGGATCGGGAACACAATCAACCGCGCAACAGCAGAGAAGGCATCAGAGGAAATAATTGCTACAACTGTGGGAAGACAGGACACCTAGCACGAGATTGTCGCTCAGCAAAGACGGGATCCAGTTACCCTCAACGATTGCCGACACTAAGTAACTACGTAAGAAAAATTCAGGTAATTTGTCATTTCTATAGGAAACCAGGGCACGTCATATGAGACTGCAGAACTAGAATAGCCGAAGAAAATAGACAAGGCTACGAGAGGAATCGGGGACGTCCTAGAAGAGAGGAACGGGTCCAGCCAGGTCCTTCTAGAGACGACAGCCGTCGAAACGAAGAGACTCCGGGAAACGAGGAGCAGGCGCGGCGGACAGGCAACCGTATCGCGTCGTACCAGTAAATTGCCTAATAAATGGATCAAGACAGAAGAATCACGCAACGATCGAGGCAGATGAATTCAAGACGAGACACGGAACTATGCTATTAGATTCAGGAGCTGAGGTAAGCCTAGTAAAAGTCGGAAAAATTGACGGAGGAGTGAGGGCTGAAGGCGGTGTGATCACGCTCAGAGGAATAGGCGGAACACCGGTTACGACCTTGTGTAAGGTCACGTTGAATATAAGGGTTGGTGATAGGCACATATCGCACCTTTTTCACGCAGTTGAAGATGATTTTCCACTAGAAGCAGACGGTCTCTTAGGAGGCGACTTCCTCGAGAAGCATGACGTCGAGCTTAGATCTGGGAAATACGCAAGATTGTACGGAACGACATGGAATTTAGAAGCCACAGGAGCTCACATATCGCTCGAACGAAGAAGCGAAAAGATAATCCGTGCAAAGACACGCGACGACGCGGAAGGCATCGTCGAAGGAATCGAGTTACAGCCTGGAGTATACCTAGGGAGTTGCATCACCAATGCAGTCGACTATGAGTGCAAAGTCAGCATTTTGAATACGAAAGATTATAATGTAGAACTGGAACAGCCGTGTGTACAAATCGTAGCACTAGGCCAAGAGCACACAGATATGACGCAAGAATATGCATGCCGGACGATGACACGGAGTAACGCGAGCCGAATGCAACAGCTGAGAAACAACCTACGTACTGGTCATCTGAATCGAGAAGAAAAAGAGAGTTTGTTAGATGTCTGTGAAAGATTTCCTGATGTATTTCACTTAGAAGGAGACTATCTGGGCTACACGAACGCAGCTAGTCACAGAATTACAACGAGTCCAGATAATATCGCACCAATAAATGTAAGACCTTGTAGACTTCCAGAGAAACACAAGCAGGAGATAAACGAGCAGGTAGATAAAATGCTTACCGACGGGATAGTCAGACAGAGCAAAAGTCAATGGAACGCACCACTGCTAGTGGTACCGAAGAAGGCAGACGCATCAGGAAAAACGAAGATGAGAGTCGTAGTTGACTTCCGTAAGGTGAACGAGGTTACTGTGGGAGATTCTCTTCCCACTGCCTAATATCACGGAAATATTGGACCAGTTGGGTAAGGCAAAATATTTCTCTACATTAGATCTAGCATCAGGATTTCACCAAATTCCAATGGAAGAAGAGGATAAGTGCAAGACGGCATTTTCCACTTCACACGGTCATTACGAATACAATCGCATGCCTTTTGGACTGAAGAACGCACCCGCTACATTTCAACGATTAATGAATACTGTACTTTCAGGAATACAAGGCCTTAGATGTTATGTCTATCTCGACGATATTGTCATACATGCTCCTAGTTTGCAGGAACATAACAAACGACTGGAAGAGGTACTGGAACGCTTACGACAAAATTCATTTAAACTACAACCCGACAAGTGTGAATTTCTGACCAAAGAAGTCAACTTTTTGGGACACGTCATCACTAGAGACGGAATAAAGGCAGATCCAGAGAAGATCCGAACAGTAGAAGAATTTCTAATTCCGAAGAGTGTAAAAGATGTTCAAGGATTTCTGGGTTTGGCCGGATACTACAGACGATTTATACAGAATTTCTCAAGTTTAGCAAAACCGCTAACACATTTGCTGAAGAAAGAGGTAAAATTTGGATGGACTTCGAGGGAACAAGAAGTTTTTGAAAATTTGACGAAGACATTGACGACAGCACCAATTCTACAGTATCCAGATTTCGAGCAACCGTTCATCGTGACGACAGACGCATCCGACAAAGCCATCGGAGCAGTCCTGTCGCAAGGCATAATAGAAAGTGACTCGCCAGTAGCATACGCAAGTAGAACTCTAAATTCAGCAGAAGGAAATTACAGCACCACAGAAAAAAAATTATTGGCCATAGTCTGGGCAGTTTATCATTTCAGACCGTATGTATATGGTACCAGATTTAAGATTGTTACAGATCACAAACCACTCACATGGTTATTCGGAGTCAAAGATGCAGGATCACGACTCATCAGATGGCGACTGAAGCTGGAAGAATACGACTACGAGATCGAGTACAAGGCAGGCAAGGCTAACACCAACGCAGATGCCTTGAGTCGCATGTACGCAGTGACCAGAAGTCAGCAGAAAGGAGAGGATGAATCGAACAACCGAGAACAAGAATATTCGGAGGAAGATCGAAACAGGATCATCTATGAGTATCACGACACGCCATTAGGAGCTTATCAAGGAGTCAACCGAACGATTGAACGAATGCGATTGAAGCACGATTGGCCAGGATTACGAAAGGACGTCGGAGAACACATCTTGAGCTGCGAGAATTGCTAGAAGAACAAACTTAGCAAGAAGACGAAGGCACCAATGGTCATTACCGACACTCCAAATTAACCGTTTGAGAAATGTGCATTGGATATCGCAGGACCACTGACAGAAACCGAACAAGGAAACAAGTATATCCTAACGTTTCAAGATTGTCTAACCAAATACAGTAAGGCAATACCCATTCCGAACCAAGAAGCTAACACTGTAGCCAAGGAATTTGCGACCAGGATCGTATGCGAACACGGAATACCACAGAGAATACTCACCGATCAAGGTACGAACTTTTTGAGTAACGTTTTCAAAAATACCTGTAAACCGTTAAAGATCGACAAGATTCAAACGACGGCCTATCATCCTGAATTCAATGGAGCTTTAGAACGTTCACATAGGACGTTAGCTGAATATCTGAGACACTACATCAACGAGGAACAGAGCAACTGGGACGAATGGTTACGATATGCTATGTTTGCATATAACACGACACCCCACACTACAACGAGATTGACGCCATTCGAGCAGGTGTATGGGCACCCAGCTGAACTACCAGCATCGCCGAAGAAGGATCCAGAAACAACGTACACCTATGACGACTACGCACGAGAATTACGAGAGAGATTGCGAGCCAGCAATCTCATAGCCAAAGAAAATCTGCAACAAGCCAAGGAGAAGTCAAAAATCGAGTACGACCGACGTACCAAACAAAAAGGGTTCAAGGTTGGAGACAAGGTACTACTGTACGACGAGACTGTACGCAGAGGACGATCGAAGAAGCTATTATCTCAATGGATTGGTCTTTATACAATCTTAGAGGTGAATTCAGAAATAAATTGTACCATAAAGGTAAAGAAGAAAACTCTTAGAGTACATGTAAATCGTTTAAAGCATTTTATCGAATAAGAGCTAATCATTTTGTAACATTCTCATCAGATAATATGTCAGGAAAAATTAATTATACTAACCTAAATTAAGAAACGATTATCTAAAACATTGTAAACGGGATACATAATGTAAACCACTAACCTAGATATAGCATAATAGGCAAGCGTACAGACGCAAGCCAGCAGATTTAAGGGGTTGCATACACTTGTAATTTTCAAAAAATCGTTTTTTTTTTTTTTTTGGTATTTTCTGAATATACATATATTTGAGCATACACACTCAAAATTTTATGTCAATCAGACGAATATTTTCGAAGTTATAGACACATTTATGAAGGCGCGTTAGGGAGGCGCGTCTCACAGTCGGGGACCGGCGCGCCAGCTGTCTACCTGAGGCGCTGTCCCTTCTTTCCTTGTCTATCCTACTCTCTTTCCTTTGTCATTTTCTATTGTATGTTTCTCAGTTGCCAAAATTTAAAAAGTAGTCGTCAGTCTCAGCAGAGAAGCCTAACAGTAAAGTCCTGTCAGTGTACTTGTGCCTTCGATAATATCGTGAAAATGAAGTCTAGCAGAGAACTTAGAAAATCAACGAAAGTGTACAAGTCAAGAGCGAAGAAACGAAAGAATGTTTTCAATCCGAAAACAGCTGAAACGGATGAGTCCAGTTTCAGTGCCTCTGCAAAAAAAATGAGAATGCAGGAGGAAATCTTGGTGCCGCGTGATCCGTCCGTTGAGTACCGAATTTTGAATTTTATTACTGTTTTCGCGGCCATCTCCGAATTTGTGCAGTGCAAAACCTGTAACGGAAATGTGAAATTTGAAACTGCTTCTGAACGAGGACTCGGGTTTCAAATTGTTTTGTTGTGCGATCAGTGTCCATCTCGTAGCATAAATTCTAGTCCTTTTATCGAGCATTCTTATGAGATAAATCGGCGTTTTTTGTTTGTCATGAGAGTTCTTGGATTAGGGTTAAAAGGTGCTGCAAAATTTTGTGGATTAATGGACATGCCCGCTTTCCTAACACAGCCCACCTACGATTTAATTATGAAGAATATACATTCCTGTGTGAAAACAGCAACCGACAAACTTTTTCAGCATGCTTGCCATGAAGAAAAAGACTTGACTGCTGAACACCAAGGTGACGAAAAATCTGCAAAGCTTACCGTGTCCGGCAATGGAACTTGGAAAAAGCGAGGATATACTTCCTTGTATGGAGTGACATCATTGATCGGATATTATTCTGGGAAAGTAATTGATATCCTCGTGAAAAGTGCCTATTGCAAACAATGCGAAACTTGGAAAAGCAAACTTGATAGTGAAGAATATCAACAATGGTATGAAAACCATCAAGATGATTGCAGTTGTAATCATTCAGGTTCTTCTGGAAAAATGGAAGTTGATGCAGTGATCGACCTATTCAAGCGTTCAGTGGAAAAATTCGGAGTGCAGTACAGAAATTACATTGGAGACGGTGATTCTAAAACGTACTCCGGGATTTTGAAAGCTGCCCCATACGGTGATCAAGAAGTCGTGAAGAAGGAATGTATTGGACACGTACAGAAGAGAATGGGAACGCGACTCCGAAATTGTGTGAAAAAGACAGTGAAAACGGTGGAAAAAAAGGATGGAAAAAAAATACAAAAAAATACTCTCGGTGGAAAAGGCAAGCTGACAGCAAAAATGATCGACAAGTTGACAGTTTATTATGGCTTAGCAATTAGGAGAAATTGTGATTCGGTTTAGAATATGAGTAATGCAATCTGGGCCACATTTTATCATTACTGCTCGACAGACGAAAATCAACAACACGCAAAGTGTCCGATCGGATTGGACTCATGGTGCTCTTGGCAGCGGGCAGCAGCTGCTGATAACTTATCAGTTTATAAGCATGATTATCAGCCATTTCCACAAGAAGTTGCTGAGGCCCTGAGGCCCATTTATGAAGATCTCAGCAATGAAAAATTATTGGAAAGATGTGTGGGTGGTTTCACCCAAAACAATAATGAAAGCTATAACCAACTGGTGTGGAAGATCTCTCCAAAAGTACTTCCAGCCGGATCAAAAACGGTGAAAATGGCTGCATATATAGCTGCTGGCATCTTCAATGAAGGGACAGCTGCCCTTTTATATTATATGAATGCAATGGGCGTCTCACTTGGGTCCAATGTGCATTCATATACAGATAAAGAAGATGCGCAGCGCATCAAGATCTCCGACCTGAGATCACACGAGAGCACCAGAGAGGGAAGAATGGCTCGCAGACAGCATCAAATCGAATTATTAGAAGCTGCCAACGATGCGAACGGATTATTATATGGCCCTGGAATAGATGACTCCATGTAAGTTGAAAAAAAAAAAAATTTACCACATGTAATACGCTTTTGAAACTTTAAACGCGTTTTTCTCAAAACTATGTTTTCAAAATCGGTGATCAAGATTTCTCGAAAACGGCTGAACCGATCAGTCTCAAATTTTAACACAACCTTTTTAACTAGATTTTTTAGTAATTAATCGAAGTTTTTTTTTCTCCGATAAATATTTTCCATTTTATAAACAATTTAAGGCTTAAATTTTCGTTCAAAATCGAGTCTTTTATTTTGAGAAGTCGCCATTTTGTCAAAAATTATTTTTTCGCTAATTCCTTCGATTAAATACTAGATAATGTATTATATTAACGAAATTTATTTGGTTTTTTCATTTCAGATAATCCGGTCCAGAGATATCGTGATCACCGCAAAATTGGTTTTTTTTGCGGAGCTCTAGGAGATCGGCGATAGCAACATTCGCGATGATTATTTTTACAAATAAAAAATATGTTAATATATTATAAGGTTATTATAATATGTACACCAATTTTCAAATTAATAAATTGAATAGTCTGCGCGAAAAAAATTCTTGAAAATCCGTCTTTTTAAAGCCTTCTAACTGTATGTAAGCCCTTAATTTATACTTCGATATTTCACAGGTTTGATTCGCAAAACATCATTTTCAGGGGTGAGACGAATTAACTATCTGGCTGAATACCTTTATTCATTAGATACATCTCATTCGGGCCTTCTTTTCAACTTCGAGAACAAGTGACATAATGCCTAACATACAGTCAAGTGAATCATACCAGCCCTTGCTTGAATCATCTTTAATCGGGAGTTATTGTGTTGACCCTACCTTAGATAAGTTAACGCCCTTGCCTGGTCTTCCGTGACCAAAGTGGAGAATAATTGTGTTCTGTATTTTATCCAAAGAAGGGGAAGGGTATACAAAATCAGTCACTTCACGAGAAATAATCAAAATCTGGTTTTATCAATGGATGGTTTTATCAATTATTTTATAAAAGTGGGATTTTTCAAAGAAACTAATTATTTAGCCAAATCCTCACAGGAGCTTGAGTGACTGCGCTCCTACAGACCGGGCAGCGAGGACTCCGGACGTTGTACACCCAGAAAAATGCGTAACTTTCATTCAAAGAAATTGACACATTCGAAATTAACATATTTGACGCAAAGAAAATTATGGTTGATTCTAAGAAAAGTAGACGTAATCGTATATTTCATTTGAATATACGAATATACTTGAGTCTCAAGAGACATAGTAGCTACTGTGATGAAATAAACGTTTATTTGTGAATAGCATATTGAAAAATGCTATAGAACCCTTTATTTGATTCAAATAGTTATATTTATTTGAACCGAGTAAATGCATGTGCGCAGCTCATTAGCGCCACCTGCTGAAATGGCCGTTGCGAGTACGCGTTGCCATTCGCCATTTTTCATTCGCAGCTTGTGTAGCCGTAGCGTGTGCGAACGTGTTGTGAAGTTCTCACTTATCCGGCGTCGCTACAATGGATCCAAACCTAAAAAATCTGTTGACCAGCGCGAATCTGGAGCAATATATTACAGTCTTCGCACGTAAGTATTACATCAAATGTATGTATTTACGTATGAAAGTTTAGCCCTTCAGTGAGGTTATCCACTTGGTTCTTTTTCCGCGGTAGCATGAACTGCACGTGGTCTCTGAGCAAGTTCGAGCCAGCCACATGTCTGTGATACGATTTGAAACGTTTTCATGATAATAGGAATGAATCAAATTTTAGGAAAACAAATATGAGCTGTCAGATTTAATCTCATCATCCAACAAATATCTTAATAAGCTTATAGGGGAATACAGAAACTATTGCTATCAAAAAATAATCGTTGTGGCTATTCGCAAAGTAGAGTGACTCTGATAGAGTCACGCAAGAGTCACGCAAAAATTTTAGGAGAATTGGAGTGACCGAATTATTAATTTTTTTTTCATAATATAAAACCAGACTGGGGCCCTTACAAGAAAAATGTATGAATTCCGTCCGAGAATCCGCCCACTAGGTGGTATGGGGGCGAGAGGGATGATTTTCCTTAATTGTGAGCCTGGGTCACGACGCGAAGCGGCGTGATCCATGCGAGCCACTCACCCGGTGGTTCAGCAGTCCAAAAAAAGCAGTACAAAATTTTTGCGTGACTCTATCAGAGTCACTCTACCTTGCGAATAGCCACAGCGAAAAATAATTGAATACAATTTATTTGATATTATACAGTAATTTACATGCATTTTAGGTGTATATAACGTGTAATAATTATCGTCTGTACATTTATACCAAGGATCCATCATCGACTATAAAATTATTTCTTACATACCCATTATAGAAAATTTCATTGACATTGACATCGCAGTAGAGCTAAGCCATGACCTGATCGGAACATTAATTCCACCAATTGGTCATAGAGTCAGGTTTATGCGGGCACTATCGACGTTTCAAGAAACTTATACACAAGTGAGAAAAAAAATGTCAATATAAAATATTATTGATAGAAGGCATTGGCTTGATAACACTAAAAATGATCATTTTCCAAGAGATTACTATTATGAAGTATAATAAAGGCTATTTTTCCACGATCAATATGTGCCTGAAGAATTTTTGAGTGGATAATCACTATTACGGGGGGACTTGGTTGAAATTTTGATGAAAACGATTGTTTCATTTCTTAAACTATAAGCAGAAATCAAATAAAAATTCCTTTTCGCAAGCTTCTGATTATGATTGCATGTCGATGGCTCCTATCGAAAAAAGCGTAACTCAGCAGTGCAGGAAAGAAAAGCGTAACTCGGCGAAACAGTTAAGAAAGGCATTTGTCATAGGGTGTCATGGGGGACATACGCCTTTCTTCACTGCTTCTCCGAGATACGCTTTTCTTTCCTGCACTGCTGAGTTACGCTTGTTTCGATAGGAGCCATCGATGTGTATTCAAGAAAATTCCAATGGCCTATAATGAAAGTATAAATACATGAGGAAACTTACCCAGAAGATGTCCTATATGCTGCCAAAAATTCCTTCATCGCAGGGGATTAAATTCATTTCTTTGCAGTTCACATACTATCACAATTTTAATATTATAGGAATACATTTTTTATTGCATCTTTTTTAGTAATTTTAAAAACGAAAAAATCATTTTCATCGAAGTTCTACCAAATGCCCCCTTAAATTGCTATTGGAAAAATAAATCTACCATGATATTGAACTGACTATAGCCCCTCTGGCACAGTTTAATATATTTCCAAATTTATATATTTTATATGTACTGATCAATTTGGAATATACTTATATCTCTTATTATTTGTTGTACCTTCTGCATCTCTGCATTATAGGTTGTTGATAGTTTAAAATTGTGCAATCCCTTGGACCGCACGACTTCACAGGCATCTACTCCAAGCACAGATAGCAGTTTTAGACTCTATCTCGATGAGGTAAATACTGATCAGGAGATCAAATTTGATAATAAAGAGTACTTTTCTCTCTGTACCGTGAATCATCAGGATGATAATCTGCCTGAACCAAAAAGACAAAAGAAAGAAGATCAGACTACTGTAGTTCTGGTAATTGTCATTTTTATTTGCTGTCTGATAAAATATTAACGTTTCATGCATTTTTCGACATATGCATTAATCTCATAAATGATTCTATTAGAATCTGGAAAACGAATCAACCGCAACGATCAGGAAAGAGACAGAAATTGTAAATATCACTTCACCAAAGGAGACGAGTCCTATCGTTATTTCCCAGATTGTTTCGTTGGTAATTATCAATTCTATAAGTTTACTTCTGCGACATTGAAGTTTGATGCCATCCTTCGCATACCATGTATTATTATTATGAATTATATTGTTAGGATTTGCCACAGACTTCGACTTTTGATGACCAAAAGATTAAAGATTTAAAAAAAACAAGTTCACCAAAGAAAAAAGGACTTATCGTAACGTCTCTGGTGATTATGAGTTCTATACACAAAATCGAAGTTTTATAAGATTTTTGATATACCATTTATTGATATGAATATTATGACTAGGACTCTGGAGAAGTTTCCACTCCCAAAGAACAGAATGATAGGGGATTCAGAGTTACAAGCTCACCAAGGGAAGGAAGTTGCATTACAACTGCTTCGGTAATTATTATTTTTACAAAGCCACATAGAGAAGTGTAATAAATTTTGTATAGATTCATCATATATTTATATACATTTTATATCAATCACGTATGTAGGATTTAGAGACGGTTTTGGTTTCTCACCCCGATGGACAACAAGTATTGAGCATCTTCCGTAGAGACCATAAACTCAATAAAACTGCTCAAGATAAGTTGGCAGCTGTAATTGTGCATAAGTTGATGGGTAGCCATGGCGATATAAAAAACGTTCAATTCAAATTAGCAGCTTCGACAATTGTGGCACTATTCCCTACTGAAAATTTGGTTAGTATTGTTATCCCAACAACCAAATCAGTTTCAGAACCAATAACATAATAAAGTAACAAAGTTTTGGCTGCGCCTCTATGTTACTGAAAAGAACTTTGTCATTTGGCCATGGGGATATTGATGTCAAATTACATGCAGTTTTGTGTTCTTATTTGTAGGATACGTATTACATACCACCCTACTATGAAAACAAACGCCAGAGAGTTTCAAAAGGAAAACTGCCTTATAAATACAGAAATGTTCGACAGGCTATGAGGGAAAGTAGTCTCCTACAAAAATCAACACTAAACCCTTCCGCATCTACTTCTGCCATTTCAGATAAAGATAGTTGTAAGCAATGAACCGTCACTTCATACCACAATTTTTTAAAATAATTACTCCATTTTTTCTATAAATGATTTTACACATTCCAATCACTTGATTGAAAATTTTAACTGGCAGCATAATTTTTTCATTTTATTAATTTTTCTCCATCAATGAAGATAATTTTTTCATATCAATTCCACGAGAGATCTTCTAATTTTAGAATTTTATGTAATGAGATCTGGAATACTTTTAGTCGTGCCGGATGATGATTTCATCAATGAGAAAATTTGGTTGACACATTATACTGAACCATGGACAAAAGTAATTCAGTTATGGGAAAGTACATCCCTTCTCAGAACACACCAAATCCGCAGTCTAGGGGCTGAAGTTAATGTGTCTAGAATCTTTAAAGAATGGCCAGGCTACAAAAATCCGTTGGGCTATACTCTCGTATGTAATAATAGACCTGATGAATTCCGTACGACTATTTAGGAACTATAACATTAGTATTTGATTGCAGATGAACATTGATTTCAAAACCCTGTATGCCTCTAAAGAACTTTCATTCCTTTCTGGTTGGCTGTTAAACAGAGGAAAAATTCAAGACTTGTTGATCAACAGACTAAAGGATAAGCGCCTGCTGAATCTCGTTACCGATCCGTCATCCAATTTGTCTGAAGGTACCAATATAATCCTGAATGCAAATATCAGAGTATCAGTATCATTTATTTTGTGATTTTTGATGTTGTATAGATACCAAGGATGCAATATTGTTGTACCTCTTGCCTGCAATATTACCACAAACCTTGATTCGAGTGAAAGGCAAGGCTTTGTGGAAGCCAACAATCGCAGAATCCCAGAATTCATTTATTCTCAAAGTTGAGGTAATTTTTGTTTTCTCAATCTACAGGGTGATTTTTTTTAATCGCCTCAGGCTGACATCTCCGAAACCAAGTAAGATACGGGAAAACACCTCAGATCAAACTTATAGGATATTGAGGGGGAAAGGATATGGTGCAATCATATCTTTTGTAGGTGGAGGCGCTGAGCTGCGGTGAAGGTCAACTTGGTTTTTTTTATATGGACTGGTATACTTTTTTTCACAGAATCTGGAAGAGCAGTAGATTCTGCATTAAAAACACCTGAACAGATATTTCTTCAAAGTTGATGGTTTAATAGATAAGAGCTGGGCAAGTTGAGTCTAAAGAGGAAGTCAAATTACCTGAATACTGTTCTCAAGTTTTCTCGAAAGTGTCTTAGATGCTTTTTTATGAAAATTGAAAATCACAAGTTGGTGCAAACTGATTGAACCCAGAAATGACAGTAACGATCATAACATTATTGATCAAATTTATTGATCTCCACTTATTTGACCGTGATACCTAATCTTAACAACTCCAAGTAGAAAAGTATCTCAGACACTTTCGAGTAAACTTGAAAACACTATTCAGCTAATTTGAACTTCCTCTTTTGACCCAACTTTTCCAGCTCTTATCTCATAAACCATCAACTTTGAAGAAATATCTGTTCAGGTGTTTGTAATGCAGAATCTACTGCTCTTCCAGATTCTGTGAAAAAAAGTATACCATTCCATTTCAAAAAACCAAGTTGACCTTCACCGCAGCTCAGCGCCTCCACCTATAAAAGATGTGATTGCACCATATCCTTTCCCCCTCGATATCCTATAAGTTTGATGTGAGGTGTACTCCCGTATCTTGCTTGGTTTCGGAGATATCAGCCTGGGGCGATTAAAAAAAAACACCCTGTACATCTTGTGTACAGAAGCCGTGGCTGCTTCAGCTCTTTACATTGTCTGTACCAGTAACTTACATTTATTCAGAATGAATATTAACTCTTGCAGTTGCCAGCTGAAATAAAAACCCTACAGGCCAAGAAACAAAAATATTTGTCAAGTCGTGGATGCACTGTTCAACCATGCGTAATAGTACAAGGGCCTTCAAACTCTATCAAAACTTTCTATGTTCAAGTCGATGACACCTTGTACAAGGTTAAAGATGCAGTATCCGCCGTAGATATTTGTTTCAAGCTCTATCAAGTTTTGAATCTGAACTATCCAGCTGAATCCAATAACGTTTGGATATTCATCCAAAAGTACTTCTACGACATATCAACTGAGTACGACAATATTATTCCCTGTCAAGTACATGCCTTAATGAGTGAACTGTAATTCCTCAACAACCACTGTGAGTCTACGCCAAAAGTCTCTTTATATTTACTGCTCTCTTAGCCTCTGCTTGCATTATACCCCATAACTATGCATTTCCCCTGCTACCATTGTGATGTAAGATGCAGAGATGCAACTGCATTAATTTTGCATACTAGCCTAGACCATTCAGATATACGATTTTTTACGTGTGCGAAAGATGGCTGCTGTAGAACCTTTCAACTTCTATTTTCTTTTAAACGTCATTTACGAGCGAAACACGCAAATGTGCCCGTAGCGCCTATCGCTCATAACAGGAATCCCGAGAATATTATTCAGGGCGAAGAGCAATTATTGCAAAATCAGGAAAATGTTGCCGAACATTCTGATGATAACTCAGACTTAGACGGTGAAGATGAAATTGAAAATGTACACGAAGTACCAGTTAACGTTGTCCAACATTTTGATGCAATGTCATCTAAATTCATGGATTTCTTATACTCCAATAACAACTTGACGAGGTCCTGTATACAAAAAATAATTTTAAATACAACTGATTTGTTCATCCATACTGGTGCATTGCTAGAAACATTAATAACGCCAACCAATGATACAAGCATTAATTATAAATTGTTATTAGACCACATGAAAGAACCTTTTCGTAATCTCGAAACTGAGTATCAAAGGATTAAAACATTTACAGAGTCCGGTTTTTTTGTGATGCCTGAAAAAATTTTTATTGCCCAACGTCATGATGAGAAAAATGTCAATGGCCAAACAGAGATCATCCCAGTTGAAGTTACCGCATCCTTTATACCTCTGCGAAGAATCTTTAAAATATTTTTTGAAATTGATGGTGTCTTTGATATGGCGAACTCTTTTCTCAATCGCCCGTTCAATGATCAAATGATATATGACATAGCGCGAAGTCCGTTTTGGTTAGAAAAAAAACAGCAGTTCGGAAATAAATTTGTCATCCCGATATTGTTGTATTACGATGAATTTGAATCCAACAATCCTCTGGGTTCGCATGCTGGAGTGCATAAATTGGGTGCTGTCTACCTGAGTCTCCGCTGATTTCCCTTACAGTATCAATCCAGGCTAGCGAACATATTTCTAGCAATGCTCTTTCATGATAGTGACAAAGCTTTAAAAGGAAACAGTATTTTTCAAATTCTCATAGATGAGTTGAATTTTCTAGAAAATACTGGTATCAATCTCACTTTGCCAGGCAATGAGGTGCATACCATTTATTTCTCGGTAGCAGCAATAACTGGTGATAATTTAGCATTGAATTCAATTCTTGGATTTGCTTCTTGTTCTGCAAATTATTTTTGTCGAACGTGTAAAGGTCACAAAAGAGATACATTACGTCAGACAGAAGAGCATCCAGAATTACTTAGACGAAAAGACGAATATGCTGATGACGTTCAGCTCGATAATTATTCACTTACTGGAGTCAGAGAGAACTGTATTTGGAACTCTTTAACGTCATTTCATGTTAATGATAACACCATTTTTGACATCATGCACGATACACTAGAGGGTGTATGTAACTATGATTTGATTGTAATACTAAATGATTTGGTTTATGTTTCAAATATAATCTCATTAGATACTTTGAATGTACTAATCCAGAGTTTCAATTACGGTTATATGGAAAATGGAAATAAGCCACCTATCATCACCCGGGAAATGATACTTCAGAAAAAAAAAATTAATATCAAAGCGGCAGAGATGAGCTGTCTCGTTAAAAACCTGGGTGTCATTGTTGGAGATTATATTCCGAAAGATTATCATGTTTGGGATTTATATACGACTCTATGTCAAATAATGGATATCATCTTTGCTCAAGAATATCGAGTAGGGTCTGATCAGCTTCTGAAAACTCTTATAAAAGAACACCATGCGTTGTATCTCAATATTTCTGGTGAGGATTTGAAACCAAAGTTCCATTTTATGGTGCATTACCCCAGGTCCATGAGAATTTTTGGACCTTTACGTAGTTTTTGGACCATGCGATTTGAAGGAAATCACGCCGGGTATAAGAGAATCATTCACTGTACAGATAGTAGAATAAATATCCCACATTCTGTTGCAATGAAACACCAACTTCGATCTTCTTTCACTTTTTCAAATGGCTTAGGCTTGAAGATATCTGTTGAACTTGGACCTCTTGACCAACAATACAATCTCTAAATCCCAGATAATCTTAATGGCTTTTCAGTATATAAATGGGTAAACTGTGATGGAAAATTATACAAAGCTAGACAATGTGCTCTGTATGTTGATGTGTTGAATGATTTTCCATGTTTTGGTCATGTACAGCATATTTTTCGCAGAGATAATAATATTTGTTTTTCGTACAAACCCATGCAAACAGTGCAATTCGACTCTCACAAGCAAGCGTTTGTAGTATACATGCAAGCAGAGGCTGAATTGAGTTATGTGGTGCTTGAAGATATATCCGATCCAGCGCCTTTTCATATTATTTGCACTAATCGTGCAGATACCCTGCAATACATAACCACTCCGTATGGACTTTAATTATTTTAATTTTAATATAAAATACTAATCTTATACAAAGTGCACTATATAATCGCCGTGGCGATAAATATTATAGAACTGAGTGCAATTTATATTGATAGTCTATTCTTATTAAGGTAGTTTTTATGTATAGAACCATACTTTTGTTATATTATCAGCAACAATTAGGGACACACCCTGTGATATATAGCCACTCTATGTGGAGTTTGATTGTTTCATTATAAAAGGTTTTTTTTTTTCACATATGCACTAAAAAGCTGTTGTGCGATTCAGTGCCTTTTCATATTATTTGCACTGATCGTGCAGATACCCTGCAATACATAACCACTCCGTATGGGCTTTAATTATTTTAATTTTAATATAAAATACTAATCTTATACAAACTGCACTATATAATCGCCGTGGCGATAAATATTATAGAACTGAGTGCAATTTTTATTGATAGTCTATTCGCTTTAAGGTAGTTTTTATGTATAGAACCATACTTTTGTTATATTATCAGCAACAATTAGGGACACACCCTGTGATATATAGCCACTCCATGTGGAGTTTGATTGTTTCATTATAAAAGGTTTTTTTTTTTTTACATATGCACTGAAAAGCTGTTGTGCCATGGATTAAAGTATCTTGAAACTGACTAGGAGAGTATCGCACCTCCGGGTCATCGATCTGGACCAAACTCATAGGGGTGTTTCCTTAAGCCAAAATATCGAGTACCTGCTGAATAACTCTCTGGAATGGGCCCTTACTCTATCAATCTACTAAAATGTACAATAGAAATCAGCGTAACCTGGGTTTTTCAAATTAACAAGAAATAACCAGTTTTGGTGCTGCGTGTTAAGATTCTACATTGCACTGAATATTTATACATTGAATACAGTCATTTTTGTACATCAGATTGTTGAAATTCAACATCCCAGCTATAGAAAATCACTCGATTCTGCACATTAATGTGTCAAAAGGCTCAGAATAAAATGATTTTCTGTAGCTGGGATGTTGAATTTCAACAATCTGATGTACAAAAATGACTGTATTCAATGTATAAATATTCAGTGCAATGTAGAATCTCAAAACGCAGCACCAAAACTGGTTATTTCTTGGTAATTTGAAAACCCCAGGTTACGCTGATTTCTATTGTACATTTTAGTAAATTGATAGAGTAAGGGCCCATTCCTGAGAGTTATTCAGCAGGTACTTGATATTTTGGCTCAAGGAAACACCCCTATAAGTTTGATCAAGATCGATGACCCGGAGGTGCGATACTCTCCTAGTGAGTACAATTTTCTTTTTCATAATCTTTTGTTTTATAGAGTAGGTTATTAGTAGAGTAGTTGTCGGTTTTTCATATATTCTCTGCATTGATTGTGGAGGTGTGTAATGTTCTGAGTATCCCATATAATATTGGATTTGACCTATTAAGCTTTAAATACTGATAATCTTTACAAAGTGCACTGAACAGCCGTCCAATAAGTATAACAACAGTAAGTACACTGATTTTTTATAACCTGGTTTTTTATAAGTAAGTTACCATGTATGAACCACACATTTCGCCCTCAAGGTATACCGCCGATTGAGGTTCACTATATCGCACACCTAGATCTAAACTGGGACAAGTCAAAAAATCTCATTTTTCAGTATGAGGAAAAAACGTTTTGCTCCAATTATGCCTTTGGATAATTAATTAATTAAATAATTATTATTTACAATAAATATAATTATATAATATTACTAATGATAATTATCATTAATTATTATTAATAATATTATAATAATTATATCATTATATAATTATTATTGATTATTTATTAATTCAGCAAAACTAAGTTAGTGCAATCTGTTGTCATGATGATGAACATTAAGTTGAATCTGTTCTTGTGGTTAGATGCATATGGTATCAGGGTATACAAAAATGATGATAACTCAAAATTCAAGTTTTTTGACTTGTCCTAGTTTAGATCTAGGTGTGCGATATGTATTTATCAGTAATCAACCTGATAAAATAAATAAATAAATTGAAAAACAAATTGAACGTGTTTGAGTAAAAAGTATTTTCAATCCCAGATTTATTTGTGTACCGTTTGATTTTTTTTTTTGAATCGTTATGAAATTCAGTAAGATCAAGGTCTGAAAACAAATGAAATCTCATTTCATGAGGAAAGAAATAAAATTGAAAAAAAGCAAGAAAATAAAACAAAAAATTGCCAGCACCGCTCAACAGTGAGGTAGAGCATTCAAACTTTGAGGATTTCCTTTTTTCAAGGTTATAACTTAAGATTTTTGAACTTTCAGCATGAACATTTGTTTTAACGGCCAGTCTAATATATATAATATACATATATCAGGGTGGTCGTTAAAAATTGGATTTATCCAGGCACCCCCTGAAAAATTTCCTTTTTGTGTAAAAATGTTACGTCTTTATTTGGGGTGTTGTCCCCTGTTTTGAATATCAGAATATAACTGAGGGATTTGTTGATGGTTAGAACAAAAGTAACTCGGTTAACCAACTAATATTTATTAATAAGTACTGTAGGTGGAATAGGTAAAGTAAATTTTGGAGTCCCTTGTTGTCAGTAAAGAGGATCGTTGAGAAGTGAGTGAGGAACGAGGGAAGCATAGCTAGGTAGGTAGTTGCTAGGACAGTAAGATAAAAGGTTTTGCTGACTCGTTGCATTTGGCAGTGCCGGGTGCAACGAGTCTTTTCTAGAAGTAGGATCTGGTAGCAGGCAGATAGGAAGAGTGGAGGCGTAGAGGGAAAAAGGGGGAAGCGTGTGAAGAGTTGAGGTACTAAGTGAGTGAGGGGCGAACGTACGGGCGGTGATGCCCGGACGTAACACCCCCCCCCGTTAGAGGAAACATATCGCTTGTATTCAAGCGGTATGCTTCCTTTTAACGTAGTTATCAAATATTATCTAAGATTTATGTCTAACAATACGTGAGTGATTACAATTTCAAATGAAGAAAAAGGAAAGAAAAAAAAAAGAACCATTGGCATTGGTCGTAATATTATTATCCTAATGACAAAGGTTTGAATTACATGTTAAATGCTTATGCGTCTAAGTAATTGTTCAAACATTGGTAATGGCTTGATGACTTAAATCTATCGTTAAAATTAAATGAGCGTACCGACTTGTATATTTAATCGTAGTATTTCACCGGTTCGAGCGGGTGCGAGCCTGTCGCTGTCCGGTGTAGTAGGTGGGGCTTTCGGGTCTTGCTCTTGTGCACAGACGGGCCCATTGGCGGAAGTGGTGGTGGGATTGCCTCTTGAGGAGTGTTTTCGTTTAGGTGTGGGTGAATAATGTTCAATTTGATAGGTTTTCCGTAAGTGGGTGACTTTGAGCGTCCGCTGTCGCGTCTTGTCTTCCCCAGGCAGGAGAAGACCGCTGCTATTTTTCCGAATATTGAAAATTTAAATGCCACGAACAGGGCTGCTATAATTCCTAGGCCAATGGCTGCGTAGGAGAGACTAGTCGTTAGGCTGTCGGTGTTTTGCTGTGTGCGTTTGTGTGTACTTATTTCATTTGCCTGTTTGATTATATCCTCCAGTGCTAGGCTGTTAGATTTTATGTCGTCGGCGTTTAGGGGTATGGTTTTGTATTGGTGGAATATGGGAATTGTCGATAGGTTTACGGTATGGTTTTTGTTTAGGTCCTGATATATCTCGGTTAGGTTTAGAGTGAATTCTGGGACGTATGAGTGCATTTCTGTCGACGTCATGGTATTAGAGGTACTAAGCGTTACAATTTCTGAGTGTCCTGAACATCTACTCCTCAGTTTTAGTATCCCGGATTTAGAAAGGGTGACACGTGCTGTAGACATATTGGGGCACAGGATATGAATAGTTTCTGGGTTTGCTAAGGAGTAGATCCACGAATTTGGTGCTCTCAGTTTTGACCAATATGATCCATCGAATGAATTTATCCTGATGTTACATGTGTTGAGTTGGTTAGGCGTATTACCTAAGAATAATTGCATTTCGCACGATTTGTGGTTGTTGTTGTGATAGATTGGTTTAGTCTGTTTACAGATGTATGAGTTCTGCGAGAATTTGCATTCTGTGAAGTCTGTTTTTGATAGGTGGAAATAGGAACTTCTATCTGTTGAAACTGCGATGTAGTCATTATTGGGGGCTATGCAGGCGAAAGTATTTGTTCTGTCGAAGTTTTGTTTGACTGGAATCGGGAGTAAATGGTATAAGTTGAATGTGTCGTCGTCTAATAGTGGGATTGATAGGGCATAGATTATGTTGGGTTCGTTATAGATAATGTCAAGTTCCGATAGTCTAATTAATTCCTCGGCGTATTTATTTCTTAAAGGGGTAGGAAATTGTAGGAGCGGTTCTAAGGTTTGTATGTGTTGCAGGCTGTTAATCAATTGTTTTCGTGATAATAGTTTTGGGTGCACAATTCCTCGTTTCGCGAATAAAATAGCGTCGATTACGCTGTTTAAGTCTAGTTCGTATTCATTTAGCATTTTGTCTAGTTTGTTAAGGTGATGCAGTAATCTTATGGTAATTGTATTCCCTGTTTGGTATTTTTTTATGGCTGATAAGGTAGAAGTGAAAAATAATACTTGGTTGTCTAGTTGTATGATGTGCTTTTCTATATTATCAATTTCTTTCTGTTGCGTGCCCAGCATTGCTTGAATGATGTGCGCTTGATTTGCTAGTAACATGGCTACATGGTTCGTATCGTTAAATAGTCTATCGATTTGTGTGTTAATATAATCACCATCTGCTTCTGTTAGCGTTCCGTAGAGCGTCTTGTGAATGCTGCCAACGAAGTTGAACCATCCCCGTTTGACGCGTGTATGGGTTAGTTCTGCTAATTTCTCATGGAGTCCGTCTGTTTCGTGGTATCCTATCAAGTCTTCTATTTGGTTTTGGTATTGTTTTATGGTTGACAGACGGTTCTTTGATATGTTTATTGTGTCTCGTACGATGCATTCACTTCCTGTCGTGTTGCACCTTTTATCAATTAGGTCGCAGTATCTTCCTAGCTTGTCGGATATGTCTATAAACTGTTTTATATTTAAGAAGTTTATCAGCTTCCATTTGTTGTTTGATGTACGTAAGTCTTCCAGTTGTTCATAATAAATCCCAGGGTTTGTTGTGAACGGTATCAAGGTATAAGGTTGGTTTCCATCGTTTTCGAGTGCCGTGCCGTATCTGTAATTATTTGTCGTGTTAGTTTCGTGTGTGTGCTAACTTGAATTTGTTTAAGTGAACTATCTTTGTCTTATTTTGTGTAATGTAGATTGCTGCATTTATATTGTCAATTATTCGTTTAATGATATATGGTCCTTTGTAGTGATCTTCAAATTTTGTTCGTGTTTCATTTAGTAGAAAAACCTTTTGTCCTGCTTCAAAGAGCTGTGGGTTAATATTCCTATCGTAATAAGACTTCGATTTTAATTTTGCTTCTCTTAAATTTTCTATAGCTCTCTTACGAATGTTTGTAAGATTCGTTAATAAATCGAGAATAAATGTGTTGTAACTACTAGTCATCCCGATTGTTGGGGTCATATCTGATGGTAATCGTGCTTCTTGACCAAAAATTAATTGATGTGGAGTAAAGCTAGTGCTTTCGTGTTTTGCAGTATTGTAACAAAATATTGCGAATCGTATATATTCGTCCCAGTCATGACCGTTCTTTGTGTAATGTTTGATATGTTCTATAAGTACGAGGTGGCTCCTTTCTAGGGATCCATTCGATTGTGGGTGATAGGCAGTCGTTCGTACTTGTTTAATTTTGAAAAGTTTACTGATTTGTTTGATCGTGTTGCTCATAAAATTTTGACCTTGGTCCGTTAGGATTGTTTGCGGAGTTCCATAGCGCGTAATATAATCTTTAGCGAAGGCTGTGCCTATTGTTTGAGCTGTCGCGTTTGGAAGTGGTATAGCGTCAAGAAATTTCGTTAGGTTGCACTGTATAGTAAGAAGGTATTGATTGTTTGATTTTGTTAGTGGCAGTGGTCCAACAATATCAAGTGCCACCTTATCAAATGCATTTGCAGGAGTGTCCGTGATCATCATTGGTAATTTCGTCTTAACTCGAACTAACTTTTTCCTTTGGCAACTGTCACAAGTTTTGATAAAGGTTTGTATTTGAGATTTGAGGTTTGGCCAAATGTACTTTTCTCTTATCCGGTTAAAGGTCTTCGTTACCCCTTGGTGGCCTCCGATTAGCGATTCATGGTTTTCTTTGATTATCTCGTGGCGTAGGGTTTCGTCGGGCGTGGTAATTTCTTCGGTGCAGAGTGTGATTCTAATGTTCGTATTTGCGAAGATGTAGTAAAACAGTTTTTTAATCGTTGACCACTGAAAGTTACGTAGCTCTACGTTGTTTCTTGTAAAGGTGAAGGAGTTTATATTTTTGCGTATTAGGATATGTTTCAAGTTGAGGAGTGTGTTATAAAGGTCTTCCAGATTATCTTTGTCTGTGTGTTTGTTTTTGATTACAAGTGTGAGGATATATCTTTCTCTGAATTTTGTCAGAGCTATTTCTAGTTTCTGCGGTGTTCGAATTGTGAACGTTTTTTTGTTGAGCATGCCCTTGTCTATTAGTCGTTTTGCCAATGGGTCATCTGTAGGGTGGTCCGCTGGGACGCAGTGAACGTAGTTGTCGTTTATTAGGAACATTTGGTCTTTTGATTCCTTGACGTTAGTTACAGGTATTATGTCATCCAGGTTATTTATAAAATGGTTGAAGTCATCAGGTGTGCTGTTGGTATCGCTATTTTGAATACCTGTATGTTGTAGAGTGTTAGTGCGGGTTGGGATGGAAGAATCATTGTTGGGTAGGTCTCGAAAATCTAGGGTGTCTATTGGTGAATCGGTGTCGTCACTTTCTGTTAATCTTGAGTTCTCGGGATCTGACGAGTAGTCTGTGTTCGTCGTGTAGTCGGTAGTGTTATTGACTTCTGTTGGTGGAATGATGTTATGTTCTGTTGTTGGGTGTGGGGTGACCGTTACTGGGTTTGGTCGTTCGTCGATTTCGAGGGTTGGTTGGTGAGATATCGGATTTTCGTATACACAAATGGTGATTTTAATGTCTGTGTCCTTGAATATGTAATGGATCATACGACTAATTAGGTCCCAGCTAAGTTCATCTAGGCCGCAGCCTAATCTTGGTATTGATAGTGATTTCACTCCTCCTTTGATAAGTGCTATTTTTAGTTTGGCTAGTGTCTTGTACATGACTTTTTTCGTAGGTTTGTCGTAGTGATGTTCTTTTGTTACTAAATTATAGATTATACGTCGTGGGTATGTGACTGTTATAATGTCTGTCACTTCAGGCTTCATGGCTAGAAGTTGTTTACGTTGTATCAATCCCTGTTTCACCATCTGATCCGCGACACCTAGTGAAGCTTTACAGTCTGCTGAAATGCAGTGTGCGAGGTTGTCTTTTTGTTTCGATATGTCAGCGTTTATCTCTGTAATGTGTTTATTGTAAGCCAAAGGTAGAAATTCTAGATCTACGAGAAATTGGCCGTATGGGGGTGTGTTTTCTGGATTCTGGTTGGTGGAGGTTCCGGCTATGTCTTCTCGTCCTCCTATATCGGATCTAGTGGGTGTTGCTGTTGACTCTGAGTCCGTGATCGGATTTGTGTTCGAGAGTTTTTTATAAATTTTCTTGCGTATGTAGGGCGCAGGTCTTGTCTTATTATTTTTCGACGTTCCCGCGTCAGCATTGGGTGGTTTGTTTTGCTCATTTGTACTACGGTCTGGGCCCCTATTCTCGACGCAATGAGAATGGGATCTGTGAACGAATGTGGCTCCGTTCACGGATGTTTTTTGTGGAGGGAAAATGTTCGTTTACGAATTCAAGATCCCCATGGGAATTGACTTTGTTGACGGATATCAGTTGTCATTCCCACGTGAGAAGATTCGTATGAGAAGTATTAGTTGCGAATTTTACATGCTGTCATCCTCTTCACATTAAATATTTAAATATCTTATTGAATTCTGAGAAATTAATGACCATGAGTGCAAATAATTCGACTGGGAAGTGCGATAATGGTGGTAAATCTGAAGGAGAACAGAAACGTGCTGCAATTGTATCCACCACTCAAAAAAACATGCTCGTTGAATTCGTGCAGCAGAATCCTCAATTAAATAACCCTAAATTCTCAAACAGAGTAACAAAAGCATCTGTTGAAAAACTTTGGGATACAATTTCGTCAATTTTAAATGTAGTGCCTAACGGTGCAGTGAAAACCAAAGCTCAATGGAAAAGGGTAAGTAAATAAATTCATTTCTTTGAGATTTAGTGTGAACAACGAGAGACCCTACTTCGTTCTGAAAACTTTTTGACAATTTTCCACAAAAATGAAATAATAGTTAAGAAAAAATAATAATAATAATAATAATAACGCCAGAACCTGATTTATCCACCAATAATTGCAATAAAATTCCTCTCAAAAACAGAAAATTTTCGACATATTTCTCAATAAAACAGTTCGTGTATACTTATCATCAAAATTTCATTCACTTTTTTTTCTGTAGACATGGCAAGATCAAAAGAAAGTGATCAAAGCAAAATTAGCTGCCAACAATAAAAATTTAAAGAAAACTGGTGGTGGGCCTTCAGAAAATGTGAACATGAGTCCAGAAGAGGAGCAACAACTCACAGCCATTGTACCTAAAATAGCAGTGGCTGGTAATGAGGACATTAGGGAATCAGATACTCTTTTTGTAAGTGCCCTTGACAATCTCATGGACTTGTAACTCCAATGACCAACTATTCCATTTTTTTATTTGTGACTCTAGGAAGATAATGAGCTAGAGCCTGGAAACTGTAGAGGATTGGATGAGTTCGAAGACTTTCTGAATGATGAAAAGGATGCTACAATTCGTGAAGAAGCATCCGGCAGTGCTGAGAACGCTCAGCTAGAGATCATAAATGTAGAGAATGATTTATCTCTTTTCCCTGCTCTTTCTGCGGATTTCTTGGTTCTTAAGCATACTGTTGACCTGAACACTAATGGAGAGCCTAACGTAGCATTTCCAAGTTCAAGAGTTGAAGTTGCGAAGATAGAGGCAGAGCTTCCAATGTTGACGAAACAGCCCCTCGTGCAAAAGACTGGGCCTTTCTCTGTAAAATCAGAAAACATTGGCTCTGGGGCAGGTGGAGACGAAAGGAAATCCTTATCCCTATTTCCCAATAAGAAACGATCAATGGCAGTACATCGACAGGATGCATCCCTTCGAAATTCGGAGAATATTATCGCTCTCTCTACTGATGAATTAGAGACCAAGAAGAGGTATTACGACCAGAAGGTGTTTCTCCTTGCGAGACAGGCTCGAGCAAACCATGTGCAATCAAGAGCATTGAATAAGTTGAGCAACAGACTCATATATCCATGGTGATTGCTCCTTCCGCTTTTGATTTTTTTTGTTTCTTTTTTTCTCAATTTATTGTTTATTCCAGTAGCACTGAACTGTGAAGTGTAATCACTACCGATTTTGGCTTTAATTCAAAAGATTTTATTTGGAAGTTTAATAATTATGCGATAATGAGTAAAACTTTAGAGCTCAGAAAGTATTGCAAAATAATATGGTGCTCAATTACTGCGAACTGATAAGGATGTAATTATTTCCAAATTTATACCAAAAGTAAGAACGTTAGCTAGTGCAAATCGTATAGATAATAACCATTATATGACTATAATAATAATAATAATAATAATAATATTGACTAATTATAATGATACGACTCTTATTATATTGTTATTATTGTATTAATTATAATATGATGAACAATGAAGGAAGAGACTGATCTAGGAGTGCAAGTGGATTCCTCAAGAATTTTTTTTTTGTCAAGTAAAGTTTTCAAGTTGTATTTCTGTAAGAAGTAATAGTTCCTCTTCTATTACTCTTAGTTGAACCATTCTCTAACAATTTGTTGACGAACAATTCGACCTGCAGCTAATTCTGGATTGACCCGAGCCATATGCACATTGACTTCATCAAGATCTCCATTATTGAACATTACATAGTCTGGATTATTCGCATAAGGTTCATCTATTACTGCGGGGAATCTGAAACCGTCCATGATTGCCATGTTATGGAAGATTGCACAAGTGTTCGTTATCTTCGCTGCCGTTGTAGGATCGTAATGAAGAACTCGATGTTTAAGCAAACATCGGAATCTCATTTTGAGGATCCCATTGACACGTTCAATGATCGATCTTGCGCGGCAAAACACATTGTTAAAGGCTGCCTCTGGAGAATCATCCAATGGATCTTTGAATGGTGTCATCAGCCATGGACGTAGAGGGTATCCTGCGTCTCCTACAAATGATTTCAGCTATTCAGAAGGGGCAGGGGGGGGGGGGGGCTGAAGATAACTTGTGCTTCTAATCTATCATTGAAAAAAATCATTGGTTTTTTTATTGGTCAATCCAGATCATGAGTGATTCCAGAAAGAAATGTTATATAACATTTTCAATTGAGAATTTTGTCAGCAACAAAAGACTTAATTTGATGTTTCATCCAAAAATCACTTGTTCCCGAAATAGATACTTTAACAAAAATTAGCTAATATTACCGAGCAAATAGAAGCATTCATCATTGTAGTTATGCAATCTACGCATCAACGGTTGAATGTTGCTATCGTTCCAGATAACACAATCATTTGCACTTCCTGGATATCTAGCATTTACGTTCAAAATTTTGAAGTCAGCATCACAAATCTAATGACAGCAAAATTGGTCAGTCGAAATAAGGTTCATAAACAGTTTTTCTTGTTGATCACTTTACGCACCAATTGAACATTCAGAGAGTGATATCCTTTACGATTTACGTATACATTTTCAGGGTGGATTGGGTCATTTATTTTAGGAGGAAAGATTGCAATATGAGTGCCATCAATGCATCCAATTGCATTGGGAAAATTGAATCGCCGTAGAAATCTACAAATGAATTAGCTTATGATTAAATATTTCGCATAAAAGCAATCAGAATATTAGGTCATATCATAGGGCTACTCCTCACTGATCTCGAGATGCTCGAACTTCATCTATGTTTCTGAAAAACCTCACATATTCCCCAAATATTTCTTGTCGATTAAAGACATCAATGACCGTATGGATGGATCTGCTCACTGATGGTTGACTGATAGCTGAGTATCTACCTGATCCGATATCTAATTGGTAGCTTCCAGTGGCGAAGAATCGTAATGCTGTGAGCACCTCAAGAAGGAAAAAAAAAATTCGAAAAAAAAAGATAATAAACGAGCTTGGAGAGCCTGATTTAATTATTATTATTCAATCACTTACTTTGGTGCTAACCTCACATGCTGATCGTCTCGTTGGAGCTGGCTCATATTGACCGACAATGTCAATCAATTGAGATACTCGTTCTTTATTTAAACGAAATATTTTAATGAAATTATCGTTTGTAAGCTCCTCAAAAGGGTTGATGGCGTGATGTAACAATCGTTGACGGTGATCGTAATCTTCGACTGGTTCCAAATTTTGCAACACGTCAAAATACATGAATCTCCGTAAATTATTCATTGCTCAGAACTTCACTCACTATAGAATTGGCGGATCTCTCAGAATTTAATAAAACATTAAATGTTCCGTTATTATTACGCGTGAAGAGGATGACAGCATGTAAAATTCGCAACTGATACTTCTCATACGAATCTTCTCACGTGGGAATGACAACTGATATCCGTCAACAGAGTCAATTCCCATGAGGATCTTGAATTCGTAAACGAACATTTTCCCTCCACAAAAAACATCCGTGAACGGAGCCACATTCGTTCACAGATCCCATTCTCATTGCGTCGAGAATAGGGGCCCTGTATGAGTGTACGGGCGTTCACGTTTTGTTTGTTTCTCATCGGAAATCGCGCCTGCGGTTTGTTTGCGAACTTTTTTGTGAACCCTTCGATTTGAGCTGGACGAGGTCGTGATAATGCGCTTACGGCGGATGTGTATCTGAGTGTCTGAGTCGTCCGTAGAGTCTGAGTCATTATCTACGTTCGGTTTACCTCGTGATGCCGGGTTACCTGAAGATTGCGTATCGCGATAAAGTTTATTCGGTTTTTTAACGCTAGGGTAGGTTTCTGGAGAGTTTGTTCGTTCATCGTTGTCTTCTTCTGGCCGTGTTGAGTCATGAGCGAACTCGGATAGGTGACGGGTCTCTTTCTTCCGTGGGGGCTGGTTACTAGAGGACTCGGTAGTCCTTCGTTTTTTTGGGGGTTCAGGTTTTTGGTGGGTAGCTTCAGTATCTGAATTGTCCGAGAGAGTTGACATTGTCATAGTTGGCGTTTGTTGTTCTTTAGGTCTTTTAGTTGGGGCAGGGTTAGTGGATTCGTCTTTGGTTTGTCGGGGACGTCTTGGGAGTCGATGTGTTATCTTTATCTTTTTTTTATTTTCCTCTGAGGGTTCGGTATCGGTTCTAAGGCGCTTTGAGTCAAGAGGTAGGATTTGGATTGTGTCAGGTGGTGGGTTTTTGGATAGCGCATCTGCGTTCGAATTCATCGTTCCTTTTTTGTAGATAACGTTGTAAGAATATTCGTCGAGTGTCAGGCGCCATCGTAGCAGTCGTGAGGTTGGGTCTTTCACATTGTTTATCCAAACTAGTGGTCTGTGATCTGTGACGAGTGTGAATGTTCGTCCGTAAAGATATGATCGGAAGTGTTTCACGGCGAAGATGATTGCTAAGAGTTCTTTGTCAATCGTCGAGTAGTTGACTTCCGCTTTTTCGAGGGATCTCGAGGCGTATGCGATAGGTAAGTCTTGGCCGATTTCTCCTTGGCTGAGAATTGCGCCTACGGCGCAGTTAGAGGCATCGGTCGTCAATATAAACGGTTTCTCAAAGTCCGGGTACTGTAAGATAGGTTCGTTACAAAGGCTATCGCGTAGTGTTTCGTATGCGAGTTGGTGTTCGGACGTCCAAAGAAATCGGTTGTTTTTCTTTAGTAAGTTGTTTATGGGCTCTGCGAGTTTTGATAAGTTAGGTATGAATCTACGGTAGTAGCCGATCAGTCCGAGGAATTGTTTGATTTGCTTCGGATTCGTAGGGACGGGATAGTTTTTGACGGCTGCTATTTTGTTGGGATCTGGTTTTACTCCGTCTTTAGTGATGACGTGGCCTAGGTATGCTATCTCTTTACGTAGAAACTCGCATTTGTCGGGCTAAAGGGTTAGTCCGGCATTGGCTAATCGTTCCATAAGTTTTTTGAATTTAATGGCGTGTTCTTCTAATGATCTCGCATAGATTACTATGTCATCCAGATGAACGAAGACTTCGTTGCCGAGGAGTCCGGAAAGTACCTGATCCATTAGACGTTGGAAGGTTGATGGTGCATTTTTTAGGCCAAAGGGCATTCTGTTGAATTCATAGTGGCCATGTGGCGTTGAGAAAGCCGTTTTGGGACTGTGATCAGGATGCATCGGTATCTGGTGGAAACCTGACGCCAAATCGAATTTGGAAAAGTATTTGGCGGATCCTAATTGATCTAAAATGTCCGTTATGTTGGGTAGCGGATAGGCGTCGCCGATAGTTTTTTCATTTCGTTTACGGAAGTCTATGACCATGCGCCATTTCTTATTGCCGGCGGCGTCTGTTTTCTTGGGTACTATCCAAACCGGGGAGTTGTATGGTGAAGAAGAGTGTTTGATGATATCTTGATCAAGGAGTTTGCTAACTTGTGTATTTATCTCTTCTTTGTGAATTTGAGGATATCTGTACTGTTTTGTATGAATCGGAATGTCATCTGTGGTAGGGATGGTATGACTGACCAGTTGTGTATGCTTTAATTTGTCGCCCGGTAGGAAGAAAAGGTGGTTAAATTCTATAGCAAGGTCAGTTATCGACTGTTTTTCTTCGTCGTTCAAATGGTTCGATCGAAGGTTTTCCATAAGGGTGTGGAGGCGTTTCGAGTCGTAGTTAGGGGAGAAGTGAAGCGAACGGGAAGTGTTATTGGTATTAGTTTCCCGAGCCTTGGTTAGTAGGATTGATTGAACGCTGGTGAGTCTTGTGTCGGTCAGCTGGGGTCTCGTATCCTCGAGTTCGTCGACTTCTTCTAAGGTTACTACAGGCCTCCTTATCTCTACAGCTGTTTCGCTGGAGTTAATCACGTAGGCATATGCTAAACCGTTTCTGTTCGTGACTAAGGCTTTGCCGAGAAAAATACTGGGGCCAAGGTCTATGTTATCATTGAATCCTGTTTTTAATGTCGGGTTGGTGACTTTTAATGATATTACTTTCCCAGTTCGGCTAGGGATAGATACAATATTTTCGTCTAGTATTTTCAATGGTTTACAGTTATCCGTTGTTACTGTACCAGTTCCGAACGAAATTGTGGCGTTCTCAGTGTATAGGAATTTCGTACCCAAAATGCCGTCTTCTTTTATTGGGAAGGAATTATCGACCAGGTGGAATACGTGCCAACTATTGTCGATTTGTACGTTGACGCTTCCTAGAGTTTTTATAGCACCGTCTGTTGTGCCGGTTATCTGGGTATTGTCCGTCGGGGTGTAGTGTGTGTTTGGTTTGACTGCGTTAAGTTTTATCACGTTTATGTCGGCTCCGGTGTCAACCAAGAGTGTGCTCATCTGTTTTTCGAGTTGAGGCGTGTGTAGGTGTATCTTAGGTGTTTGTGTTGCCGCTGTTGTAAGGATGCGGGATGTTTTTATATTATTGTTCGAGGATTTGTAATGTGATGGGATAACGCCTGTGTTTCGCGAATGGAGTTGGTCGTTTTTAAAACAGATTGTGGCTTCCTCGAGTCGCAGGAAATCGGCGCTTAGGATGCCGTCTTCTTGTATAGGAAATTCGTTGCTTATTAGGTGGAATTCGTGGCAAGTGCCCGCAAATTCTAGATTAATGCTACCTTGTGTTACTGTGAACTCTTCTGTTATTCCTGAGATGGAACGTTTATCCCTTGATTCGACACGAGTGTCCGGGGTGATAATCTTTTGTTTTATTAGCTTTAAATTGGCACCGGTATCTACTATTAGTGTTCCAGTGTTGCCGATGATTTGGGGTGATTGAATTCTAATAGTCGGTGATTCTAAAAGGATCCTTTTTACGTATTCGGACGCATTTCTAGAGTTCGGGACGTCGTTGCGTCCGTATGGTGGTCCCGTTACTCGTTTAAAGTCTGCGATTCTAATGGGAAGTTGTCGGTATTCGCAAAGTTAGTATTTGTGTTTGTAAAGTTTACGCGTGCGTATCTTGGCTGTTCGGAGTTTGGTTGGTTTCGGTTTTGGTTATTAGGTTGATTTGGTCGCTGACCAGAGTTGTTATGTTGAGGTCTGTTGTATGCCTGAGGTTGTTTGGTGTATTGTGGAGCGTTTGATTGGTAAAATGAAGGATTCTGGGGTGTTTGTTGGTTTTGGTAGTTTCGCGCGCGGCACCTTTCAACCGTATGACCTTTACGTTTACAGTATGTACAAGATAGATGGTCGGTACGCTCTCGTGATCTACAGTTATCTATTGAGTGCCCAACACGCTTACAGAACCTACAGTTCAGCGACGGGTCGTGAGGCGGTGTTCGTTTCGAGCTATTAATGCTACGGTTTTGAGTCGGTTCATTTGTTTTTGGTGTCTGCGCTCTTAGTTCTTGCCTTTCTGTTACTATTTTTTCCGCGCTCACCGCCTTATCGACTGCCGCTCGCAGCGTGTTTGGCTTCTCATTTAACACCCTTTGTTCTAGCGTGTCACACAGACCCTTTATAAATGCGCGTACAGCGTTTTCTTCAACGTTTCTTATTAGTATAGTCGCGTCTTCAGTGGATTCCTTTGACTCTATAATGTCAATGGCCGTATCTACGAGTTCTTCTATCCTAGTTCCGTAATCTAATGCGGACTCGTCTTTCTCTTGGCGTGCACACGCTATAGCACATTGCACGTCTGATAGTCTTTGTTTCGGTTCAAACGTGCGTTTTAAGTTTTCTATAAGAGATTGTAGTGATTGGGAGCTTTCTCGCGGGAGTGCCCTTTCTGCGCGGCCTTCAATTTTTGATCGTACGAGTGCAGCGAATAGGAGTAAATCTCGCGGTGCTATTAGTAATCTTATGTTTTCGATTTTTTTAAGGAAAGATTTTATTGTGATATTTGTTCCGTCAAAAGTTGGAATCGCTGTGGTCGCGACTTTCAAATTCATGAATGCTATCTCTGTGTCAGACATGGTTTCCGGCGGGGCTTATGACTTATCTTAAATGGTATACGTATGTTAAGGGTAGCTTACGTTCTGGAAATTATGGTGAGTACAATGAGAGTGATTTTCCTTAGCATATCTCTAAAGTGGTGATTGTTGCTGTAGAGATCTTGACTCTGGATCTGAGGGTTGAGCGATAGCGTTGGTGATATTGGTGTCTTGGAGTTGTCAACAGGTTTCGGGTCGTCATTGGAGCGAGTTCGCTCTTTGTGGGGCTCAGATGAGCCTTTGGGGGGCAAGGTGCCTTTGAAGTAAGTCGATGATATTCGATTTCTGCTCTTTGTTTTAGCAGCAATATATTATCGGCAGGTTGATAATAATCACTGATCGTAACGCGAAGTACAGTAACCCTTCGTGTCTGTTTTAGTTTTAGGCAGGAATCTATTATCGGCAGGTTGATGATAGTCACTGATCGTAACGCGGTGTATAGTAGACCTCCGTGTCCGTCTAGGTTTGCAGTTGTGCAGTTTCTCGATATTTGATAACTATGTTTTGTTTCACAAGTTGTAGGTTGATGTGTCTGTCGTAGTTGGATTTTTATATTAGTTTTGCGTCCTTCGAGATCTTTTAGTCGGGAACAGGTTATAGGTTCACACCACTCAATTTTTCTTTTTTTTTTTCACTAGTTCACTGGTTTATGTCACAATTCATGTAGTTTGAAGTTGATATTGTCGTGGTATTGGTTTCGTTCGTTCACTTTTCTTTGAAATACCCTCAGTAACAGGGGGACGACCGCTGCCACCAGTGTTACGTCTTTATTTGGGGTGTTGTCCCCTGTTTTAAATATCAGAATATAACTGAGGGATTTGTTGATGGTTAGAACAAAAGTAACTCGGTTAACCAACTAATATTTATTAATAAGTACTGTAGGTGGAATAGGTAAAGTAAATTTTGGAGTCCCTTGTTGTCAGTAAAGAGGATCGTTGAGAAGTGAGTGAAGAACGAGGGAAGCATAGCTAGGTAGGTAGTTGCTAGGACAGTAAGATAAAAGGTTTCGCTGACTCGTTGCATTTGGCAGTGCCGGGTGCAACGAGTCTTTTCTAGAAGTAGGATCTGGTAGCAGGCAGATAGGAAGAGTGGAGGCGTAGAGGGAAAAAGGGGGAAGCGTGTGAAGAGTTGAGGTACTAAGTGAGTGAGGGGCGAACGTACGGGCGGTGATGCCTGGACGTAACAAAAACATGAGGGCAATTTTTTTTTTTTGAATCTTCAGTTTTTCGGAAATGTCTCACGAAATATGCAGATTTGACGAAAAGACCATGAGAAAAAAAATATTAGTTTTCCGATTTTTTTTCAAAATTTTGATTTTTTTTCCTATTCCATGGGTTTTTCGTTAAATCTGCATATTTCGTGAGACATTTCCAAAAAAAATGTAATTTTGATCGTCTTGCGGCAAATGTGCTTTTCATAAAAAGAAAAAACAATTGCCTTCATGTTTTTACACGAAAAGGAAACTCTTGAGGGTGATTTAACTACGATTCGTAGAATATTACTTTCCATTACCAAATAAATGATGTATTTGAAACAAATGAAAGATTTAGTCAATATTAAATAAATAAAATTAATATTTACATTAATATCAAAAATATTAGTTGGTTCAAGTAAATAATTTATTTAAAGTAATACAACGTTTATTTGCTTCAAAATATCATATTCTTGGGCTCCAATGAATCGATCACAGCGTCTTGCGGCAACTTTCAACTAAACATTTGATATCGGATTGACTAAATTCCTAATAGGTTCATATACAAATAAACAGTTCGCTTTGACTCGACTAGATTTTAGTTGTCTGAAGTAGTACATTTTTCTGGGTGTATAGTCTGTCCGCACATGTGGCACAGCTGCATCTGTGTCCGCATGGCAGGAATGAGTGTGTGATTTCAGCGAGCAGGCAGATGCGGCAGTCGTTCTCGGTTGCTATAAAATAATATATAGAAATTAGGATACATGAGGTGAAATCGGAGCATTCAATGCCAAATATATCACAATGGCGGCGACGTTCCAAGCATCAATGATCTGAATCGAAATTATTCGTTCCTATCTAGTTATTATTAGGAACCAACACGTGAAAATAACGCTATGGATATATTTGGAAAAAAAATAAAATAATGAACGAAATCAAACGATTTGATGTATTGGAAAATCAGTTTTGGACAACGTCAACGTCACTGTGCATATATATACGATAACACATTTGTATCAGTAATAACATCATTCTTATGAAATTAAATATGCAAAATCTTATAGCAATTCTTTTAGATGCCACGTACAAATTTTAATGTTAACAAGGTCGCACGTATACTTTGATAGATATTTGGACGTAATGAGCAAACTAGAAATGACACCTTTCTTCTTATTATCCGACAATAATTGTCAGCACCGTCGTGTCAAAGTAATAAGATCTCAGTAATTCGAAATGTCACTGATTGAATTCTGAAATATATATGTAATGAAATTATTCGGCATCACCGACCGCCAAGACTTCGCGATTGATATTTGGTATATACCGCGAGGAAACGGTGAAACAGAATGGACCGATCACCCATCCGGCGGATGATTCGTATTTTTATGGGGATAGCCACTCGTTGCACTGAAAATCCTTCACCTAATAGAAATATCAATATAAAAACAGATCGAAAAAATAGTAAATGAATACTCATCCGTTATCGTAAGCGGGTTAAATAATCGCCTCGAAAAAAAAACAAAATTGGTGAAAGGCGCGCTTATAAATAGCATTACATTCCTTGAACGCATCATTCAAATCTAACAAAACCTGCAGCGAGAAGTGATCTATGCGCCTAAATGCTCGGTGACTTTCATAACAGCTGAATTTCAATCCCAGAAATCAAGTAGGGATAAGAACTATAAATAATCTTCATTTTCGAAACAATAAACTACACAAGTCTCAGAAACGAGCGAATTTTTTTTTGATAATCTGTGTTTTTGTGAATGACAACGAAAACATGTGTCCATGTTACACATTTAAACGAAATTGATCACCGTGGTTCAGGTAGCAGAAATACATCTCGTCTCAATATGGTTATTAATATTTATCACATTTCAGCTGTTCCGAATTGTTCGGTGTTGTATTCGTTCCCGATTGTCAGTAGTAATGAACCTATTCAAACAATAACATTACTGAATTTTGTTAGATTTTGTTCGCGTGGTGCCCAAGATATCAAATTCTGGAAATCTAAAAAAAAAAAATTGGATCGAGTTTACCTAAATCGAATTGAATTGAACGTCTTCAAATTTACACCTTGGCGAGCCCGAAATTTGACCGATTTGGCATAGAACGTCCCACCTAGTATTGTGCGTGCATAACAAAATTAAGATAAACAACAATAGCGTTATAGAAATACGGAAGCCGCCCTCCCCTCAGAGCTATTGTGATAGCGCTGGCGACGCCGCGGCCCACGTTACTCGGTAGAGAAGCGGGCGTACGGTATCTGCTGCCAGTTACGGCAGGGTACAGCGAACGTTCGTTTTCCACAAAGCTACCATCTATATATACCGAATTTCGTACATTTCACGCGAGAGTACGCTCGTCGACACCGATTCTCTATTCACCGACGCATAAAAAATTAAGCTAAGAGGAATCGATATAAGGAATATACAACGATAGCGTTGTAGAAAATCTGGAGCAGCCTTCCCCTCAGCACTATTGTAATAGCGCTGGCGACGCCGAAGCCAACGTTACTCAGTAGAGAAGCGGGCGTACGGTATCTGCTGCCAGTTACGGCAGGGTACAGCGAACGTTCGTTTTCCACAAAGCTACCATCTATATATACCGAATTTCGTACATTTCACGCGAGAGTACGCTCGTCGAAACCGATTCTTTATTTAACGACGCATGAAAATTAAGCTGAAAGGGATCGATATAGGGAATATAGGTACAACGATAGCGTTGTAGAAAATCTGGAGCAGCCTTCCCCTCAGCACTATTGTAATAGCGCTGGCGACGCCGCGGCCAACGTTACTCAGTAGAGAAGCGGGCGTACGGTATATGCTGCCAATTACGGCAGGGTACAGCAAACGTTCGTTTTCCACACAACTACCATTGTAACTTTACACTTTGACACACTTCCGACAACTTCCGTTCGTCGCAACAAGTATGACTAGATAATTGACTTCTAACTTGGTAGAGGTCAGGGAAAAGATGCGCTGTATAACAAATACCGTTTTATTTTTAAAATGATAATTGCAGACCGATAAGGAAACTAGAACCAGACAAAGCTATGTAAACGTTGTTTTCCTTTCTTCATGAAAAATTCAACCCCATCAAGAGTAACAAAAATAAACATTGCATAAATAACGTTTGACTTTTTCAACGACAAATCTCAAGCCTCAGAAACCAAGGCTATTAACACGCGCTGAGTAAATGATCTTCGTGTCTATCGAAGGGCGCAACGACCTTTTATAAAGTAACAATCTTCAAAAAAATTATGAACAAACAAAGTTTCTAAAACCAGAAAATAAAGAATGATGTTATTACCGCGTACTCGTGCCAGTTCTATTTGGCGCTGTGCTTCAGCCCGCGCTGCTTCGGCTAGCGATGCTTGTCGCCGTCCTTCTTCTTGCGCTACTTCGGCCAATAGTCTCAGTCGCTCTGCTTCGGCCTGTGCTTTGGTCGCCTCTCCCCTTAGCCTTTTATCTGTAATTTCACGGACAAATTAATGCAGGCGCGGATCCAGACTTCTGATTTGGGGGGGGGGGGGGGTCATGGTTGTATCAAACTTTACTTTTTAATACTCTATGTAAAAAAAAATAAAAATCAGTACTATATCTTGAAAATTGTGGGGATGATATCACGCGATGAGTTACCCATGGGGGGGGGGGGGGGGTCATGACCCCTATGAACCCCCCCCTGAATCCGCGCCTTAATTAATGTCATGTCGGCTGAAATTTCTAAAAACTCTCTTACCTCTCCGTCTCCTGTTGCGACGTTTACGCTTGGGCGGTATAGGTGCTGCAGTCGTAGCTGGCTGTACTGCAGAGGCAGATGCATCGGCAGGTTCAGGATGAGCTCGCCGTTTTCGCCGTCGCTGTCTTTTTATACGCCGTGATTCTAAGAATGCCATCACTTAGATAATTATGACATCGAATATTTTCATAATTGATAAACGACCGTATTTTGCTTCTCAAATAATTATATCATATAAAAAATGCATGTGTAAATAAAGTCAACACTTAAAAAAAAATGCTCTGCACAGCATGGAGAACACTTATTGTTGACGTACATTTCTATCTACAAATGCCATTTTAAACGAATAAATGGCAGGGAAAAACAATACGAAACATATCAAAATAATAAATGACACAGACAGGCAGGTAGACAGACAGACAGGCAGGTAGCTGTTACTTCTTGCATATATCCACCCAGCTTGCGAGTAGCGATATGTGTAATTATTATGTTGGGGGGTATTCGAATATTTTAATAATTACCGGGTAATGCCGCTAAGGTATGTACTTCATCCTGTCTCTGTATTAATGGATGATCTTCTGTGACAATAAGATCCAATGTAATGGCTATTTATGTACCAAGTCCGAGAAGTAACACTTTCCGGTATAGGTTATCGCCAATATGAGCCGATCGAGTATGCTGTGTCGCAGGAGAACGAGTGGGAATGTATGGCTCGGGCGCAGCGAGGGCGACAATTCACACGAGTTCTCATATGATACAGCATACTCAATCGGCTAATATTGGAAATAACCCATACCGGAAAGTGTTACATCTCGGACTGGACGCATACAATATTTTATGCGATCCGTTGTTTGAAATTCCAATTGAAACTAACTTTAATTGATTGCGTCTTCAAAATACATTTTGTCTTGTAACGTGTGAACGTTATAGTCAAAACTAACCTGAGTATGTTTATTTCAATGAAATATATTCACATCGTAGGATACTATTTTATTATAGGCTCCTGTCCTATGATATTTCACTATATTTTAGTGATCTGAAATTGGTCACCCTGCGCGCTAAGTCCAACGCTCAAAAAGTTGACTTTCAAACAACGGATCGCATAATAGTACATAACGGTACGAGTGCGATAAAACTTTTTCTGACGAGTGTGCGGTTGCAGCACGAGCCGAAGGCAAGTGTTGCAATCACACGAGATCAGAAGAAGTCTTTTCGTCGAGTATTGTACAAAATTTTACATGATGTGAAAAAATAAGGATTCGCTGTATAAAGTATAATTAAATAATTTAGAAAAATACCAATCACTTGTGGCGAGGGAGTTTGTCGGTCTAATACGTCTTCCACATTTGCGGCAGATTCATCCGATTCATTCATATCGATTATCGCATCTGCTGGATCGAACTCTTGTTCTAAACAGCAGAAATTAAACTACATAAAACGATTTGGAATGTATGAATAATATAGTTGGAATATAATAGTGGGCTCAATTATCATACTGATGCCCTGTTTCATGAAAGTGGCTTATCCCGTGGGTTTATACAACCTGTAGGTTACCCCGCAGATACTACCTGTTCAACCTTTTTTCATCCGACAGCTGTCCTGAATCGCTGTGAACCTCCAACAGTCCATGAAGGTTTAACGGGTAGTATCTGCGGGGTAACCTACGGGTTATTCAAACCTTTGGGTAACCAATTTTAATTTAATTTTACTTCATTAGGTGTGAAAATGGGGGATTTATTCACGCGAAGCGTGCGTACAACGTCCATTATCATACTGAGTGAAGTAATAGTACATTACGCAACTAGTGCGCAAAATAGGTGAATCCCGCACGAGTCAGGTTTGTCGCCTGAGCGCAGCGAGGGCGACAAAAACGACGAGTGTGGGAGACACCTATGCGCACTAGTTGCGTATACTATTTTTCCTAACAAGCTGCGCAAAATTTGACAACATCGGAAACTCGTATGTAATATTAAACGATTAAAAATAAATTAAAAATGCATAATTGGATTAAAAAAAATTGTGCGAAGTTTGATCACAAAAGCAATGAAAAACAACCAAATACAAGGTCGCTAAGCAACTTAAACGTTTATTATCAACAATCAACAATTGAACTCAAGCAAAACTCGACTCTGTGATAACTCTAACCAGCAAATGGAATTACGGCCGTAGCCCACACGACTGGATGGCGTTACCAGTCCAACAATGCGGGACTGAGGCACTTTGCGTACGCAAACCCGTGCGCAAAATAGAATTTTGCGCACGCTGTTAGGAAAAATAATTTACAGCAATTGTACGGTTATTTCTTTTCCGAAATGATGGTGTGCTTTATAAAAAACATTGTGAAACAAGGATTCGCCGTATAACGTATCATTAAATAATTTAGAAAAATACCAATCACTTGTGGCGAGGGAGTTTGTTGGTCTAATACGTCTTCCACATTTGCGACAGATTCATCCAATTCATCCATATTGATTATCGCATCTGCTGGATCGAACTCTTGTTCTAAACAGCAGGAATTATAAACACAAAACGATTTGAAATGTATGAATAATAGTTGGAATATACCGGGAAGAAATCTGGATAGTATACAGTCGACTGCCGTCGATTGCGCATGCGCCAAATAATTTATTTTCATTGGTCGGTAAGATCGTCCCACGGCCTACTAAGTCATAATACTGCCGCGGGACGATCTTACCGACCAATGAAAATAAATTATTTGGCGCATGCGCAATCGACGGCAGTCGACTGTATACTATCAAGATTTCTTCCCGGTATATAATAGTGGGCTCAATTCAATGACATGGACGCGAATTTGCAGGAAATCGACGATCATTGGGCAGAACAGAAAAAAGTGGGGGAGTTGACGAAGAATTCCACAACTGTAGAATAAAACGGGGAAATGTTTCTAATCAATTCAATCAATGGAATAAGATTCTAAATTCATAACATAATCATGAATAATGAACCAACAAAACGAATAATGGAATTTGTCGAAATCACCAATTGCATTCGAGAATCTTTCTTCATCCGATTCATCTGTGGAGCTTTCGGACGTTCCGTGACTGCTGTCGTGATCATTGACGGGTATGTCTGAACATATACATATGGAAATAATACTTTTTCGTCTAGTAACAATAAACTAAAAGACTATATAACACCGTAACATAATGCTACTACCCAATAAACACAAGATGGTATATTAAACGTTGAGAAAGAGTATGAACCATAAGTTCAAAAATCGTAGACGAGTAACGGATAATATCTATCAGAATGTCCGCCCTAAAAACGTTATTTTCGACGGTTCTTTGCCGATCTTTATACGTATAGTATAAAGTCCGACGTTTATTAACCCTCTTCCTTTCCCCGATATAGGGAGTATTAACGTTTCAGTTTATACAACTGATTTTTATACAATTTCTGAACGCTTATTTGACGTTCGAATATACGCCTACAGGACCTTTCATTTATACTATATAGAGTAGTCAGTTTTAGAACGTTTAATAAATGACTGGGTATCAATAAACTCATTAAAAACATATATTAAAGTCGTATATTACCCATAGGTTTATATACCATAGATTCTTCACGTTTATATTTTATACCTATACCATTTTTAAACTAACTTTACGTATAATTTACGTATTTTACATGATCCTGTGTTTATTGGGTAACCATCTTCTGCAGGAGGATTTCGATACTGCCGTATAATCTGCGGTCGCGGTGCTCCGTTGGCATTACCTCCTTTATATACATGAAATTAAAATATTGTAATAAAAACTAAATTCAGCATACAATCTGCAATGCAGGTATACATACTGAAAGATTACCTCAAAAGCAAGCATCATTATTATTAGATAAATCATTAATATAATTAGATAAATTATTCTCGCTCACTTTCGTTGATGCTATTGTTATGAATAGAGTTAGAGCTGCTACCGATGTAATGAGTAGGGATCGTTGTTCTTAAGAATAAGATGAAGCTGTCGTTGAGTTCGTCCCTCGTTTTACACCTTAAGGTAACCGGGATCTGGATGATGAGTGACTGATGTGAATAAGTATATTAACTGAATAACTGTTTATTGGTTTACAAGTCGTAAAGCTTAAGTGGTAAGTGATTCTGAGTTAATGATTAAGAGCGAGTCTGAGACTGACTGTCTTCTTCAATGATCTGAATGCAAGTGCTTTTAGCTCGAGTGCGAATATATAAAAATGGCTACCGATCTTAGTAGTGAGATCATCCTTTTCATTGTTCTCCCGGGCATGAGCGCATTGATGCAGGTGCAGTTTTATGGGTGCATAGGTAGGGATAGAGTTCTTGGAATGTAAGGGTGAGACTTCCTCTGATTAGAGGTGGCGAGACTGGATAGATGCAGGATGTTGTGTCTTGGGTATTGAGAGTGGTAGAGCATAGAGGAGTATGGAATAGGGTGGAATACGTAACACGCCCATCCTCGGGGGAAAAAAAATATTGCTCCTGTGAAGCAGGAGGAATTTTTTTTTTTTTTGTAAAAATAGAAGTGTATATAATATATTTTAGGTATAAGGGTTGTATATTTACGATAGTAAATATACTAGGTATACGTTCACGTTAGTGGATGTATCTATGCGCATGGATCTACGATAGTAGATTCATCTACGCGTATATTCGGGCTAGCGAATATACCTGGGTGTATATGTTTACATTAGTCAACATATTTGGGTGTGTATTCACGTTAGAGGATGTGTCAAGGTGTATGATTTGAGTTAAAATTAGAATATAGCTAGGATTACTTATTCGCAATAAGATCGGTTAGTTATAAATGTCTTATGCTGAATTAGTAAATGGTTTATGTTGAATATACTTATTACAATGGTATGGTAGGTATACAATCAAATATTTGAATAATGGTTAAGTACATGTATTATCAGCATTGTAGGTATAATAGATGATATATATGAAGTTTTTATTTAATCACAATATTACATTTTTATGAGGTATAGAAAGATGTTTGAGCTGTCTGAGCGTCTTCTATGTTTAGTGAATGTGTGTATTACAGTGGTAAAGGTGTGTTTATGATATAGGTAAAATCGCTTATTGGCAATAAAATCGTTTATAAATGTCTTATTCATGTATAAAAGGATGTTTGAGCTGTCTGAGCAGCTTCTATGTTTAGTGTAGTTGGTGTAATTGGTGTAATTGGTGCACATGTGATGGCTGGAGGATTATTTTGCTCAGTAGAGTCTTGATTTCGGTTAGTGTTTCTGAATCTTTTAAATATTTTAAGTATTCGTTCAGCTGTTGCAAATTTTTGTGCTATATAAACTAGCGATACTGATCCGAATAGGGAGGAAATGTAGTAAAGCATGTTTTCGATACGGTTGTCGTTGTCTGTAGCTCTTTGATTTTGAGTTATTTCGTCTGTTCTTTTTAGAATGTCGTCTAAAGTTAGTCCGTTTGAGGATAGATCTTTGGAAGTTAGGAATGGGGTTTTGTTTAGTGTAATTGTTGGAATGAACGGTAGCTCTTTAGGTTTGTCGTAGATTTCTGAAATGTTCGAGTTAAATTTTGGTATGTAGGAATGTGTTTCAATGGTTTGGTAGTATTTGGTTGTTGATAGTGAGATTGTGTGGGAATTTGCTGTGCGTGTGTTGGGGATTGCGCGCTTTTACGTTCGCTGTACCTTGTTTGATTTTTATGTGTCTCACTTGGATCTGAATCATCGATAAGCTGGTTTGAGATATGGTTTGAATCGCGGTTTTGTTTTTGATTATTTTCAAATGAAGTTGGTGCGGAAGTGTTTATGGGTTTACGTGATTTTTTATTTACGGGTAGATTGTCTGGAGAGATATCGGTATATGCGGCGTTTCGTTTTTGGTCGATTCTTTTAGATAGTGGTAAGTCGTCGACAGACATGTCGGTAGGTGAATCAGTTGTCATTGGTCTAACAGATTTTGAAACATTGATAGGATTTTTTGGCATAGGAAAACTGTCTGTTGTATCGCCTGTGGATGGATCTTGCATCGAGTTATCTGAGGGGCTGTCCATTTCTGTATCGGTTAGTGAATTGATTTCTATATCTTCTTCTAGTGGGTCGGGGTAAATTAATTTTTTTGTAGGTATTTGATCGTCTGTAGAACTGTCGGTTAATGAATAGTTTGTCAAAGGTATATTTTGAAAATGTATTGTTTCTTTTATTGTTGGTAAGCAATCCATGGGAATTTGGTTGGGTTCGTCTTTTTCAGTTTCTGAGTCGACGTCGTCTTTGTATTTCTTTATAGGAGCGGGATTTGGTGAGTCATCTGTACTTTGTCGCGCGCGGGTTGGGAATTGGTGAGCTTCTTTCTTTTGTTTTGCGCTTGGTTTTGATATGCTATCTGAACTAGAGTTTCGGTTACGTTTCGCATTTATTGGTAATAGTATATCAGTTTCTACGGGTGGATTGCGCGATAATGCATCTGCGTTACAATTGATTTGACCTTTCTTGTATACAACGTTATAGTCGTATTCTTCGAGCTTAAATCTCCATCTGAGTAATCGCGAGGTTGGGTCTTTTACGCTACTGACCCAGACAAGAGGTTTGTGATCGGTAACGAGTGTGAATTTATGTCCGTATAGATAGGGTCTGAAGTGATGGACTGAATATACGATTGCTAGTAATTCTTTTTCGATTACAGAGTAATTTAGTTCTGCTTTGTTTA
Organism: Tenthredo livida; assembly: GCA_963992785.1. Lineage (NCBI taxonomy): Eukaryota > Metazoa > Arthropoda > Insecta > Hymenoptera > Tenthredinidae > Tenthredo > Tenthredo livida. The sequence goes on from OZ023067.1 coordinate 28,372,062, forward strand.
GTGTGCGTGAGGTATAAGCTATCGGTAGGTCTTCTCCTATTTCGCCTTGGCTGAGTACGGCGCCAATCGCGTATCTAGATGCGTCAGTTGTTAGTATGAATGGTTGATCGAATTTAGGGTATTGTAGTATAGGAGATGTGCATATCGAGTCTCGTAAAGTTTCGAAAGCCATTTGGTGTTTAGATGTCCAAAGGAATTTAACGTCTTTTTTCAATAGTGTAGTTAGTGGTCTGGATATTTTTGAAAAGTTTTCGATGAAGCGTCTATAATAACCGATTAGGCCGAGAAATTGTTTGATCTGTTTAACTGTTTTAGGAACTGGATATGCTTTAACTGCTGTTATTTTCTTTGGGTCTGGTTTTACACCGTTTTCTGTAATGATATGACCTAAATAAGCAACTTCTTTTCTTAGGAATTCGCATTTGGCTACTTGTAAACTCAAATTTGCTGATCGTAGTCGATTAGCTAGTTTTCTGAATTTAATTTCATGTTCTTCAAGAGAGTGTGCATAGATAACGATGTCGTCTAAATATACGAATGCTATGTTTCCTTCTAAACCGGATAAAACTTGGTCCATTAATCTTTGGAATGTTGCAGGATCGTTCGTAAGTCCATATGGCATGTTATTGAATTCGTAATGGCCGTGGGGGGTTGAAAATGCTGTTTTATGAGCGTCAGTTGGGTCCATAGGAATTTGGTGGAAACCTGAAGCAAGGTCAAAAGTCGAGAAATATTTCGCATTACCTAGTTGGTCGAGTATGTCGTTAATGTTTGGTAGGGGGTATGCGTCACCTATGGTCTTTTCGTTGAGTTTCCTGAAATCTATGACCATTTTCCATTTTTTATTGCCTCCTGCGTCTGGTTTTTTGGGTACAACCCAAACGGGGGAATTATAGGGTGAGGATGATGGTTTGATGATATTTTGGTCTAATAATTCGGAAACTTGTTTCTGTATCTCGTCTTTGTGGACAGTAGGGTATCGGTATTGTTTTACGTTAATTGGGTTATCGTCTGTCGTTGGGATTGAATGTTTAGCTAAGGATGTGTTTGATAGTGTGTCGCCTGGTAAAAAAAATAGGTGGTTGAATTCTGTTGTTAGAGCGAGTATAAATTCTTTTTCTTCGTCATTAAGATGGTCTAGATGCATTGAGTTTTTAAGGACTGTTAATCTTTCAGAACCATTATTATTATTATTATCGACTGGTGTATTGGGTATATTGGTTTCGGTCGTGTCGTTTATTGTCAGCACGTTTGGGTTAGTTTTTGTGTTTTGAGTTTGATTGTTAGATTTAATGTCATAGATTTGTATTGAGATATCGGAGTTGTTGAAAATTGATGTTATTAATTGTAAGATTTTGTCCCATTTCTGGCTACCTAGTTCGTTGGATAGGTCAGGAATTGAGATTGATTTTGTGTTATTAGATTCTAAATGTTTTTTTAGAGAATTGAGCGTTTTAGTAATGACTGTATCGTTTAGATCACTGGAATAGGTTTCCATGATAATTAAGTGGTATATAACTTGCGAGCTGTTAGGGATTGTGTCTTTTATGATATCTCCGATTATATCATTTTTCGCGTAAGCAATTAGCTCGTACTCGTTTAGATTTAAAGCTTTTAGTAATTCAACTGAGATTCCTCGTAATATTTGAATTTTTTGTGGTATGAAATGAAGGATTGTGCCTGAACACTTTCGTATATCACCGGTAATTTTTGAAATTTGTACAGTACCAGATTGGTTTATGGAACTTTTGGGATCGAGTGTACTCGGAGATTCGTTGACAGGTTCTAGGGTTACCGTCGGCACGCTTATTTCAACAGCTGATTCGTTTGAGTTTATCGCGAGTATACATGCTTGACCGTTACTGATTGTAACTAATGCCTTACCGCAGTGAATATTGGGACCTAAATTAATCGTATCTACATAGCCTTCGTTGATTTCTGAATTTGAGACTTTAAGAGGAATTACTTGAGCGGTACGACCTGGTATTATAATGAGAGTTGCGATGTGTGGTTTGTGTTTTTGGAGTTTGAAGGGAATTACAGTATCTGTCAAAGTTAATGTATTATTTTCATAGGAGATGGTAGCTTTTTCTTTATATAACAAGGGTTGTCCAATAATACCGTCTTGAGCTATTGGGAAATCTTCGCGGACGACGTGAAAATCGTGTTCTTTATTGTTAATTTTTAATTTAGTTTCCGCTAAAGTATTAGTAAATCCGTCTGTTATTCCTGTCATTTTCCGTATTTTGGTTCTGTCACATTCGGTTTCTTCTTTTAGGGAATTGATTTTAATGATGTTCAAATCCGCACCGGTGTCTATTATAAATTTAGATTTCGTTTTCAATTCTTTTGTATCGATTTCGGCAACTGGCAATAGTCCGTGTATTGCTTCTGATTCTGTTTCGAGGACGCGATTTATTGTGTTGTTGAACGCGGCTGAGCTTGTGTTGGGTCTGTCGGCACGTTCTCCCGGCGAACTGAGTTCGAGTTTAAAGGACTCTGATTTTGTTGTCTCTGTGCGTTATTATAGGCGCGTTTTCGGCAGTTTTCGATCGTGTGACCTTGCCGTTTGCAATAATTACAGGATATGGAAGAATATTGTGTGTTCTGTTGATTTGACTGTTGTGGTGGGTTAGGCTGTTGATTTGACTGTTGGGGTTGGTTTGGTTGTTGATTTGACCGTTGGGGTTGGTTTTGGGACTGCTGTTGTTGGGTATTGTAGGCACGTTGTCTGCAATTTTCTACTGTATGTCCTTGGCGCTTGCAATAGTTACAAAATGTTGGAGGATATTGTGTGTTTGGTTGATTAGGTGGTCGTCTGTTTGGAGGTTGTGTCAGGTTATTGCGGTCGCGCTGTCTACAATTATCTATTATATGGCCCTGGCGTTTACAGTAGTTACAAAAATTTGAAGGGTTTTGTTGATTAGGCTGTCGGGGTTGGTTATTGTCTTGTGTATTTCGAGCGTTGCGATTTAGAAATTCTTGCTCTTCTGTTAGAGCTGTTTCAATAGCTTCTGCTAAAGTATTTGGGTGTGAACCAGCTACTCTAAATTCAATTTCCGGAATCAAGCCTCTAACAAAGCATTTGAGTACATTGGTTTCGATTGCTGTTATCATGCCAGCAGCATCATCTGTGCTTGAGTTGTTAATAGCTTGTGTTGTGTTATGTAATATGTCTTCGACTCTCGCGCTATAATCTAAAACACGCTGGTCGCTTCTTTGTTTGACATTGTTCAACTCTGCTTGCCATTCAAAAATTGATTTTTTGGGTAAGAAAGCTCGTTTTAAGACTGTTAGGATTTCGTCAATACTATTATATTCTTTGCATCCTAGGTAGGATTCAGCTGTCCCATAGATTTTAGTTCTAATCATTCGCGTTAGGACTGGACGTTGAGCTGGCTTAACGAGAGGTTTTGCATTCTCACAGCTTCTTATGAAGTTATTTATATTTAAGTTTTTCCCATTAAAGTAGGGGATTGTATCTAATATGTCTTTAAGAGACCAGTATGAGTTTTCTCCTTCGTTTTCGGGTGGAGTAGGCATTTTGCGAGTTTGTGAGTTAGATTATTTCGTTTGAGATATGTGTATGTGCTTATTATAATTATAGATAACTTACAAGCTGATGATGAGAATTATGAAAATTTTCATTCTAATATGAATCTGCGTTGATCTTGGGGATGAAGCTGTTGTGTTGGACTGCGTTGGGTATCGAGAAGTCGTCGAGAAGAGTATAGATGTCACGGTCCAGGAAACTGGATCCTGTTGTAGCGAGATTGCTAATCGTTGGATTCAGATGAATCTTTGTGGGGCTAGGTGCCTTTGAGGATGTAGTCGAACTTCTTTTCTTAGCAACTTTGATTTTATTGCTGAGTTTTCTGTGATTTTGTAGAAGTAATTGAAGAACTTTATATCATGTTCTCACTTTGATATCTTGTAGATTTGGTAGATTTGGTAGCTTTAGTGGATTTAGTAGATTTCGTTGATTTAGTGATTTCGTAGATTTTGTGATTTGGTAGATTTCGTAGATTTATTGGATTTAGTAGATTTTGTTTATTTCGTTCTTTATAACTTGTCACAAAGGTTCAGAGTGTGGTGGATTTTCCACGAAGAGTTGCACGTTCAGAAATTAGTAATCACTAATATCACGTATATGTAAAGATGTAGAATTCACTTATTTTGTCACTGTATATTCCGGTAAACAAGGTAGTTCCGCTGCCACCATTGTTATGAATAGAGTTAGAGCTGCTACCGATGTAATGAGTAGGGATCGTTGTTCTTAAGAATAAGATGAAGCTGTCGTTAAGTTCGTCCCTCGTTTTACACCTTAAGGTAACCGGGATCTGGATGATGAGTGACTGATGTGAATAAGTATATTAACTGAATAACTGTTTATTGGTTTACAAGTCGTAAAGCTTAAGGGGACCAGTACAGCTTGGTTTAAGATATTTCAAGTACTCCAGAATCACTTTATTTGTCAACCAAAGTTTATTTTACATCAAAAAGAATATTTCTGCAAAAAACTGTGTCGTAAGGTTTCAGGCACACCGTTGATCCAATCCAGTGTTTCGACGTCTCAACTTCTTCAGACAGGAGTTCCACATCTTATGAACGCGGGGATCTGAAAAGAAAAACACATGTGAAAACTTACAGTCATTTATCTAAAATTTCCAAAATTTGAGCCACTAATTTGCAAATAACTTGGCCAAAATAGACACATTCAAAAATTCCCTCGTTCATATCATGAGGATTTGTCGCCCGAACAAAATGAGCCGTCAAAGACCCCAATCGGAGCAACGGTGCTCCTAAAACCTTACGACACAGCTCCAAAAACATAGTTCTGAGATAAACGAGTTTGAAGTTTTTGCAGAAAAATTGGTATATACTCCTCCGGAGGCTCATACATTAAAAAGTTTGTTGTACCAAAGTTGAATGAAATTTTTTTTTTTTTAATTTTCAATTTTCAAAAAGAATTTTTTTTTTTATTGGAAATTTAATTTTTCCTTTTTCTTTTCTGCAAACTATTTTCTCAGAACTTTTTTTTCCCATGTATTTTTTTATTCCATACATGCTTCTTTCTCTTACTCACTTCTTTAAAAAGCTCCAGCAGCATATGAGGGCCCTGCTGCATCCTCCGCAGACTCATTGCCTTGCCCAATACAACGCATCGCTAGTATGGATCGCCTATTGATTTCATACGCGCTTCGTGTATCATCAATCATAGGGCTACTTTTGAAGATTTTTAGCTGGACACAATTTTCACAAGAGATACCGTATGTTCCACCCAGTCCTCTCAAGCTAACTTCAGTCATAACTATCGACCCACCACATGTCTTGCAAGATAAATGCTCCCGCAGAGCACGGAATAGTGTTTCACGTGAAACAGCCTATAGCCAGCAGAATCGCTAGCCTCGTAGTCGCCACTGATTTTTCTATCCGAAGCTGTTGAAACATGAGTGCTCTGTCCATCAGCCGCTGTTTGCTTCTGCGGAAATGTTTTCGCCCTCTTCTTTGACCGGCCAATGCATCCTTTTGTGCCAACACCAGAACTCCTCTCTCTTCTTTTCATATTGAATATATTGAATATATTGGATATATTTTATATATTTCCTTTCTGTTTTATCAAAAAATCTGTGAACAAAAAGCAAAAAAACTTCGACCGCACACACAGTTCGGCAGAAGCTTAGTGTAGATATTACTATTTTGATTGAATACTTACTTTTAGGTTATAGTTTTCGAAGCACCAAGTCACAACACCCGTACAACGATTACGCGCTATAGATATTAGGTAAATTTATAATTATTTAGTACTGAAAAGTACTGTTTTTATTTATTTATTTCAATTCTGAAACACTGGAAATCGAGCAGACGCTCACGCAACCTCGAAAAGTATTGCACAAGTAATGGCAATCATACACCATGTGATCAATATCGAAATCAAGCGCCAGCGCCACTTGCGCCAAATCGCGATAGCCAAATAACGAACTTTTGACCGTAACTTCTAAACCGTGACGATTTCGTCAAACTCGATTTTTTCACAGACGTAGAAGATCTTTAGGTAACATAAACTGCAAAAAACGAAAAACCAATTTTTTCGAAAATTCAAGCTGTACTGGTCCCCTTAAGTGGTAAGTGATTCTGAGTTAATGATTAAGAGCGAGTCTGAGACTGACTGTCTTCTTCAATGATCTGAATGCAAGTGCTTTTAGCTCGAGTGCGAATATATAAAAATGGCTACCGATCTTAGTAGTGAGATCATCCTTTTCATTGTTCTCCCGGGCATGAGCGCATTGATGCAGGTGCAGTTTTATGGGTGCATAGGTAGGGATAGAGTTCTTGGAATGTAAGGGTGAGACTTCCTCTGATTAGAGGTGGCGAGACTGGATAGATGCAGGATGTTGTGTCTTGGGTATTGAGAGTGGTAGAGCATAGAGGAGTATGGAATAGGGTGGAATACGTAACACTATTATTTTACAACGTTTGACAGCTGTAGTTTGAAACTAAAAATCGGATTGCCAGCCTGCGAAAAACTCGGGGAGGGCCGAGTTGGCCATGCCGAAGTGCTTACGTTCAAGGTAATCTCTCTGTATATAGGTATATGCTGATTGAAAATATGTCTAATTACGGTAAAAATGTGGGATTTCAGGTGCATCGACGTTGGCACGATCGGGCAGGTTTACGTCGGCATTACCACCTTCCGCTATACAAGAAAACCGCTTTTTGAATATATCACATGCATAAAGTTGCCTTACGTGTTTTATAAATGCATAATCCTTCATATAACGCAGTGTCTCACGCGTTTTCCACCGTGAAAATTGATGTGTCGAAAAAACAATCTCAAATTAATTTCAAATCATGTTTTGTCAGCCGCGAGACCCTTTTTATGGATTATACAAAATGTATGTCAGCTATTTCGCGCGAAGCGGATTAAGATTGATTTTTCCATTGTTGATTTAATAAGTAATTGTTTAGAATATTGTTGTATAATATGCTCGAAAAAACGAAATATAGTTTGTAGTCTACCAAATACGCTGAAGTATATTACAGCTCATGTATGTTCATTACAGAAATGCCTTTTCTTTTGATAAAAAAAATTAAAAAATCGAAGCTCGCAGTACGCACGAATTCGGTGTGTGCGTGGTGTGGAGGCTCCGCGGCAGGTGACACGCGACCAAACGTTCGAAGACCGAAAAATTATGAACTCATTTTTAATATCCAAACAATCTTCCCGGAATCGTAGTATATTCAGCGTGGTCATGGTTCGTGCGAGACAACAAAGCTTTCTGACGGCTGAACTGCCAGTTTATTTTAATTATTTTCTATTAATTACCATTCACTGGTCCCTGTTGTGTGGCATTGTCCAACAGTAAGAATTGGGGTAAATCGTTCGAAAATGTTGCGTGATCGTAGTCAGGATCATTTTCTATTTAGGAATAAAATTAGGTGGGGTCATACGGTAATAATGGTGAATCGTATCATATTGCTATTGACATGGAACCATTATTTTAATAATTCTCTGTAAATGTTACCTGAAGGTATAGCTCTTGGAGACTCGGTCAGCTCAAAATCTCGCCCCTCCCTTCGATTGGAATCTATAAGAATCCTCTGAGCTACGTTTCCTTTTAGAGTAGCTGCTCTTTGAAGGAACTCATCCGCGGTTATGAGATTCATGTGAAGATCTCTCCAGGCTTGACAAAATGAATGAGCATGATAGTGAGAATCGGAAATTTTCGTAATATCATAATGACCGCATTGCATAAAAAACCAGACTCATCGAAGCTATCACTTGTCTTTACTGAATAGTAGAACCTCGTTCATCCGGCCTACGATCAACCGAGTTTTCGCGTTATCCAAGGCAACGGACTCATCCGAGCACTCCGCATTAATCGAGGTGTATGCTCGGATAATACGGAAAAACTCGAATAAACCGGATAGAACCGCTATGTCTATGCTGTACGCGCGAAGTATTCTGCGAACGCTACTATGGTGCTTATACATATGTAAATACTTTTGCGATTAAATTTCCTTCTACCGTTGCAAATACATCAAAACCGATTAGAATTTTCGAATTTTTCACTTCTCTTGGCTTATCCGAGTTTTCGCTCATCCGAGATACGGATAAACGAGGTTCTACGTAAGTAATAATGTTCAGACTTTTGTAAGTCGGCTCTTAGTAATAGCTGCGCTTGCGTACCTCGTGTCAACTCCTTCTGTTTATATACTGTGGAATAACGTGCATGCCGACTGATCACGCAGTTATTTCGGAGCCGCTGTACGTCCGCTTTGGCATGCGATTGCAGTATCAGAAGCTTGCCTAATCCAGGAAATGTTAATTACACGGAGAAACTTTTAGTATGAATATTCGTTTGATTGCGTATGAAAAGTTGACATAAAATATAAGAATTTAGGGATAATCGAGGTACTGTCACAAAAATTCACATAGTGACTCCGAAAATGCCGAGTTGATATATCTTTTTAGAATAACTCATAAGAATATTAGAATCTTTCATTAAAAGAATCACAGTGTATGTAAGTCTTCATATTAAAATCTGTAATGGCTCGAATAACGAAAATTAGTATAGAGCTTTGCAAAGAGTGAAATTAAATGTTGTACGTTTCAGTATAAACGCGTTGCGATCTTTCTAAACCACTATACGAAAAATGGAGGTCACGTGGTGTGCTGAGTACGCGGGAAAAACAAAAACTAATTTCATACTAGATTCGGGTGGGGGGCCTTCGAACAAAGTGGTTAGTGAGTGAGCGATCAACCGGTCGGGATTGGGTATTTGCGGTGTCCAGCGCGTCATAGCCCAATCGAGTTAGTATTTTAGATTTACAAAATTTTTAGCAGCAATTTTCCTTCGTAATTCGTTGGGGGTGGTCACTGGTCGTCTACTCTCTAAAATTGAAATAGTGAAAATCTCACTATTTGAGATAGTGACTCCTGAATTCACTACCAAAATAGTGAAAATCTCACTATTTGAAATAGTAATTTCTGAATTCACTACCGAGTCAGTGAAAATATCAATATTCGAAATAATGACTGCTAAATTCACTGCCGAAATAGTGGAATGAAGTAAAATTCACTCTCAGAATAGTGATTCCCCTGATGGTGGATGTGTGCGCTCGCAGCGCCTCCACGCGGTTTCTATAATTATTCCTACTTCTGTAGATCGTTCCTCATCGAATGTATCGAAAAATAATTAATTATATTCCTCAGGTAAGTTCATTTTATTATTTTATTCATATTTTGATAAATTAAGAGTAAATTATTGCTTGAACGCTATTGTTTTTTTTTTTAAACAATTTTTGATGAGTCAATGACATTGGATCGTAGAGTGTAACTGGTCGTGAATGAGGGTTATGTTTTGTTGGTATAAATTTTATAATACTATTTTATATTAAATTTATCGTTGACTTGTAAAAATGTTGTTAATCATTCCTGTTATCTGACAATTAATTCTTTGTTCATAATATTGTTATTATTAATAACTTTTGTATTTTAAGGGGGTATGTACACGTTTGGAGGAATTGAAATCTCAAAAAAGAAATCGATTTTTTTCTGCGACTTGAGGACTCTGACAAAATCCAGAAAAATCAGGATGTCTAAGGAGGGTTCGTCCCTCATTATGCATATTTTACATCATGTATTACCTCCAGTCTTATAGTGGCTACGCTGAGGATAAGAAAATACAAAATAACTCGGTTCTCGTATAGAATCAGGACCAGCGTTGGATCAATCTTGAAATGTTTGGTCCTCGATTGTTTGTAAATGCCTTTTCATTTCAAGTGTATTTTTAAACTATTTGTAGCCGTTTTTATTATATTATTATATTAAGAACTCGACGTTGAGAGAAACAATAAATATACTACAATTAACAATTTAAATATTTCTTATTTATTTCAAAGGATTCCCAAATCATTAAAAATCTTTTTTCACAAATACATCTGTAAAAATGTCACTATTTCAATAAGTGATTTGTTCACTATTTCAGTAGTGATTCGGTCACTATTTCAACAAGTGATTTCTTTCACTATTTTAATGAGTGAATATTCACTATTTGGTAGTGGTATACTTTTAACTATTTTAAATAGTGAATATTCACTGCCAAATAGTGACTTTCCACTAATTCAAATTTAGAGAGTAAAATCAAAAAGTTGGGGTACCAGACTTGTTGCTTCATCCGCCATCTTGATTTAAAGGGTTATTTTTTGTCTCTTGAATAACTCGTTTATTTTTAATTTTACACGAAAAATAGTTATTACAAAGGTTGTTTAAAATTAAATTTCCTACAATTTTGGTTCCCATCAATTTTTTCATAGGATCGATTTCTTTCGATTTATACCCGAAAAAAGGGGGTGAATTTTTGGTTATCGAATAACTCGTTTATTTTCAATTTTCGGAGAAAAATTGTTAGCAACAAAGTTGTTTGAAATTGAATTTTCTACAATTTTGATTTTTATCAATTTTTGGTAGGATCTATATTTTTCGATTTATACCTGAGAAGATTCTGGGGTGAACCTAAGTATTCTATTATCGCGTTTATTATTGATGTTGTACCATTATTTTTTCTGTTTGTTTTTTTGTTGCTGATTGTCGTTGTAAATTTGATGTGTTGAAAATGTTATTTGGTATAATTATAATTCCGATTTTTTCTAAAGTTTATATATTTGGGACGCACGTTCACGGTAAAGAACAACTTTGTTTATAACAATTTTTCTCATAAAATTGAAAAGAAACGTGATAATATAATGATAAGATTTTACCCCCACTCTTCTCAGATGCAAATCGAAACAAATCGATCCTACGAAAAAATTGATAGGAATCAAAATTGTAGGAAATTTAATTTTAAACAACTTTGTTCATAACAATTTTTCTCCTGAAATTGAAAATAAACGAGTTATTCGATAACCAAAAATTCACCCCCTTTTTTCGGGTATAAATCGAAAAAAATCGATCCTATGAAAAAATTGATGGGAACCAAAATTGTAGGAAATTTAATTTTAAACAACTTTTATAATAACTATTTTCCGTGTAAAATTGCAAATAAACGAGTTATTCAAGAGACAAAAAATAACCCTTTAAATCAAGATGGCGGATGAAGCAACAAGTCTGGTACCCCAACTTTTTGAATTGAGACTACCAGTGACCCCCCCCCCCCCCCAACGAATTGAGAAGGAAAATTGCTGCTAAAAATTTTTGTAAATCTCTGCCCGTTTTTTGAGCTTATTCGATTGGGCTATCATTATTTCCCATGTCGTACTTTGTATGCCTGTGTTGACATCATCACCATAGGATCAGTGCTGTAGGGGGATCAAGCCATGCTTGTTGATGAGATCTTCCGCCTCTATATATACTCACCAACTTCTATAAGTGGCACTCGCGAGAATATCGAAAGCGGTGGTCGCCGCTTTACGAGAAAATATTGAAGTAATGTACATGACCATACACGTATAGTTGCAGTTTCTTTCACTGCTAAGTTATACACACACAACCACACTAACACAAGAGAGCGCGCGTCCTCGATGTGAGAGCGATCTGCCCTGTTGGAAGTAAATTGATAGAGGAGGATAGAGATTTTCGGATAGAAAAAGATACAGACTTCCTATCCCTGGCAACTACATACTTTGCATCCCAAAAAGTGATCAAGTTCTATCCCTGAGTCTATCCCTCACGTTTTACCGAGTTTATCTTTTTCTATCCTAAGGTAAATCATTGGAGTTAATAAATTTATATCATTTTCTATCCACATTTATCTGTCCATCGCTATCCACAAAGTATCTCCGAAGGTCTATCCATCTGAATACCCACTCGAATCTTTTATTGTCGGCGGCCATTTTTTTTTCTGTTAAAAAAAATTGAATCATGACGAATATTCATAGTTGGATAGATTCAGACGGCGGAGTGTGTGGTGGGGTAGAGCTATGAAATCTTTTTCTCATTTTCATCGCTCAGTCAGGGATTCGAACCCTCGACGGTCAGATTATTAGTCGCACACCATATGCGCTGCGCTACGCTCTCGTCTTGTCATTATAGTACACTTATTCTATACAATCACTGTGATGGGGTGGGGACTTATGAAAGTCAACGGATAGAATCTTCATCCACTTGAATCACTTTGGATCCTTTGGATAGGAAGGGATGAAGATAATGAATCAACCTATCAACGGTCTATCTTTACGAATCTCTTGCTATCTTCTTTTGAGTCCAAACCAGGGCCTATCCTTTCCAATCTCTCATTTCCTTTCTAATCCTATCCACCATCCATCTACGTGAATCTTCTTCTATGCGATTTGGATCCAAACTAGGGCCTTTCCTTCTCAATCTCTAATTTCCTATCTAATCCTATCCACCGCCAATCTACGTGAATCTTCTACTATCTTATTTAGATCTAAACTAGAGCCCATCCTTTTCAATCTCTGATTTCTTATCCGATTCTATCCACAGCTTATCTATCTGAATCCCTCTGATGGTCCGCTTAAAATAAGAATCGCGCATATCTTTGCGTATCCCCAATTTCTTATCCATTCCTAACTATCTGAATCCCATTCGATGCCTATTCAAATTCAAAGTCGCGCCTATCCGTTTGTATCCCTATTTTCGGTTCCATTTCTATCCACAGTCTATCTATCTAAATCTTTCTGATGGTCTGTTCAAATTCAAAGTCCCGTCTATCATTTTGTACCCTCAATTTCGTATTCACTCCTATCCACAGCCTTTTCATTTCACTCCCATTCAATGCCTATTTGAATTCGAAGTCCCGCCAATCCGTTTGTATCCTTAATTTCGCATTTACTTTTATCCACAACCTATCTATCTAAATCCCTCTGATGGTCTGTCCAAATTCAAAGTCCCGCCAATCCGTTTGTATCCCTAATTTTGTCGGATGTCTGCGGAATAGAGAAAAGTATATTTTGATCTAGGTATGAAAAAAAAAATAAAACTGGATTTCCGAGGTAGAAACGGATTCGCATGGATAGCGGGTGGATTGATTTGGATAGGATATGGAGGATAGAAAGAGATGGACCGACTTTGGATCGAGACCCGGATAGAAACGGATTCGCACGGATAGCGGGTGGATTGATTTGGATAGGATATTGAGGATAGAAAGAGATAGACCGACTTTGGCTTGAGACTCGGATAGAAACGGATTCGAATGGATAGCGGGTGGATTGATTTGGATAGGATATTGAGGATAGAAAGAGATGGACCGACTTTGGCTTGAGACTCGGATAGAAACGGATTCGAATGGATAGCGGGTGGATTGATTTGGATAAGATATTGAGGATAGAAAGAGATAGACTGACTTTGGATCGAGATCCGGATAGAAACGGATTCGAATGGATAGCGGGTGGATTGATTTGGATAGGATATTGAGGATAGAAAGAGATAGACTGACTTTGGATCGAGATCCGGATAGAAACGGATTCGAATGGATAGCGGGTGGATTGATTTGGATAAGATATTGAGGATAGAAAGAGATAGACTGACTTTGGATCGAGATCCGGATAGAAACGGATTCGAATGGATAGCGGGTGGATTGATTTGGATAGGATATTGAGGATAGAAAGAGATAGACTGACTTTGGATCGAGATCCGGATAGAAACGGATTCGAATGGATAGCGGGTGGATTGATTTGGATAGGATATTGAGGATAGAAAGAGATAGACTGACTTTGGATCGAGATCCGGATAGAAACGGATTCGAATGGATAGCGGGTGGATTGATTTGGATGCATTTTCTGTATCCATTCGAATCTAAAAGATTCAAAAAGATTTAATTGGATAGATGTTCTATCCATTTACTTCCAACAGGGTGGCCCTTCGGCCGAATTCGGAATAGCTCGGAAATATTCAGCCGTTTTTCGTATAAAGTTTTAGAATTTCTCTCATGGAGAATACTAAAGATTCGTATATTGCTTACAACTTCTGCTATTTCGAATACTTATATCTAGAATTATTTTTACAAAACCTCTTATTTATTGTTATCACTTTTTCACACTTTTACATTTCTAACAGTAAATAGTACTTTTTCTAAACGTACTATACTAATTATTGCTCAACAATATTGGGATAATGCATACAAAAATGTCATGATTTCATATGATTGTAGGAAGGATTATGAGCGTGCCTCGATTATCCCTAAAGTCTTACGTTTGATGTCAACTTTTCATACGCAATCAAACAAATATTCATACTAAAAGTTTCTCCGTGTACTCAATAATGCTCCATTATCCAACTTGTGGTTGTTACTCTAGATTTCACAGCCGGTTTCGTCTAATTATTCATACTCACATATGAAGTCCCATGGCCCAGGATGGGTTTCCAATTTATGGCCCAATTTACTATTGTAGGACTCCGATATATTGTTTGTCCGGCGGGATAAACCATGAACGCTAAAACCATGTGGTTTGACGATTCGCAACCAGTACGAATCGTAATAAGTCAGGAATCTACTGAGCCGCCGTTTCAAATAAGCAGGCAGTTCATTTTTGAGCTTTCGAAATTGTGGCTCAATCATATTTTCCGGCAAGTATGCGAGAGCCATTAATTTCTTGAAAACTAATCTTGCGTCTCCATTTTCGCGGATAAGATTCTGCAGCCCGAGCGACTTCGCTTTTTGGTATAGCGCCTTGAATAAATTTATTTTGTTGTTATTTCATGATTTTTACACGTTGTAATAAGATTATAAAAGTAGACGGGTGTATAGAAGTTGGGATTAGTCAATATTCTTGTCAGTTTATTATCACTTGTCCATGTACCTCACCTCCTTCGATTTAGATAAATTTTTATGTGATGTTGCAACCGATTCAAAACGGCCTCCGAATTTTTTCGGACTTTTCAGCCATTGGTGAGATTAAAAAAAAAAACCGAAATGCCAATTCTGAAAACGCCATTTTTTTAAATCTCAAAAAATTCACACTGATTTTACACAGTAAAAATTTTTGCTTCATTTATAACATAAAGTCTTTGTGTTAAAATTTTTGTGTTAAATATTTAACACGTTTTAGCGTCAATTTAACACAATTGTGTTGTTCATAGGATATCCTCCGAACATCTATCGAAAAGTGTGCTGTGTGGGTAAAAGTGGTAAAAAAATTATATCTTTGTTAGAAATGACGAAAAAAATCTGAAATTTTTCAGGTCAACGGGTAAGAATATCTGATTCTCGTCTGATAATTTTTGCATTGATAAGGTAGCCCGTTTTCAAAGAATTAAGTAATCTTTCCCGAGTATTGAGAATAAAAATCACTCCGCGCCAATGTGAAGTTGGCTGAAATGGAATGTATTGCTCATACATCCTTAAGGTGGTTCTTTACCTCAGTAACGAATTTCTTTGGTTCTATAAACGGGCCCTCGCGAATATCATAATCAGATGTATAGATCTGTTTCTTTTCGATTCTAAATAGTGTTAAATGAAATGAAATTGAAATAAAATGAAATTTGCTAAATTTGTGCCCCAGTTTGTAAAATATAAATGATTTTACAGTACACTCACGGAATCTGAACCTGAAGCGCCGTTGGTAAGGTGATCGAGCAACCCGTACGTACATGTTGATACACGTTGTTCTTAATTGTCTTCAAATTGTCAAAGACAATTAAAACCAACGTGTATCAACGTGTATGTACGGGTTGCTCCATCACCTTACCGACGGCGCTTCAGGTTCAGTTTCCGTGAGTGTACGTTATTGGATCTCAAATACAGCGCGACAACATGTCACTAATTGCGACGCTGCCGCTGTCGACGCGGCCATAAGTATGCACGATATACCCACATTCTATCTACATTTTCGTAAATTCAACACTAAATATCTCCTCGGAAATCCCGATGACCCCTATTGAATTTATAATGCACAGAATCGTCATTAAATAAGCAAAAGGCAGTTGATTTTTCGTGTTAACCGTAATTCGTTAAAGGGATTAGTTATATCATTAAAACATACGAACACGCGCATTGCAATAACCTCACGTGCTAAGAAGTTCATTTTATCCGATTTTGGAAATCGTTTATTTTGCTTATTTTGTCGATAACCCATGGAAAAATCGTGTGCTAATTGACAACTTGCACTTTGTCTTTATGAAATCACTGCAATGGGACTTCTCTTAAATAGGTCGATTTGGTAAAGAACCACCTTAAATCATGACATCATTGTGAATTTTTCAGATTTTCAAAAATGACGTTTTCGGAATTAACTTGACGTTTTTTTTCGAATTTCACCGCTGGTTGGAAAAAGCAGGAAAAAAAATTCGGGCACCGTTTTGGGTCGGTTGCAACATCATATTACTAAAAGGTTATCCACATCGAGGGGGGTGAGGTACGTGGGTTGTGAGTGCGTCTACGCATTAAGTACAATAAAAACAAATTGTAATGTGCCTACTCGATCGAAATGCATGTTGCATCCTGTGCTATGAGCTGCAGTAAATACTTGCGTAATCGCGTTTCGCAACGCAGCCTCAAAGTCACTCATCACAAGTATTATATTCTCATTTGGGATGAGGTCTTCTTTGATTGCGGCAAACACTGCCTGATACGCAATCTGCGTTTTACGCGACATGATGACCCACACAAACGGGATACCCTGTGTAAGAACCGAAAAATACTTGCTCAAAATATCAACAAGCAAAATAATGTTTCAATTCTTCCTCAACTATTTTGAGCGTACAAACCTCAGATAAATGATGATTAAACTGAAAATATTCTGTTCTTAATCTTTTGATAATTCTAGAATCATTACATCGCACAAAATAATATTTTGATGTTGTAAATAATGATAAACAGAGTGATGGTATTTCATCAAAAACCTAAAAAACTGCGTACTTCATTTACATTTCGAATGCGGATTACTTGAAAAACTATATCTCTCTATGGAAGTCAAAATCGGAGCGCAGTTCATTTGTAACGAATTTTTTTGATTTTATTCGGATAAGAATATTCGTACCGCGTAATCCGAAGCTTATTGATTTTAATAATTGTTCAAAATTCATTTTCTGTCATTGGAAAAAGTATGGAAAACAGTGTCAGGTAGACGATTTATTGTCACGTCGGGAAAAGTAAATCAGGTCGTTAATTTGTGGCATGGAAACAAATGGAGTTCGTATATAATATGTTCTACAATAAATTGTGATTGAAATTTTTGATACTTCGTCAGATTGAAAGAAACCATCAACTGTACGCTTGCGCCAGTGTATGTGAAACAACGGTTGTACGACTCAATTTTGACGTCCCAAAAGATTTTTATCAATGTGAAGCATAAAATGATAGTCATGTTTAGTAAAATACCAATGAATTAGGCAGCTTTTTTTTTTTAATCCTGTAGCTTTAATCAGGCAGCTCTCAACAACTATTCGTTCATAACTTGAAGCATTGTTTCAGAAGCAGATAGCGCATAATAAAAGTATATTAGCGTTGTGAAAATTTGTCGGAATGTTGAGAAACTGTACAAAAATTGAAAAAATATGCTAGAAATAATGTATTACATGATTAAACTTGATCCCTATGATGGTTACCAGCTGGTAAGCGTCCGTCAAATCGGGTGTTGATCGAAATGTACCATCAATGAAGAGTTTCGTCACACCAACCATTTCCGTTCTGACAAAATTGTCGTCGTAAAGAACGGCGTGATTATCTCCATTGCCGTCCGTGACTAACTTTACCGAAAGCCGACCGGTATTATACTCCAACATTCTTTGTGATTGTGGATCCGTAATTTGACGGACAAACTGTTCTATAGTGTCTGGCCGTGGTGGAAAAAGAGCTTGGCGACACTTTTCCATGTAGCTTTTAACGCTACAATACGGCATCCACCGAGCAGCATCAGGGTAACTGCACGAATGAGAATTATGGACGGTGGAATATCTTATTAAATTCGTATGAAATTTCAGACATTACACGCCAACTTGACCAATCATTTTTCGTCATCAGTTTCGTGTTCGTATAAATTTTTAACGGTCGAGACACAACAACATTTTTGTAATTTTCGGAAAAATCCTGAAAAATCATTGGATTAAGGACGATCATTTCAGCCCGAATCGGAAAGTAGAAACTACTTTTGTCAATATTTATCAGACTAATTTCAAAAAAACACTAATCAAAATGAATAATCAAAATGAATAATAACCAATAAAAATATACAAAATCAAGCAAATTTATGAATTTAATTATTTCGAAATTCGACAAATAAATATAAGACAATAGTTTTCACTACCAGATTTGGCCTAAGACGATCGTCTTCAATCGGAACAAATTTGAGAATTTTTTGGAAAATATCAAAAATGTTGTGTGGTTTGACCTTTAGAACTGAATAAAAACAGATTGCGTTCGGCGATAAAGTTTTGAAATACATATAATTCACGAGTGCTGTTTAGAGCGACAATCGTATCAAACATTATGAACGGAATCAAAAATGGTGATGAAAAATCATTGGTTGAGTTGCCGTGGAAGACCTTATTTATAACGTGAACAGTATCTATAGTAACGTAGTTATGGTCATTCTTTGGGTTTTAATTCATATTTTTATAAATAACCGGTAGTTTGTGAATAATTATTAACGTAGGTTTGGGACCCACGTAGGTCAAGTTCGAATTTCCCATGCAATACAAAAACAGTTTCTTCGTTCGTAATACTATGAATAATTGTGCTGACTTAAAAATCTGGTAGAAATAATATCACTGGATAATAAAACGTACACTTCCGCCAGCGTGTCATACAAGTCACTCAACTTGTACCAGTGGTGTTTGAGGGATTCTTTTAAGGCTTCTTTAAATTGGGCCATTGGTTCAGCGCGATTATCCACCAAACAATATTCTGAATGAGGGTTCAAATCCCGTATCTGGCCGTCTTCTATCTTCGCTGTACCCTGGCAAATCCTTGCATTTCGACAACGCAAATAACTGTAAAAGATTTACGAACAGGGACGCTATAATTTTTACTCATTTCTTGTACTCAAGAATTTTGAATTATAAAAAGACGATTTTGTTGCTTCGAATCGGAATCATGTATGCATATGGGGCATTCCATGCTAAATCGACCCGGCCCTGACCCTCAAATCTGGCCCTGACTCTCAAATCTGGTCCGCCATTTTTTGTACCATTCTTTTTTGTAAAATTCTGTATCAGAAATAAGAATTTTTGGACCAAAATTCATAATGTCTGGCCTTTTGCTCCAATCTATTTCTGTAGCTTTTGATTATATGTAATTTCGCGTTAATATTCCGGAATGAGGGAAAAAAACCTACAAAAAAATTCCAAAAATCCTTGGCTATCATGAGAAATATTCAAGCAGCAGTCCACGGTGTATTGATCTCCGCTTCTAATTTTTCAAGTTTCTTCTTCGAAAGAAGCTAAAACGACAGGTTGAAGCACAAGTCCAGAAATGATGAATTTTGGTTCAAAAATTGTCATTTCTGACACAGAATTTTTGGGGATTTCTTTAGATTTTTCGATCACGGCCATCAAGGCGTTGAAAAAAAAATTTTGGAAATTAATGACGCGCTCTTATTTGCTTTGAAAAATCTGAAAAATAATCTGATGGTCATTTAGAACTGGAAGAATGATACAAAACATTGCGGGACCAGATCTGAGAGGTCGAGGGTCAGGATCAGGTCGATTTGGCATGGAATGCCCCATATACGTTACACCAAAAAGTTATACCTACAGAGACAGCTTGAATCAACAAGTTTTGCTATTTGAAATACATGCAAAATCTTATCTTCAAATGCGCTGGTTCTGTGTTCAAACTACAGGATCCGGCATTAGGAATATATAATCTCATCTGTTATTCGAATGAAACATAGTTTATAATATAAAAGATAACATATAAACTGATAAGTCGGGCATCGGTTGTCTAGTCATATCCAGGCACTATGCCCTTCAATTGAAATTTTTTTTTTTTTTTACTTGCTACTCTCATTTGTTATTTAAATGAATGAAATACCATTTGAAAGTATATGATATAAGCAGCTAAAAGAAAATACAGTCGGGACTCCCAATAAGAGCGCTACGGGGCTGTAGGAGAAGGAATTTCCGAGAAATGTGGTACCCCCACTCTCTATTGAAAACCTCGCTCGCTCGGAACGTAAACCGGTCTCTCAATAAACAAGCACGATAGTGGGGGGTACTGCTCGGCCACGGATTAGGGAAAGCGCTCTTATTGAGAGCCCTCTTATTGGGAGTCCCGACTGTAGGTTGATTATTTTTGTCTTGGCACTATTACTGGGTTGACAGATTTAAGGGAAGACCCAAGTCGAACTGAAAACTTTTACATTTTTCTTATGATCGAAATTATTTATAGGTCATGTGAAACTGTATCCCAAAACTAAGAAAATCACACCTTAAGCTGCAAGATTACTTGAGAAATGTAGAAGCTACGCAACATTCAATGTTAAAAATGTACTGAACTTCAAAATGCTTCTTGCGTCTTAGTTTTCATCGCATCATATTCCTCTTCGTTTCAGGTCTTCAGCACACTAAGGCGAAGAAAGTGACGGATCGGATTTGAGATTCGATTACTCGTTTCATTTTGAGAGAATTTTTTATTTTTTATTTAAAATTTTGAGCATTTTTCCTTTTATATAAGACCAAAAAAAATGTTCTCTTTGCAATAGATTGAAACCGATCCCTCATTTTGTGCATAAGGTCTGTGTGAATCTTCACTGCGAAGGAGAAGTTGATCGGAGCAAAACTCAGACGCAAGAAGCATTTAGCATAGCTGAAGAGATAATTCTGAGTAAATGGCATTTTAGTGAAAACCGGTTTAGGTTAATTAAAGTCTCCAGAATATATGGCACAAAATGATTGGAACGGTCA
The DNA here is from genome assembly GCA_963992785.1 of Tenthredo livida. Taxonomy (NCBI): domain Eukaryota; kingdom Metazoa; phylum Arthropoda; class Insecta; order Hymenoptera; family Tenthredinidae; genus Tenthredo; species Tenthredo livida. Next base: position 28,392,865 of record OZ023067.1, read on the forward strand.
TATCATTAAACTTTATGATCAACGTATCTCAGATTTTCTATTTTTGCTGCAGTGGCATCTCGGACCGCGACTGCTCTTTGCCTTGCATCTGTAGCTTCACCGTCCCAAAAAAGGAAATCAAAATAGGAACTAAATTAGCTGTTGCGGTTCTCAGAAAAACTTGGTGCTGATCTATAACACTCGTTTATCTCTGGCTGTTGCCTTAGAACAGTAACGCACGCATCGCCCAACAGCGCTCACTGCTGCCGTTAAGGGGGTACATACACCTTGAAAATAATTTTCTTTAAATTACTGCTATGCTCTGAGAGAACATTCTGATAACTCAGTTTTTCTACAGTTGATTAGTGCTATTTTGATACATAGTTCATGATTTTTCCAGATTTCATGTCCTCCGCTGAACATAAATTCAGTACACCGAAGATGAAGCAGTTGTCGTAGGATGCAGGTTGCTGCATTGGATGAAATTTTTTCAACTTTTGAGGAAATATTCTTTATGAATGTAATTTCGGACCAAACCAATAATATTTGATGAATCACGGTTTTAGACATAGAAATTTTTGATTGTAAGAATTTTTTTTCCATCATTCTGGAAAACATGTTTTCAAACCAAAAATTTCTATGTCTAAAAATTCCATTCATCAGATATTATTGGTTTTGGTCCGAAATTACATTCATACAGAATATTTTCTCAAAAGTAGAAGAAATTTCATCCAACGCAGCAACCTGCATCCTACGACAACTGCTTTTTCTTCGATGGACTGAATTTATGTTCAGCGGAAGACATAAAATCTGGAAAAATCATGAACTATGTATCATAATAGCACTAATCAACTGTACAAAAACTGAGTCACTAGAATGTTTTTTCAGAGCATAGCAGTAATTTGAAGAAAATTATTTTGAAGGTGTATGTACCCCCTTAATTTTGAATAGAGCTTTGTTTGAACACTTACACTAGATACGCTGCGGAAGAAAGCTTTCCTTATCTTTCTTAGCTCTTCTATGGCTGATCTCTCATGAAAAGATATTAGTTTCTCAATTAATAAGGATTTTCAATCTAGCGACTGCCAATTCTTAGCGTAGCGTTGATGGTTTCCTTCAATTCAGGGACATTACTTATCTATCACATAATTGTTGTCCTACAGAAGTTGGATTTAGAACCAAGAAAATATGTTCACGAAGAAATTTTATATTCTGAGCGCTCCAGCTTTTCATTGCATTTCGGAGTCCTGCAGTACCTATACCCATATATACATGGCTATGTAGTTCATACTTTGGCTCTATATCTTATGAAACTTACTTTCAATGGTATTTTCAATAGTTTCATGAAATTCTAGAAGTTTATTGTGGAAAAGGAAAAAAAAATTTTAATAAAATTAGCCGTCTGTAAATTAAAAAAAAATCAGAGGGCCTTGAATATTTGTCACAAGGTGGAGACAGGCCCCTAGAGTATATTTCCAGCAAAAACGCAAAATCGAATTTTTAGGCGACTTTGTTCGAAATCTTAGTAGGGTCTTCCCTTAAGGGTAGGAGATACTGAAAACTGCCCATCTGTTGCCATTTTCAAATCAGATGAACCTATTGCTATTTTCGGATCAGATGAACCAATTATTATTTTCAAATGAAATTTAACACACATGTTTGCCATCTCAAAACATAGACATTGTGCAAATTTCAAGTCATTTGGATCAATAAGTACAGAGTTACTCCTCATATTGCTTCTGAAATAGCCTCTATTCGAAAATCTCCCATGCGTCTCAATTATTCTTGAATCTTGCTGGGCCTGCACACACATATTTTAGGATGCGTAAGCCACAAACCCACGTCGGTCTTTAGAGATGGCTACGATACTTTAATTTTGACACTTTTTTTTATGACTATATAAATGACTGATATAAATTTGAATGCTCATCTCTGATGAAGTGTGTGACCAAAAACTTCAATATGATTTCCAACCATAGAAAAACACGTTTTGGAGTTATTGTCTTATGGGGGTATACACATCTTGAAGATGATTCTTTCCAAATCACTGCTACGCTCTGAGAAAACATTCTAGTGACTCAGTTCTTTTACAGTTGATTAGTGCTATTCTGATAGATAGTTAATGATTTTCCCAGATTTAATGTCCTCCGCTGAACAAAAATTTGGTCCATCATAGAAAAAGTAGTTGTCGTAGGGCACAGGTTGCTGCGTTGCATGAAATTTCTCCCAATTTGCAGGAAATATTCTGTATCAATGTAATTTAGGGGCAAACCAATAATATTTCATGAATTCAAACATAGAAATTTTTGATTGCAGGACTTTTTTAAAACTTCATCGTTTTGGAAAATATTTTACAATCAAAAATTTCTACGTCTAAAACTTGAATACATGAAATATTATTCGTTTACCCCTAAATTACACTCATACAGAATATGTTCTCCAAATTTCAAGAAATTTCAAGCAGCGCAGCAGCCTGTACCCTACGTCAACTACTTTTTCTTCGATGAACTGAGTTTTTGTTCAGCGGAGGACATAAAATCTGGAAAAATCATGAACTATGTATCAAAATAGCACTAATCAACTGTAAAAATAATGAGTCACTAGAATGTTTTCTCAGAGCGTAGCAGTGATATGAAAAAAATATTTTTTATTATTATTATTATTTTTTTTTATCCTTTTTTTATCTCACGTGAATCAGTTGAGTGTGGTAGCTTAATGGTAAAATGCATCTCAAGTTACTTATTTTCACAAATTGAAATGGCAATAACCGAAATATAGAAAAATTCGGAACTTCTACTGTAACATTATACGTTATTTATTGAGCGAACGGGGTATGATAAATTTTTTTGTGTACCAAGGGCGTAAAGTAGACTTTTTTAGACCGAGTGTGGAGTTTGCAGTATGAGTCGAAGGCGAGGTAGCACGAGTCGAAGACGAGTGCGTCTGCGAGCCGAAGACGAGTACTGCAACCACACAAGGTCAAAAAGCCCACTTAGCCTTGGTACACACCATATTTTATATAACAAAGCCATGTTTAGCGACTTTTTGATGTTTCTGTATAGGATCTAAAGTAGTACTTTTAAGTCCTGTATAGGACCTAAAGTAGTACTTTTAAGTCCTAGGACCTAAATGTGCCACATTTAAGTCCTAGGACTTAAAAGTACTACTTTAGGTCCTATACAGAGGCATCAAAAAGCGAGAAAAACATGCTTGCGTTATATAAATACCATTTTCGGCTCAAGGATTTGTGTACGTATAGATAAAGGTTCAAATAACACTTTTCCGTAAAAAACCGAAAATCCATTCTTTCGAAATTATCGCACTCAAATTTCAGTATCTCCTACCCTTACAGAGGTGAGCTCGCGTAGTTAATTTACTCTCATCTGTTATTCGAATGGAATTTACATCAAATTCAAGGTATTTTTTTTCTCTACGCGATAGTATATACGATTAAATTAAATGCAATCCATTTTTATAAAAAAAATTTCTATGTATATTTTTATAAATTAAAAATTTAATTTTGAATTCTTCAATACATATGAATTGTTGAAACTATACTGTAATTTAAATTGTCAAAGGTTTTTTTAAAAAAAATGTTTTCATGTCATCAAACAACGTGAACATATGAGTAGAAGATAGAGATACGCGGGGACTTTATTACGATACTCACTGGTGGCGTGCTATAGTATCGTACGGAAAATATAAGTCCTACAGCGATACTGAGTATTGTGATTATCCACATACTTATACAGTCCGATCTCTCAATAAACCCTCTCCCAATAAACCCGCTCCCCCAGTTTCTCGCTCGCAGCGTTCCCCCACTCCGCCTATTAAGGGGGTATATACACCTTTAAATGGGTTGAATTTCTGAAAAACAATTGTCCTTTTTTTTTCAACTTGAAGACTCTGATAAAATTTAAAAAAATCATCATGTTTGGGGAGGGTTGGACCTTCATTATCCATATCTTACATCATGTATTACTTCCAGTCTAATAGTGGCTGCGCTGAAGACAGGAAAATACAAAATCACTCGGTTGCCGTAAAGAATCAGACCTAGCGTTGGACCGATCTTAGAATTTTTGGTTCCCAATTGTTCATAAGACATGCCTGTATCAGATGAACATAGAACTTTTTGATCAACCCATTTTTAGTTGAAATATTAGAAAAATAAGCAAAATTTTTTTTCAAATTCAGAAAAAAAATCGAAAAAGTTCAATAACTCAAGTAATTCTTGCAATATCAAAAAGTTCTATGTTCATCTGATAGAGGCATGTCTTATGAACAATTGAGAACCAAAAATTCTAAGATCGGTCCAACGCTGGGTCTGATTCTTTACGGCAACCGAGTGATTTTGTATTTTCCTGTCTTCAGCGCAGCCACTATTAGACTGGAAGTAATACATGATGTAAGATATGAATAATGAAGGTCAAACCCTCCCCAAACATGATGATTTTTTAAAATTTCATCAGAGTCTTCAAGTTGAAAAAACAAGGAAAATTGTTTTTCAGAAATTCAACCCATTTAAAGGTGTATATACTAGGGTGGGCCGGAAATCCGCTTTTTTCGAATTTTCATTATTAATAGCAAAAATATTGTTCTTTGAAAAAAAAAAAAAAATTTTGTGAAACAAAAAAAATTTTAGGTTGATATCTTAGGCTCGCCAAATCCCGTTAAAATTAGAAGTTATTTGAAAAAAAATTTCACAACTCATTTTGATCGGAAATTCAATTCTCTACAAAAAAGGTCCCATAATAAAATTACGTTAAGTTGATAGTTACTGAGATAATTGCAATTTTGTTCTGAAAAATGAAATTCTTCGAGATATTATCACTTTTTCAAGGTAAAAAATGAATTTTATCATATAAATCTCATAGAAAATTCAATTTTCTACAAAACAGACCTGATAAAAATTTATTGAAAGTTGATAGTTACTAAGATAATAGTGATTTTATGGAAAAAAATGACATCGCCTACCGTATTTTTACTTTTTAAGGAAGAAAAATCTTATTATGTTTTTAAAAATACTTACGATGATAGTGTTATGCCGGACGATGTTTTAAAAGGAATTAGTTAAAATAATAGCACGCTATAGTTGAAGAAATAAGATTTATTAGTAAATAATTTTTTAATCATTAAATCATGTTCATTTTTCTATTTAAGAATTTATTCATCGAAACTAAACATTATATTGCTTTTTACAATCAAAGGTGGGATTTTTTTGACGAGATTTCAAAGTCGACCGGATGAATCCATCTCTCGATTCGTGGCCACAAACAGTACTTGCTGCTTCAGTTACAAGTTTGACCATACGTTCTACTGCTTGGGTGTGACTTGGAAAGTTTTCAAACGCCCACGCACATTCTGGTTCAACATCATCACTTGCTAATATTTATCTTAATTCATCCGTGCATGTACTGTTCAAAATAGGAGGAGATGTTATTTCGTATTGATCCCAGTCGATTATTTCGGTATAATCATCTGCATGAAGCTGGAGGTCCGGTAATTGAAAATGACGTATGGCATGTTCTCTCTGTTCGTTTGGTAACTCTGTGATTTCTCTTGCTTCAATAATTTTTTCTAAAGCGAATTTACGCACCTCTTTTCTATCATCCACTAACATTGAAAGAAGTAAATTTTCTGGGTGTGCAAAATAAGCGTTTCGCTTGAGACAATCGGTAACAATTTTTTGTTCTTTCGCAGGCATGTATCTAGATCTCCTCAGAATTTCAAAGAAATTTCCTGAGCCTAGACCAATCGTGTTCCTTGATTTAATTAAAAACCACACCGGCACATAAACTTTTAAAATGAACGTCACTAATTTTATCAATTTAGTGCTGGGTTTTTCAGTAGAAATGTATAGTCGCAATATTCTATTGGCAGTTGTTAACCATCTAGCGTGGCATAGCGGACCAGGGTTACAATGCTCCAAATCATCAGAACACTTACCCGATTTAATTGCTGCTGATATTAATAATAAATATTTTTGGTCTTTACTCAGATCAGTGACTGGAATCGATGGTAAGTCACATCCAATACTTTTATACTTAACTATTGGTAGCTTTTGACATTGCAAAAGTTCCTTTCCAAGACATCCTTTATAAGAATTAGGACCGGATGTTGTACCATCAAAAAATTGAAACAAATGCCTTAAGGGCAACTCATTTAAATGCAATAAACAAATTACCCACTGAAGAGGACGATCGAATTTTTCTTCAAGGCGACGAATTATTCCACCTTTCCACCCGGTATTAACAGCGGTTCCATCACAGCCAATCACATTAATATTTCCAATAGATTCTGGATGTTGTTTTAATAAAAGTTCATAAATCTTGTCAGCAATATCATTAGATTGTCCCGAAATTGGAGTGACATGTCCAACATAATTTGATTCTGGTTGACTGATAAGAGATATATGCTCTTCTTTCACCATTTGCCGAAAATATTTGGAACCTTTCTTTACTTGAGTAAGAGTATTATCTTTTCTCCCGTCAAAATAAATACCTTGAAATTCAGTTTCTTCTTCTGCAATTTTCTTTAAAACTATTTGAGTTTTTCTTTTCTCTCGTTCAATCTTATTTTTATCGGTAAATAATTTTGTTTTATTTTCAGTAATCAATCCAAAATCTATTAAAGTTGACGTTACAAGAGCTGCAGTAGCGCGACTGCTGATGTTGTATCTTTGAGAAGTAAGAGCTGTTTCTTTCAGTTCAATCCTGTTCTGATCATGGTCACTACTAATATTTATATTTCTTTTTAGCCTATAACTCGGTTCATATATAGAGCTTTCAGCTGAAGAAGTTGATTTTTGTGAAAAGTTATTTTCACTCATCGATGTAAAAGATGATAACGTATTTCCACTTAAATTCGAAATGCTGCAAGTTAAGCATTCAATGTCTTCATCAATAGTGCGTGGTGATTGTAGGAAAATTCTTTGTAATCGTGTTGTCCTTTGATCTAATAAGAATTCTTGCTGAGAGATAGGAATTTTTTTATCTTCAGAACAATTACACTTTTCTGAGTCAGTACATTTGCAGAAACTTATATCAAACAGTTTCGTAGAGAACACTTTAAAATCATTCAATTTTTTTTTACGAGTTAATGACGAAACACTTTTGTTACTAAACAATTTTTTCACCATTAAGTATTTTTGATGTTGAACTGTTATCATTTGAATGATTCGTTGATTGGAAACAACTGGAATTAAAACGGCGGAGAACAATATTTCTACATCTGAGGCTACAGTTCTAGCAATTTCAGAAAATGGTGGTTCGAATTGACAGTTAGATTTCCTTTCTTCTCTTATATGATTGCAGTACATTAAGACGTCTTGAATACTAGGTAATTGATCCTCAGGTAGTTTTTTTGAGTTCCCAAATATAGGGCAAGCTTTCTGCTTTTTACTAGATGACATTTTATATCTGTAGATGAAATGATTTCCAGGGGTTAATAATAAAAATTCGTAATTATTATAGAAATAAATAAAACAATTTGAGAATGCTGTAAAAAATACTTACAATATAACAAGAAAGAAATTAGAACACAATTGTTGTTATTTTTAACGCTGTATTTGAACTTAAATTGTGTGATAAAGCCAATAATCAATAACAACATGAAGCGATTTTTCAAAGTTGGATGCCGTTGTGTAAGAAATTAACAAATATGCTGAAAACAGATGCGCTATCTTTTGAACGATCGCTAAATTGAAATGGGATCGGTAAGTCAAAACTCGGTCGGTAAGTGCAAACTGGGGCGGTAAAGTCGAAACTAGATTGCTGAGATGAAAATTATAGATGTTTGTACCATGAAATTTAACACTAGCGCCAAAGCTAAAAGTTTCAAACTGAATTTTGATGCCATGTATAATTTTACATACAAACTTTTCCCATAAAAGCTTGAAATGAGAATCTTTATGGCAAGAAGTTTACTATTCTATAAAAAAACTATTTCGAAAATCACCTTTCACCTTAAAAGCCACCAAATAACGAGAAATGTGACTATCTAAGCATAAAAATGCCAGCTTCCGAATAACTATAAATTTTAAGTTTTTACCAGAAGGCCAATTTTGTAAGAAATTTAATTTCCCATGAAATTTATATGATAAAATTCATTTTTTACCCTGAAAAAGTGATAATATCTCGAAGAATTTCATTTTTCAGAACAAAATTGCAATTATCTCAGTAACTATCAACTTTACGTAATTTTATTATGGGACCTTTTTTGTAGAGAATTAAATTTCCGATCAAAATGAGTTGTGAAATTTTTTTTTAAATAACTTCTAATTTTAACGGGATTTGGCGAGCCTAAGATATCAACCTAAAATTTTTTTTGTTTCACAAAAAAATTTTTTTTTTTTCAAAGAACAATATTTTTGCTATTAATAATGAAAATTCGAAAAAAGCGGATTTTCGGCCCACCCTAGTATATACTCCCTTAAGACATAGTTGCACGAGGAAAGAGAGAGACGGAAAACCATTGGTGCGAATAGCGAAGTAGGCAAAGTGGGGGTACCTCATTTCTTGGAAAAACTCTTCCCCGTGGCGGCTTGGGAGGGTTTATTGAGAGATCGGACTGTAGTAGAGAAACCAGCGCGGTAAAAAAGAGTATGCGTATAGGACTTGTACTTTTTTTTCAGTTTATAATTAATATATTAATATTATATAATGTAATATGAGCAATATATAATCTTTGTAATAGTTTATAGGTTGAACGCGGGGCAAAACGGGCAACAAATCAAAAAAAAAAATAATGTAGTTCGAAATGATGTTTTATAAAATTCTATTTTTTTTTTTTGTTACGATAGCATGACAAAAAATTATGAATAAATATTCATTAAGAACGTTCTATATTATAATTTATAGAAGAGGGCGCTTCTTTCCCCGTAGCCTAAGGGCGTTCGGAGAGTTAAACCGCTGATGGGGATATCGCTCCTTCATTTATCGCTCAAAAATTAATATTTAAAAGCTCGACAACCATGAGTAGGGTCAACTTTCACTCAGTCAACCCCATACTATCGCGTAGAGAAAAAAAATACCGTCAATTTGATGTAAATTTCATCCGAATAACAGATGAGAGTAGGTTAGCTACGTGAGCTCACCTCTTTAAATCTGTCAACCCGGTAATAGTGCCAAGATAAAAATAGTCAACCTAATTTCTTTTAGCTCCTTATATCATATACTTTCAAATGGTATTTCATTTTTTCAAACAACAAATGAGAGTAGCAGGTCAAAAAAAAATGTTCTTTTCAATTGAAGGGCATAGTGCCGGGATATGACGAGACAACCGATGCCCGACTTATCAGTTTATATGTTATCTTTCATATAAACTAATATAATATGTGTCATTCGAATAACAGATGAGAGTATATATTCCTAATGCCGGATCTTAAACTATATCAAGCACTAACTATTTTCGAAAGGGCCCGATGTGGTTTTTTTTTTTACACAGTCTGATATACAGGGTGATTCAGAATTCGTGACAAATCTCTTGAAGGGGTTAATCCTTGTCAAAATTGTGATCAAAAGTTCCACACCTATTTTTCCGAAAAATAATTTTTTTCCTAGGAAACCCCACACATTTTTATAACATCTTTCACCAAATAAGAAACTTTCAATGAGAAATCTCTTGGATATTGAGAAAAAAAAATCGTTAGCATTATTAAAAGTGGGAAATGATGTAGAAAAAAGTTGTTGAAAAAATTGTCGGTCGGAAGGAAAATTCCCAGGGAAAAAATCATTTTTCGGAAAAATGGCTAAGGCACGTTCGACCCCGATTTTGACGAGGATTAACCCCTCAAGAGATTCGTCACGAATTCTGAATCACCCTGTATCTTCCGTCCACTCGATTTTTTGACATCCTAATTTATGAATTCATGCATTTTATGGCAAAATAAGTACGCGGTCACCTTTACCCTGTAGATGTAGCGAAACGCATTCGAAAGCTGAAATATTTTTCAAGTTTCGGAAACAATATTATCGAATTTCATAATCAATTGTGTAAAGTGACTATTTTTTTTATCACATATTATCATTTTTTACTCCATTTCTGCAGTAATTTTTCACTGCCGGCTAGACAAACGGCAGCGCCTCAAACATGCCGAAATTTGTTGAGCTCGGTACAGCGGCGAAACGCGGCGCAGCACGGCGGGATGTGGCGCTACATGAAAAGAATACCTAAACAATAGAGTGGAAAATGGTGACATACAATGAAAAATTGGATGAGCCGACTACGAGCTCACGACTTACGATTGCACCCTAATGAATATTAATTTATAACTTTGTAAATATTTCAACTTTAGCGACGAGTCCCCGAAGGCCAATGCGTAATGTGTTTCCCAGTGTTTGACATGTTCAGATTATTTCACATTTGTACCCAACGGTTTCTTCGTTTCGGTATAAAAATTATTCAACACATTTCGAAGTGCCGGGATTCTCGGAATATCACAGTTGGGTGGATCAAGAGGATATAAAGACGCGCCGAAGAGATGCGTTAGTAGGTAAAAGCAAAAATGATTTAAGTATTGTAAATGCAGCAATCAAATATTTATGGAAAATTATATTAAGATCGTTAAAAAAATAATTCTGATTTATATTATATTATATATAATATAAAAATAATATATAAAATATACCTCATTGAACCGATGAAACTGCGACAAAGTAGGTAAAATAAAATAAAATAATTGAAGACTTCAATAACGCGTAGCTAATGCAGGTAATATTTATGGAAAATTATATTAAGATCGTTAAAAAAATAATTCTGATTTATATTATATATGATATAACCCTAGACGGGGTAACTGGGGTCTCGAGGTACCCCAAGCGAACTTCGAAAAAAGGCATTTTTAGCTCTTCACCGCACTTTTCGTTACTTTAAACAAGTTTTTCTCGACTTTCCCTTGAAGGAAAGGGCCTCGAATACATACCATCGTCTTCCTGATTCAATAACGAAGCAAATGACGTACAAGAATCGTATCTTATTGCAACTAGAAAGGCGTGAATCATTCGGAAACGCTTGGGGTACTCCGGTACCCCAGTTGCCCGATAGAAGGTGAAAAAAATAAGTTGCCCCGTCTAGGGATGATATAAAAATAATATATATAATATACTTCATTGAACCGATGAAACTGCGACAAAGTAGGTAAAATGAAATAAAAGAATTCAAGACTTCAATAACGCGTAGCTTATGCAGTTCTCGGAAAAAAGTAACTGTCGGTTGTGAACTAGGCGTATTGGAAATCGATTGAAAAAATACTGTAATGCGACGATACATTTATCTACATCTACGAGTTGTCAGTACGACAGAACTATATTACTCGGAACTTATCAAATTGTTTAAGGGGGGGGGATACCGGATGTGTTACCGACACCGCCTATATCTCCGAAACGGGGCTATCAATCGACTTGTCCTTGCGGCAGTCGATGTTTGACGAGTAATGGGTTCAAACTGGTACGTTTGATCGGATGAAATCGGATTTTTTTTTTTTTTTTATCGAAAAGCGTGGTCGTGCCATTTATTTCGACTTATATCAAAGCCTACGGATCGAAAATGCAAAATCGGCTTCCTGAGCCCGATTCTGTATGGCATTCCGAACACAATCATCCAAAAACATCTTTGGTTTCGACAACGATGAAGAAACCACATCTAATCTACGTTTTTGTGGTAATTTTCGCGATTGTCAAGGGCCGTGAGCGAAAATGGCCGCTCACGGCTGTTGATATGATGTGGTGGTTCGCAGAACGCCCGTGAGATGTCGCCGCACGCCCATTTAAGCTTCTCCTTTTACCACCGCTGTTACGTTGGTACACCGTGTGAAAGGTAAAAGGAGAAGCTTAAATGGGCGTGCGGTGACATCTCACGGGCGTTCTGCGAACCACCACATCATATCAACAGCCGTGAGCGGCCATTTTCGCTCACGGCCCTTGACAATCGCGAAAATTACCACAAAAACGTAGATTAGATCTGGTTTCTTCATCGTTGTCGAAACCAAAGATGTTTTTGGATGGTTGTGTTCGGAATGCCATACAGAATCGGGCTCAGGAAGCCGATTTTGCATTTTCGATCCGTAGGCTTTGATATAAGTCGAAATAAATGGCACGACCACGCTTTTCGATAAAAAAAAAAAAAAAAAATCCGATTTCATCCGATCAAACGTACCAGTTCGAACCCATTATTCGTCAAACATCGACTGCCGCAAGGACAAGTCGATTGATAGCCCCGTTTCGGAGATATAGGCGGTGTCGGTAACACATCCGGTATCCCCCCCCCTTAAAGCTTAATAAATCAAAATTAGCTTTGGGACGATCAAGTAATCTTTTTTTTATCTCACATAATTCCTGCTGCCGTCGTTCTACTCTTTGAATAAATTCTCCCGTCTTTCATCCTTGCCGTAAGTGGTAACGCTCGACGTTCTCTATGTGCCATTTTCACAAGTAATTTACACAGGTAATAAACCACAAATAATTTTCAATTTGTAAATACTTCTTAATGAAACAGTGCTCAAATCAATTAGTAATATTTTTAATGCTTACAAGCAGTACTCAGTAGGCAAACAGTAGCAATAAATGTGCAACGAGGACTTCACATTACACAGTAAGTCTGGAACTGAGCTCTCCTCGTTTTCGTCTTTCCTTTTATTGGCAATTTGAGTATAGTTGTTGGACCGTTCAGATGCGAGATGAATACGTCAGGGCGGTTCGGCCCAAAGGAGAGAAAGAAGATATAGTGCAGGCTTTTACGCCATGCGAGCTTCAAATCCAAACGCTGCGAGAACCGTTCGAGATAGAGTAAAATCGTATGGGACCTATTTTATAGAGAAGAAATTTTACAATGAAAAAGTCAGCGAGAGCACATATCTACAGTTCATAGTTAAGGCGTGAGATTCGTCTGAAGTTTAGCGCGTAAACTACCACGTTTCGGTATATCCGAGGATAGTTTAGTCGAGAAGTGAGTTTCCTGAGAAAAATAGTTCTAAGTCTCTTAAAAATATGAGCGATAGCTCATTCGATTCGTAATGCGATCCTGAAAGAAGCGTATTTTTTTTTTCCCCGGAAACAAAAATTGTAATTGTTATTAACAAAAAACAAACAAAAAAAAAGGCGTCTCCGGTTTTTGACTATAACTCAAAAACTTTGAGAGATAACGAAAATTGGAAAAAAGCATCTTAAAGAGGAGGAAATTTCCAATAAAAAAGACCGTACTCCCGGAACTCTATCTCCATTATTTATAATTTTAATTTGACGCTGAAAATAGGGTTCCGCGCGGCCGTTTCAGCACTGACGCGTCGCCGCTGAACAGAGAGTGCGATAGAAATTATTTCATTTTTACTATTAAATATTAATTTTTAACTTCATTTTTCTAAAAGCTATACAATTGTTAATTAACTCATTTTTTTCGGACTTCTGTTTTCATAAATGGTGACATAAAAGTTTAAATAATTGGCCTAAAATCTTTTTACTTATTGGGAGCCCTTCTTATATGTATACTTAACAAGATTACGTAATAAAAGATTGAGAAAGTTTTTTCGTTTGTTTATAATAGATTTATTAAGTTCCAAAAAAATTATAAATGAAAAAAATTAGGGTAAAAAAATTTTTTTTCAGGAAAATTATGTTATGGCTGTTTTCACATCTAACAATGACATTAATAAATGTTGAAAAAAAATTTTTTACTTCATTTGTTGAAAAATTTTTCATAAACAAATGGTCAAATTAAATATTTTCAAAAAAATTTTTTTTGTTTCTATATTGAGAAAAGTCAACTATGATTTTTAAAAAATAGAAGTTTTCTTAAAAAATTTTTTTAATTGTTTATAATCGTTCTTTTCATTTATCTAACATTTAAATTATCAGTTAAGGAATAATTTTTTTTTCTGAAATCATAGTTGGCAGTTCTCTATATAGTAACAAAGACAAATTTTTTTTTTAGCAACAATTTGATTGTTTATTAAGTTACCAATTTGTTATAAACAAATTCTGATTTTCAGTTTATCTTTTTTATTAAACTATTAAAAATTACGAAAACAACGATGTGTAACAAAGTGTAAAAATAATTTTTTGTCTATTTTTTATTGCTTTTAAAAAATATCGTGGTATCAAAGTTGAAGCGGTTACCTGATTTGTCAACTCATAAATTGCTGTAACTTTTTAACTATCGAAGATACAGTCTTTGACATTCAAGACGATTATTTAGAGAATTAATTTATCTCTTGAATAAATTTTTCTCCAGCTCGGTATCTATCATTATTCCCTTGTTACAAGCTTTTGTTTATAAAAATCTTCAGTATCTGCATCTTATAATCCTTATATCTTATAAGCTATTGCAATTACGCCTTTTATTCTTCAAGACAATTTTGTAGGCTTATTATTAAGCTACTTGAAAAAACAAATTTTTTTCTTTAACGCCAATTGTTCATCAATTATTCGTATTTATTCTAATTTTAAAATAAAAAATTCATACACTGCTTGGTGTTTCATCATTTTAATGACTCATTGTTAATGAGGAATTCTGAAATGTATATTTCTATCCGCGGTTTCCTCACCAAATGTATTAATTGTTTAAAGTACGAAGTTAAGCTTTCAAAAAACGCAGAATAAGTAGTTACAGATAAATAAATAAAACACTATGGACAATCAAGATAGAAATAATATGAATTAGCACACAAATAAATGATGAAACACCAAGCAATGTATGAATTTTTTATTTTAAAATTAGAATAAATACGAATAATTGATGAACAATTGGCGTTAAAGAAAATTTTTTTTTTTTTCAAGTAGCTTAATAGTAAGCCTACAAAATTGTCTTGAAAAATGAAAGGCGTAATTGCAATAGTTTATAAGATATAAGGATTATAAGATGCAGATACTGAAGATTTTTATAAACAAAAGCTTGTAACAAGGGAATTATGATAGATACCGAGCTAGAGAAAAATTTATTCGAAAGATAAATTAATTCTCTAAATAATCGTCTTGAATGTCAAAGACTGTATCTTCAATAGTTAAAAAGTTACAGCAATTGATGAGTTGACAAATCAGGTAACCGCTTCAACTTTGATACCACGATATTTTTTAAAAGCAATAAAAAATAGACAAAAAATTATTTTTACACTTTGTTACACATCGTTGTTTTCGTAATTTTTAATAGCTTAATAAAAAAGATAAACTGAAAATCAGAATTTGTTTATAACAAATTGGTAACTTAATAAACAATCAAATTGTTGCTAAAAAAAAAATTTGTCTTTGTTACTATATAGAGAACTGCCAACTATGATTTCAGAAAAAAAAATTATTCCTTAACTGATAATTTAAATGTTAGATAAATGAAAAGAACGATTACAAACAATTAAAAAAATTTTTTAAGAAAACTTCTATTTTTTAAAAATAATAGTTGACTTTTCTCAATATAGAAACAAAAAACATTTTTTTGAAAATATTCAATTTGATCATTTGTTTATGAAAAATTTTTCAACAAATGAAGTAAAAAATTTTTCTTCAACATTTATTAATGTCATTGTTAGATGTGAAAACAGCCATAACATAATTTTCCTGAAAAAAAAATTTTTTACCCTAATTTTTTTCATTTATAATTTTTTTGGAACTTAATAAATTTATTATAAACAAACGAAAAAACTTTCTCAATCTTTTATTACGTCATCTTGTTAAGTATACATATAAGAAGGGCTCCCAATAAGTAAAAAGATTTTAGGCCAATTATTTAAACTTTTATGTCACCATTTATGAAAACAGAAGTCCGAAAAAAATGAGTTAATTAACAATTGTATAGCTTTTAGAAAAATGAAGTTAAAAATTAATATTTAATAGTAAAAATGAAATAATTTCTATCGCACTCTCTGTTCAGCGGCGACGCGTCAGTGCTGAAACGGCCGCGCGGAACCCTATTTTCAGCGTCAAATTAAAATTATCAATAATGGAGATAGAGTTCCGGGAGTTAGGACTTTTTTATTGGAAATTTCCTCCTCTTTAAGATGCTTTTTTCCAATTTTCGTTATCTCTCAAAGTTTTTGAGTTATAGTCAAAAACCGGAGACGCCTTTTTTTTTGTTTGTTTTTTGTTAATAACAATTACAATTTTTGTTTCCGGGGAAAAAAAAAATACGCTTCTTTCAGGATCGCATTACGAATCGAATGAGCTATCGCTCATATTTTTAAGAGACTTAGAACTATTTTTCTCAGGAAACTCACTTCTCGACTAGACTAGGAATGCGAGGGGTCGCTTGAAATAGTATTAACTATACAGGGTGTTGCAGAAATGGCAACGAATATTTCACAGGGAAAATCTTCATCAAAAATGGGATCGAAATTTCCTTAGCCGATTTTTCTTCAAAGGCATATCTTTTCCGTTGTAATCATTTCAATTTCAGCTAATCACGCGCGACTTATGAACGGCCGTTCGTCGGTGTGATCACCGCTCGGTTGTGTGCGCGTCTCTCACCCGATTGTCAACACGAAAAAAAGTGCACACAACCGAGCGGTAAGCACACCGACGCGCGGCCGTTCGTAAGCTGCGTGTCATTGACTGAAATTGAAATAATTATAACGGAAAAGATACGCTTTTGAGATAAAATCGGCTGAGGAAATTTCGATCCCATTTTTAATCAAGATTTACCCTGTGAAATATTCGTTGCCATTTCTGCAACACCCTGTATATGAATCAGTCCACATCAAGCGGGACGGATTTGGCCGAAAATATTCGTCGATGTTTCCGATTATTCTGTAATTTATTTTTACATATTCTCTGGGTAAAACAAAGAAATGAATTTTACTTTTTTCTACTCCAAGGGCCTAGCAGCTACAAGGGTTGAATTTTAGACAAAACCACTAAAAATCGGAATCGCGCTCTCTTCACTGAGAGAAATGAGATTTCATTTTCAGGTGTTCAGAGCCTGAAATCTGGGTACTTTATGCCAGAATCCGTATGGCAGCTGGAGGACACATAAGTATTATGGCAATTAATCCTATCCGCATGTGGCTTCGTGTCTATTATGCGTTTATTCAATATTCCACGCCTGTATGGCAATTGATCTCATATAGCTACTCTATACTATTCCAGCCACACTGCAGAGAGAAAAAAAGAGAGATATAGTTGTTTCAAATTCAAAGTGAATATCAAAAATTATTTCGATATTAGACGGGAGGGGGGGGCTTTTGATCAACATTGATAGCAAATGAGCGATGAATCGGTCCGGCTTGGATATTCGCGGTGTCCCGCGCGAAGTTATTTCCAATGTCGTACGTAAGTCTCTGAAATTACATCAATTATCATAGAATCAGTTATACAGGGGAAGAAACATCTATTTACAACATACATATTATTAACACATCATCAGTACAGGTATTGAGCGGCGCCTACAGGTGACATCCTCCACGTCTATATATACTAACCAACTTCTATAAGTGGCACTCGCGAGAATATTCAAAGCGGTGGTCGCCGCCTTGCGAGAAAATATTGAAGTAATGTACAATATGGTTGAGTGAACTAATAAAATTTAACTTCACAAAATTTCACCATATACTATGTATCTTATAGTACAATAGTGCATCGTAAAAATGACGATAATTCATTAGAAGGTGCTGAAACCGTAAGACGTACGTTACCCTCCGGCGTATTAATGGATATTAAAATACTGAATTTGGGTCTAAATACCATGTGGAAACGCACATAGTCAAAATCCGATGTCAAATTATGTCATACACGGCTGGTAAATCATCCTTATTATAGATATTGCCAAACCGAAGAACATAATTTCCACCATCTATTCCATAAAATCCTATCCTTATGGGAAACTTTGCCCAAATGTAGCCATACATGCCAGAAAGCGAAACCTCATTTCTCTCAGTGTTTCAAACGTTAATATCTCCGGTTCCCTTTGTCGTACAGAGATCACCAAAAATTCATTTTGAAGCTCTTGAATCGCACTTTCATGTTATCATTTAAATTCATGTAATAAACAATTTTCTATTTGTTATTAACAATTATATTTTTCAAACGTGATTTTCGAGATGACTACCACCTTCGAAAATTTTGACAAAAATACGAGCGTGTTCCTTGATTCATTCTCTACAAAACTTGTAAGTTTCAAAATGGAACTCCGATGGAAACTGTATTTAAAAATCGATTGATCCGTACGGGACGTCGCGCGCGACTATTTCCGCGGGTGCGCCGAGACCGAGGCTTGTTTGCTCTACATGCAAAGAATATAGGGGGGCATATTATACGTTCAAATTAATCAAATTCATTAATGTTCGGAATTATTCTTTCGATTTCATGCTGAATACTCGACTAAAAATTACAAAAATATAAATATGGAGGTACACACTTGACTAAAGCCTCGAAAATAACTGGTGGAATATAGGTATAACGTATTTTTTGATTCCATCAAACGGAATACGACAGCGTATTTTCTGATTAATTACTAACTGGATTAATACATTGTTTATACTACGAGAAGTACGGAACGCAAAGTTCAAATATTGTGTGATATTTCTGAATTATAGTTAGAAATATTGGTGATCTGCTGTAAACAAACTGATTGTGAGTCGTTTAAAAATCATTACAGTATACAAATAATTCGAAAAAAAGTTATTTTGAAGGTGTACCTCAAGATTTCAGTGAAATGTATAGTTCTCGTGGTTTATGATTGAGTAATTTCGAATTTATTAATTCAGCACGTGACTAATCAAATGATACGCTGACGTATTACATTTGATGAAATCAAAAAATACGTTATATTCACCAGTTATTTTCGAAGCTTTAGTCAAGTGTGGACCTCCATATTTATATTTCTGTAATTTTAAGTCGAGTATTAAGCATGAAATGGTATGAATATTTCCGCAAATTAATGGATTTGATGAATTTGAACGTATCATATTATGCCCTTCTATATCCTTTGCATGCAAAGCAAACGAGCCTCGGCCTCGGCGCGCCCGCGTAGACAGTCGCGCACGACGCGCCTCACGGATCAATCGATTTTTGAATATAGTTTCCTTCGGAGTTCCATTTTAAAACTTACAGATTTTGTAGAGGAAATAAATCAAAGAACACGCTCTTTTTTTTCAAAATTTTCGAAAGTGGTAGTCATCTCTAAAATCACGTTTGAAAAATATAATTGTTATTAACAAATAGATAATTGTTTATTACATGAATTTAAAATTCATAAAATGAAAGTGCAATTTAAGAGCTTCAAAATGAATTTTTGGTGATGTCTGTACGACAAAGGGAACCGGAGATATTAACGTTTAAAAGAGAGCACGATTCCGATTTGTGTTGTTTTTTTAGAAAATTCAACCCCTTATAACTTCTGAGCCCTTCGAGGTAAAACAAAAATAAAATGTTTCATCCATTCATATTACCCAGAGAATATGGCCAAAAAATCACGATGATTTTCAAGAACATGCGGTCAAAAAGGTGTCCCGCTGGACGTGGATTGACTCTAAAGGAGATAGAAGAGGATAAAAGTAGCGCCGGTTTATCCGGTAGGCTAACTAGGGCTTAACCTAGGGCGCCGTAAATCAGGGGGGCGCTGGGCTCTATTTTTTTTTTTTTTAAGTTAGCATGACAAAAAAATATAATTAAATGTTCATTAAGAAGGTTCTATATTATAATTTATAGAAGAGGGCGCTTCTTTCCCCGTAGCCTAGGGGCGTTTGGAGGGTTAAACCGGCGCTGGATAAAAGTGCACTCAATGCGCACTAGTGCAGTAGATCGAAATCGCTATTAGAGAAGATTAGGGGCCGTTCAAATATTACGTAACGCAAAATGCTACAGTGTAGTATAGGGAACGCCGTGCACGCACTATCCCAAAACGCGTTACGTAATATGTGGACAGCCCCTTACACAAACGACTGAAAAATTGTTGATTATACAGTAGACTCATAATTCGCAGTTATTCAAATATTTCAAGCGATGTGGTGCGGCTGACCGAGTGGCGCTGGGAGGAAATACTGTCAGGGAAGAAAGACTTTGCGGGATTAAAGATTTCCCGGTCGGTAAAACTGCTTTTCGTTAGCCGAAAACGGGTAGCGAAACTTCGCGTTCATGTGTAACAAATTAGTATATTGTGTATCAAGGGCGCGAAGTGGGCCTTTTTTGCTCGCGTGTGGAGTTTGCAGTACGAGTCGAGGCGAGGAAGCACGAGCCGAAGGCGAGTGCGTTTTCCGAGCCGGAGATGAGTACTGCAAACTCCACACGCGGGCAAAAAAGCCCTCGCCCGTGGTGCACACCCTATTTTTTGTAACACATGCATCGATTTTGCGTCCATATTAATCGAGCCGATACTGAGACGTTCTGCGATATAAAAGACCATCAACAAATTTGGGAAAAATTAGTATACGCAAAAATCGTGCATGTGTTACAAAAATAGTATATTTTGCACCAAGAGAGCAAACTTCCGCTCGGGCCTTAGGCTACACCTAGGGACCGAAAACGTTGCTCCCATTCACACGATATTTTTTTTACACATAAACAGGCCGACTTTGCTACCTGTTTGAGGAAAAAGCGGTTTCACCGATCAATTTTTAATAAATCAATTAAGGTAGTTGTTTCGAAATAGTCACGTTCAAAAATATAGCTCATCGAATTAAAAGTATAATATAGCTAAAGTGTTAGTCGAAAACCGCCTATTATGAAATTTTTGTAAAAGTACACTTTTACTGCTCTCACACACATCTAAATAGTATCTATACGTGTATCTATTCCTGAAAATTTTCAGATTTTTACAAGTTATATTTCAGTAACGGCGTGGTCAAAAATTTTTTTTGTTTTTTGTGTAATTTATAACTTCGGTGTATACAACATATCAAATTTTCATCAAATTCCTTTGTTGCGTTTTGATTTTATTCGAAAATCTCGCGTGTAACTCTCTATTCTCCATAAGAGCCCATGCTAAAATTACAATACTTTGATATCGTTTATCTCAAAATTGGGGTGGTCAATTTGAATCGGAATAGGGTATTATTTTTTGTATTCTATTAAATAACAATCAAGGAAAGTTTCGTTGAAATCCTTTGAAAAATCGGTCCACGCAACAACTACCTTAAGTAAAGTTATGATTTGTTTATTCGGTTGCTACTTTATACAAAACAGTCAAGGTATGAAGTTGGTCCCACCGTCTTCTGTTTTTTACATGAAGGAAAAAAGAGGACAAATGAATCTAGTGCAACTTCGAGCAAAGACTGGGAGGAAAGACTTTTCGAGCGTCAAAACCGCTCTTCGCTCCCTGAAAATAGGGAGCAAAATCGGCCTTTCCATTCATGTGTAAAAAAAAAAAAAAAATGATAAGAGCTGCAAAATAAACTACACTAAGCTATGAGCTATTATTCACAATATTTGAACAAAAGCACTATAATAAGCTGATAAGCTAATATGCTAGGCTAAACTACTAATTCGTGGCGAGTCTGAAATTGGCGACCCTCGAAATATTCGAATAAATCAACGTCTGCGCGCTTGGAGCCTTTCCTTTCTACAATGCAGATATCACTGTGCTATATACATTCGGGTGTCGGTTATTTCCCGAATTGCCTTTTTCTACTTGGGTATGGGCCAAATCATTAGCTTATAGGCTAAAAACAATTATGCAATTCTTTTTTTCCTTTTTAAATTGCCATTAACTCCTGCTTGTAGGACGATACTTGTCTCATTTGATTAACATGGGATCTTTGCCCTTTTTAGACTTTAATTTTTTCTTCCCTTACTAGTTTCATTACCTCATCAAATATTGTTGATCGTACTACTGTTCTGACCTTTCTGGATGAACATATTTTTACATTGGTGAAAAAAAAGTTTTCATAAGTTTTGGAGTTTTTGTCAAAATTGATTTTTACCGTATGTTTCAGTAATTTTCGAATATTTTCGAATATTTTTGAATTTATTGACTTTTTAATACTTTTTGTTTAAATTAAAAAAATTTCGAAAGATATTAAACAATATCGTGAAAAAAATTTTACCGCTTCAAAACTCAATATTTTTTTTTCCATCGATGTAAAAATATCTCCATCCGAAGAGTTCAGAACAGTAGTGGAATCAACAATATTTGATGAGGTAATGGAAGTACCTAGTAATCAAAAAAAAAATTGAAGTCTCAAAAGGGCGAAAGTCCCATGTCAATGAAATGGGACAAGTATCGTCCTACAGGCAGGGGATTGGCACTTGAAAAAAAAAATAGCATAATTGTTTTTAGACTATAAACTAATGATTTGGCCCATACCTAAGTAGAAAAAGTCAATTCGGGAAATAACGGACATCCTAATATACATAGGTATATGATTCCACCATTCAAAATACTCATGCCGCGGACTTTCAGAATATCGCAGGTTTTCTTTGGTCACTAATTTGCGATGTTGTACGTATAGGGGAGAGCGGGGCAAAAAGGGCAGCTCGGCGAAAAAACGAAAAATTCTTGAAAAATTTTCGATGTTTTTTTTTTTCAATAAAAATTGTTTCCCAAAGAAATTTTCCATTTTCCGATGATTCTGAAACAATTTTCATTGAAAAAATAAAAAAAAATCGAAAATTTTTCAAGAATTTTCTGTTTTTTCGCCGAGCTGCCCTTTTTGCCCCGCTGTCCCCTACATGACGTTTTACATGAGGATAAAATACAAGTTTGTTCCATATGATAATTTAGGTACGTAAAATAATCCAGCACTTACCTTACGAATTCTTCTAGATATATAATCGCCTATGAATATCCACTGCTATAACTAAAATTTCGATTACCTTCGAACTTCTTCGGCGACCTTTAAAAACCGTTCAGTCGCCCCAAAATTGTGGGAAACTCAGTCGAATACCAAAATCCATCGAATCTTGGGGCTAGGTCAGAATTCACAAAGTTTTGAAAAATTGTTCGAATATATTTGCCGATAAATAGGGGTAGGTAGGGCGAAACGGACTGGGAGGGCAAAACGGACCGTAGGGCGAAATGGACCGAGAGGGCAAAACGGACCGCCTGGAAAATTTCTTTGGAATCACTATGAAAAATTCAATGATGCATCGTGAAGGTTACCCTCGAACTTAGTAACATTTTGAGGTGGGTCTCAGTCAATCAAGTCGAGTCAATTATTATTTTTTAGTCGTTTGCAATGACTTGACTGAGTCTGACTTGACGTGATTGACTAAACCCTACCTCAAAATATTACTAAGTTCGAGGGTTAACTTTACGATGCATCATTGAATTTTTTATAATAATTCTAAAGAAATTTTTCAGGCGGTCCGTTTTGCCCTCTCGGTCCGTTTTGCCCTACGGTCCATTTTGCCCTCCCGGTCCGTTTTGCCCTACCTTCCCCTATTCTGGACGATATGGAAATCGAACGCGGCTTTGCGGAAGCCCACCCGGGGGAGCTTGATTTTTGAGACCACCTACCTTGTCCACGAACCACCTGAATCTTTCACATAACAGGAGGTGTGATTGAACCAAGGAATAGTTAAATTGGCTATGTCGTCGTCGATCACACATGCAAAAAATTATTTCCGCTGGTTGTAAGCACACGAGTAAGCGATATTGCTGCCTGAGGCTCGCGTATCGAACACTATTTTTCTCGATACATGCAACGTAAGGTCCTCGTCTGTGTGCCGTCTGTGGGCACCCAAGCCGGTTTCAGCGTACCAGTGTGCAAAATCCCTTTGCGCACCGAGTAAAGGAGGACTTTGGGTGCATGTGTCAAGAAAAAATATATGTGGTTTAGGTGGACAACCGTTTGATGTGGGAAATCGAGGGGCTACTCACTCCACGATTGAGTGACACCATGATTTCAAAAATGAAGTCGATTTCAGCTGATTTTGGGCGATTTCAGTCTGTGAAATCAGTGATTTCAAGTGGATTTGATTACAGCTGATTTTTTCGAACTTCGTTTACTATATATATTTGCTATTGAAACTACTATAGGTACGCATATTATTACCTACAAAGGGCGATTACTCTTTGAAATAGAAAACGACTTTTGGAGAAAAAAAAAAATGGAAAAAAACTTATAAAAAAAACTAAAAACTTAGTACCCATCTTTATTTACTTTTTTTTTCAATTTTTTTGCGAAAAATCGTTCTCTATTTCAGAGAGGAATCGCCCTATGAAGGTTTGTATGACTAATTGAAAGATACCCTGTATATTAGCATTTTTCAGAACATTCCGCATGATGTTCATAATTAACTAATGTTGTAACGCTCGAACAATAGTATTATTGGCGACTACGGGCGATCCGAGTAGTGAGTGCTGTATCTGGCCTCGTGGTGCCCCCTTACCGGCCAGAAGTGGCACGCCGCATTCTCATACCATTTTCGGGATTTTGCACCTTCGAGAATTTGATCATTCGATATTTTTACGCATCGCTTCTTCGGTCATTCTGTAATTTCATTTCGGTATTCAATTTTTATGAATTATGACTCATCTGAAAATGTGTGACTTGCTTTTTCGAATATTCGGTATTTCTTATCATTCGGGTTTTTGGTCGTTCGAAAGTTCGCCTATTCTCATTAGTACTTATCTGATCGGTATACCTTCGACATTTTCTTATTCTACATTTTTCAATTTCGGATTTATGGACCTTCTGTATGATGCTCATTCGGATTATTGGATTTCGGAACTTTGAAATTTCGGAATTTCGGTCGTTATGAATTTTGGTCATTCGGTTTTTTGACCCCCACCCTGAAATTTTTAACCAGCGTAATAGCTATTACGGCTGATTCGAAAGGACCACCGCGATTACTGAGCAACCGCGCGTCTTGTTATCAGAAATGCGTAAGGTGAGTAATATCGATAACAAGCTATCGTTATTTGTGCGTCTCCCTTAGCAAGACGCGCGATTGCTGTGCAACTGCGGTAGTCATTTTTAACCAGCCGTAATAGCGATTACGCTGGTTAAAAATTTCATACGATGGTAACAATAGAAACAAAACTATTTAACGGGCTGTTAAATATTACGGTGGTTAAACGTTTAACGGACGTTGATGAATTCGGGCATCAGACTTACATATTTTGCAAATCACCATTGTATTTGATTGAACCGAAATTTTCACTTTAGGGAGTGAAGTTACTTTTGAATTTTGTGAGCCATGCATTCCATTCGAAGCTGTGATTTCAGTACTTCGAATTTCAGTTGCGTTTCGCGAATGTCCTTTCCATCTGCCAGTCAAGCATATATAACAATTACATTTTGATGAATTATTTATCCTCGTGATCTTAGGTAACAATATATTTTATATAACGAAAGCATGTTTTCCTCGCTGTTTGATGCCTCTGTATGGGACCCAAAGTAGTACTTTTGCGTCCTAGGACTTTTCGTGCCACATTTAGGTCCTAGGACTTGTAAGTACTACTTTAGGTCCTATACAGGACTTAAAAGTAGGACTTAATAGTACTACTTTAGATCCTATACAGAAACATAAAAAAGTCGCTAAACATGGCTTTGTTATATAAAATATGGTGTGTACCAAGGCTAAGTGGGCTTTTTGACCTTGTGTTGTTGCAGTACTCGTCTTCGGCTCGCAACGCATTCGTCTTCGACTCATGCTAGCTCGCCTCTGACTCGTACTGCAAACTCCACACTCGGTCGAAAAAAGCCCACTTTACGCCCTTGGTACACAATATACTATTTATAGTTTGGCATCGTCGGTAATCGTCTCTTGAAATCATTATTATCATGTTGAAGTAATACTAAACGACATGTAGCACAAATATTCGTCGGAAACCTTTCATCTTTCAAGTTGTAGTTTGTTTTCATATGCTTTTCAATCGATTTTTCAAGAGTTTCTGGTAATTGAAAGTTACTGTAACTTTTTTTTCCAAGGATAATTTTCTTTCCACATGGTCCACAAACTTTTACCCTGTTGTCTTGATGAGAACTTGCACAGTCTGGATGTGTAGGCATTATAGAAACACTTTTCATTACACACTTAACAAATCAATATTGATTATCGATAACATGTAATACTCTCTTGCACAAACTTCGATGTGTGCTTCACGCAAGAAATCAAACAAGACACTGATTGTAGAAGTGAAAATTCTACCACTGCCTGAATCGATCATTTTTTCTTGCAAAATGTTCACAGCGCGGAAAACTTAGATGTCAACAAACATATCGACGTAAACACGAGCCCAGTTGCTAGAGCGTGGACCTTGTACATGCAAATATCAACCGCGGAAATATATTGACTCGAAGTATAGATGCACCCCTACTGAAAATTTCCAGACGGATTCATCTGGTCGTTCGAAATTCCTATGGAATTTGCTAGAAATCCAGCAAGTTTCAGATGGAATTGATTGGATTTTGCTAGGAATCCATTAGAATTCAGATGGAATCCATAGGAATTTCGAACGTCCAGATAAATCCATCTGGAAATTTTCAGTAGGGACGTTATTAACTTAAATACCATTCATTGTGATTTTGCACTTGATATATATATACTGTAGAAAATAGTATTGAATACAGAAGTTGTTTAAGCATAAACTTTAGCTATGTCAGATATTCAGCTACCGATTTTAGCATGTAAATACATGGCTATGATAAAAAAAGGGGAAAAATTGTATGATGATCATATCGATCATTTTTCGTTACTTCTACAGCGCTGCTCTTCATATGCGCCTCAGGAATCGTGGCGAGTACAGTTGCCAGATACACAGCGCCGGTTTAACCCTCCGAACGCCCCTAGGCTACGGGGAAAGAAGCGCCCTCTTCTATAAAGTATGGTATAGAACCTTCTTAATGAATATTCGTTTATAATTTTTCATCTTTCTAACGTCACAAAAATAAACAAAAAAAAAAGAGACCAGCGCCCCCCTGATTTACGGCGCCCTAGGCTATAGCCTAGGTAGCCTAGTGGATGAACCGGCGCTGCAGATACAATAAATCCCGTTTCCCCCGAAGCGAAGCATATTCAAATACTTCATAGTTCTTATTCAGAATCAGATGAACACTGGGTATGCAGTTACTTTGATTCAAAGTCAATATTTATCTACGATTCTTCGAACTCAAAGATCCTTCACGAACAGCATGAAATATATTTAAGGAAATTGTTTCCTTTTTATCAGTTTGAAACGGAACCCGTTAAATTCCCGACCGTCCAACGTCAACTGAATGGGAACGACTGTGGAGTATTTGCAATTGCCTTCGCGGTTTCGCTCACGTATGGACACAAGCCGGACAAAATAACTTACGACACGTCGATTATGCGAGGGCTCTTATTAGAAATGTTTGAAAATAATGTTATTAAAGATTTTCCTCGCATTACTTCGATGACAGACATTGCTGCCAAAAAATATTCCTCAAATTCTACCAATAGTATAGTCTGCGGTGTAAGCGATCTGCAACATCATTCGCATCGAAATGAACAGAAGACTTGGGCTGAAATTGTTCAACGACGTCAGACGATGTGCCATATACAGCCAACAGGCGCAGATACAGTTTGTACCGTAAAAAAATCTACAGAGCACAACAGGGCTATCATCATGTCCCTCAAAGTTCATTCCGTTCAATCGTAACACAAGTTTGTGACAAATCGGCAAGTATAGCGACGGCGATGGCTGATAATAAAAAACAAAAGCAGCGTAAACGTCGTAATGCTCGACCGATTCTAGATAAAATATCTTTTGATATAATTATATCAGGTAGATGGCTGAGTGACCTTCATATGAATCAGTTTATATATATAGTTAAAAGCTGTTCCGATTTTTCACCTCGAGAGACGTGGCGGATACAAATGCCACGCACAATCGTACCTGTCTGTCCCACCGATAAGCATGTGCAAATACTGCATAGTGGTGATATGCACTGGGTATGTATATACTACGACACTGAATCTATTTTCATGTATGACTCTTTCAATTTGAAACAACTTCACGAACATCATGAAAAATATTTAAGGTGTCTCTTCCCATTTTATCAGTTCGAAACAAAGCCTGTAAAATACCCAGAAGTTCAATTTCAAACCGATGCATCCGACTGTGGAGTATTTGCTATTGCTTCCGCGACCTCACTCATTAACGGATACAAACCGGACGAAATCACGTATGACGTTACTCGAATGCGAACACACCTATTGGAAATGTTTGAAAAGAACGTGCTCGCAGAGTTTCCACGCATCCGTAACATTCAAGACATAACTCCACAACTAAATGTTGGTAATCGAAAACAAAAATTGTGCTCGAACAGCAATCAGCTAATAGATTCGCAAAGTACTGAAGAGAAACTGCGACATGGCATGCCGAAAAAAAAATACACTTATTTCGCGGACAGCGAAAGGGAAAAATTCACATGCTCCAATCGTCAGGAATAGTACAAATTCATTAGGGGAACGAAAATTCAAAAGGCCTCTCAAGACAGACTTGACATCTGCATCTCAGAAAGAATTCGCGATGAATAACAAAAGTTTAGATGTCAATGCCAATCAAAAAAGTTCGGCATGTACTACAGGATTTGTCAATAATGATAAAGAATCGCTCAGGCCTTTTATGGGTCATTCGGTGACAGATGCCTTTATCGCTAATAAACGATCTGTAAATGATAATGAAGAAGACAGTAATATACTTTATTCAGACGGAACGGAGACTTCAGTTGAAGCTGCAGCCACAAATTCAGCGTTGGCTGATAAAATGCGGCGGGAACGTGATCGGTATCATGCTCGGAAAGAAAAAATTAATGCACAGGAACGTGATATATATGCAAAAAACAAAAAAAATCACAAAACCGATAATATCCAATACAGAGAAGATAGAGAAGAGACGTATAGTAAATCATGAATATTATTTCACGAATCGCAAATTATTCAACGCTCGGAAGCCAATCAATGCATTTAATACAGAGAAGAGAATGTCCAATATAAAGAAGAGACGTATAATAAATCATAAATATTATCTCACGAATCGCAAATCAATCAAAGCTCGCAAACCAAGCGATGCATCTAATACGAAAAAGATAAGTATAATACACCCCCCCAAAAAATCCACCCTTAAAAATTCATCCTTAACAAAAGTGGTACTATAAAAATGTCTACTACAAAAGGATTGAAATCAGATACAATTGCCAAGTACGTGTCTTCTGTGTAACAAAAGTTTTCAACAGAAGAACAGAAAATTTAATAGTATTTTACTCGTTCACTCGCTACGCTCGCTCACTCGATTGGCTTTTGATAATTACAGGAAAATTTATAATCACAGAAAAAAAAAATCAGAAAAAAAACATTTAGTACGTGGTACTTGCGGGCCATTTATGAGTAAGTAAAGGAGTATTCACTTAGGTCTATATATAATTTGTTCGATGCATATTGCTATGATGGCCCGCCAAGTACCACTTCCTAAATGTTTTTTTTCTGATTTTTTTTTTCTGTGATTATAAATTTTCCTGTAATTATCAAAAGCCAATCGAGTGAGCGAGCGTAGCGAGTGAACGAGTAAAATACTATTAAATTTTCTGTTCTTCTGTTGTAAACTTTTGTTACACAGAAGATACGTACTTGGCAATTGTATCTGATTTCAATCCTTTTGTAGTAGACATTTTTATAGTACTACTTTTGTTGAGGATGAATTTTTGTGGGTGGATTTTTTGGGGGGGTAGTGACCACATTATTGTACTTGGCGAAAGGTTTTTGCACCAGAGGTGCTTTTGGGGTTGATATCACTACTTTTTGTACAATTTTGTTTGACTGCCTAATAATTTTGCTCGCTCGCTACGCTCGCTCGATTGGGTTTTGGTACATCCTCGCTCGCAAGGCTCGCTCAGTTGTCAGCATTCTGCTAATTGTTCCTATGAACATCTCAATGCATGTATACGGTGATGCATTTTGTATCATGCAAACCCTCAAAAAGCAGCAACGTTAAATGTGGTAGTATACTATAAATGAATAAATAATAAATGAATGAAAATAATGTTATAATAACATGCATGCTCATACTTTTCTGTGAGCCCTAAATTGTTGAGAACAAACTTAATAACATGTGTTCTTTTATTAAGTTCTACGAATTGTTTCCTTATAGAATCCAGTATGATTCTATTATCCAAACTAGGCCCGGTCCCAATTGGTTCGGATAATCGAGGTTCAAGTGTATATTGAAAGGACAGAGGCTTGAAATAATGACACACACTATCATTCGTTGCCTTCCAAGCCCTGTAAAGATATGTTCTTGTGAGCATGTACTAAATATGATGTATTTGATTGACCCTTTTTCTTTTTCTTGATCCTTATACTTAACCCGTAATCAGAGGTAGCAGGATATATTTGACCCATTGAATATACAAAAATATTTCGGAATTGATAATAATATTGTTATATTATTTGCGTTTGCAGTAATATTAAGTTGATACAGTAGGTTCCCGAGGGAAATAAAGTGAATCGTAGTGGAAATCATATGAGTTTGCAATAAGTTTTGTATTCAGAAAATACAGGTGTGCTTCAGTAGTAAGCTAAACTAAAGACAGACTGACTTGTTTTACAATAATAGTTGTTGACGCAGCAACCGTAGTTCATATATCTTGGAGGACATCATTTATTACATGGACTGCTAGATGTTAGTTATATGAAATTAATAGAATAGGGATGATTTTACCCGAAATGTAACACTACACCCCCCCCCCCCCCCCCCCCCCCTTAGTAGAAGAGTCGACTCGACTCTCGAGGTGAGTATAATAAAAATTGTCTATGTAAAATCATCATAAGGATCAACAAGTTTGTAAAATCTGTGTGCTCTATTTGAGAGAATTGGAGCTGTGGCTCAAGAAGTTAAAAGTTTCCCCAAATACTATCCAGCATTTGCCTTCCTTCTCAAGGTAAACCACCAAAAATCTTGAAAAGATAATTGAGTCTAATCAAACCAAAGTGAACAGTGTAATGTTTATAAAAGTGTTCTTCGGATCTTGAATCGAAGAATCAGGAAAGAGGAACAGACAGGATGAACAGGAACCAGGCGAAGAATTCCTTGGTTGCTGTGAGGAAAGTCCTGCGTACTGGAACAGCAAGCGGTCGGAGGGGTAAAAGGACCAATGACTGGAGGACTCGAGGATTTCCAGGAAGTCCGATTCTAAACTCCAGTGGGGGTCCAACTCCAAAACCTCTTCGAAATAAATCAAATAACGACCTAGACGGGAGGACAAATATTAATCTCTCGAAATAATAACGTCATAAATTGGAGTTTTTCTAAAACTCTTTTAAAATTCTAAATTCTTTTAAATCTCCTTTAAATCAAGATAATTAATCAAACTTTTCAATCATAATAAATGAATTTCGAATATAATAAATAAATGTAATAAATATAAATTGGAACAATCTTATCTGAGAGGAAGTGGAGAAACCGGATAAATAGGTCAGGATGGGGTAGTTTCGGCTTCCTTCTTATCGTCTCAAAATATTGAATCAATTCCTATAGCGGGAACTCTGAAAAATCTTGTTTTATATTAGTTACTTAAACTAACATTGTCATTTTAAAAGAACTATCATATTCGAATGTCCTATAACTATTATGCTAATAAAATGAAGTGAAGGTTAAACCGATTAAAAATGAACGAGAAATTGGATAATAAACGATCGGTCAGTAACTAGGGCTGCTACCAAGACCTTGTTTTTAGAAATTACAGATTGTGAATCTGGGGAGGAATCTTTATCTCTCCAGGAATGACGATTGGAATCGTTATTTTTCTCATCGTCTTTTCTCCAGGAAGTTTGACTATTTTGAGCATTTGCCTTATTTGATTGAATTAATATCTCTAAAGAGTAACAACGATTCGCGTCGTGTCCAATTTTATCACAATATTTGCATTTGAACGGGGGTCTGTCTCCGTAATTTTGTCCCCTATTATAATTATTATTATTATTTCGGTTTTCGGTTATAATTATTATAATTATTTTCTATTATTATTATTATTATTCGTTTGCTGCCTGGGAGTAGGTTTCTGTGTTTCGGAAGTTTTAGTTGGGATAGTAGAAGTTGTCTCTGTTTCGATTTGATGTACTCTTCCTACACGGAGAGAATTTGAAAGTAGAGATTACTATAAAATATAGTACGAGGGTTTTTTCAATCAACTGCTATACGATAAACAGTTGATTACAATGAAAAAAATATTGTTATACGATGAACAGTTGATTCAGAAACTCTTGTACTATATTTTATAGTAATCTCTACCATAAAATTCTCTCCGTGTACCCCTAAATGGTGTTTAGTCAAAGCTTCGATTTCTAGACCCTTTGTAACGGGCTTGATAGCCGGCTATAAATAAATGGAAGAATAGGACGGGGTATGAGGGTGAGAAACGTGGTCGACTGAGATGAGTGTAGAAAATTATAATTTGGATTCATTCAAGTTAATCTTAATTCTAGTACAGAGTGTGAGAGTGTAGAGTGTAGGTGAGATGATGAGTGAAAGTACTAATGAGGTTAATTAATAGTGGGTGAAGGTACTGACCTTAAATCAAGTGAAGATTGGATATATAACAAAATATAACTATTAGCGGGTATCGAACTTGTCGTTAAGGGGACCAGTACAGCTTGAATTTTAGAAAAAATTGGTTTTTCGTTTTTTGCAGTTTATGTTACCTAAAGATCTTCTACGTCTGTGAAAAAATCGAGTTTGACGAAATCGTCACGGTTTAGAAGTTACGGTCAAAAGTTCGTTATTTGGCTATCGCGATTTGGCGCAAGTGGCGCTGGCGCTTGATTTCGATATTGATCACATGGTGTATGATCGCCATTACTTGTGCAATACTTTTCGAGGTTGCGTGAGCGTCTGCTCGATTTCCAGTGTTTCAGAATTGAAATAAATAAATAAAAACAGTACTTTTCAGTACTAAATAATTATAAATTTACCTAATATCTATAGCGCGTAATCGTTGTACGGGTGTTGTGACTTGGTGCTTCGAAAACTATAACCTAAAAGTAAGTATTCAATCACATTAGTAATATCTACACTAAGCTTCTGCCGAACTGTGTGTGCGGTCGAAGTTTTTTTGCTTTTTGTTCACAGATTTTTTGATAAAACAGAACGGAAATATATAAAATATATCCAATATATTCAATATGAA
The DNA here is from genome assembly GCA_963992785.1 of Tenthredo livida. Taxonomy (NCBI): domain Eukaryota; kingdom Metazoa; phylum Arthropoda; class Insecta; order Hymenoptera; family Tenthredinidae; genus Tenthredo; species Tenthredo livida. The sequence continues at coordinate 28,425,845 of OZ023067.1, forward strand.
AAGAAGAGAGAGGAGTTCTGGTGTTGGCACGAAAGGATGCATTGAAGAGGGCGAAAACATTTCCGCAGAAGCAAACAGCGGCTGATGGACAGAGCACTCATGTTTCAACAGCTTCGGATAGAAAAATCAGTGGCGTCTACGAGGCTAGCGATTCTGCTGGCCATAGGCTGTTTCACGTTGAAACACTATTCCGTGCTCTGCGGGAGCATTTATCTTGCAAGACATGTGGTGGGTCGATAAGAGTTCGCTGCCAGAGGCTGCAATGAAGACGATCAAGCCTGTTTTTCATAAACTGTAAAGTGAAGAGCCAATCATAAGAATGTAACAATATTCATATAATGATGTGAATATGAATATTAAAAGAGAAAAGAAAAAGAAATATTTCAATAAACAGAAATACAGATCGACAAAATTAGCAGAATTAGAGTATGAAGCTATTTGGCTGAAAGTTACTCAAAATAGAGTATAGCAGGGAAAGCCTAGTAGTTTCGGTAGAACGTAAAATCAAAAAGAGAGAGAGAACGCTCAGTAGTAAGCAATTGCTGATGCAATTTCAAAAAGTAGTGGGGAGAGCCACTATATAAGAGAGCGAGTTAAGCGGCTCGGGATCTCTTCAAGATCAGAAATTTCAAAAGAAATAGGTAATTGACATAACGAATTTTGTCGAGCTTATTCACTAAATAATAATTAATCAATTATATAATTATTGATTCACAACTACGCAACCAACAAGTTGAAAAACTTCGCGGTTACAATCCTTCCTATCCAATATAAAAAAATATAAAATAAGGGAATCAACACTGACGAGTGTAAAAACTCTGAGGTTGCGATTATCTTATCCAAAAAAATATTAATAAGAATAAGAAAATCAACACTGACGAGTGTAAAAACTCTGAGGCTGCGATTTTATTTCGAATACCCTCATATAATCAACACTAACGGTACGAAAGTTTCTGAAGTAGCGATCATATGAGACTTCCTTAAGAAAACAAAGAACTGTCATAAATAATTAGTTAAGATACGCAAATCTGAAAAAGAGTCCCGAATTATTAATTCATCGATTAGATAAAGATTCTAATTTCAAGTTAACGATCCATTTATTCAAATATATGGTAAAATCCACTAGGGATAAAGTCGCGATTGTTACATTTGGCGCCCGAACAGGGACACTCAGATAAAAGTAGACTTTCAAATAAAAGTAGACTCACAGACAAAATTATATTAAAAAATGGCTGAGGCTAAAAAAATCGAGGAGTTAAATAAAGAATTGGAGGAGAAAATTAAGAAATTGAGGTTAGATTGGATGGTAGAAATTGAAGAAAGGATTCAAACTGTACAGGAGAAATTAGAAAAGAAAATTATTGATAGATATGAGCATATCAAACAGCAATCCAAAACAGACCTGTTAGCTTGTCAAAAAACACTAGTCGCAAGAATAGGAAAAATAGAATCACTAGTTCAAAATCAAACACAAGAGATAATCAAACAAAACGAACAAGAGACAAATAAACTCAGATCAGAAGTAATTCAAAAGGAGGAATTAACAAATCTCAGGCAAGAATTAATCGAAAAGATAGCAACTCAAGACAAAGAAGTCGACGGCATACTAGCAAGACAATTAGGTACTATAAATAGAATACAGGATAAAATAGCAGAACAAGGCGAAAAAGTAATAAGATTAGAGACTCAGGGATTAGGCCGACCAGAATTCAGTCAGTCAAGAACCAGTAATTGGGGTACAAAAATTAAAATACCGAATTTTGAAGGAAATGCGAAGGAAAAACCTATGAGTTTTTTGAGTCAGTTAGAAACTTTTTGTCAAGCACAGAATATGAACGAGCGAGATAAAATGATAATAGTCAAACAAAGTCTGTCCGGAATAGCTCGCGAATGGTGGGAAATTCTTGAACAAGCGACCGATACTTTCGAAAATTTCAAAGAAAAATTTCAAAAGAAATTTTGGAGCGACGAGACACAGAGAAAGCTTAGGCGAAATCTAGAATTCGGTTCGTTCCGTGAAGATGGTAATTTATCGCGAGTAGAATATGCAATTCAGAAATATCACTCAGCGAAAGATCTGAAACCGAAAATCTCACAGCGCGAAATTATTGAATGTCTGTCAAGGCATTACAACGATACAATTTATATTGCGATTTTAACACGCGGAGTCGAAGATTTGAACGGGTTAATGAATCTGCTAGAAAAATTCGATAATACGCGAAGACCGAATAAATCGAGCACGGCCGTAACAACGCGCGTAAACATCGGGAACGACGCAGCAAATAGGACTCGGGACGGTCAAGACGCAGCAAGACCTAATACACAGGCAACGCGAGGACAAGGCCAAAATAGACCGAATAATAATCAAAATAATAAGCAGCCCGCGTATAAAACAAAATCAACTTCGAATATAGAGATAGATACTACGGGTGATAATGAATTAGATTCGGATAATCAAAATGACAATATTGATGAACAGGAAAACTAGCTCGGGGTATGCAAATAAATCATGACAACCGGAATATAATACCCGAACATACCCCAATCAATAGTCATGATAATTTAACAATCTGCGAATCTAATGAAAGTATAGAAATGAATACGATTTTTCAAGATCCAAAAGAATTTTTAATTTCAGAAGACAACAAATCAGATGAAATACAAAAGCAAATGATAAATAGGAATAAATGTCCGTTTATTAAAGTAAAGATAAACGAAATCGAGATTGAAGCACTAATCGATTCGGGAAGCGAAATATCTTGTTTAAACGAAAAATGGTATTCTGAACACATTAAAGAATTAGGACGGATTGAAACGTTACCGGTAAATAACATAAGCTTACGAGTAGCTACAGGAGGAAAAGCTTTAAAGGTGAAACAACAAATATTCGCAACGCTTCAAATAAAGAACAGCTGTAAGGATATAAGCTTAATAATAATACCAAAATTAATACACGATTGTATAATCGGCATTGATGTATTAAAAGATTTACAATCGTTGATCGATTTTAAAAACGAAACGATAATCGTGAAAACAGAAAAAGAAACGACTTGCGTAAAATTTGTTAGTAAGAACGAATCAAATAAAAATAAGAATGATTGCGAAGAAATAGTAACAAGATTAAAAATCCAGAAAGACGACCCAGATTATCAGTTAACTATAGAAGAGTTAAATGGAAAATTTGATAATAATAAAGAATTAAACGAGAAAGAAAGAGAACTTTTTAAAGAATTAGTCTGGAAACATAAGGGAGTTTTTCGAAAATTACCTGGAAGAATAAATTCATACGAACACAAATTAAAAATTAAAGAAGACGTACCATATATAAAAAGATCGTATCCCATACCGCTAGCTTACCAAGAAAAAGTTGACGAAGAAATAGATAGAATGTTAAAGCTAGGAATCATTCAAAGATCAAGAAGCGCCTATATAAATCCGATGGTAGTCATACCTAAAAAAGATGGTTCAGTTAGATTATGCTTAGATGCGCGACAAATCAATGCAATTATGGAACCAGATTATGAGTGTGCTCAACCTATTGAACAGATATTTCAAAAATGTCAAAACATAGGCATAATGACAAGTTTAGATTTAACGGCAAGTTTTTGGCAAATACCACTAAATCCAGAAAGCTGCAAATATACTGCATTTATGCACAAATCAAATTGTTATGAATTTAGAGTAACACCTTTTGGTTTAAAAACTAGCTTAGCTGCTTTAGTAAGGGGATTAGATATGGTTATTAAAGAACTTGACCATGAGATTCTAACTTTTGTAGATGACCTATTATGCATATCTACTGATTTTGAAAAACATATAGCGCAGTTGGATAACTTATTTCAGAAATTTGAAGAACATAATATAACAATAAATTTCGAAAAATCTAAATTTTGTAGAACAGAAGTTGATTTTTTAGGTTTCGTATTATCAACTAGTGGTATTAAACCACAGCTAGAAAAAATTAAAGCAATAAAAAATTTTCCGAGACCAAAGAACATGAAGCAATTAAAAGCATTTTTGGGATTGATAAATTTTTACACCAAATTTACTAGTAAACACGCGCATAGCACGATAGAATTATTGAAATTGGTAAAGAAAGGTACTAAATGGAAATGGGAGTCTGAACAGGAGAACGCTTTCGAGCAGGTTAAGCAATTATTTTGCGATTCTGTTATTTTAAAATATCCAGATTTAAATAAACCATTTTACATCCAAACTGATGCAAGCGATTATGCATTAGGAGCATCTTTATACCAGTATGATAATGAGGGAAATCAGGAAGTAGTAGCCTTCGCAAGTAGAACATTAAAGGGAGCAGAAATCGGTTATTATACAACTGAGAAAGAGTTGTTGGCGATTGTTTGGGCTTTACAAAAATTTAGAAGCTATGTACTAGGATCTCATATTTCAATAATAACAGACCACAAAGCACTATCATTTCTGAAAACTTGTCGATTGTTAAACTCTAGATTAGCAAGATGGATCTTATTAATCCAAGAGTATGACTTTAATGTAATGCACATTAAAGGAAGTAATAATCAAGTAGCAGATGTTCTGAGTCGATATCCTTCGAAAGAAGCATATACGAACTTTCATGAACCAGGCATAGTACAAGTAGCTGCAAATTTAGTAAGAAATCCTAAAGAAGAACTTAAAAGGGATTTAAAACAAATCCATAGGCTACAACGCGAAGATCCTGATATCCAAGCATTGATCATAAATTGCGAAAATAACAATAATGATCCTCAACTAAGATTTCGGTTAGAAAATAATATCCTAATAAAAAGAACTAATAATGGAATAGATCCGATATATCTAACTAAGGAATTAGCAATTAACATAAGTTGGGAGACCCATGAATTGTTCGGTCACATAGGTCCGAAAAAGACATATTTGATAATTAAAGAGCAATTTTACTATCCTAAACTTTTCAAATTAATTCAAAACGAATTGAAAAGCTGTGACACCTGTCAAAGGTGTAAGGTATCAAATCAGACTTGTTTTGCAGCGATGCAAACAATTATCCCGGAATGTCCACTTGACTTATTATCTATAGATTACTATGGACCACTACCAGTAGCTCAAGGAGGGTTTAAACATTTATTAGTTACAATAGATGCGTTCAGTAAATTTGTAAAACTGTACCCTTTGAGGAAAGCTAATGCAAGCCAAACAATCAAAAGAATTTTTGAACATTATATACCACATTATGGCAAGCCAAATAAAATTCAAACTGATCAAGGAACCCAATTCACATCTATTGAATGGAAAAATAAATTGCAAGAAGAAAATATTGGGATAATAACGTCTGCAATTAGACATCCTCAAAGTAACATAGTTGAAAGAGTAAATAGGGAACTAGGGAGATTTTTTGGAACTCTGTTGAATGAAAGACATGATAAATGGGTCAAATGGATTCCCGTGGTTGAAGATTGCATAAACCAAGTATATCATGAGACCACAAATAAAACACCTTACGAGTTATTCTTAAAAAAGAAACCTATTAGGTTTTGGGAAGAATGGTTAGGTTTGAAAGAGAATAAAAATATAGAGCCGGATTTATACGAGAGACAATTAGTCATGACACGAGAATTGATAAGTAGAAAAGGAATTAAAAGAGCTGAAAAATTCAATAGACAACATAAATTAAATGAATTTCAAATAGGAGATAAAGTCTTAGTGAAAGCTTTGAACGTATCAAATCCAATTGAGAAAAAAATAGCTAAATTTATGACAGTTTATGAAGGACCTTATAAATTGAATAGACAAATAGGACCAGCTACTTTTGTCCTGATAAATGAAATAAATAATCAAGAGCGAGGAAACTTTCATACTAGTCTCTTCAAAAAATATTATGGTAGGGAAGTAGAGATATAGGTAAATTAGGTAAACTCTGTTGTTAGAGAGAAAATGCAAAAGCTATTACCAGACCAAAGAGAGGCAATGAGCCAATTCCCAGAAAGAAGGACGGTAGGGACACAGACGGGAGTTGACTGTGACGAGTGTCAAAAGATAAGGAAAGGTGAGAAAAGACTAGAACGAAAAAATACATGGACACCGAAAGTAAACCCCAAGAAGAAATTTGCAAATACAAAAAAGACTTTGACACCAAAAATACATACGAAGGACGCTATGACCCAAATGCCGAAGACATGGAAACTCTACAAAGTAGAATTTATAGAAAATAAAGAAGAAACAATTAACAAATTACATAAAAGAAATCAGTTGACAAACAAAAAAAAAGAAACGATAATACGAATAAATAAAGAAAAATTAAATATGCCAAGTCTAGATGTAATAGAGGAGAAAAGAAATCCAGTAAACAAAGAAAAAACAAAAATGAATGAAGAAAAAAGAAACTGGAAGAATGAAAGAAAAAGAAAACGAAAAGAAGAAGAAATCAGACTATTTGGTAAAATATCAGATAGTGAAGATGAAACCGATTACCAGGTAGAAATACCAAAAGTAATAAATAGTACCGATCCGTTAGGGTTATCAATACTATAATTATAAAATAATATAAAAATAAAAATTTATTTTCGTAAAATCAAACTACAGTATTATATAAAATAGTATTGAAGAAAAATATGTATAATTAGAACTATAAGCAAATATAATAATAATCTATAAAGATTAATAAAAAGCTCAAGATAAAAATATATTGAAAATATGATTTAATTTGAAACAGAAGAAAGTTTAAGGAAACTTAGAATTCAATTATTATTTTTCAACATTATACAAAATATTACAAAAGATAAAAATATCTCTAAATTATAGAACAGTATAAATTCAGTATTATTAGAATAGTTATACTTATTTAATAAGCCCTGAATTTGAGGGGGCAATGTAACAATATTCATATAATGATGTGAATATGAATATTAAAAGAGAAAGGAAAAAGAAATATTTCAATAAACAGAAATACAGATCGACAAAATTAGCAGAATTAGAGTATGAAGCTATTTGGCTGAAAGTTACTCAAAATAGAGTATAGCAGGGAAAGCCTAGTAGTTTCGGTAGAACGTAAAATCAAAAAGAGAGAGAGAACGCTCAGTAGTAAGCAATTGCTGATGCAATTTCAAAAAGTAGTGGGGAGAGCCACTATATAAGAGAGCGAGTTAAGCGGCTCGGGATCTCTTCAAGATCAGAAATTTCAAAAGAAATAGGTAATTGACATAACGAATTTTGTCGAGCTTATTCACTAAATAATAATTAATCAATTATATAATTATTGATTCACAACTACGCAACCAACAAGTTGAAAAACTTCGCGGTTACAATCCTTCCTATCCAATATAAAAAAATATAAAATAAGGGAATCAACACTGACGAGTGTAAAAACTCTGAGGTTGCGATTATCTTATCCAAAAAAATATTAATAAAAATAAGAAAATCAACACTGACGAGTGTAAAAACTCTGAGGCTGCGATTTTATTTCGAATACCCTCATATAATCAACACTAACGGTACGAAAGTTTCTGAAGTAGCGATCATATGAGTCTTCCTTAAGAAAACAAAGAACTGTCATAAATAATTAGTTAAGATACGCAAATCTGAAAAAGAGTCCCGAATTATTAATTCATCGATTAGATAAAGATTCTAATTTCAAGTTAACGATCCATTTATTCAAATATATGGTAAAATCCACTAGGGATAAAGTCGCGATTGTTACAATATCCAATATATTCAATATGAAAAGAAGAGAGAGGAGTTCTGGTGTTGGCACGAAAGGATGCATTGAAGAGGGCGAAAACATTTCCGCAGAAGCAAACAGCGGCTGATGGACAGAGCACTCATGTTTCAACAGCTTCGGATAGAAAAATCAGTGGCGTCTACGAGGCTAGCGATTCTGCTGGCTATAGGTTGTTTCACGTTGAAACACTATTCCGTGCTCTGCGGGAGCATTTATCTTGCAAGACATGTGGTGGGTCGATAAGAGTTCGCTGCCAGAGGCTGCAATGAAGACGATCAAGCCTGTTTTTCATAACTTGACGTCTCCAGAACTACTTACGCGCTGCATCGGAGGTAAGACTCAAAATGCAAACGAGTCCCTCAGCAACGTCATCTGGAAATTCTGCTCAAAGAGGACTTACCCTGGACACAATCTGGTGCGCATCGCAGCTAACATGGGAGCTGTAACTTTTTCCGAAGGAGCGACAGGAATTTTGAAGATCATGACTGCGCCCAAAGTCACTCCAGGAACCAACGCAAGGGCTCACTCAATTCAGGCAGATATAACACGCCTCGAGCAAGCTGAGCAACAAGCAGCTAGAAGTCCCCGCGAGACACGGATCGCCATGAGAAGGCTGCGGCTTGCGGACAATGAGTCTGCGGAGGATGCAGCAGGGCCCTCATATGCTGCTGGAGCTTTTTAAAGAAGTGAGTAAGAGAAAGAAGCATGTATGGAATAAAAAAATACATGGGAAAAAAAAGTTCTGAGAAAATAGTTTGCAGAAAAGAAAAAGGAAAAATTAAATTTCCAATAAAAAAAAAAATTCTTTTTGAAAATTGAAAATTAAAAAAAAAAAAAATTTATTCAACTTTGGTACAACAAACTTTTTGATGTATGAGCCTCCGGAGGAGTATATACCAATTTTTCTGCAAAAACTTCAAACTCGTTTATCTGATAACTATGTTTTTGGCGCTGTGTCGTAAGGTTTTTGGAGCACCGATGGTCCGATCTGGGTCTTTATTGGCTCATTTTCTTCAGAAAATGAATCCTCATGATATGAATGAGGGAATTTTTGAATGTTTTTTTTTTGGCCAAGTTATTTGCAAATTAGTGGCTCAAATTTTTGAAATTTTGGATAATTGACTGTAAGTTTTCACATGTTTTTTTCTTTTCAGATCCCCGCATTCATAAGATGTAGGACCGCTGTCTGAAGAAAGTGAGACGTCGAGACGATGAATTAGATCAACGGTGTGACTAAAACCTTACGACACAGTTTTTTTAAGAAACATTTTTTTTGATGTAAAATAAACTTTGGTTAACAAATAAAGTCATTCTGGAGTACTTGAAATATCTTAAACTAAGCTGTACTGGTCCCCTTGAGACGGTAGGTACTTGAGTGACGATCGGACCTCGCGTCCGATCGTCCTCGGCTAGCTTCGCATTGTAGGGAGTATTAGTTTTTAGAGTTCTTGTCAGGATCTGGGGTCTTTGGATCTGCATGTGGGTTTTAACTGATATAATAATTTAATGGTTCACAAATGATTTATTTCAGGCTGCTCTACATTTGTATGTTGTCATTCTCACTACTCTTTCCCTACTGCCTATCCCGCTATCCTACTAATCGCGGGATGGTCGACCTACTCTCTCCTCTCTTCCTCTCTCTATCTCTATCTCTACCTAGCTAACCTATTGTACTCGGTTTGAACGCCTACAGTTCGGCCTCTCCTGAAGCCATGGCCGTCTCGACCATGTCGTCGGACTGCTCGTTCTCTGAGCAGGCAGAGTCGTCACCTTCTGGATCTTTGTCTATGGTGATCCATCTCTTAAGCCGTTCCGGGGGTAGGATCGATTCATAAGGTCTCTGTTTGAGTTGATGCCCTGGTATATCGGACACCAAATAGCGATCCCAATCCAATTTTTGCTTAATGAGGTATGGCCCCAGGTATTTCCGGGCCATCTTTTTACTACCATCCTCAATTGGGTTTACCTGGCGAATCATCACGTACTCGCCTGGCTGAAACATACTGTAGGGTTTTCGGTTTTTGTCATACCCTTGTTTTTGTTGTTGCTGATTGTGAATAATATTATCAGCTGCTTGTCGCCGGATTTCATCGCGTTGTTCCTTGAATTGCTCTAGTTGTAGTTCCTCATCCAGGGTGTCTGTCATCGTATCTAGTAATCCTTGGCGAAGTCCATGACCGAACATTACTTCTGCTGGGCTCCGGCGGATGCTTCTCTGGACAGAGTTATTCAGTGCAAGTTGTACAGTACCTAGAACAGTGTGCCATTGATCTGGATTGTCAGTTAATTTACATAAAGCAGGGACAATGATTCGATTATAGCGTTCGATCTGCCCATTTCCTCGGGGTGTCTGCACGGCCACCTTAACGTGCTGGATTCCATGTTTCTCGCAATAACTTTCGAAATCATTGCTGGTGAACGCCGAGCCACGATCTGAGATAATTCGTCTCGGTGTACCGAAAATACGGAACATTGCGTCTAGTGCTTTAAGGGCTTCAGCTGTTGATGTGGTTTTCACAGCTTCGAGGAGTGTGAATTTGGAAAACCCATCGATCGCCTCGAAAATGTGCCTGTGACCTGCCGTCGTTTTGATCAAAGGGCCCACATGGTCGATGTGGACGGTATCCCAAGGTCTAGTTCCCTTCTCAATGCTGTGGAGGAACCCTTCCTTTGACCCAGCTCGTTGGTCGTACTCGAGGCACCTTAAACAGTTAGCTAAACATTTCTTTACATATTTACGCATGTTACGGAAGTAATATTTTTTCCGCAGTTCGGCAGTTGTTTTATCTGCTCCCATATGTGCTATTCTTTCGTGTATCTTCATTACCAGGTCTCTCCTCAATCCTCTGGGTACCACGAACAAATGTTCCTGTTTCGAGATTTTGAACAATTTTCCGTTAATTATCTTGTAGTCTTGCAGGTTCTGATCATCTTCCGTTTTCTTCCTTTTAATCTCGATAATTTCTGGGTCTAAATCCTGTAATATGAGTAATCCGTCATAATTATCATCTTCGACTACGATGGTGTTCACGTCATAGCATCGGCTCAACCCGTCGACGTGTGCCATCTTTTCAGCCTTCCGGTGTTCCGTAGTGAAGTTGTATTCCTGCAGTGCCAAGCTCCATCGGGCGATCTTACGGTTGATCTCTTTTTTCTCCAGGGTGCGTCTCATTGCATCGCAATCGGTGACTAGAACAAAAGGTTTCCCCAGGATATAAACACGAAACCTTTCCAGGGCTTTCACGACTGCGAGCGTCTCAAGCTCAAAACTATGGTAGTTCTTCTGCCCGTCAGTTGTCTTGCCGCTGTAAAAGTAGACTGGGTGAAACTTCTGGTCCTCCTGTTTTTGTAGTAAGATTGCGCCGAAACCATGGCTGCTGGCATCTGTGTGTATTTCCGTCTCTTTCGTTGGGCTGTATATTTTTAAGACAGGTTCACTAGTCAGGCTCTCCTTCAGCCTTTCTATTGCTTGAATATGTTCCTTCGTAATGTCAAATTTGACGTCATTTTTTAATAGATCAGTTAATGGTTTGGCTATGATTGAGTAGTTTCGTACGAACCGTCTGAAGTACCCTGTAAGTCCTAAGAACCCTCTTAGTTGTCTTCGCGTCCGTGGCGTTGGGAATTGACGTACTGCTTCAGTTTTGGCCAATCCCGGTTTAACTTCATTCTTCGTAATTCGATATCCTAGGTATTCCAGCTGGGTTTTTACAAACGAACACTTGTCGAGTCGTATTTGTAGTCTATACTCCTTCATCCTCTCCATCACCAATTTCAGGTATTCCAAATTCTCGTCAATCGTCTTCGTCGCGATTAATAAATCGTCCATGTATATCTGTAACTTTCGTGTTCGTATCAAATCATCAAAGATATGGTTAATGCACCTCTGAAACACGGCTGGGGCGTTAGTCAATCCAAATGGCATTTTCAAAAACTCGAACTGTCCTCCTGGTACCACAAATGAAGTGAATTTAATCGATCCTTCGTCAATGGGGATATGGAAATATCCATTTTTCAAATCAATAGTAGTGAAGTAGGTGGCTTCACTCAGGTTACTTATAAGGTCATCGATTTGCGGCAAGGGAAAACTGTCACGAATAGTTTGTTTATTAAGTTCTCTGTAATCAATGCACATTCGGTATTCCCCGGTTTTCTTTGGTACCAAAACGATTGGACTTGAATATTCCGAATTACTGGGCCTGATAATGCCTTGTTGTAAATAGTTATCTATAATTCCCTCGACGGCATCCCTTTCGTGATGGGCCAGCCTCCTCGGGGTTGATCTGACTGGTTTATCGGTTTTTACTTCTATCCTTAGTGCAACTGGGAATTCTCTTACCTCTGTGCCTATTTTATGCTTATCTGTGCATGCATCGACTTGGTTCTGAATCTGCATTCTCTGCGTCGTCGTCAATTGAGAACCAAAGTCCAACTTCTCCTTCTCTGGTTCTGTCGGTTCCACCTCGATGCTCATGACCATCATGACGTCTTTTTCGTTGTTCTCTCTGACTCGAAAAGTAATCTCTTTTCCATCCACACCCCAATCCACCGAGTCTAGGAACGCTTGTCCTAAGACCATATCGGCATTGAATGACTGATTTGGTACGACGGTTGCTGGAATTCTAAATGTTTCATTATCGATGATACCCTCATATTCCAACGCTTGTGTACTCGGAGTATGCGACTCCCCAAATCCCTTTAATACTCTTGATTGATTTATAAGGTTATAACTTACTACGTGAGGTATACAATATTCTTTAATAAGGTTCAACGTGCTACCTGTGTCGATGAGGGCAGAGAATGTGCCTCCTTGTACCTTAACCGTCTTGTAGTATCGGGATGCGTGGCTTGGATAACTTAACGTCTGAATATGCATCATCGCTGGCCTCGTTGTTGTGACTGCTGGTCCATTGGTGCATAATCTAGAGATATGCCCCACCTGGTTGCATTTAAAACAGGTCGGTGGACTCCGTCCAGGTCCTTGGTTCCTGAAGTAACACCGGTCGCTGGTGTGTCCTTCCTTCTT